>OY992537.1:168952514-170171135 GCA_963921195.1 Pegoplata infirma | reverse complement strand
TTGACAGTTTTTAGTAAATTTAATAACTGTCGTGTAAATTTTCGTTTTTTTTATGACCCGTTCAAAAGATATCGAATTTTTAAAAATTGGTAGTTTGTTTCTTTACTCAGACTTATTTTACTCATAACTTCTTTAATAATGGCAATAATTGCAATATTTTTTTTTCAAAATTTTTGTTTTTTTACGTACTTTTTAAAAAAAAATCCAGAAATATTCTTAAAAGTGCTCTAGTATGCGATTTTTAAGTTTTTAAATTTAAATCTCATTTTTGAAAATGTATGTATGTAGTCCTTGATTTTTTTGAAATATTTTGTGTAAAACTTCTATCGATTCTACAAATTGTTTGCCCAATTGGATCGTGGGATAACTATTATTACTATTTTTAAAATTTTTTTTAAAAAATGTTATTATAATTTTCCAATCTTAAAATCATTTCTACTGCTCCAATGGTGCGTCATAGAGGGGTCATTTCCAAGACCGACTCCCATTAATTTTTATGACTTAACATTTCTTTGGAACAAACTAATGCCCTATCTCCAATTCCTAAGGGGGCTCAAACACAAAATGACATTTTTTTAAAATTTGCTCCAACCGCTCTAACTGCTTTACGAACCACAATATTTTTTTAGTCCAAACATTTTATCTGAACACACCTACCCTCTATCTTTAAGAATATTTCCTATAGGAGTAAAAAAAAAAACAACTATATTTATATATAAAGTACATCCTCGCTTAACGCAACTAATAGAAATTTGCGCAGTTGCAATAACTGAGTCACAATTTTGTAGGGTCATATTTCTCTTTTATGGTTTAAATTGAAAAAAGACAAATTTTATCCCACATTTAAATCATTTATTAAAAAAAAAATAAAAAACGCAAACTCACGCCCCATTAATAAATAAAAATCTAAAAAAAACAAGTGCAACATGGAAATTTTGAGAATTCTTAGGCTAGCGGTAAATCCAAAACTAATTTAAAACGCAATAGTTTTAGACTGCAGTAACATTAAGCAGCAATTTCAGTTGTTCAAAAGTTTGTGAACAAAACCGTGAATTTCTTATTGGTTTCACTTTGAATTTAATGGTAAAAACACGCTGAATAATCATTGATAAACATTAGTATGTAACAAAAATATTTAACAAAGTTCGTTCCTCACTTTTACTTTTTATCAGACAAGGGAAAAATTCAAATTTTATTTAAAATTCATAAGGTATTTGAAATAAAATTTTTGTTTCAATAAATTTCTCAAAAACATTTAAATTTTATTATTTCCAAAAATAAAATTCTCAAAAAAAATAAAATTTTATTTTTTCAAAAATAAATTTTAAAACATTTTAAAAATATTTACTTGTTTTTAGAATTTTATTTAAAATTCTTTTTTAAATTTTTTGAAAAATTCAAATTGAATTTAATCAATAATGAATTTTAATTTTTATAGTTTTTCCTTGTCTGCTATTTATCAATTGATTTTAAATTTAATAATTTTATCAATTGATGATACTTTCTCTAATGAAAAAAAAAATACCTTTGAAGCTGAGACATTTTCTGTAGTTAAAGTGTCTTAAGAATCTGGGGCATTTTTTAATAGAAAAAATCTGAGATTCTTAGAAATTTTATCTATAGAAATTTGGTTATATAAAAATTTTTTGATAGCAAAAAGTTATAGATTCACTTTAAACCACAATTATAGATTGATTTTATTTGTTTCGATTTTTCGCTAGCGCATAAAAAAATTAAATAAAAAAAGGCGTAAATACAATATTTGCACAACTTCAGTTTTACTTGAACGAACTACGGTGTTCTAATTAAAACAAAAGGCCGCATATTGAGGTTTTGGTGTACATCATAAATATATTTCAATGTTAACTGTTAATTTTCTTTCTCAACAACAGTTATGTTTAAAGTATTTAACGAAATATTATACAGTTTAGTAAAACCACCCCCGCCCCTACCACCAAAAAAAATGTACATACTTAAATTTACAAAATCAATTGTCTTATTTTAATTAACTTTAATTTTGTATTAAATTAAATAAAAACAAATCGTAACTTCTAATAATATTTACAAATTTCATTACATTTGTATTAACAAATTCATTTACACTTAAAAATACACAAATCATTAAAAAAGATTTTCAATGCTGAGTTATTTATTCTTCATTCCATTTTATATAAAATAATCTAAATATTTGTCTAACAGCAGCATTCAAAAATATCGTCCAAAAGCAGAATCCAAAAATAGCGTCCAAAAGCAAAATCCAAAAGCAGCGTCCAAAGCAGAATAAACACACAAGCTAAATATATTTAGACATAAAAAAAAATAGATTTTGTTTTGCTTTTTTTGGATATACATTAGAGTGTCCCTTATTTTGGAAATGTTGGAAATCTTGAGACGGTACCCGCTCATTTTTTTCCTTTTGACTTAAAAATAACTCAGGAAAAATTTTACGCCCCTAGGACCACGCCTTCCCTACGCGACGGGCCCTTAAAGAGCGGGGCCTAAAAAATCATTTTTCCATACAAACCAAAAAATTTTTTTTTTGATTTTTAATTTTTTTGTTATTATTTATTATATTACTTGGTTTGCTTATTCACAACAAAAAATTTGATTTTGGTGGGATAAGTCTTTCAGCGCTAAAAAATTTTTCGCAAAAAAAAATTTTGAGCCGCCGGGGTCCTACAGTAAAAAATTTTTAAAAAATATTTTTTTTTAGTTTTGACCAGCAACGGTTTTAGCTGCTATGTTGCTTTAAATGATATATATTCATAAAAAAATATTTTTTGTATCTGTGACATCTTAATCGTGTTCTAAAAAAGGGTAAAAAATGCATTGATGATTTTTTTCGATACACGATAAAAATGTCACAAATATGAATAATATTTTTTTTGGAATATATATCATTAAAAACAACATAAAAACTAAAACCATTGCTTTTCAAAACTAAAAAAAAATATTTTTTAAAAATTTTTTACCGTAGGATTCCTACGGCTCAAAATTTTTTTTTTCGAAAAAGATAAAGATGTCACAGATATGAATAATTTTTTTTTTGGAATATATATCATTTAAAGCAACATAGCAGCTAAAACCGTTGCTGGTCAAAACTAAAAAAAAATATTTTTTAAAAATTTTTTACTGTAGGACCCCGGCCGCCCAAATTTTTTTTTTGCGAAAAATTTTTTAGCGCTGAAAGACTTATCCCTCCAAAATCAAATTTTTTGTCGTGAATAAGCAAACCAAGTAATATAATAATTAATAACAAAAAAATTAAAAATCAAAAAAAAATTTTTTTGGTTTGTATGGAAAAATGATTTTTTAGGCCCCGCTCTTTAAGGCCCCGTCGCGTAGGGAAGGCGTGGTCCTAGGGGCGTAAAATTTTTCCTGAGTTATTTTTAAGTCAAAAGGAAAAAAATGAGCGGGTACCGTCTCAAGATTTCCAACATTTCCAAAATAAGGGACACTCTAATATACATAAAATAAAAAAAGCCTTTCGTTGTCCAAACATTCATTAGAGCTACTATTGGACAAGATAATGTGTACAGCCGGCTGCTGTTAGAAAGCTTGTTGTTGAATATTAAAGTGTGATGACTATTTTTAGATATCATTAATGAAAATTATGAAATATTTGTCTGTTTTTGGATAATATTAGCAGCTTTTTTAAACCCTGCTTTATTTATAAACGTTTTCATAGTATTTATGAATAAATCTTAATAAATGAAATTTAAGAACTATTTAACATTTTTCATAAATACTATGAAAAAGTTTATAAGTAATATGAAAAAGTTAGTAAATTGTATGAATTTGTTCATAAATACTATGAAAATCGTTAATTGAAAAAAAAAATTGTGTGTAAAGAACTCTTAAAACGTGCTTCAGAACACTTTTCAAAAACGCTCGCAAAGCGTTTGAAAATAGCATTTTGAGAATGTTTTTTCTTTTTGTTACAGTGCTTTCAGAACGCTTTTTTTTAGAACCGTCGTCAATTTCTGCTTGGGTTATCATGGAAATATAATGGAACTGCATGACTTTGAATTTCAACTGAAGCAAAAATGTTGGTATAATAAGGGAAATGACCATAAAAAACTGAAAAATTATCATTTCTACACCCTCATTTACATGGAGATTGAAGAGTGACGCTAGGGAGACTTCCCTTTTAAGTGGCTACTGACAGTTTACGTCAGCACACATAGACTCTGAGGTCCGTTGTGAAAAATATAAGTGTTGCTTCTGCTTTGATTCACGCACTCATCTCTAACTGAATCACTTTATATGTATATTTTATTTATTTCTTCTTTTTTTCTAAATTAAACTTATGCAAATTAAGTTGGAGTTGTTAGAGCATAACGAATTGAAAAATAATTTTGATTAAAGAAAATTTAAAAAAAAAAAAACTGACAATGAGTTGAAGACTATTTATGATGATAAATGTTATTTGGGAAGGCCTAAATTTTTTTTTTATTTATTTTTATTGTTTTTTCGGATTATTTAGTGTTGAATGATTTTATTGATAAGATTTTGTTAAGGAACATATTTTTAAATAAAAATAAAATCTATTATTATCATATTAATTTGATTTCGTTTTGGAAAATGAGAAAAATATTAAAATTATTTGAAATGATGAAGATGAGCTATGAAAAATTACCTTAAAGCTTTGTTTTATAGCAAACCCGTAATTTATCAAAAAATAATGTAAAAATTATTTAATCATCATTACCGATTTGAACAGTTTATTATAGACCAGTAAAATAAGGGTAATGAGGTCAATCTAAGAAATTTGAGAGAGCAATATAATTTTTAATTTGACCGAATTAATTGTTTAAAAATTTAAGCAAAGAAAAAAACCGAATAAAATCTTTAAAATGGAAATTGAATTCATATCGCTCATTTACTTGTATAGTCATAACTCAAAATATGTCGTTTTTGGGTAAACCACACTGAAAGAATTATTGTTCATTCCATCTATGAACAAATTTCATAAAACCAAATTCATAGAATCTATGAAACAATTCATTGGCTGAATGAATATTATTTAGTATTCTGAAATTTTTCATAGAATTTTATTCATAGATTTTATTAAATTCATAGAAAAAATTCATAGAATTAATGAATGTCATTCATAGAAGAAAATGCCATCAATATGCCATTTAATTTTTTAAATAATTAAAATAATGTTACAATAATTAAAACAGTTGAATAAATTTATTAAAAAAATAAAAAAAAATAAAAAAAAACATTAAAAAAAAATTTTCATTGCTGCCCTGACCGGGGCTAGAACCCAAGACCTACCGGCTGAAGTGGCAATTGTCGACGCCTTAGATATCAACGCCACCAAAGAAGAAAAATCTCGCCAACTAACGCTTGGTTTTATAACGCTTCATTTTTGTAAATACACAAAATATTTGTTTTCTACAAACACACACACAGCTTTTGGCAGAGCATTGTGACAGAGCAAAGACACAAACTTAATATGTTAGCAGAATATTATTCAAAATAGCTTTTAAGTGTTGTTACTTGTTTATATAATTTAGCTAAGTGGTTAGACATTAAGCTTCACGAACAAGAGGTTCTATGTTCGAATCTCGGTGGGGATAATTTAAAAAAAAATATAAATTTTTAAAAATAGAAAATAGTAAATAAATGAAATAATAAAAATAAAATAAAAAAAATAAAATTGAAATAATAAAAAAAATAAAAATAGAATTGAATAATATTTTTTTTTCCATAGCCTATGAACTTTTTCATAGGTTTCTGGTTTCTATGAATTTGTTTCATAGATTCTATGAAGGGCATCATTGGCTCACTTCTAATGATTTTTTTCATAGAATCAATGTACGTTTTCATAGCCGTAATGAACAAAATTCTTTCAGTGCATACAGAATTATTTGTTATATCCTGCTTTATATTGTGTCAAAAATTCGTATTAATATCTTCTAAACTCACCGTTTGAGAAGAGAACACGCCATTATAACATTTTCTATGTACGGGCCTTTTGCAGTGCACAGAAAAAAATATCGGGAAATCAAAAGTAACAAAACAAATTGTTAGCAACTAACTTCCAGTTCAACAACGTTTTTAATTGTATCAACAATGTATATAGTTAATGTGACAAAAATCCAATTTAATTTCCAATTAAATGCATCAATTAAAATCATTGTTAAAAAACGCACAAAATGCTCATTGATAACACAGACACCTTACAAATTCATTTAATGAAGCTCAAATTTATGTGACGATAGCTCGGTGGTAGTGTGCTAGACTCAAATCATGAACATTCGCTGCCAGCTGGCGGAAAAATTTTTTTATTTTTATTTTAAACTATTTTTGTTTTGCTATTCTGCAACAATACGCGTTAAGTCGAGTAAAAAATATATGAGAAATAGCACGGTGGTAGCGTGCTAGACTCGTACCATGTTCATTGCCGGTTCGATTCCAGCTGCCGCTAGATTTTTTTTTTTAGTTTTTTTATTTTTTTTTTTTAAATAAAATCACATTAAAACCTGTTTATTTCCTTTAATATACGCGTATAGTCAACTACAAATATATACAAGGAATAGCACGGTGGTAGTGTGCTAGACTCGTATCATGTTCGTTGCAGGTTCGATTCCAGCTGCCGGCTAATGTTTTTTTTTTTTTTTTTAAATTTTTTAGATTTTTTTTGTTCTATTTTTAGATTTTTTTTATAAAATGACATTAAAGCATGCTTATTTCAAAAGTCAATGTTGTATTGACAAAATCCAATGTAGGCTCACAAGGGAAGTCTCCCTAGTGTCACCCGCGGATCTTTATGGAATTGGTTTTATTTTGTAGATCAGATAAAATAAAGGGACACATATTTTTTCTTAGCGGCCCAAATTCATATTTAGGGGGTAAAAAGGAGGGGGGAAGACAAGGCCGTTTTTCAGTTTTTCTCGTTTATCTCCTATACTATACAAAGAAACCTAGTCATGTTACATACCAAATGAAAGGTCTTTGGAAAACCTATCTACGTGTGCTAAGAACGTGTCCAAACATGCACAACTTTTCGTCATATTGAGTAAAATGGCAAAATTTTAGGACATTTTTGTTAATAAGTCGAAAAATAATAACTTCTTTGGCCCGTTGTTAGCACCACGAGATAGGTATTTTAAATACCTTTAATCTGATATCACGCATGCCTATATTAATTTTGTTAAAATAGGCGTAAAGCGTAAAAAACTAAAAAAGGTCAATTTCCCCCCATACAAATCGACCCCCCCTAAAAATGAGTTTGGGCCGCTAAAAAAAAATACGTGTCGAATTAATTTTCGTTCTTAACAACATATCCAAATTTCACGAAGATCGGAGGGTGACACCAGGGAGACTTCCCTTGTCAGTTTCAATTAAATGTTTAATTGTATTAACAATGAAATTAATTGTATTGACAATTTTTTTTTTTTCTGTGTGTAAAACAAATTTCAATTGTAAACTTTAAACAGGTTTTCTGTAAAATCAAACATTTTGCGTAATGACACTATACAAGTAAATGAGCGATATGTGTAAAATTAAAGATAATTTTTTTAACTAAAATAATTTTAATCGGAATTATTTCCTATATCCACGCCCACAAAAGGGGGCGGACCGAAAAGAACGGCATTTTATAATCCCCTGGCGATTGAATAGAAATATTTAATTTAAAAAAAAAAACTGTAAAAACTGCCCTTTTCAGAGATTGGTTTAGTTTTTCAAGGGGAAACTTTTCCCCCTAGTAGGAACATTTTCTGTTACGAATATGACCTGCATGTGACCATAAGACCCATTTATTTTTGACATGCATTGTGTTTTTTACAGATAGACGGACGAATTTTTCCCGTTTTCCTGCTCAAATATACGCAAATATGCAAATCATCGACCCACCCTAACCCTCATCCCTATTATCTTATTGACACTCTGAGACTGATCATAACTAATTGTGCAACATTGTATTTAAAAACAAGTTTCATTTTATATTTTTTATATAAATGTGTTGTCAATATTATCAATCTTGATTAACTACTATTTTTTTAATGACACCCCTTCGATAATAAACCTTCAGCGATAAATTGGCCATAAATCATACATATTGCATTTGCAATTCAAACCAATTTAATTAACTTAATAAATGAGAATAAACCCAAAATATTTTTAATACTTGTTGTACACTCAAAATAATAACTTTGTTTAAGTACCTAGACAATTCGAAAGGCCCGCAGAGATAACTCTGATTTCTATTCAGCAACAGATTTTGCCGATTTTTTTGTTTTGGTAAAAATTAAGCTGGATTCACTATGAGTGAGTACTTTTTACTAGAGATCGGGTGTTGTTTCCCTTTTTTCAATTTCAAATAGATTTTCTTCATTATGATAACTCTATTTGTAGACCCGAGTAAAAATTTTTATATGATGCAATACATAATGATATATAATACAATATATATTTATACGCAATTTAATCCGAATAATGGTGGATGTTTTTGCATTAAAAAATATCAACTTGTATAAAATATGATTCGATTTCATCCGAGTTTTGACCAGACATTGCCATATTTCATTGGATCCAATTAGATCTAATTGCATAAAAACATAAAAAATCGTGGTGTGTTTTGGTTTGGGTGAGTTACACCACAGGTCAACGATACATTCACCAAACATATAATTTTCTAAAACAAAAAAAATGTTTGGGTACGCTTCGAACCAGATAGGTGATATACATAACCCTAACAAGGAAATGTTTAGGAACATTTTAAAAGTTTCTTATACTTTTTTATTAAATTATACAGAAAAACAGATTTTGTATTGGCCCTAATATTATTTCATATATTTATATCAACCGTATACCTTTTAATCCGAATCATGATTAAATTATATATTACAACATATGACTGCATTTAAAAAAATTAGAAAATACCTCACGGGATGTATAATCATATAAGATTTATTATGTTTGTATGAAGTTATATATTGTTATATATGTTTATTTTTACTCGGGGAGATGCTACATTGAAATACAGAGTACTCGATTATTGCACTCAAAAAAAACCTTGTAAAATTACAAGAAAAACTTGTAACTTTTTTTTGTTTGCTACCTCCTATATGACAAAAATTCCTAGTAATTTTAAAAGATTTTTAATAATAATTTTGTAATTTTACAAGGTTTTTACCAATAAAATTGTAAATTTACAAATTTTTGATACGATAAGATTAACAAAGAGGTTTCGTAATTTTACTAGATTTTTTTGCTACCTCCTATTTTAGGAGAATTCCTTGTAATTTTACAAACTTTTTACCAATAATTTTGTAATTTTACAAGCTTTTTACCAATAAAATTGTAAATTTACAGTTTTTTTTGGCGCAATTAAAATTATAAGGAATTCTTGTGAATTTACTAGATTTTTTTTTGTAAAATTATCTTGGAAATATGTAAAATTACAAAAAAAAATTGTAAAATTACAAAAAAAATTTAAATTTCGAAAACTGTCAAATATTGTTAAAATGGGATTCGAGACTTTTCGTAGTGATTTGACAAAGTTTTTTTTTTCCAAAAAAAAAATTATTAAATTACAAAAAAAATTAAATTTCGATTTGTTTAAAAACAAGAAAACAAGGAAAACTGTCAAATATTGTTAAAATGGGATTACGAGACTTTTCGTAGTAATTTGATAAAGTTTTTTTTTTGTGTTTGTGAATCCAGCTTTAAGATTCCAAAGCTATTAGCAAAAAGAAATAAAATTAGGTTTTTGGTAACTAAAAAAATTTACGTAAATTAATTTAAATCTGTATTTTAGCAAAAACTCTGTGAAGTTTTTGTCAAATCCAGTATACAGGCATTTTACAGACCCATTATTTTGAGTGCACCTTAAACTGCCCCTCCAGAAAATTAAAAAAAAAAAAATAATAATTTACAATACTCAAATGGCTCCACTAGAATCATAAACAAAAACTCTGTAGTATAACAATCCGATTTTCTAAAGCATAGTTTGCACCTGTCAGTCGATTATTGCATGACAACTGGCTTGCAAATCATGACATGAGTTCAATTTGTGACAATTATTATGGCAACATTTCAAAAACAACAACAAACAACTTAAATTGTATTAGCACATTGAATTGGAATAAATAAAATATATAAAGCAAGTACAATAAATATATATGTACTTTAGGGTGGTGCGTATTCCAACAAAGTGCTCAGATCAATTATAAATAAAGAGAAAGACTAGGTACAAGATAATCTTCTATATAAATAAAAATCAATTGTCGTTCGTTGGTAACCGCATCAATTGAGAACGGCTGGACCGATTTGGACAATTTTTTTTTGATATGTTCGTAATAGTCCAACTTAGGTTTTTATGTAAATAAAAATTGACCACGCCCACTTTTACGCCCACTTTTTTTGATTTATCTAAAATCTGAAAACGCCTCCACCGATTTGGCTAATTTTTTATTTAAACGTTAGTTGTAACACAATTTTAGTTTTACTGAAAGAAAAATCGACCACGCCCACTTTTACTCCCATTTTTTCGATTTATATAAAATCTGAGAACGTACGGACCGATATGACTTAATTGTTAAAAGAGTTTTCACCATAGTTCTACTTTGATTTTTACGGAAAAGAAAATTTCCGACACCCACTTTTTTCTATATATCGAAAAAACTAGACCGGCTAGACCGATTTGATTATAGTCCGCAAAAGATTTTTAAGGAAAGAAAAATTGGCCACGACTACTTTTACACTCACTTTTTCCGATATGTATATTTTAAATCGTAGAACGGCTGGATCAATTTGGTTTATTTTGTTTTTAATGTTCGTCATGTCCTAAGGCTTTTCGGAAAGACCAATTTTTCATTTATTCGCCCCCTTTTCGATACATATAAAATGGCATTACTTGAGAATGGTTGTGCTGAATTGGTTAAATTTAAATAAATTTAATGGTGAGAAAGGTTGTCTGCCTACGCTTTTTTCGATTTATCTAAAATTCACTCTATAGAAAAAAAATATTATCTACATACATATATAAATAAAAATTAAATGCCGTTCATTGGAAATCGCATCACTTGAGAACGGCTGTAGCGATTTGGATTATATTTTTTAAATGTTCGTGTTAGGTTTTTACGGAAACAAATTATCCACTCCCACTTTTACGCCTCCTTTTACGATATATCTTAAATCGGAGAACGGCTGCATCGATTTGCCTAAACTTTTTTTTAAATGTTCGTCATATTCCAACCCAGGTTTAAACGGAAATAAAAAATTTTCAAGCCTACTTTTTTTCGACATAAATATTTAAAATAGAAGAACGGCAAGACCGATTTGGCTATTTTTTGTACACGTTCGTCATAGCCCAACTAAGGGTTTTACGGGAAAAAATTGTCCATTCCCACTTTTTTCCCACTTTTTTCAATACATCTAAAATCGGAGAACAACTGGCCTTTGTTATTTTTTATAATGATCATAGTCCAGGTAAGGTTTTTACGAAAATAATTATTGTCCTCGACCACTTTAACTCCCATATTTTTCAATATCTTTAAAATTTTCAACACTTGAGAACGCCTGGACTGATTTGGCTATTTTTTGTTTGTTGTGTTAAATGTTCGTAATAGTCCATACGGTTGTTCGGAAAGAAAAATTGTCCTCGCTAACTTTTTTTCGATATATCTAAAATTTATATTTACTCTAATTCGATATATTTAAAAAAATCTTTATAGATTCCACTTAAACTTGGTACAAATGATTTTAAATCCTTGGATATTGTAATGTACAAGTTTAACTTACCACACAAATTTAAATGCCCACTTTAGTCTAAATATGTGAAATCGCTTTAAGTCGAATACTAATGACCGGACCGATTTTTTTTGTTATAATTGGTTTTTAAGGAAAGATAAATGAGAAAAGTGTCCCAGAAAAATGGAAAATTCGGGAAAACTATAAAGGTTTGTTTGTATGAACTCAAGAATACTCAAAAAAATAGCTTACGATAAGAACTAAGGATATGCGTAATTTTATTTTTTTGTTGATCGTAATGATAATAAAGAAGTTTTAAATTTGTAAAGTTCGCAAGTCAAAGATATGGTAATAGTTTTTTAATTCCCGAAACATAATTTGATGATGATTGATCTGCCTTTAAAAAAATCGGGTCTTTAAAACCACGCCCACAAATTTTTCTAAGCCAAGAAATTGAGTACATTTTTTGCAGTGCTAAAGATTAAAAGCGAAACTAAATATAACACTGATCTTATATTTGGGCCAGCAACGCGGACCGGGCCAGCTAGTATATCATAATTTGAAAAAAAAAAATATTAAAATTCTGATTAATTTTTATTAAAAAATAAGCATTTCTTTATTCGACCTTTAAAATATTGCATTTTGAGTAGATTTATTCTAGAACGAGGTCACTATTTTCTTTACTAATTAAAACACTTACAAGAGAAGTATCGAAAATCTCTAAAATATATATAAAAGAGACGACTTTAAGGTTTCGTACAATCCCTGGGATGTATTGAATGAAATCAAGTAGATAACCTAATATATTTTAAAATTTTGTTTCATGAAATTTTGAAAAAGAAGTTTTAAGCTCCATGATTAAAATGTGAGTTTTTTGGGTCTCAAGGCTTAGGCACAATTTTTTTTTTTTTTTTATTTTGTAATTTTTTTTTCACAATCCCCAATTTTTACCCGCACTTTAATAGTTGATCTAAGCATTTTGTTGGAATATGCATCACCCTAATGTTCATACAAATAAAATTTTTAAATCATTGATTTTTTATCTAAATTTGCTTTGTGAATTTTGTTGTATTTTTTTTGTTTGTTACAATTGCATTTTAAAGCTTTAAATGACATTTGATTTTTTTGTTTCGCGATTTTTTACATTTTTATTACCATATTTTTTTGTTTTTGCTCTTTAACTGTTGTAGCATGTTTTATTGTATTAAAAAAGGCTAAGAACAATAATTTCGTAAGATTTTGTAACTAATTGCTTTAGATACGATTGTTTGTTGTAATACACTAAAATATGGGCGTGTTTTTTTTTTATCGTAGTTAAGTTTAAGCCATTTTTCGTAGGGCATCTGAGAAATTTTAAGCTGTTCGATTGAAATTTTTATTAAAGTGTCAATCTAAGTCAAATCAGCCACTCCTGATTCCAATTTTTTTTTTGAGGTATTCAAAAATAACAATACACTTAAAATATTTTGTAAGTAAATTCAACTGAAAAAACGTTTAAAACAATCGTTTTTCCTTTTAAAAAACTGACTACTTATATTTCATTTGAAACAACATATTTTTTAAGTTATTTTTAAACGTTAATAAATGACTGGACATTCCGTAAAAACAAACGATATTTCAGTTATTTTAACTGTTTACAATTTTTTATTTTGTGAAGTAATAATAAAATTTTTTGAATAACAAACTACAAAAACCGTACTTCTGTAAAATTATACGGAATAATCTGTCACAAATAACACTGTGCAACAAGAAAAATGAGCCTCAATGGCTTCAACGCCACATGAAAGTAGACCATCAAGTGAACAAAATCACCAAAGGGTTTTGCAAAGTCAGTTCGGATTTCTTTTTTATAGCCCACTGAAGTTTTATATTTTTATCAAAGGCGTTTGGAAAACGTCAAAAATACTATAATAAGAACACATCTGAGCTTCAAAATATTTTATAATGTCTTCAGTGAAATTTTATGGCGGTTCTTTTCTTACAACATTTTAACCCTCTAACTGCCATTTTAAGGGGTCATTTTAGTCCTTTTTCAAAAACTAAAAACAGAAGTCTAATAAGACGTCCATTTAGAGGGTTAAAATGTTCTACAAATATTTTCCTCATAAAATTTCACTAGGGGTTGTCAAATGATAAAAGTTTGTGCGACATGCGCAAAGTGCTTAAAAAGGGTCAAGTATAAATAATCAATGTTTGTTATTTTTTTTACCAAAGCAGTGTTAAAAAATATCGACAAAAAACAGTGCAAATATACTTTTGAGCTAAAAATGATGTTCTGATGTGTTTTAAAAAATTTTATGATGATTCTTTTCTTTGACCAAATTAACCCTCTAGCTCCCGTTTTAAAGCGTCATTTTTGTCCTTTTTTAAAAGAAATACAAAAAAGTCTATAAAAAAGGCAGTTAGAGGGTTAAAATGTTTTACAAATATTTTCTGCATCAAATTTTACTAGGGCACGTCTAAGACAGAAAGTTCGTCCAGCATATAGAAATGCTTAAAAATTTTAAAGTACATATTCAATTTTTTTTTTATTTTTTTTTTGGGCCGAAATAAAAAAAAAAACAAATAAAAAAGTTAAATTCGACTTTGTCGAATGTATTGATACCTTCCACAATGTAAAAAAGTTTACTTGCTAAAAAACAAAACAAACATTAAAAAAAAAAAAAATTGACAAAAAAAAATTTTTGGTAAAAAAAAAAATTCGACGAAAATATTTTTTTTGTAAAAAAATATGTTTGTACTTGTTTAAATACCATTCGGTGATCAATTCTGTTCACATGTGTTAAGCAGCAGCCGAATGAAAGCCGAATACAAAAAAGTCCATGAAAAAGGCAGTTAGAGGGTTAAAATGTTTTACAAATGTTTTCTGCATCAAATTTTACTAGGGCACGTCTAAGACAGAAAGTTCGCCCAGCATATAGAAAATGGTTAAAAATTTTAAAGTATTCAAATTTTTTCTTATATTTTTTTTTGGGCCGAAATATAAAAAAAAAAAAACAAGTAACAAAGTTAAATTCGACTTTGTCGAATGGATTAATACCCTCCACGATATAAAAAGTTTATTTGCAAAAAAAACAAAAAAAAAAAAAATAAAAAAAAACTGCGAAAAAAATTTTTTTATAAAAAAAAAATTCGACGCAAATGTTTTTTTTTTTTTTAATATGTTTGTACTTGTTTAAATACCATTCGGTAATCAATTCTGTTCACATGTGTCAACCAGCAGCCGAACTAAAGCATTTTGTGTTTTTAGGTTATGTTGAAAGTACAACAATTTTCGAGGTATTTTTATATTTTCGTTCATAACTTTTGAACCGCTGAACCGATTTCGCTCAAATGGAATACCAAACTACTTTTTTTTTTTTGATTTCGGCCAAAAAATAAAAAACTTTAATACTTTAAAATTTTTAAACATTTTCTATATGCTGGACGAACTTTCTGTCTTAGACGTGCCCTAGTAAAATTTGATGCAGAAAATATTTGTAAAATATTTTAACCCTCTAACTGCTTTTCTTATAGACTTTTTTTGTATTTCGGGAGCTAGAGGGTTAATTTGGTCAAAGAAAAGAATCATTGCAAAATTTTATAAAACACATCAGAACATCATTTTTAGCTCAAAAGTATATTCGCACTGTTTTTTGTCGATATTTTTTAACACTGCTTTGGTAAAAAAAAATAACAAACATTGATTATTTATACTTGACCCTTTTTAAGCACTTTGCGCATGTCGCACAAACTTTTACCATTTGACATCCCCTAGTGAAATTTTATGAGGAAAATATTTGTAGAACATTTTAACCCACTAAATGGACGTTTTATTAGACTTCTGTGTTTAGTTTTTGAAAAAGGACTAAAATGACCCCTTAAAATGGCAGTTAGAGGGTTAAAATGTTCTAAGAAAAGAACCGCCATAAAATTTCACTGAATACATCAAAAAATATTTTGAAGCTCAGATGTGTTCTTATTATAGTATTTTTGACGTTTTCCAAACGCCTTTGATAAAAATATAAAAACTTCAGTGGGCTATAAAAAAGAAATCCGAACTGACTTTGCAAAACCCTTTGGTGATTTTTTCCACTTGATGGTCTACTTTTATATGGCGTTGAAGGCATTGAGGCTCAATGCGATGACCCAAAATTTGTTGCACAGTGTAATTTAACTGATAAAAATATTTTTCCGTAACTTTTGTAGTTTATTGTTTTTACAACTGTATAAATCGTTCAATATTTTATTTTCATTGAAAAACAAACGATAAAACGTTTAAAAAAACTTTAACTAAAAACTTTTTTAATAACCGTAAAAAAGTTACTGTAAAACTTATCTGGGTGTAATTTAGCACTTTTGGGAGTCCACTGTTACATATTCTTATATTGCTTTCAAAGAATAGGACTAGATTTCATATAAAATGGACCTCCTGATTCTAAAATTACAATCCGAAATTTTCTAGCATGTTTCGTTTTGGAGCACATTCCCGGTTGTCTTCCTAATTTAGACTTGGGCGACATAAAACCGATTAAAATTGGATACGTTGGGTTTCAAAAAGACCACTTCGTGTAAAATTTTATAAATAAAATTGATTTATTAAAAAATTTTATACTATTATTTTCCTTCAATACTTTTCAAACAACCCTCTTACAATTAGTCTTAGTTTTGCTGGTGTCTTTGCTTTTGCAAACATATTGCGATTTTTATGATTAACTTGTATTTGTTTTATTTTTTATTTTTTTCTTGTATATTTTTATTAACGGTTTCAAAGTAAAATTAATTTTTATTAACATTTTATTTATTGTTTACACTTGTCTCTTTGGTGGCACACCTGAATATTTTACAAAATAAAAGAAAATTTCGCAATAATCGTTAACAATTACGATTAATAAGTTTTAATAAGATTAAGTTTAAGGATTTAGAGCTACATACACATAAATTAAAATTGAAATGTACAATTTCAATATTAAATAAAAATCATAATTTATTTATTAAAAAAATAAATTTCTTATTTAAATTTGAAAACTAGTAGCCCGAGTGTAAGACTGCATTTGATTTGAAACGATTCGGTTTTTAGTTAAGTTACCGTGCTACCTCACAAAATGAGAATATTGAAATCAGGGTTGGGAAACGATCCAACTAGAAGACTCACGAAGTATACTTTATATTTGTCATTCAGTATGTTAGGTTAGGTTGGATGGGCGTCCTCCGATTTGGCCAATTCACTCGAAGGCCATAAGGCCCATTGTGATTCCATTAGTTATCATTTCCCTACTCCCCCTCTGATACAAAAACTTTTTGACTTCTTGAACTAACCCGAGTCCTTAAGATATTCGGCTAAAGATGTCAATAAGACACCGTCAAGGCAATCTAGCTCATCGAAAAATCTTTGCCCCAAATGATTAACCTTTCACTCCCCTTGTATACTACAGTGTACACATCTTTCAAAAATCAATATAAATTAACCGTACAAGATTCTTATGTTTTATTTGGACAGGAATTATCATTGGAGGGTTACGGTAGATGTGCTCGGAAAAATAGTTTTACAAACCCTTGGGTTCTACACGCATTATTTGTTGGCAAAATGAAAAATTCTTAAATAAAGTAAAAAAATTTCAAAGAAAATAAACGTAAAGAAATTCTCAAAAATCGAATATGAACCGTATATACTTTCTGAAATGCTGGTTTTGTAGAACTCTTTAATACCAAAAGTACAAAATTCTTATTTTGGAAAAAGCTTTACTCGTTCGGGAGTTATTGTATGTGAAAGCTTTATTTCCGCTAGAGGGCGCAATAGACCAACGAAATCAGACCCCTAAAGCTTGTATGCGCATTGCAAATATAGAGGGCATTCTTTAGCATTAATCTATATTCTCACAAATTTTGGTGAAGAAATTCCTAGCCAAAGAAAATTCTGTAGAGAAAGGGATAAGGCTTCTCAACAGACCCGAACATTCGCATAACAAGTGCTTCACAGACACCACCTCCTCCACTTTCCCACAACTTCTTCAATAGTCCTTATCAGAAATTCCCATACGCACTGCCATTTGACCAATTATACAGTGTCCCGTTAGTACTCCCACTAATAGGCTAACCGTCCATTTGCCAAAACTAAGAAGACTTTTTGTCCTCTTAGGATTTGTCTGTGGCCACATGATTTTCGATATGCTGCATGTAGTCAATGATGTCCAACTATCCTTCATTCGATTCTCAGATATCCTATCAATTTCCTTCATAAATTCCACTAAAGGAACCGAAATGTCAGTTTCTACACGTTCCCCCACCGATTCCGATCCATTTCTCGCACATTCATCAGCCAATTCGTTTCCAGCGCCTCCACTTTGTATAGGGACCCAGATTAGCTTGATGTGTGCTGACTGAAGGGATAGTATACAATTCCTTACGATTCCCGATTGGACATTTGGACTTCGAAGGTGCTGTCAAAATTCGTCTGTGGTGAGATAGAGCGTTGTTTTAGCATTTGCGACTCTCTTAACCCGAGAACCGATTTTGCTGCTGTGCTTTTGGCGTAAATATCTACGAGCTGAATGTTTAGTGTCACTTCCAGGACTGCCTGAGGTGCTGATCTAATTGCGTTGTACCTTCTGTAGATTGCAGTTATATGATTTCTTATCCACTGCTCTCCACCACACAAGGGCACCATAGGTAAGTATTGGTCTAATTATAGCAAAATACATCCAGTGACTAATTTACGGTTTTAGATCCACCTTTTTCCGAAAGTTCTTCAGCAGATGTAAAAAGCACATAACGACTTTTTCATGCTTACCTCTGTATTCCTTTTCCAAGAAAGCTTTGAGTCAAGGATCACACCCAAGTATTTCGCCTCATTAGATAGTTCCAGGGTGATTCCATCTAATTTGGGAAGAGCAAACCTGTCTATCTTAGTCCTTTTTGTGAACAATAAGAGTTTGGTTTTGGAAGGATTAACTCCAAGACCGTTGTCCTTTGCCAACGTTGAGAGTATCTTGAGCGCTGATTTTATGAGTTCTCTAATAACACAGGCACACAAAAAAAAAAAATTGGTCAGACCCAGAGGGTAGACCCAGTTATTCCTAGGTTTTTGGGGTCGCTGAATTCGAATATGGCCATAAAAAATCATTTCAATTGCCAGTTTTCGCCCTACCGCCCCGTATAACCCCCCGGAGGGTTGACTTTTAATTCTCATACAAACTTAAAATAAATGTGTACTTTTATGTTTATTTTGCAGCTGAACCCTTAAAAAACAACAAAAAAATTATGTGACCCTTCCCTCAACCCCTAGCACGCCCTTACAACCCCCTGAAGGGGGATGAATTTTGAGTGTTTATACAAAATCAAGATGTATATGGATTTCTATGTTTTTTGTACCGCTAAAACCGAATACGACTACAAAAAATGTATAATACCCCTCCCTCACTCCCTAGTACCCCTTACTACGCCCTATAAGGGGTTTAGTTTTGAAATTTTCATTAAAACTTAGGATGAACACTAACAAAATTATGAAGTTAAATTTCAAAATTAAATCCCCTATAGGGCATAGTAAGGGGTACTAGGGAGTTAGGGAGGGGTATTATACATTTTTGGTGGTCATATTCGGTTTTAGCGGTCCAAAAAACATAGAAATCCATATACATCTTGATTTTTTTTAAACACTCAAAATTCATCCCCCTTCAGAGGGTTGTAAGGGCGTGCTAGTGGTTGAGGGAAGGGTCACATAATTTTTTTGTTGTCATTTTAGGTTTCAGCTGCCAAAAAAACATAATAGCACACATTTATTTTAAGTTTCTATGAGAATTAAAAGTCAATCCTCCGGGGGGTTATAGGGGGGCGGTAGGGGGAAAACTGGCAATTGAAATGATTTTTTATGATCATATTCGGATTCAGCGACCCCAAAAACCTAGAAATAACTGGGTCTACCCTCTGGGTCTGGCCACTTTTTTTTTTTTTGTGTGCCTGTGTAATTGTTAAATACTTACCTTTAATTAGTATCACAACGTCATCAGCGTAGGCAATCATTTATTACAAGATTCCACAGAAGAGGAGAGATCACTCCCCCTTGTGGAGTGCCCCTTGTAACTACTATCCTTGCTTCACCCTGCTTTTCAGCAGGTCGCCCGTCCATAAAGTAATCTGTGTGTCCGTGCCTGTGTTCTGTAGGGCATCAAGAATCGATGATATTTTGACATTTTTGAACGCCCCTTGCACGTCCAGAAATGATGCCAAAACATTCTCTTTTTTGTGAAAAGTATCCTCAATCAGCCCTACAACAACAATTAAGCCGTTTCAAAAGACCTACCTATATGGTAGGCGTGTTGGGCCTTGCTAAAATTGTCTGGTGTGAGGATACTTTTCTCAAAGACATCTACCAGTCTTTCCAGTGTTGTCAATAAAAACGATGACAGACTGATAGGTTAGTAATTCTTTACGGTGTTGTGGTTAATCTTTCCCGCTTTGGGGATAAAGACCACCCATATCTCCCTCCATTCGGAGAGTGTATACCCTGATGCCAGGCTACCAATGAAGATACGTAGTTGCCACGGCATGATTATCCTGAGGGACTCCTGCAAGAGTGCCGGGAATATACCATCCGGCCCTGCCGATTTGTAGGGTTTGAAGGAGATAACCGCCCATGTTATCTTGCGTTCTTGCACCATTGTTCTGATGAATTATTTTACCGGAATTGTAGTTGGTGAAAGTGTACTCAGACAATATTATTTTTCACCTCTTCTCTGCAACCCGGAAAATGGGTATCTATCAGAAGTTCAATGGTTTCCTGGCTGCTTTCTGCAAAGGTTTCATCTGGCTTATTAAGAAATCCTTGGCTTTGGAAAGAAGTTTTTGTAGTTTCGCTTCTGTAGTTCCCTCCAATTCCCCACAGATTTCAGTATATAATCCATAGAAATACCGGTCTGGGATGTTAATAAAAATTTACATGTAAGAAAAACAATTACCTTAAACAAATCAAACCAACATTTAAAACAAAACCCAATTTGGGGTTTGCTAGTTTAGCTGCTGTTCGGATTTGATAGTCTCTTGTGTAGAATTTCATGATAATATCCCGGTAGAGATCTTGTCTTTCATCGGAGGGTTAATATGTTAATGCTGAAGCTATCATATGGGTTTTGCGGCCAAGAGGTCATTAGAAGAAGCCAAAATTATTTATTAATAAAATTTTTGGAAGTTTTTTTTTTACCATTTATTTCCAATCATATTTTAATCTTATAGCAGTTTTGTTTAATCTTTAGGTAGACAAAAAAAAAACATCTGTTTAATAATCATAAATCTATCAATGAATAATAATCAACCACGACGACCTCTATTTTTTTTTTATTAATGCCGCTACTCAAATAAAATTTTTAATAACATAGTTCAATCGTACAATGCTGCTACCACCATCACCAATTTAATAAACATTTTTAATAACTGCCTTTCCAAAAAGAAGACTCCTTTAAAACATTCCATAAATATCTTTCTCACACTTATCAGAACTCAGACATACAGAGATGATACATTTGGAAACCCATGCAATAAATGGTTAACATTTCGAGTGATGTAGTATGAGAGTATCATTAAAAATAAAATATATTTGTATACAAATACATATGCAATAAAAATAAATCAATCAATAACAATTAATTGAACAACATACATTAAGAAGAAAAACACAAAATAACGAATAAAATATTAAGAAAACATAAAAATTAAAAAAAAGTAAAATAAAATTATAATCAAATACCAATAAAAAGCTCGCTAAGATGCTGCTGATGATGATGATGGCGGTGATGATGAGGTCCCACCGTAGAGACAACGAAAGAATGGAAAACAAGATATTTTCAAACATGCTGATGTGGTTTCTTTTTTCACTGGGTACTTCGATGATGACGATGATGATGAAAATATTGATGAAGCATATCACGCAGTTTCACTGCAGCATCAAATTGAAACAGCAAGTTTAAAATAATAACAACACTATAGGTACACTGAAGAAAATTAAGATCAGAAAAGAAACGATCGTTTTACAGAAACAGCAAGTAAAGCTTGTTTCAATAGACAAAAACTGACCAGAAACCGTTGTTAACCCTCGAAAACGTTAAAAATAAAAAATGTTTAAAAATGTATTAATAATGACTAGGGCAAGTACTTTCATGAAAATGCATATTTTTACTCAGCATTGTAAACAAAACATAAATTAAATATCTATCCGAATCAATGGATTTGCAATAAAATGGCATTGATTTGTAGTTGCATATTTTTGCATATTTTGGTATAAATGCATATTTGTTTTTTTTTTTATAAAAATTTGAATTTTCAAACCGAAATAAATAAAAACTTCAGTTATAAAATATAAAGCCCAACAATATATAAAACAGAATTAAAACTCAACTCATAAGGTACAATGCAATTTAGTAATATTTCTAAGAATTATAAATACGAAATATAAATTCAAACCTAACGGACATTTTTCAAGACTTGAAAAGTCCTACTAAGGGTTGCAACTCTGAGAAAATCTACTACAGTGTAAGAAATTACAACTGTGTTGGAAAAAGTTAAAAATAGATTCATTAAGTTCGTGCTAAACGTAACATATGGGTAATGAAATGTGATATAATTCCCGTCCGCTTTTTCACCTTAATGTACGTTTAAATAGCTGATCTTAATCTTACACACCTACAGTGACAATCGAAGAGTGTTGACGAAGGAAGGGTGGCTTCTTCCGAAAGCTGTCGACATCTCCACTTAGCCTGTGTTGTCAATTAATTTTTTTCAGATTTTCTCATTGTACAACAAAAATGATTATTTCTCAGAAATAATTAATATGGACTCAAACCGAAATAAATAAAAACTTCAGTTATAAAATATAAAGTCCAACAATATATAAAACAGAATTAAAAATAAATTTTTTTTTAGAAAAAAGAACCAAAAGTATTTAAAAATAACATGTTCTGGAAAAATATTGTATTTTATTTTTCTTTTTTTTTCATAATTTTTTTTTACTTCAGAAATATTTAGTGGCTCAAAAAAACTTCTCAAGTAAAAAAAAAAAATCTAATTAAAAATTATTTCCACTCAAAAAAAAATCATTTTTGAGAATTGTCGAGGGCCTTAAAGTATTTGAAAAAGCCTAATTTATGTTGACAAATTATTTTTTTAGTAAAAAAATAATTGTTAGATGCATATTTTCAAAGTTTTTAGTGCATATTTTCGATTTTTAGGCGCATAGTATAGGCACATATTTTTGTTTTTTAGATGCATGAAAGTACTTGCCCACACAAAAAAACCTTGTCAAATTACTAGAAAAAGTCTCGTAATCCCATTTTACCAATATTTGACAGTTTTCCTTGTTTTTTAACAAAAAATTTTTGATCGAATTTACATTTGTTTTTTTCGTAACTTTACAAATTTCCAAGATTATTTTACAAAAAAAAATTTGTAAATTCACCAAAATTCCCTATAAGTTTTATTGCGCCAAAAAGGTTGTAAATTTACAATTTTATTGGTAAAAAGCTTGTAAAATTACAAGAAATCTCGTCATTTTTACCAGGAATTGTCGTAAAATAGGAGGTAGCAAAAAATCTAGTAATTCACGATACCTCCTTGTAAGTTTTATCGCGTCAAAAAATTTATTAATTTACAATTTTATTGGTAAAAAACTTGAAAAATTACCAAATTATTTGTAGAAACCTTGTAAACTAACAAGGATTTTTTGTCAAATTAAAGGTAGCAAAAAAAAAGTTAAAAATTTTTCTTGTAATTTTTCAAGTTTTTTTTTGAGTGTACCATTTCATATAGTTAGTTTTAGGATTGCAAAAAAAAAATTAAAAATTTAAGATTTCTTCGGTGGTTGCAAACACATGTGATTAGTTAGCATCCCCTTCCAATCATCTTAGAGTGCTGAAATTTGGCGTAAATTGCTCATTAATAGGGATGTGTTTTTCATGCACTAAAAAATCGAAAATATGCGCTAAAAATTCAAAATATGCACTAAAAAACCTAAAAATATGCACTAAAAAATAAAATTTTATTAAAAAGTAAAAATAACTGTGCGCTTGAATATTAACGTTTAAAACTTTATGTAAGCAAGATTTTTTAGAAACTAAAACAATCTATAAAAAATAAAAAAAAAAAATTTTCTCATTTTTAAAATAAATTTTTCAAGTTTTAAAAAGTTTTTAAAACAAATAAATTTCAATTTGTGTTTTTGCGAATTTATGCCAAAATATACAAAAATATGCACTTAAAAATTGGAAATATGCACAAAATATGCATTTAAAACCAAAATATGCAAAAATATGCATTTTCACCAAAATATGCAAAAACAAATCGATGAAATTTTAACGAAAATTTCCTGATTCGGAAAGATAATTGGTCGATATCGTTTTTAGACTATCGACAAAAAACATGCATTTGCATGAAAATCATATCCCCACTCATTGCAATGTCATCTTTCATATTTTGAGGTACGTTGAGCTGTGCGTTATATTTGGTATTTTTCCATATGTTGATGGGACACACTACTTAACATACAACACTGGGTCTGACGTTTAAAAGGAACCTATGTAGGGTTTCTTTGAATTAATGAAATACGTATCATTAAATGTAATTGCAAGAGGAAGTTTCATTAAATTAATGAAAATTGTTCATACAAAATATAAATTGAATTTTATGAAAATTTTTCATTACTTTAATCAATCACAATCACGTGAGTAAAGATTGTGAGTGAGTGTGAGTAGGGGAAAAAATTGCGTGAGTGAGTGTGAGTAAGATTTTTGCGTAGGTGAGTGAGCGTTAGTCGATTTTTTTTGGCGTGAGTTTGCGTGATTTATTTTCTCTTCATGTTTCCTTTCGTAGTAAAAAAATCACAAAAAAATTGGTAAAATTTGGCTAAACTTAAGATTTCGTCTCGAAAAAAGCAAACAAAAATAAAATTTCGCGGAACTTTAAATTTTGCTAAAAATTTTGAAAGATTTTTGAAATTTTAGTTTTTGAAATTTTTCTTTTGTATAAATAAGAGTTTCATGAGTGTGAGTCAACGTGAGTGTGAGTGAAGCTTGCGTGAGTGCACGTGATTGTGAGTGTGAGTCGAAAAAATATGCTTGTGAGTGAGTGTGCGTGATTCAAAAATTCCTGTCGTGAGCGTGAGTGAGTGTGAGTCAAAAATCACTCACGCGCCCATCTCTACTCTCCAAAATATAAAAAAAAAAAAAATTGCAGGAGTTTTTTTTTGGGGGGGGGGGGGTAGGGGGTTCATTGGAGTACTCATAAACCCATGCGGTAAATGTCTAAAAATTTATTTGTTATGCTTTTGGAGCGTAAGTAATACAATTTTATCATTATTTATAAATATTTTTTCCACACCCACAAAAAAAAAACGATTTTTTTTATTTCCTAGGTCCAAGTGCAGGACCTTGAACTTTTTCTGACATCAAATTGTTTCATTTGCGTAACAAAACTACAAAAATATAAAAAAAAACTGTGAAAATATGGCGTTTTTCAGAGGTTAGTTAAGTTCTTCAAGGGGGAAATTTGAAAAGAAAAGTCTTAGAATCGATCATAGATTAATAATAAATATACTTTATGGGGTCCCCGGCCGATATTTCGATGCGTTACAAACGGAATGACAAAGTGAGTATACCCCCATATGGCGGTTGGAGGGTATATAAATCTTTGGAGCCAAATAATTCCCTCTTTTTCTCAAAATTTAGTTAATTTTTCCAGTTTTTATTTCAATGAACGGTTTGCTACATACAAATATTGTGTGTGGGCTCCTATCCGATGTTGACCCCTAGGCAGTTGCCTACTTTACCTTGAGGGTAATCCGGGCCAAGCATTGGTTGGTATAGATCAATGGTTCCCAACCTTTTTTACTCCACGCCCCACTTTTTAGTTAAAAAAATTGCCTTGTCCCCCCTACACTCAAGAAATATTTGGTTATTTTTTTAATTTTTTTTCTAATCAAAAATAACTTCTGTGTTAGCAAAGCTTTTGTAAAATAAGCATTTAAACTAAGTTTTAAGTACAAATTTTAAACAATTAATAAAATTTTTGTAGTTAATATTGATAAAAAAAATTGTTTTTGTAGATAACTTACATAACTAAAAAAAATCTTGAAAATTTGCTCGTTGCCCTCCTGGAACCTTCAAATTGCCCCCCCAGTGGGGCGAGAATCAAAAGTTGGGAACCATTGGTATAGATATTCAATAGATTGAATTATTTTAGGATGTTCAATCCTTTATTCTATATAAACAAATTTCAAGTTTTATGGTCCGGCCTTTTTGTTCAGTGTACTTAGTTAAAGTCATACAACCGACCGCAACAAATATACATACATATGAATTATACACATAACCATCAGTCTCATTGGATCCTAATTCCCAATAACGAATTTAAGCAATTTACTCAAATGCTAATTTATGACTTATAGATCCACAGGTAGCCGAAGAAGCATCAGTAACAAAAACTGAAAATTCCAAATAGAAAGAGAAGAAATGATAAAATGCTAACACACACACACACTCATACACAATATATCAACAACTATCGATCTACCACTATAAAACATATCATTCCAATCAACTTAATTCACCAATACTCACACACGCGAATGCCATTAACAACCATTTCATTATTTTGATAAAGTCTCCATATAAAAAGAAAAACAAAAAACAATTCATGTTGTGATCTTATACTCGATCATCATCATCATCAGAATACTACACCACCAACTAACAATTGCAACAACAAACACATCAAATTTACCAGCCAACACAACCGTCACACCAACAACAACAACATTTAAAAGTCTCATCAACAACAACTATTCTTCTTCTTTGTATTCTTAAAAGCCAGAAGCTTTACAATATGTATGCACCTCCATGGCAAAAAAAAAACTGGTAAAATGCAATTGACTGACAGTTTTAATATGTACAATCGACAAAATAAATGTACGAGAGTACATCTCACAGTTACGATCGCCAGTGGTGTGTTTACGAACAGTTTGTGTTGTGTAGGAGACTCCTTTAATATGTAAAAAAATACATTTGAACTTGGAATAAAAATATTTGGATAGGATAAAAAATTAATCTGTTTATAACTCAGCTTAACATTATTTGGCATTTTAAAATATAAGTGGATAAATTAGTAATCACATCGTTATAACCAGCACCACTAAGCGGATCATTTTATTTTGGATTTCTGGATCATTTTCTTTTGAGTCTTGCAAGCTCATCAACTTTGCAATTCCCTGAAATGTCTCTGTGCCCTGGGACTAGGGTTGCCATTTCCATTTTGAGAAAAAGAGGACGTCAGCATTAAAAAAGGAGGACATTTGTCTCCAAAAAGAGGACATTTTTTCCCCCACTTAAAATTTTCAGTCCCACTAAAAAGATCTTTAGAACCCAATGTTGGCAATCGATACCGCACCCAATAAAGATATGAAAATTTTTAAAAGCGATTATAAAAGTCGATGAAATTTCTCAGATTCTATTCCGTTCGGAAACGGAATTAAACCGATTCCAATAATTAACGTCAATTTCACTTTAATAACAACGCTCAACAAATCGAAGGTTTTTGGTATCGGTTTGAAGATTCATAGAAAATTTTTTAATGATTTGGACTCGCTGATTCTAAATCTGTAGTAGCATCTGTACAGAATCTGTAGAGTACAGATTCTGTACTCTTAACTTTTTCATAACGTCTAAAAATTTATTTATTCGCTGTTAAAAATGCGAAAAACGTGATTTTGCCTTTATTAAAGCCTGCACAGCAGCCATTGCGTGGAATAAAAATCTAGAATAAAGTGTTCGAGTTGAATTGAACTATTGTCTCAAAAATAGGAAAAACAAGTAGAAAAGTTAAATTCGACTTGGCCGAATCTATGAATACCCTCCACAATGCCCTTTTTAAGTGATATTAAATTTTCTAACGTGAAAAAAATAACGTTTTTGGTTAGAAATATTTTATTTTGTGTAAAAAAACTTTTTTTTATTAATTTTTGGGGAAAAAAAATTTACTAATTTTTTTTTGAGTGTTAAATTTTTTTTGAGTGTAAAATTTTTTTTGAGTGCATTTTTTTTTTGTTTTCCCGGGTGAAAATTACCATGTATGTTCATTAGGGGTGTCCTTATTTTTTTATTTCGGATTTTTGTGTTTCACTGGGCAAAATTTTGTTCCTTTGTACTAAAAACTTAATAATAAAAAATTTGGTGTTAATCCGATAACTTTAAGTGGACGCGGAAACGACATGAAGTTTGGAAAACGGATTACAAGGGGAAAAAATGACTTTTTACTCATTTTCTCAATTTTTTTGATATTTAAAGTTAAGTTTGAATTCAAATGGTTACGGAATTGTGATGTAGAGTACATTACCTTTGTAATAAGGCAATAAAAACTAAAATCGGTTAAAAATCCGCCAAGTTATTTCAACTGCCCCAGGCAACTAGCGTGTGGCAGACCACTTGATCAAAGATTTCGAGTTCCATTTTTGAAATTGATTGAAATTTTCTACTATAGAAACATTTTCTTATTCTTTAAGTTCCAATATTCTAACGTTATAGGTATTTTTCATATTGAGTGATGCTAACTTGTTTTAAATTAATGGTAAAAAGGTTTTCATTTTTCAACCCTGTTTTCAAATCTCCAATTTTAAATTTTTATTTTTTTTGGCAAATAAAATTTAAAAAATCGACCATTGGACTATAGGATTTTGTTAAGCACATATAAGGGAACAAAAACTAAAAAAATTTTAGATATTCCTTTTTTCATTAGGCTACTTCAGCGATTATATTTTGCCGGATTTCGAGATAATAGTGATTTTGGTAACTTTTTAAGCTTTCAGTTAATTTTTTTATTTTTTTTAACAAACTTCATATGTTTTCTACCGAATTATTGCAGGATAATATAGAATACTTCAATTCCTTTAATAAGGGCAACATTGAGATATGACAAATTGACCCAGTTAAAGGTCAAAGGTCAAATTTTAGAAGAATTTTAATTTTTAGAGATTAACAAATTTTTCGAGCGGATATTAATGAAACTCCTTGATGTTATTTTAATATGTCTAAAAATAATGGTTTATTATTAAAATTCAGAACATTAACCCTTAAGTGCTGTTGGGGTCTATATGACCTTATGAAATAATATACTTATATTTTCTCAATTAAATAAAAAAAATTATGACCCCGATGGCACTAAAGGGTTAATTTTCTGAATTTTAATAATAAACCATTTATGTTTAGTCATAGTAAAATAAAATCAAAGAGTTTTATTAATATCCGCTCAAAAAAAGTTTTAATTTTTTAAAAATTAAAATTCTTCTAAAATTTGACTTTGACCTTTAACTGGGTCAATTTTTCATATGTCAAATTTGCCCTTATTAAAGGAATTGAAGTATTCTATATTATCCTGCAATAATTCGGTAGAAAACATGTGAAGTTTGTTTAAAAAAAATAAAAAAATTAACTTAAAGCTAAAAAAGTTACCAAAATCTCTATTATCTCGAAATCCGCCGAAATAAAATCGCTGAACTAGCCTAATGAAAAAAGGAATATCTACAATTTTTTTAGTTTTTGTTCCCTTATATGTGCTTAACAAAATCCTATAGTCCAATGGTCGATTTTTATACCCTCCACTTAGTGATAGAGGGTATATATAAGTTTGTCATTCCGTTTGTAACTCATCGAAATATCGGTCTGGGACCCCATAAAGTATATATATTCATGATGCCCGATCGATTTTAAGACATTCTAGCGATGTCCGTCTGTCCGTCTGTCCGTCTGTCCGTCTGTCCGTCTGTCCGTCTGTCCGTCTGTCCGTCTGTCCGTCTGTCCGTCTGTCCGTCTGTCTGTCTGTTGAAAATGCTCTCGCGGACAAAATATTGCTCAGAGATGACTGAAACTTAACGTATATATTGGAAGTTCTCCCGAGAAGTTTGGTATTGCATTTGAGCGATATCGGTTCAGCGGTTCAAAAGTTATGAACGAAAATGTAAGCACACCTCAAAAATTTCAGTACATTCAACATAACCTAAAAATACAAAATGCTTTAATTCGGCTTCTGGTTGACATACGTTAACATAATTGAACACCAAATGGTATTTAAACAAGTACGAACATATTTTTTGACAAAAAAAAGAAAAAAATCGCGGTTTTTTTTACCAAAATTTTTTTTTCGCGGAAATTTTTTTTTAAATTTTTTTTTTAAAAGTAATTTCCTTTTAATTAAAGTTGTTTGCAATATTCTTTTTGAAATTGTGGAGGGTATCACTACATTCGGCAAGGCCGAATTTAACTTTTTTACTTGTTTAAATTTTATTTGCCAAAAAAAAATAAAAATTTAAAATTGGAGATTTGAAAACAGGGTTAAAAAATGAAGACCTTTTTACCATTAATTTAAAACAAGTTAGCATCACTCAATATGAAAAATAACTATCACCTTAGTACATTGGGACTTAAAGAATAAAAAAATGTTGCTATAGTAGATAATTTCAATCAATTTCAAAAATGGAACTCAAAATCTTTGATCAAGTGGTCTGCAACACGCTAGTTGCCTGGGGCAGTTGTAATAACTTGGGTGATTTTTAACCGATTTTAGTTTTTATTGCCTTATTACAAAGGTAATGTACTCCACATCACAATTTTGTAACCATTTGAATTCAAACTTAACTATAAATATAGAAAAAATTGAGAAAATGAGAAAAAAGTAATTTTTTCCCCTTGTAATCCGATTTTCAAACTTCAGGTCGTTTCCGCGTCCACTTAAAGTTATCGGATTAACTCAAAATTTTATTTTTTTAAGTTTTTAGTATAAAGGAACAATAATTTGCCCAGTGCCAAGCAATTAAAACATTTTAAATTTTTCCCTTACTGTTAAGAACACCCTTAATGTTCATACATGTTCATACATGCTCATACATGATTCCATGTATGATAGTATATGAACAATATATGGAAATGTATGTCATATATGGGAGCATATATGAACATACACAAGTAATGTAATATTCCATATATGTAAATGTATGCAACTATGTGTGGATAGGTATATGTCATACTCCTTCATATATGCTATGCATCTGCATAGCATACATATACATAGCAAGCAGTGGCGGGTACAGCTTTTGGGTTTGGGGGGGGAAATTTTTTTTTACTTCGAAAAAAACTTCATAAATTCACCTTTGTTGACGAGCAAAAAAAAGGGATACGTTTTTGTTTACAGAAAAAATGATGGGAAAGCTATAAAATCATCAAATTTATTAGTTTTTGCCGAAGGAGGTTTGTTTTTCATGATCATATTTCGTTTAGATCAATTTTTTTTAATTTGTTTTAAAAGAAAATTGTATATTTTTCGAATACATGAGAAGAGAATTTTTTAATAGAAGAAATTCTCCCTATATAGAAAACATCAGATGTTGAGACATTTTTCGTGAATAAATTATTTTTTTATAGGGAAAATGCCTCAGAATAAAAGACTTTTCTCTACGAAAAATGTCTCAGAATCTGAGACTATTTTCGTATAGAAAAATTTTTAGATTTTTAAAAGAAAATTGTATATTTTTCGTGTACATAAGAAGAGTCTAAATCTCAGAATTTTTTAATATAAGAAATTCTTTCTACATAGAAAGTATCAGTTTTGAGAGATTTTTCGTGATTTTTTTTTTTATAGGAAAAATGTCTCAGAATATAAGACTTCTTCTTTACGAAAAATGTCGCAGAATCTGAGACTTTTTTCGTATAGAAAAATTTTCAGATTCTAAGAATTTTTTTTCCACAAAAAAAGTCTCAGATTCTGATACATTTTACTATAGAAAGTCTCATATTTTAAAGCATTATTGACCCATTTTTCCTATAGAGAGGGTCTGTTTATTAGATTTGTTTCGCACTGAAAAAATTTTAGATTCTGAGACCTTTTTCCTATAGAAAAAGTCTTGGATTCTATGACCTTTTTCCAATAGAAAAAGTCTCAGATTCTACGACCTTTTTGCTAAAGAGAAAAGTTTCAAATTCTGAGATCTTATTCCTAAAGTAAAAGGCTCAGATTCTCAGACCCTTTTCCTTTTTCTTATATAGAAAAAGTTTAAAATTCTGTCCTTTTTTCTCTAAAGAATAAGTGACAGATTCTCAGACCTTTTTCTGATTCAGAAATCTTTTCCGATTCTAACACACTTTTTCCATAGAAAAAGTCGGAGATTCTGTGACCCTTTTCTAAAGAAAAAGTCCCAGATTCTGAAATGTTTTTCCTATAGAAAACGTTTTAGACTTTAAGACCTTTTTCCAATAGAAAGGTCATAGATTCTACAACCTCCCTATAAAAAAAGTCTGAGATTCTGAGAAATTTTTTGAGATTCTGAGACCTTATTCCTATAAAAAAAGTCTTAGATTCTAAGACATTTTTTCAGTTGAAAAAAACTCAGATTCTGCGACCTTCTACCACTTCAGTAATTTTCAACTTCTGAGACTATTTTTCAACAATAAAAAGTCTCAGACTTTGCAACCTTTTCTTTTTAAAAAAAGACTCAGATTCTGAGACCTTTTTCCTTAAAATAGCTCTCAAACTCAGAAATTCTGAGACTTTTTTTCCAATAAAAAAAATCTTTTGCGACCATTTCCTATAAATAAGTTTTGAGACCTTTTTCACATAAAAAAAATCTCAGATTCTGAATTTTTTTTCTTTTGAAAAAGTTTATGCTCTAGAAAAAAAAAATTAAAACAGTTTTACATATGTACGTAAGTTCGACTATCAACATTTTTAAGATACTTTTCCTATTGCTATGTAGAAGACAAACATTTTTCATATAAACCAAATTAAGATCCTGTAACATTTTTCTATACAAAAAAAAACATATTCTAAATAATTTGTTTATGCCAAAATTCATAATAAGATTGACAGATATTTTTCACAGAAAATTTTCAGATTAATTCACTTTTTCCTTAAAAAAATTTTTGGACTTCGAGATTTTTTTAGAAAATTTTCTTCTTTCTCTTTCTCTTTTTCTTCTTTTTCTTTTCTTTCCTTTTCTATTTTTTTTTTCTTTTTTTTTTTCTTCTTTTTTTTCTTTTTTTCCTCTTTTTTTCTTTTCGAAATTTGGTCTGGGGGGGGGGGGGAAATTTCCCCTTTTTCCCCCCCCTTGTACCCGCGCATGATAGCAAGACATATGTCTTAAAAACAATTTTTTTAAAGGTTGGGTTCGGCAGAACTTTGCAAAATTGGACGAAGTTCATGTATGGGTTCAGTCTGAAAAAGTCGTTCGGTTGGACAATAATGATCATACATCATCAAGATTGATTATAATTTTTGTATTCTATAGGCGAATATGAACGACACTAACGTAAACAACCAAATTTAGAAGAAAATTCGTACACTCTGACGGTATTACTGTCAGAGCTGCGAAGGATTTCATCCATTAATAAGATTTGGTGTTCTGAATTAAACTTTAATGATTGCATTCCCAAATCACAATTTATCGAATGAATTTACATTTGATTTTAAAATATAGAATGAATTCGGTTTCTTTTTCATTCGACTTTAAAATTGAATGCGTAAGTTTTTATAAATTCGATTTATGCATTCAATTTTAAAAATTCTCATAAACAAGAATTCGCTTTAATGGTAAAAATCGAATGCATTCCAAGAAATATTGATATTTAAAGACAATTGTATTCAGTGACTATAAAAATCGAATGTATTTTATTTGTGAATTCATTCAAAAAGTGGTTAATTCTTCGAAGCTTTGATTATCCTAAAGTATCATAAAGCCCAAAGTATATTTTTAAAATATTCGTTAGTTTTTATTAAAATATTAGTGTCATAAATTAGTACAAATTATTTATATTTGAAAAAATTTCAATTAATAGACGTTTAATGGAAAGAATACAAAAAAAAAATTTACATACAAATTCATGTATGACAATGTATGATCATTAATGTACATGTACCCTCAAATTACGGATATGCACTTGTATGGACATCCATATATGAATCATATATGAACATTAGAGTGTCCCTTATTTTGGAAATGTTAGAAATCTTGAGACGGTACCCGCTCATTTTTTTCCTTTTGACTTAAAAATAACTCAGGAAAAATTTTACGCCCCTAGGACCACGCCTTCCCTACGCGACGGGGCCTTAAAAAGCGGGGCCTAAAAAATCATTTTTCCATACAAACCAAAAAATTTTTTTTTGATTTTTAATTTTTTTGTTGTTAATTATTATATTACTTGCTTAGCTTATTTACGACAAAAAATTTGATTTTGGTGGGATAAGTCTTTCAGCGCTAAAAAAATTTTCGCAAAAAAAAATTTTGAGCCGCCGGGGTCCTACAGTAAAAAATTTTTAAAAAATATTTTTTTTTAGTTTTGACCAGCAACGGTTTTAGCTGCTATGTTGCTTTAAATGATATATATTCATAAAAAAATATTTTTTGTATCTGTGACATCTTTATCGTGTTTTAAAAAAGGGTACAAAATGCATTGTTGATTTTTTTCGATACACGATAAAGATGTCACAAATATGAATAATATTTTTTTTGGAATATATATCATTAAAAACAACATAACAACTAAAACCGTTGCTTTTCAAAACTAAAAAAAAATATTTTTTAAAAATTTTTTACCGTAGGATCCCTACGGCTAAAAATTTTTTTTTCGAAAAAGATAAAGATGTCACAGGTATGAATAATTTTTTTTTTGGAATATATATCATTAAAAGCAACATAACAACTAAAACCGTTGCTGGTCAAAACTAAAAAAAAATATTTTTTAAAAATTTTTTACTGCAGGACCCCGGCGGTTCAAAATTTTTTTTGGCGAAAATTTTTTTAGCGCTGAAAGACTTATCCCACCAAAATCAAATTTTTTGTCGTGAATAAGCAAACCAAGTAATATAATAAATAATAACAAAAAAATTAAAAATCAAAAAAAAAATTTTTTGGTTTGTATGGAAAAATGATTTTTAAGGCCCCGCTCTTTAAGGCCCCGTCGCGTAGGGAAGGCGTGGTCCTAGGGGCGTAAAATTTTTCCTGAGTTATTTTTAAGTCAAAAGGAAAAAAATGAGCGGGTACCGTCTCAAGATTTCTAACATTTCCAAAATAAGGGACACTCTAATGAACATACATGGTCATTTTCACCCGGGTTAGTGTAAAAATATTTTTGTGTGACAAAAATACCTTGTAAAATATTTTTTTGACTTACAAATGTTTTTGAAACATGTTTAAGGGGTTTTCAACAAGTGAATTTAAGGTGAAACTAATCTGAAATTTGCGGTTTTGCTAATAACTTTTGAACCACTGGACCGATTTGGCTGAAATTTAAAACGAACTGGACCAGAGCAACGGCAAATATATATGCCACACTTCAGCACCCTTAGAGTTGCCGTTCGAAAGTTACCGTGTGTTTTATCTCGTGAATTCCAGAAAAACCCTTGCCGAAATTCACTCATTTGCTTATAACTTTTGAAATACTGGACCGGTTTTGCTGGATTGCAATACCAACCTGACCAGGTAAATGCCCAACATATATGCCAAACTTCAGGAGCATCCGTAAAGTCTTTCAAAAGTTAAAAGGGTCTAAAGCAAAAACCTGATGATCAATCTGTACTGTGATGAGCTTAAAATTTAGGCAAAAGTTCGTTCTTTTTTATAGGCTTTTAAAAAACTATTAAAGATATCTTCCGGTTTATACGAAAAGTTTCTTAGAAAACTTTGTAAAATGTTTTTTTTTAGTTTTTCTTTAAAAAATATCAAAAAACTAAGGCAAATTTTACAAAAATGGTAAAATGGCAAAAATCGCCATTTTTCACAAATTTCAACCGAGAATAACTTAAAATCTGGACGTGATCAAAAAAATTTGTAGAATAGATTTGGAATCAGGAGACTAAAGACTACTAAAATTGTTCATTAGAATTCAAACTGGAAAAAGCTTGTTGAGCAGTGTAGTTGAAAGCGCTATAATTCCGTAAAATAGTTTTGTTTTACACTCAAAAAGTTATGTTGGGAAATTCCAGTGAATATTCACTTAAACAATATTTTATTTAAAAACCATTCCACTTATTTTTCATTTAAAATAAAAACATATTACAGTAAATTTTTAATGTTAATTTAATGACTAATAGAAACATTAAAATACTTATGAATATTCTTTTATTTTGTATTGAAAAACATTAAAACTATAGAAGAAATTTTTTACTGCCGAAATTGAATGTAACAGAAAATTTATTTTTAAAACAGTAATTTTGTTTTTTTTTTAACACAGAAAAAGTTGAAAACAACAAATCGTAAATAAGTGATTTTTCTTTTAAAATAACATTACTGATTACTTTTTTTAATAAACTACAAACAGTTAATGACATAATTTTCTTAGTGTAGGTTTTCGAGCAAACATTCAATGCCACTTTCTAACAGAATTGACTCGGTGATATGCCCCAACATATAGTGATTTTTTATTCAAAATATACGCCAGTTTATGCGTTTTTCAAAGTAAGCATCACTGCTGATAAGCTTCACATTTTGGCAACCAAAGACGGTAATGCCAAGTCATTTGAGCAACAATACAACTGAGTGAGTGTGAGTCAAAAATCACTCACGCGCCCATCTCTAGTATTGAGCAATCGGACACTCTTCATGTTCTGGGCATGAAAATCCAATGTGATTTCCGTTGGATCAAACATGTTTTTAAAGGAAGCATTCAAATGTCTGGGTTTTGGTCCCAGAACAGGTTCCTTATTGCAATTGATTCTTGAATATACAGTCGAACCCAGTTATAAGGACTCCGAGGGACCAGTAAAAATAGTTCGTTATAAGCGAAGTTCGCTATAAGCGGGGTATATTTTTTATCAACCTAGTTTTATTTCCAAAAAAATAGATCCAATTTTGTTTTATTTGATGTTTTTTTAGAAAATAATCTACTTATTGAGAAGAAATCAATAAAAATATAAATAAATTCTATGAAAATTATTATATAAAGGGTCCGCCATATAACTTTTTTTTTTTGAAAATGTTATAAAAAAAAAAACTACTGAATATTTTTTCAAATTTCTTTTTTTATTTAAAAGTACAATCCTTCCGGTTAATAATGGAAAATAATTTCATTCAAATGGCTGCCTCGGCTGGCCATGCAGTAGCCTACACGATCGGTCCAATTTTAGCACATTATCTATTGTGTGCAGCTGTATTTCACCAATGGCTTCACGAATATTGTCCTTTAAAGCGTCAATTGTCTCTGGCTTGTCGGCGTAACACTTATCTTTGACGGCACCCCACAAATAATAATCCAACGGTGTCAAATCGCAGCTCCTCTTCAATTTTTGTGAACAAAAATTCGTTCAACATGGCCCGATTTTCCATGATTTTTTTTACAATGATTTTCAAAAAAAATGTCGCAATATTTCCCAGCATTGTTGAAGTGTATACACAACCATATTCGTTCAGCGGAAGGATAAAACTAATTATCTGTCAAATCAGACATGAGCTAAGTGTTACCATTCACGAAATAAGCACTAGTTGAAAAAAAAAAAACGTTAGATGGCGGACCCTTTACATGTGTAAACAAAAAAATTCCAACCTTTTGTTAATTTGATAAATATGATTGCCACACGTTAAAAAATATTTACGGGAGTTCGTTATAAAAAGGTAAATATACATGAAATTGTGTTCGTAGGGCCATAATAAGTAGTTCGTTTTAACCGAGGATTCGTTATAACCGAGTTTGTCATAAAAGAAGTATTTTGTGTGAAAATTGATACTAAAACGTCGGGACTTTAAAATAAGTTCGTTATAACCGAGTTTATCAGTATTTCACAACAAAATTTTTAATTTAAAATAATTTTTGAAAAACAGCTCCTGGAAGAATTTCAAACAAAAACCATCTTTTCTGTAATATTTACTAAACTCGGTTGCAGCATTACATAAAGAGTTCTGGAATCGATTCTGTGAAACGAAACATTTTTCTGGGTTGTAAAAAATTCTTCATTCCTTCCGATCTCCTTAATATTTATACCACCTATATAATCAAAGCTGGAATACATCTCTGATATATGGGCAGGAGCTTAATAGTTTTTTTAAAGTATCTGGTCGCGTTCAAAGATGGACGTCGAAGCTAACACAGGCCAACAAATTTTTAACCCATGGAGCAGAGGTTACTTTTGTAAGTATTTGAGTTGCGCTGAATCCGAATCTGGTTTCGGAATTTGCCTATCACATCAGGTTTTCGAGATATCTTAGCTTGAAATTGAAAAAAACCCAGTTTTTTTGCCATATTCGAGACGTTATAACTGCGAAAATTCACCTTTATTTATAAAACCCTATATGTCATCTGAAAGTCCTATAATTTTCCTTCAAAATTAATATTTAACCTTTATAATATCTTGTTTTATCTCTGAGATCGAATATAGCGAAAACCCGTGAATATAGCGAAAAACTGATTTTTTAAAACTTCATGTTAAGATATCTTAGAGAAGGAACAAGATATTGCAGAGGTTAAACATTTATTTTAAAGGTATTAAGTAGGACTTTCCATTTTATAAATAAAGGTAAATTCGCGCAGTTATGACGTCGCGAATATGACGAAAAACAAGGGTTTTTCAAACTTTAAGCTAAGATATCTCAAAAACCTGATGTGATGGAAAAATTCTGAGTACAGATTCGGATTCAGCGCAGCTCAAAAGTATATACTAGTTCCGGGGTTTCGACCTTTTTCAAATTTTGTTGGCCTGTGTAATCAATCAATGATAGTAGGGTTTCATACACTTAACATCGGTGTGAATTCGTCCAGTTTTATACTCGATCATCTCTGGCTTCAGGATGATTCAATAATTCGCTAGTCCCATCTGACATTTTCAACTCAATTTAGCATAACTAATACTCCGCTTTAGAGTATTTGGTCTTGCCTTCCAAACTACTGTTATATTTCAAACATGTTGGAAGTCCTCAGCATTATGTAAATTAACTCCCTAATTCTGTAAAAAGCAAAGCGCCGCATTTTCAAAATTTCTGTGTTAATTGTTTTTGTTAAAAAAAAAATTTACTAGGGTATAAATGATGTTGATGTAGAGTGGAAACAACTTCTTCCCTAACCCAAAATTAAAAACATTCTCAATGCAAAACCAACATGCAATCAAACAATTTTTTTTTTCTTAACCAACTAGGGTTGCCAGACGGCCTGGAATGGACTGGTTTTTCCAGGTATTTGAGGTCTGGTCCAGTTTCCAGTTAAAACATAATTTTTCCAGTTGAAAAAGGATTTCTTTTATTTAAATAATTATTTCTTTTTTATTTAACATTTTTTAAAATTTTTTAGGACTATTTTTTGAATAAAACATTAATTATAAACATAACATAAATGCTTCTTTTGTATACGGAAAATGTGCACTTTTTGCTGCATTTTTACTAATTTTTGTACAACTTTTTCGAGCATTTCGGCCAGTCTAACGTTGATTTCGACACGAATGTTTTCAATAGCTCATTGAAAACATTCGTGTCGTCGATGATTTAAGGATTCTTGGCGTACATTTTGCTTTTAAAATAACCCACAAAAAAATGCCTGGATGGGTCAAATCTGCAAATGATGGTCAATTGTTGTCGCTCTTTTTTTACTTCTCACGTCCCGAAAATTTTAACTGTCCTTCTAGATTTCCAGATTTTACCACTTTGGACTTAATTTTTGGGTTATTTAAAAAGAAAAATATACTCTAACAATCCTCAGGCCGATGACCAAAAAGTAATAAAAATAATTAAAAAAGGCACATTTTGCCGTAGCAAATAGAGACGGCCATTTAGTCCAAAATAAAAATATGTGCCTTACATATGAAAATCGGTTGATTTTTTTTTTCAAATCATTAAAAAAAAAATATGTATGGGTCCAGTTACTTAAACAAAATCCAGGTGAAAATTTTCCATTATCCAGTTATTTGACTTCTAGTATCTGGCAACCCTATAACCAACACACACATTCACAGTTCCAGTTGACAGATGAGCAATTGCTGCCATGCCGTGCTTATGTTTGGACCATCAATGTTTTATTTATTTTCACTCGTTTTTGTTTCCTTCATAAGAATATATGAGCAATTGTCATTAACTTTTAATATTTGAGAAAAAAAAATTGTGATTTTTTTTTCGTGGCACATTGATAAGACTTTGTAGGTAAATAACACACTGAAAAAAAAGACATAACTAAAATTAAGGAAAATATGTCTTTGAAAATTTATCATGAAATTTCCTAAAATTTAGTTAAATTTAACTAAAAAATGAGAAATTTTCTTAACTATGAGGAAAAAATTTTAGTTCATTTACTTATAATTAGTTCATAGTTTTCTTTAAATGGATTTTTTTAATATTAGGAAAAAAATTCTTACTGCCAAAGAAATTTTCCACAAATCTAAGAATCGTATCTTTATTTTTAAGACATATTTCTTAAAAAACAATTTAGTTCAAGTTTAGTTAAAATTTACTAAAAAAAACATCATCGTATTTCTCTTCTTTGAATTGAGGAAGTGTACTTCTTAGAATTTAGTTAATGACTTCTGAGAATTTAGTAAATAACTTCTTAGAATTTAGTTAAAAATTCAAAATGGCGATATCTCGAAAACTAGCGAGATAGAGCGAAACGGATGAAATTTTCAAAAGAAAGACTACAAAGAAAAATATGGAATAGCCTAGCTCTGCATATCTGTCGGGGTCTCAAGACCCTAATTTTAGATCTAAAATTTGAAATTCCCGAGATTTTATATATGCACATATCTCGGTAAATACTGCCAACACGAGATAAAGTCCAACGGCATTTTTGTAGCTCTTGACTCGTAGAACACTTCCGCAAAATACCCGAAAGCCCTCCGATTAATAGTTTTCGAGTTATCCGGTTTTTAAGATTCTCAAGACCCTATCAGGCCCCTTATTACCGTATCTCAAAAACTAAGCAAGTTAGAGCAAAACGGACACAAGTTTTGGTTCAAAATCTATGGGGACCCTTAAGGGACCCAACGGGGTCTCGAGTTAAATGGGGTCCGAACCCATGGGTCCAGGGTCTAGACCCAATCTATTTCTAAAATTTTAAGTAAATTTTTTCCATTTTCTAGTTAAAATTGGCTTAAAATTAAATAACTTTGTTTTACTTATTTTTGGGAAAATCATGAACTAAAACCAAGAAAAAAAATCTTTGGAGCCAAACCATTCCCTCTTTTTCTTAAAATTTAGTTAATTTTCCCAGATTTTAGTTCACTTTTTTTTTGAGTGCATTATAAATAAGTAATTCAAATCCGTCCGCGTGCATTAATTTTAGCGATCGCACCCATGGCGGTTTAAAGTTAACATTTTTAAAAAAATTGTCAAAATTACATTTTTTATCCGAAGTTAACCAAACGTACCATTTTGTATTATGCTTACCCAGAGCTAAAATACATATTCAAACATGCATAAAATCTTTGCTAAATATCGAGATATTTGCATTTAACCAATTTTTTTGGGCACATTTTCCAATATTTTGGAAATAAAAATGTTTCCAGCGGTTTTATTTTTTTTTAGAAAAATATTACCAAATGCATTAACAAAATCTCAACAAATTCTTAGTTAACACCATTATTCTATCTCTATTAGGTAAGAAACACCAGTGGTTTAAAGGGAAAATTTTTGAAAAAAAAATTTTATAATTTTGAATTTATTTTTTTTTTAATATTAAATGTCTGATTTTACAGTGTTGTCCTTCACTGAATATTGAAACTATTCAAAGTATGATTAAAAATGCTAATATTAAGGTTATTACGAAATATTTTAACGTTATTACTAATTTTATCAAGGTTATAAAAAAATTTTAGCGATTTTTCGCGATTTTCGCGACTGCAAAAATCAATGGACTAATTTTGAAATATTATTTGAATAAGACATGTCAAAATCTATCAAAATACATTTCTTTTCTACTTTATTTAAGTAATGTAAGATTTTATATAACCATTAAATTTAAAAGTATTAAAAATTTAAAACCACCAAAAACCACTAAAACGTCAATTGTTTTTGGGTGCGAATGGATTGAAGATAAAGCATTAAAAATACTACCAAACGCGCTTTTCACTGACCAATTTCGATAAGCGGCCTGGATGTGCCTTACAAAAAACGGAAAACAGAAAAACGCCGCGGAATTCGCCAATATTAACTTTTGATCAATGTTGCTTTCCATGATTTATTATATTTGCACATACCATTGTTTCTACATGTTCAACTTTCAGCCATGCACATTTGGCTGTCAAATAATGCAAAACTAAAATATCGAAATTTTGCAAAAAATTTAAAAAGCTCATAAAATTTTTGCAATTGAATATTTTTTGGGTGCGTTTGTAAATCAAGTGGGAAATGGTAAATTATAAAGTTCACAAAGCATTCGGAACCATTCGGAATAAAACTGGGAGTGTGCCTCGCAAAAAACAGACTTTTTAAAAAATTCACGTTTTTTCTTCCCATCTTTGGAGAGCTGCAGCTTCGTAACTATTGCGAGCACATCACTCGAATTAGTCTCAGATTGTGCATATTTACAAGGGCTTTTACCATGTGTATTTGAATTTTAAAATTACAGTTTGCACCAAAAGTTACAATCAAAAAACCTCGAAAAATTGAAAATTGAAAAAAATTGGTATCAAAGATTTAGGTCCATGTAACTTTTTCTTATTGATGGCACATCCACTGAACCTGCACCAAATAATTGCCCAAGTCTACTGATTAAACGGTATTAAATTTGGAGCAATAGCTTTAACGCACCCAACAATATGGAACTTTGAACGAAAAATTTCATGAGAGTATCAAGCGATTTTTTTACATTTTTCAACTTTGCACGTTCCTTACCATGAGATAATGAGACTATTTGCGCTGTGCCTTTGCAAAATTACTCATTATGGTTCCCTTAACATATCTACATTGACAGGTACCACCTAGTTTACAAATAAAAATGTTATTGCGAAATTAGTAAAATATCACAAGTGTTAAAAGTTAATGACAAAAGTCCATATATCGTACTTATATGAAGGTATACAAGACGATCAAACTCCTCTTTCTTGTTATTTCTTCCTCACTCTCATTATTTTTTTCTTCATTACTTTTAGTAATGCCAATGGTTGATGGTGATCACACATTTGTAAATGTTTTTTTTTCGTCTTCTTCCTCTGCTCTTAGGATAATTTTTGTTCGCCCGGCTAGTTGAGTGACGGCCACTGACTGCTTTATGAGCACGAAGACATGCAGCATGCAACATGTTTTTAGGTAGAGTTTAAAGTTAATGTTATTGGTGGCAATGAATGGTTTCGATTCCCTGTATGGTAGGTGCTTACAAACGTAGAACAGAGGCTACGATTTGCTGTTTTTGGGTTATTGGCTGCAGCAACAATTGATTGAACACGCAAATTCAAGTTATTTTTTTGTATGGTTTTTGTGGAATAGGAGGTCATATCAAAAGCCATTTGCAAGTGTAGGAAAATATTTGACACCATGAAAGATTTCATTAAAAGATACAAAGAGTACGTCAAAATGTTTATTGGAGATCTATAAAAAGTTGTGGGAAAACTGAAAAATTAATTTTAAGGAATTTACAAAAAAAAAAAAAAATCACGATACAAGTAAATTGTTAAAAAAAATACTTAATTAAAACTGCATTGCTGGACTTGAAAGGTGCGTTTGAAAATACCAAAATATCATCCTTCAGGCCTTTGATAATACAGGCACAGACACACAGATTAATCTAAGGACGGGCAATATGTTGGGGAGCAGTACAATTACCTCGAAGATTGGTGATGGGAAGGTGAGGAAAGTCGTTACAAGAAGCACTGAAATCATGTAATAAATAAAACCCTAGATTAACTCCTTGGAATCAAGGTGGTTTCCTGTGCTGATGACGTTGGGATCCTAATCGGAGTTAAGGATCATTTAATCAACGCTTAAAATACTCTCGACGTGGGTAAAGAACAACGGTTTAAACGGTAATCCCATTAAAACCGAACTCATTTTGTTCACAAAAAGCAGCATACCTTTGTCCAGGTCTAATATTCTTATTGTTCGACTGGTATGATCTTCCCAAATTATATGAACCCACCCTTGAACTTTTTAAGAGGCGAAATAAATGGGTGTGATTCTGGACTCAAAGCTTTCGTGGAAAGGGAATACAGAAGAAAATAAATCAAATTTGTTATGTGCTTTTTACGCCTGCAGGAGAACTTTTGGAAGAAGGTGGGGCCTAAAACCGTAAATCATCCACTGTGCTAAAGAGCAGTGTATAAGAAATCATATTTCTGCAATGTACAGAAGGTACAACGACTGGCGTGTGTGGGTATCACTGGTGCTATTAGATTGTCACCTCCCCAGTTGGCAAAATAGATTACCGCTGACTCCCTCTTTATAAAATTGCTGACATCTTCATTAAATTTTTTGAAACGTCGGTTGTCTAAATAAGTTATTGGTGGCCACGAAGCTAGTGGAAACTGCTGACCAACTGTTGACTTGTCCTTGGGGACATTTAAAAACACTTTGCGAATTGGTTCTGCCCAGCCCGAAAGTGATTCTTAAGAGAGTCGCAAATGCTCATACGTTCATATGCTAGAGCAAATTCTTAGATAACGCTCTTGGGAACACTCGACCCCATTAAGTATAGTAGGCAGAACAGAACTGGAACAGAAAACCGACTATATCTCACCGCTGACGAACTTTGACAGAACCTTCGAAGTCAAAGTACCAACTAGGGAGGACTGGACGGCAAACTCTGTTATGACAGATGATGCGTTCTCAATTTTTCAAAGTGATTCTTTAGAGAGTCGCAAATGCTCAGACGAACTTTGATAGAACCTTCAAAGTCCAAGTACCAACTAGGGAGACCGAACGGCAAACTTTGTTATGGCAGAGAAGGCGAGCTCAATTTTTACTGACGGATTGGAGATGCTAAGTGTTCGGGAGTATATTTTGAAAGGCTTGAATTCAAGGCTTTGAAATCAGGGATTAAGTGTAGCCTTTTCCGACAGACGTACCTGCAATTGATAAAGCCGCGCCGATCATAAAGCCTTGAAAAAAAAACACTGTAAGATCGGAATTCATTAGGAGCTATATGAAGTCCATTCGCTAAATGAATCAGTACACAGTCAAGTTAATCTGGGTTCCTGGATACAGTGGGGTCGCCGGGAAAAACTTGGCTAAGTTTGCGGAGAAGTGCTCTGATTCGGTGGGTGAACAGGTTGAACCTGACATCTCTGCTCCAATAGTAGAGTTGATGAAAGAAATTGATAGTATATCAAGGAATAGGATGGAGGATAGATGGATATCACTGACAACGCGCAGAATATCATGAACCCTGCTTGTACTTCCAAATCCTAAGAGCCTATTGGTAGGAGTACTGACAGGACTTTATTTAATCGACAAAATCTTCCGTCTGACAGGGACAATTGAAGGAGTTGTGGGGAAGTGGAGGAGGTGGTGTCAGTGAAGCGCCTCCTTAAGCATTTGGGGCCAAGATATTTCGATGACCTGGAATGCCTGAACGGTTTCTCATTGACTTCTCTAGTAGATTATCTTAGGAAATTTTGGTGGTTTAAAGTAAACTTTTGTAGCAGAGGGGGAGTAAGCAAATGACAATTAGGGGAATCACAATAAGCCTTATGGCTCCCGAGTGAAATCGTCAAGTTGCGGACGCCCATCCAACCTGAATTTAATTCTTTACTTGAGGTGATTTACAATCTACCAGTGAGTTGCTAGAAAACAGTCTGTCATTGTTCATAGATAAGCAGTAATGCCACACTTGCCAATGTGTAAGTACTTGATACCAGTTTTTGATATGAAATACAATACTATACCGGTCGTCCATAGAAAGTTCGAGATAAATAGTTAATACCCTTGACTTTTTTTTAGTAATAACGAAGGTTGGGTATGTTTGTCAGGCGATCCTGTTATATATAAGGCAATTTCTGATTTGCACTTGTGCAACAACAAATTTGGATTTGAAAAGAAGAACTCTGCCGCTCAACTGTTGGAAGTTCGAGAAAATGTTCTTATAACCTTGGCATTTTTTTAAAATCTTACGACATATGTTACATGGGAGTATTTCACTTGGTTTCACATCAATACAAGGTTTTCAGATTTGCTGAATTTGCATTTTCCAGGATATATCATCAACCTCAGCATCACAACAATATCAACACTGTCTATCGTCAATTAAATGAAATTGTTTTATATAAACTTTTAAAAGTAACAATACCAACTTGTTGCTGGAAAAAAAATGCAGATCGGACACTGTTAAACAATCACAACACACACTGATTGCTGCACTCGTATGAAAAACAATTTGACACTTGGCAAAACGCGAATTTTCTCGCTAAAATACCATGTGTCAATATTATATATTCTTTAACTTTTTTCAAAACAAAATAGTCGTACATACACTATGTTCGAAAAGAATTTTAGAACCGATAAATTTCCTTGTGATCGTTATGTGAAAATGTGATTTGACTAACATTTGAAATCACAATGAATTTCAAGGTGTTTTATTAATATACCGATTTGTCAAATAGTTCAAACAGTTCCACCTGAAAAATATACCAGAAGCCCTGCATCCTTGAACTGTGTTCAGTAACCAGTTTCTCATAGTGGAAGCAGCTACCTGTTCCTTGTAGAATCCTTGATCTATCCGTGTTAACTTAAATGGGATGTTCCCCCACAGGTGGGTTTCCCAGAATTTCCTAGACGGTATTTCAGGTTCCTCCCCATACGATCATAATCAGTCACACAATTTTAGTTTCAAGGGTTTCGTGTAAGTTTTATATGGCCATAATTCCGAACATTTAGCACACAATTTTGCCTCAGTATCAGCTTCGTCCTTAGTGCTTATTCCTAGATGCAAAGGCTCAAAGATCACAAGTCTAGAATCCTTCATAAAGCATGAGTGGATGTTGTTCTGGGTGCTCCAGTGGTACTTATGGCAGCTACTTTTTTAACTCTGTTCAGGAAAGTGGCGCGAGCCACCACACTACTGCACAATGTGCCAGTGTTGGTGCATATCCAGTAAATAAGTCTTGGTCTTAGACTTGAGACGACTAGTCTCAAGAAGGCAAATTCAGCAACTCGTAAGTCACCTACTAGAACATTGCCATGTAAAAGTGACATGTCCTGTCACTGGTTTGCAAGATCATTCCGCCGGATAGGAACAGTAAGTCAAAAGTGTTAGAAAGGTGTAAGTATTCCTACACGGGTTTGAATTGGATCCCTATGGAGTTATTTTATCTTTGATACCTTGCTTAGCAATGAAAATTCGGTGTACTCTTTTAACAGACTGTGCCTGCGATTACAATTGCAACAGCATAATAACAGAACAATGAAAAGCTATATTTTTTTATTTAGCTGTGTGATAATGTGTGACACATGTGAATACAGAATGAATGAACGAGTGAACGAAGGAAGGAGCGACCGTACGTACGTATGAATGTAGCATGTTGCATTGAAAGTGTCGTTTTTGTGCTGCTGCACAACACATTGTAATGTGCTATAACAAAACAAAAACTCACAATCGTCGACGTCGTTCTGTCAAGCCATATGTGTGCCAGTTGTCTCTCTTCTCACTGGTAACATTAACCCTATATCGTACCCCGTTTTAACTGGCACCTCTCGAATGAGTATGTGCACCTCTTTTAGCTATTATGCAAATGTTAAAATATATAATGTGTCAATGATAAAAAAAAGTTTTTGTTATTGAGTTTTTTTATGTACGTTTCGTTTTTCCTTTAACACCATTTCAACTTTTTTCCTGTTTTATTTTAGATGTTGTGTTTGTTGAGCGAACTATTCTGAATAGTCAGTTGTACGTATTTGTATTGTTACAAAATGCATTTATGCCATTGTACACTTGCAATTGACCAAGTAAATGTTGATTTTTGTTGTTGCAAGTTTTTGTTACTATAGTGCAGCTGCCTCTGATGGTGCTATTTGTAGCAGGTATTGAAAGGAATTAATTCAAAGAGGAGATTTTAAGGCACCTGTATAAGATATTCTTATACAGGGTGGCCCATAATGAACGAAGGTATTTGAATTCCTTATAACTTTTTATACCCTCCACTCTAGTTATAGACGGTAACCCTGAATTTCCGTGTTGAAAACCCGTTAACTTACCAATGCTTTACAAAGGGAAAGTCACAAAAATATTTTACAACGTATTTTTGTTACTCAGATATATTTTTACACTAAAAAAAATAAAATTGTAAATTTTTTACGATAGAAAATTGTTCTATCATTTAAAAGGGCATAATGGAGGGTCTTCATGGATTCGGCCAAGTCGAATCCATGAAGACCCTTTTTTTTAACATGGGAATGTTTTTAAAAAAGTTGCAGGACGCCATCTCAGTTTGACTATATATAAGCTATTTATTAACAAAAACAAAATAAGAATTACTGTATTCATTTTCTTAAAACTAAAAATTTTAGTAACTTGGGTTTGTAACTTGGATAATAATTCACCTCGTGGTGTTTAAAACACATATTTACCAGCTGATGAATAAAACATGACCTAATAATTTTGTTTTTTTTTGCAGGAAACTTCAAGTCGAATTTGAATCATGGTAAAGGTTTTTAGTTTTCAACACTTGTTTATTATGATTTTTTCTATAGAAACATTTTCAAATTTTAAAAATTTATTCCTACCCTGCAAAAAAAGTCATTACCACTTCTCAGTGGAGTGCTTTAAAACTATAACAAATGTAATGAAATACAACAAAAATAACAAAAAACACAAGACAAAAACACACAAACAGTTTTTTCTACTCCAGAATACATAGATATTCAGCACTTAACTCATTACCTATCGCGACACCTCCATACAAATGTAAGTAGATATTCAGTAGATAAGAACTACTCCGTGAAAGTTGTTTGAAAGCTCGGAGTACTTCTTATCTACTGAATATCTACTTACTTTTGTATGGGAGTGTAGCGGAGGAAATGACTTTTGTTTGAAATTATCCCGAAAGCAATCGCTTTTTTGAGCAAGTAGTTTTTTTTTTAAATAATTTTACATAGACAATTTTGTTGTGATTACCGTAGAATATAATCAAGAATCTTTTGAACCAGGAATTTGTTCCAAAAAATTTTTCCTGGGCACATTAATAATAAAATTCGAACATAATTTAATTTTTTTTTAAGAATTAACTATTTTACAACCAGTGCATTTTTTTTCAAACTAACGTATCCATAAATGTTATCGACGTCACCATTGTCGCTGTTGCCATCATTGTAGCGCGTTTTTATGTGTAAATAATAAATGTGCAACGTCAAAAGTATTTGTTCTCGTTGCAGCATCTGTAGATGGTTTAGGTATGGTTCGAATGCATGAATGAAAATTGTTGAAGGTTGTTGCTTTGAGGAGGATTGTTTGTGTTTTTAACACTTTGGTTATTGTGGCTAATACTGTCAAGGATTTATTTTAAAACATTTTTCGTGGATGATTTTTGAGGTAAGGATTTAACATTTTTGACAGTTTAGAAAAAGTCAAACCTTCATTATCTGTGACATTTAAATACATAACTGTCAAATGTATTTAAGTAAATGTGTGTGCAAAAGGTACTATCATTTTAGAAATTTTTTTCGGATTAGATTTTATTAAAACTTTGCACGGGAATTGTTTGCAAACAAATGTTTTTGAGTCTCGTCGAATATTCGATGTTATACCAGTTAAGTTTATTCGACTATTGATATATTCTCTTTGAAAATCTCGGAAATCTAGAATTGTCAGCTTTTAAATTGCTTGTTTTTAATGTATAAACTTTTTTGAGACCAAATCGAATGAGTTTTACATATGAAAATTTGAAGAAAAAAAAACTTTCTACTTTCACTTTTGTTATTGTCTCATTTATGATACACTCGATACTCTAATTTGTTGCTCAGTATGTAGTTTAAAATTGTCCTAATGTATTTTAAAATTGTGCAAATGTATTTTATAATTGTCCAAATATATTTCAAAATTGTCCAAATTAATTTTAAAATTGTCCAAATGTATTTTAAAATTCTCCAAATGTGTTTTAAAATGGTCCAAATGTAGTTTAAAATTGTCCAAATGTATTTTAAAATTATCCAAATATATTTTGGACAATTTTAAAATACATTTGGAAAGTTTTAAACTACATTTGGACAAATTTAAAATACATTTGGACAATTTTAAAATTTATTTGGACAATTTAAAAATACATTTGGACAATTTTAAAATACATTTAGACAATTTTAATATTCATTTGCACAATTTTAAAATATATTTGGACAGTTTAAAAATACATTTGGACAATTTTAAAATACATTTGGAAAATATTTAAATACTATTGGAAATGGTGTAGTTGGTAACACTGAAAAATCGCTCTTAAGATGCAGTGAAATCATGTGTCTTTTTTTTCTTTACTTGTACCCAACACTCAGGGTGCCTAATTCAGGTTATGAAGAGAAAATAGAGAGTAGTGTTTATGGACACTAAAAATTTTTAAAATTTTAAAAATTTTCCAGACCGTAGCTGACTGGGAAGACTTCTGCGGGGAGTGAATTCCATATACAACTAGTTCGGATGAGAAACGAATTTTCTCTGTAATGCGTTGTGCGATTCATGGGACTATCGACAACAAACGGATGTGATCTGTTGAATTAACGAATATTGCGAACATACACCTGAGTCTCGGGGATAAGTTCACTTATCTCAGCAGAGTACTTACCATGGAAATATCGGTAGAACAATGATGCGCAATCCACGTTCCGATGATGGTCCAATAATGCTCCCTACTGTTATTGATAAGCTTCAACGCACTCCTTTGCACCCAGTCCCAAAACTTCAAAATAGGCGTTGAGGTCCCTGCCCAGATCTGGGAATTGTATTTCAATTTCGGTCGGATATAAGCGGTAAAAATAGTACGGTGATCAGACGAAATGATCTAATTTTTGCACAGTTTTAAGAAACCAAGGCACTTAAATTGTTTAATTCCAGCGAACGTCACATTTTATTTTCATGCCCAGAATATCAAGAGTATATTATAACATATTATACCACCCATGGATTCTGATGACGTTGATTCTACGCACACAAAAAAAAATCTTGTCAAATTACTAGAAAAAGTATCGTTATCCTATTTTAACAATATTTGACAGTTTGACAGGTTTTTTTAATTTTTTTTTTTGTAATTTTACACTTTTTTTGTTATTTTAAAAATTTCCAAGATTTTTTTTACAAAAAAATCTAGTTAATTCACGAAATTTCTTTGCAAGTTTTATTGCGTCAAAAAAATTGTAAATTTACAATTTTATTAGTTAAAATCTTGTAAAATTACGAAAAACCTCGTATTTTTTACTAGGAATTCTCGTAAAATAGGAGGTAGCAAAAAATCTAGTAAAGTCACGAAACCTCCTAGTAAGTTTATCGCGTCAAAAAATTTGTAAATTTACAATTTTATTGGTAAAAAGCTTATAAAATTCCAAAATTATTGGTTAAAAGTTTTAAAATTACAAAAAAGCAAAAAAAAGTTAAAACTTTTCTTGTTTACAAAGTTTTTTTGAGTGAGATTGTCTGTGCGTCAACATACAACATTGGGGGTTACAAGCATTAAAATCGACCTTATTCGCCAAACGCCACTCGGAGATTGATCAAAGGTTATGATTAATTGTGTCATTCATATTCTCTCCCATAGCCTGAAATTTCACAACGATTGGCCTATGATCAAATGTAAATAAATGACAAATGTTGCTGTCGTCTACATAAGAGTATATGGAATTGAAAGTTTGACAAAGAATGTCTTGTTGAATCCCTTAACTAAATAGGACGAAACTACGACCTGACCCTAGTATGGATTCAGGGTCATACGGAAAACGAACGTGCCTGTCTGGCAAACCAATGGTGCCCGTAGACTTTTCATCGGTCCGGAACCATTCTTTGGTCTGCCTTTGGGACATGTTAGGGAAAAACTCAATATCTGTTTTTTTTTGCCCTGGCCAAAGGCAGGCGAAGAGATTCATAACTTCATCCATCTCGACTGCATAGCTGCTACTATCATTGTACAAAAAGGATCTCCGGACACTAACATCCTACCTAATTGGACATTGCAACTTACGTTACTACCTTAAGGGGCATGTCACAGACTCAATTCCGTTCTGAAGCGAAATCGTAAAACGCAAAGCGAATATTTTTTTTTGGAATTAATTCCACTTTGATTTTTGAAAATGATTTCATTCCGAAAAAATAATTTTCGTATTGCGTTTTACGAGTAAACCACAATTCAAATCCGAACAGAATTGAGTCAGTGACATGCTCCTAAATCTAACTGACACGGACTGGTGCAGATTCTGCGAGATTGAGGAGGAGACAACAGAACATAGTCTTTGTACATGTCCAAGACTGACTAGGGGGACACTTTATATCACCAAATGACGTACGGAAATCCCTACCACATAAATTCTCGGCTTTATTAAAAGCCTAAACATTTGGTGCACCGCTTTCAGACTGCACAGATGATCATTCGGGCCTGAACATATGGTGCACCCCCTTCAGGCTGCGCAAAAGATCATTCTGGTCGCAGTGCATGGGGCCTTTTTAACCTAATCTAAGAATGAAATCCCTATAACAATACGTATAGTGCGGTTCCCAAAAAATTTCGATATAAATCGGGGGAAATCATCACCGTCACCAAATGTAATAACTTTTGATACAAGTGCGTCGTGCCACACACTATCAAATGCTTTGGAAATATCCAAAGCTACTCTAAGCACTTTACTTTTACCAAATTGGTGTATGGATCGACCCCAAAGTTACGCAAGGTACGCTAACAGGTCTCCCGTAGAACGACTCTTACAAAAGCCAAACTGTAGATCGCATAGAACTGAATTAGACTCCAGTTCACAAGATGAAAATTAACCATGCTCTTCATAACTTTTGAGAACGCAGAGCAATTTCGAAATGGGCGGTAATTGTCAGGGTCAGTGTTGCCAGAACTTGGTAGTCAAAAACGGCTAAATTCATTCGAAAAAACGGCTAAAAAACGGCTAAAAAATGGCTAAAAAAAGGCTAAAATTTTCGTTTAAGTTTAACACATAAAATTAAATAAAAAGATCTTATGTTATATATTTGGAACGGTTTTGACTTATTCTTAGTGTTTGGGAATTCCCGGACTTTTCAATTTCCCGGGAAACGGGAAAAAAATAATTTATTTCCCGGAATTCATTATTAATGTAATCATAAAAAACATAAAAATTTGATTATCTTTTTATTAAAAACAGTTTTATTAGAGATAAACAATTAATTAAAACATAAAAAATCAAAACATAAAAGATAAAAATCCTGAAATACAATAAAACAAACCAAAAAAAATATTGCAACTTTTTCCTTCACAAAAAAATCGCCAAAAAAATAGCTAAAAATCGCAAAAAAATAAAACTGCGTTATATGAGAAAAAACTAATATAGTTGGCAGCACTTTTAATATTTATTCTGGAAATGTTAATTCTAGGTTCAACATTTTTATATTTTTTTGACAGTCTTAGCAAAATTATCACTAACCGACGTATATTTTTTGACTTTTAAGTTTTTTCATGATATTAACATACTTTTTACACTTGGTCAGTTTTCCTATGAATATATATTTGCACTTTTCTTCCAAATAGAAAAAATACAAAAAATATCAATTTAATTATACCTGTATGTAAAAAAACAAGTAAGAGTGTTAAATTCGGCCGTGCCGAATCTTTTATACCCTCCAACATGCAAAAACAAATCCAGGGTCGTTTTCTTTTTTTTTTTGGGGGGGAGGTCGGCAGTGGTCTTTGGGGGGACAAATTTGCCCTCGAAATATATGTTTAAAAATTCATTCATATGCTTTTCGCACTAAATAAATACAAGTTTATCATTATTTTACAACTTTTTTTTAATCCACGCCCACAAAAGGGGGCGGGCCGAAAAAAACGATATTTTCTAATCCCCCGGGTCCAAATGCAAAGCTTTAAGCTTCATGAAGCATAAAAATGTTGCATTTATTAAACAAAATCACAAAAAATCATGTAAAAATATGGTGTTTTTTAGAGGCTGGTTTAGTTCCTCAAGGGGAAACTTTTTTCCCCCTGGTCCGATTTTGCCCATCTCCGAACTTAACCAGCCTATGAACATAAGACATATTTCTGCCAAACTTCAGGAGTCTAGCACTTTTATTTTGGACTGTATCGTGTCTTCCACAGACGGACAGACGGACGGACGGACGGACGGACAGACGGACATCGCTAGAATGTCTTAGAATCGATCACTGATCAATAATATATATACTTTATGGGGTCATAGACCGATATTTCGATGCCTTACACACGGAATGAAAAAGTGAGTATACCCTCATACTGTAGTTGGAGGGTATAAAAATGGTAAAAATTAAAGTAAAATAAACGTCTTTATGTAAAAAGGTTTATTTTACAAAATTCCCGGATTTCCCGGGAAAAATTAAAAAAATTCCCGGGAATTCCCGTCAGTGTTTTCCCGGGAATTCCCGGGAAATCCGCCCGGGAATTCCCGGACCCCAAACACTACTTATTCTAGATAAAAACTAGAGTTCAAAACAGTTTTCCAATGATTTACCATTTTTTAAATGCAAAAATTTTTTGTTGCAAATTATTATTTTTTTTTTTGAGTGCGAAAAATTTTTTTATTTAATTTTTTGTAGTAAAAAAACACTGCACTGCGTATATTTATTTTTGGCTTTCTTTTGGAAGTTGGCGCATTTGCAACACGTGAATTCTATGTAAAACTTTTTACTCCAGGAACCGCTTTCGCTGAAACCTGACGTGAAGAAGACAAAAATATATATACCAAGATTCAGCTACCAGTCTTTAAGTTGAGTTTCGAACGTTAGCGTATTTTTAACAGAGAAGATGCCAGTTGCTAGATCGTCGAAGATGTAGTATAATGTTAATGATATGAATATGACAAAAATATCCGTTGTTCGATTACAGACTGGAACTAATTAAAATTCATATACATTTGTGATAAACAAATACCTACTAACAAAACAAACCGATATTAAAAATCCTACTTATGATTGCACTATAACTGGAGTGTTTGAAACCGGTATGGGAATACCAGAATGTCTGCAATTTTTATAAATTAAAATTTCTTCCACATTTTTTAACTTAAACCTTTGGACTAAATAGAATTGCAGCCTGTGCTTGATCTGTACTAACAAAACAACCAATTTATTCTTTCTTTTAGTATAAAAAACGCTAAAAATTACTTTTAAATTAAAAAAGTCAAAAATGGCTAAAAAACTGCTAAAATAATTTCGAAAATGGCTAAAAAAACGGCTAAGAGCTAAATGCATTTTTCTCCGGCTAAACGAGTTCAAAAGGAGCTAAATCTAGCCGGAAAATGGCTAAAATGGCAACACTGGTCAGGGTTAGTACCCCCACCATTTTTAGGGATGGTTTGAACATTGGCCACCCTTTAGAAAGGGGGGAATTCCACCACGGTAGGGAAATACGCTTATGCAGAATAAATGATTTCACAATAATTTCTGCAGCAGCGTTAACATTGTCATCAAGAAAACAGAGCTTCCAGTTTAAATATCGAAAGAAATCGTTGAGGTGAGACCAACCAGTTTCATAAACAAATGCCGAGTGTTTCGGCGCTGGCTAAGAAGCACTACGAATTTCCGAATATGAAAAGGACGCAGAAATGATAAGGTGATCCGAGTTGTCGAGAGGCAACTTCGTACTTGCCAGGGTGTAAAGTGAGAAAAATGCCAAGTATATTATGAAACTGCCCTTCAACATAAATTTAAAAAAAAGTCTTAACAAAAATTTAAAATTTGTCTCCCTTACTTTTACTGCACTCTAAAGAGCGCTCTTTGTATGCGCTAAGTCATGCTATAAAAACAAGCTGTAATGCCAAAATCTCTGGTTATTTTTGCTGTTATAAAGCCATTTCTGGAAGTTTTAATATATAAAATAATTTTTGGTAAAACTGATAAAACAATAGTCAAATTCTGTGTCGTTTTAACCATTAGAGCATACTGAGAACGTGCCTAGGGTTCCCGACTTAAGGGGTCCCGAAATGCCAATAAATTCGCTTATACGAAAATGGAGCAACATTTTTTTTAATTTGTTTTTAAGAAAATTTCACATTTTCTTACAGAAAAATTATCAGAATCTAACAGATTTTAAAAGTCTACAGTTCATAGAAGTTTTGTCAAAATAAAAAGTCTCAGATTTTAAAAAGTCTCAGATTTTAAAAAAGTCTCAGACTCTGACGTATTGAAAAAGCCTCAGACTCTGAGACATTTTTCTTATAGAAAAAGTCTCAGATTCCGAGACATTTTTCGTATGGAAAAAGTGGCAGATTCACAGACATTTTTCGTATGGAAAAAGTGTCAGATTCAGATACATTTTTCGTATGGAAAAACTGTCAGATTCTAAAACGTTTTTCGCATAGAAAAAGTCTTAGGCCTCTGTTCTGTCTTTCACAACTTTTTAATTCACATGAAATTTTCCGAATCAAATGAAATCGAGTTTGGTGTTTTGTTGTTTACGTTTTCATTTGAAGTTGAAATAAAATAACTAACACATAAAAAATTATAAAGAAAAAAGTGCATTCGTTTTACTTTCACCAAACTTTATTTATGTGAAACAAAACGAAAAAAAAATCGGAAGTGAAATCTAGAACACCAAAAAAAATCGGAAATTTTCACTTTCACATTTTTTATGTGAATTATTTTTTTTTGGAACAGCGGCCACAGACTAATACAGACTCGACATAAGTGACAGGTGTCAAAAAAGTATTTCTTAACCATATGGTTAATTTTTTCAAATTATTCTTCGAATAAGGTTAGAAAGAGAAAGCTAATATAACGTGCCATAAGAAAATAGATGCCAGATCGGTTTTTATTGTTTCACTCACTCCTAAGTCGTAGAAAGGGTTGCCATGTTAGCTTAAAACTAGGTAAAAACCGCTCTGTTTTCTTTTAAAATTGCTTAGTTTTTCCCCATTTTTTCTTTAAATCTCTACGGTTGAGTCTGTATATAGTCTGTGCAGCGGCCTTAGATTCTAAAATATGTTTCGTATAGAAAAAGTCTCAGATTCTAAAACATTTTCGAGAAGATAAAGTCTCAGATTCTGAAACATTTTTCGTATTGAAGAAGTCTCATATCTACTGATCTAATACTGAGAAATTTTTTGTACAAACATATTCTCATATTCTAAAACATTTTTCGTAAAGAAATTGTCGCAAATTCTGACACATTTTTCGTAAAGAAAAAATTTCAGATACCGAAACATTTTTTTATATAGAAAAAGTTTCAGATTCTGAGACGTTTTTCGTATAGAAAAAGATTCAGATTCTGAGACATTTTTTGTATAGGAAAAGTCTCAGATTCTTAGATAGAAAAGGTCTCATTGTTTTAATAAGTAAAGAAAAATTACCTCGAGCTAGAATATTCCTACTCAAAATATTGTTTTTTATTGTTTAAAGCGGCCCTGATCTTATTTAAAGATTAGCTTAAATAAAAAGTTCATTTAAATTCAATCAATAAACCTTTGTAGTATAAAAGAAATGTATTGAAAATAAATAAGATGAATAAGTCACATTTTAATCGCTTACGATAATATAAATCAAATGAATTTATTGACCATTTACGATATCCATAGTCAAAAGTAATGGCCATGACAAGAAAGAAGCTGTAGTACACCACAAACGGTACAATAGTAGTTACTGCATCAAATGTACAAAGGCGAGAATCTAGGCGACAACAACTTCAAAAGACAAAAAAAAAAAAAAAAATGGGGAGACAAACTAAATAATAATGACCACAAAAAAACATTTGGAAATCGAAAAGTAAAAAAGTAATAAAATTCCATGATTTAAGGTACAGGGAGAGAGAGATGGAGAAGAAGAAAAAAACCAATAAATATCATCATGCCAGATATGAAAGGAGTTGAAATGGAAGATGACTATACAGAACAAAGAAGAAAAAGAAATATTTTAAAACCTCTACAATATCACCAAAATGAGTTTGATGTATCAATTTAAAACATGACAAAAGGATGTCTGTAATAAAAACGAACGAAACGTTCAAAATTTAGAAAAATCAATAAAAATGGTAGATTTATTACAAAGATTTCTTCTACATTTGTAACCAATAAAAAAAATCTTACAATCCGAAATGCATAAAAGACATAAAACTTTAAAATGTTATAAAAAAAAAAGACGAAACAAATCACAGTCATTCCAGTCAGTCAGTAACAATTTACACATGCGACATCTTGAAATGTTCGGTCATAAAATACAAATAAATAAAGTACAAAATCAAACCAAACTGATAGATTTAATAGCGATGATACATAAAATTTAAACATCTCATTTAAACATCATCATCAACATACATAGATATTTTACAATGCACATTGGGTCAAGATTTTTTTCTTTTTTAAATTTATAAAATTTTGTTATATGTTACACTTACCTCAAAAAAAAAAACAAGTTAGAAAATTAGTGTCGGTCAAGACCGACCATATGTCAACTGTCTTTACAGAAAAACGAAAATTTTAAAATAACACACAAACAAAATTTAAATAAAATATTATAATACATAATTATAATTAGAGCCTGAGCTCAACTGTCTTTACAAAATATTTTCTATTTTCATGAAATTTCCGAGATTTATGTGAATATCGGGAAGGTGGTTTGTATGGGGGCTACAAGTAGAGCTGGTCCGATTCCCTTAAATTTTGGAATGGTGATTACTGAAAACAGAAAACGATTACCTGTTGAATTTCGAAAAGATATCTATTATAATACGGGTGTTAGAGTCATTTGTGCCAAATTAAAGCGGACCTTTGTATATGGTCTAGGTCTAAAACTAAACCGATTTTTCCCAATTTCAATAGGCTTCATCCTTGTTGACTATCTGGAGTCAAACTCACTTTTCAGTGGCCAAAAGTATGGCTTCCGTAAACGTTGTTCTACAAAAGACTTTATGACGTTCCTTTTGGAACGTTTGGAAGTTGCCCATTCACCAAATTGGTGAAAGTAAGATGGTTGCTTTAGATATTTTGAAGGCATCCGATAGAGTGTGGCACGACGCACTTGTATCTAAACTTATTGCTTTGGATGTCGGCAATGATTTCTTTCGATTTATATTTAGTTGTATCATAGACAAAAGTATACGTGTTGTTGAAGATGCCTTCTAAGTCAAACTTACAACCCTGTCTACTCTTTTGCAGACGACAGCAACATTTATCATTCATTTGGACTCGTGCAGCAGAATATAAATGATACTCTTAATCAGGATCTTTTAAAAATCTCTGAGTGGGGTCTGGCGAATATGGTCGATTGTAATGCATGCAACACTCAATGTTGTATGTCGACCCATCGACGAGTTTTGGAACCAACATTGTCGTCTGTATCTATGAGTGGTATTGAGGAATCAGATACTCCGTAGGAATAAAAATATTTTTCAAGTGGCGAAAGAAGCATTCAAATGTCTTGGTTTCTTAATTAGTTCCCACCTCCCGATCTCCTAAATATTTATACCACGTTTATCCATCCGAAGATGAAATACAACTCTTATATATGGGCAGGGGCTTCGGAGTCTACTTTGCAGTTTCTGGACCGTGTTCAAAGGAGGGCGTCGAAGCTAATCAATGGCAGTAGGGTATCCAACTCTATTGACTCTTTGGAGCATCGTCGGAATATGGGTTGTGTAACACAGTTCTATCGATAGTACCATGGTAAGTGTTCTGCTGCGATAAGCAAACTGATCCCGCGAGCCCGGGTTTTTGTTCCGAGTACAGTGTCGATTGGACAACGCATTACGGAGAAAATTCATCTAGAAGTCAAACAATCCGTATGTGGCATATGTATACTTCCTGTAGTGGTCTTCCCTGCTAACTACAAAAATTAAAATAAAATATCCATAAACAATACTCCCTCTTTTCTCCTACCCATAACCTATCTTCCGAATTACTAACACAATGCACTGCATTTAAAGGAGACATCCACAAAGTGTTGCTTATCGTTAGCAACTTGTTGCAGCTTAACCTAATAAACCTATAAAAAATCTTGTTTAATGAATACCCCAAGGTAGATTTATACATGGTAAGATCAAATAACCTCACTTTTACTCCATAGTAAGTTTTTTGACAAATTTGAAAACAATAATATTTACGAATTTTCAAAACGAAATAAAAATATTTTGTTCCGCATAAATGACTTGAGTTTACACTACACTTTTTATGCTTAAAAAATTTTCTAATTTTTTTTTAATTTTTATCGTGGAAAATAAAAGAATTTCGTTTGAATTTCAATATTTTTTTATAATTTAGTTGTTTTCTTAAATTTTAAAGTCTTAACAAGTAGAAAAGTTAAGTTCGACTTGGCCGAATCTATGAATACCCTCCACAATGCCCTTTTTAAGTGATAGTAAATTTTCTAACGTGAAAAAAATAAAATGTTTGGTTAGAAATATTTTATTTTGTGTAAAAAAATTTTTTTATTAATTTTTGAAAAAAAATAAATAATTTACTAATTTTTTTTTGGGTGTAAAATTTTTTTGAGTGTAAATTTTTTTTTAGTGTACTTTTTTTGTTTTAGTGTAAAAATATTTTTGAGCGACAAATATACTTTGTAAAATATTTTTGTGCCTTACCAATGTTTTTAAAACATGTTTAACGGGTTTTCAACACGTGAATTTAAGGTGAAACTAATCTGAAATTCACAGTTTTGCTAATAACTTTTGAACGACTGGGCCGATTTGGCTGAAATTTGAAACAAATCGGACCAGAGGAACGGCAAATATATATGCCACACTTCAGCACCCTCAGACTTGTCGTTCGAAAGTCACCATGTGTTTTAACTCATAAATTCCAGAAAAACCCTTGCCGAAATTCACTCATTTGCTTATTTTTATATATATTTTAGTTTTTTAGTTTTAAGTTATCTGTGGGATGATCACTGGATCATCTCCACTTCATAGTCAAATAATTTTAAGTCACGTGTAATGATTAATATCAATTTATGATAGTTTGCATTAATAAATGAATTAAAAAAAAAAAAAAACTCATTTGCTTAAAACTTTTGAACCACTGGACCGATTTCGCTGGATTGCAATACCAACCTGACCAGGTAAATGCCCAACATATATGCCAAACTTCAGGAGTCTTCGTAAAGCCTTTCAAAAGTTAGCGTGTTTTCAACAGACAGACAGACAGACAGACGGACGGACGGACATCGCTAGATCGTCTTAAAATCGATCGAGGATCATGAATATATATACTTTATGGGGTCCTAGACCAATATTTCGAGGTGTTACAAACGGAATGACAAATTTATATATACCCTCTATCACTAGAGTGGAGGGTATAAAAAGGGTTTAAATTGGTTAATGTGTGCACTGAACATTTAAGTCATTTTTGCCGACTAAAATGCTTCTGAAAGAAAATTGTTTTCATTTACGTCACTAAAATATTACCTTATATAAATCTACCTTGGAATACCCCAGTCGGAAAATGTGTCACTGAGAAATTTACATAGTGATTCCTTGAGGAAATGTGTCTAGTAGTGTGGCCCATCAACATATGCAAAAATACCAAGTATAACTCACAACTGAACGTACCTCAAAATATGATAGATGGCATCGTAACGAACAATTTTCGACAAATTTCAGCACCCTACAACGATTGGAAGGGGATTCTAACTGATCATAAGTGTTTGCAACCCCCAAAGAAATCTTAAAAAAAATTTATTGGAATCTTAAAAATAACCATATGGAATGGTAGCGTAACAAGAGCACATAATTTACATATGGCCATTTTGTCCCAAGATTGTCCTTAAACAAAAAAAAAAATACATATTAAAACCCTGCATTTCACTAAAACCGCTGTAACTCAAAAACTATGCGGACCATTAAGTTGCGATAAAGTTCATTTGAAAGGTAATACAAATATCTTTAATTTGAGTATAATATCAACAAAAAATTTTTTTGTCTTTTTCCTAGTCGAAACTAAAATGTCCTTATTGTCCTTTGTAGACAACCTTAGGACATAATGGCTATATGTGACTTATGTGCTCTTGTAACGAAACCATTTCATGTAGTCATTTTTAGGATTGCAATTTTTTTTTTTTAGATTTCTTCGGAGGTTGCAAACACATGTGATCAGTTAGCATTCCCTTCTAATCATCGTAGGGTGCTGAAATTTGGCGCAAAATATTAGTTACGATACCATCTTTAATTTTTTAAGGTACCTGTAGCGAAGCAAAAGGAATTTTTGGCAACACAAGTGTCTAGGTTCTGACAAATCATAGTTAATCCATGATGACATGTTCTAACATTGTCATCAATGAATATTTGTTTGTTTAAGAGTGTGGAACCGCTACTCCTATGACCGGACCCGAACCCTATTGTGGGGTAAATTGGTCCACCTTCTCGAATATGTTTAAGGGTTTGGAAAGAACCGACTTCTTAAACTTGTGGGAAAATTCAGGAGGTCTACGATAATCCAAAGCACTAATAATCACACCAAAAGTGACATTAGGTTACTGACAGGTTTTCTCACCGGGTAAATTATCACTTGCATAATTTTAACCTTTGTGCATAATCTTTGTATCGACTTTGTCTGGAGGAAGTAGAAAATACGCAACACATATTGTGTGAGTGCGCCACAATTTGTAGGATCAGAAGACGATTCTTAGACAAGGAATTGCTTAATTCTGCGGATAAGAAGCTAGCTTCTCCATCCTTTGTTATAATGTTCATTAGGAACATTGAACTGAGTTTGAATTAGATTAATGGATCTTGGCACAAAAGACCCATAAGGGTCGCAGTGCCGGCCTTTAGGGCTAGATCACCCCTTGAATAATAAGAGTGTGGGAAATTCCTCTAAGACAACTATAAGGTAATGTCTTCACAATAGCAGAATATTAATTTACTAGGAAAACATGGCAACATTATCGATTTATTTAAATAAAATCAAACTCTTACAAGTAGTATAAAAGTATTAAATAGGTATAAAGTTTTGAAAATAAAGTTCGGGTGAGGCAGTTAGGTGTTGGACTAATAAACTTAAGGTTCCAGATTCAAATTTAGTTGGGACTAAAAAAGATGAAACGTTTTTTCTTAATATGAGAAAGATAATAAAGGATAATGGATGAAAGTAAAAACTAAAGGAAATACGAAGATTTTTTGTATTTTCGTATGACCCATGTCAGATATTTCCCTAAAGAAGTCATAAGTGACACATCCCCAGAAATTCAACATGTCCTGACTACTGCTGACTTCGAGTGAGAACATTTTAAAAAATTATATGGAACTGTCCCCAATTCAGTATAGAGTTGCTAACATCCACAAGATGTCTTGATAATGGCTCGATGACGTTGCCAACTACGAAGTTAAAGTCTTGTAATTCTCAAAGCCTTTAGAATAAATATGTTATTCCTGACCCAGTGTACATTTGACACAAAACATGTATCCATAATATCCATTAAATACTTAAACACAACTACGCATACAATTAAAGCGACAATATCTCGTATACATACAACAGGAACAACATTTACAAAAGATAGACAATTCATCTACTTCATACTGGACATAACGAACGAACGTACGCATATAAAACAACTTAATATGGCGGAATTAATGGATGGATGGATGAATAACAATCATGTCGTCGTCATCTCATGTCTTGCATGTAGCAAAACACAACAGGGTGTCTCAAACATACTTATAAACCAATAGGGTTATACATCAGTATGGTTGTTGTTTGGTCGGGGATTGTAGTTCTTGCTTCTGATCCCGACCATCATTTTCTCTATTAACATATTTCGCTGATATTCAATCATTCATCGTTATTTTTAATGTACATTTTTACAATTACATGTAATGTGTAACACACCAAAACTCTTAATATGAAAATATACATATAAAACAACATTGAATACTGTTTCATTGGACGACGACATCATCAACATTATTATTATCATCATCATCATGGTCGTCGTCGTCATCATCGTCATCATCATCATCATTGGTAGATGTAGGGTTGCCAGATACTAGAAGTCAAATAACTGGATAATGGAAAATTTTCAGCTGGATTTTGAAAAAGTAACTGGACCCATACATAATTTTTTTTTCCAATTATTTGAAAAAAAATCAACCGATTTTCAAATGTGAGACACATATTTTTATTCTGGACTAAATGGCCGTCTCTACTTGCCACTGCAAAATGTGCCTTTTTTAATCATTTCTATTAGTTTTTCGTCATCGGCCTGAGGATTGTAAATAACCCCACAAAGTTAAGCCCAAAGTGGTTAAATCTTGAAATCTAGGTGGACAGCTAAAATTTCCGGGACGTGCGAAGTAAAAAAAAGCGACAACAACTGACCATCATTTGCAGATTTGACCCATCCAGATTTATTTTTGTGGTATTATTTTAAAAGGTACGCCAAGAATCCTTAAATAATTAAACCTTGTCAAATTACTAGAAAAAGTCCATTTTACGTAATCCCATTTTTACAAAAAAAATCTAGTAAATTCACGAGGTTTCTTTGTAAGTTTTATCGCGTCAAAAGATTTGTAAATTACTATTTTATTGGTAAAAAGCTTGTAAAATTAAAAAATTATTGGTAAAAAACTTGCCAAATTTCAAGGAATTGTGGTAAAATAGGAGGTAGCAAAAAAAAAGTTACAAACTTTTCTTGTTCTTTTACAAGTTTTTTTTTTTTGAGTGTAGACTGGCCGAAATGCTCGAAAAATTTGTAACAAAAACTTGTGAAAATGCTGCAAAAAGAGCACATTTTCCGTATACAAAAGAGGGATTTATGTTATATTTATGATTAATGTTTTATTCAAAAAGTAGTCCCAAAAAATTGTAAAAAATATTTAATAAAAAAAATATACTACTAATTGTTAAAATAAAAGAAAATCTTTTTCAACTGGAAAAATTATGTTTTAACTGGAAACTGGACCAGACCTCAAATAACTGGAAAATCCAGGCCATTCCAGGCCGTCTGGCAACCCTAGGTAGATGGTATTATTATGTTTTCGTAATATTGTTCATTCGATAATTATGACGGGAAATAAATTTTCAGATGATTGCTTGATTGTCGATTTATTGACTTTACTATCAGATGCATTTAAGTGTCATTAAATATGTGTATGTGTGTGTGTGTATTTCTGTCTGTCTGTAAGGCTTTTAAAGATGAAGCATCGTAAAGTGTAATAAAAATTTGTGGTGGCTTTTTAAGAATTATTTCAAATTAAGTGGGTTTTAATTTAAGTTAAAAATTAAGTAAAATCTAGCATATAGAAAAATTGTATGTTATACATTTACGATTTGTTAAAACCGAAATGTTCTATGCTTTCACGCAAGGCTTGTGGAAGATTGCATTGACTCAAAGTCAAATTAACACAGACAGCTTTAGGTTAGGTTAGGGTGGCGGTGTACGATTTACACCTCTCATAGACCTTTTGGGCCATAGCAATACCACAAAACTTATTTCGCCAGCGGCGAAAGTTAAACACGTTCAAAGTCATTGCGAATCTCTTTAATATTCTAAGATCCATTCGCGTTATATCCTCCAAAGTATTAAAGCTTATCTGACCAGTAATCGATCGGCGACTTCTTGCCACCTCTGGACAGTGACAAAGTATGTGTTCCATCGTTTCATCCACTCCTGGTGAGCCGCATCTTTTACAACTGGCGTCCGGGATGAGTCTAGTATTCTTAGCATGAATGCCGATGAGACAGTGACCAGTTATTATTCCCGTCAGAGCTCGACATTTCCTTCTCGTAAGTGATAAAAGGTATTCAGTTTTCCCTTGGTCATAAGTTGGCCATAAAGTTCTGCTGATTTTGCATGTTGTTAGTTGTCCCCACTTCCTGTTCGCTACTGCAACATTTATGGAATCCCGTCTTTTTTTGAAGTGTTGGAGCGGTGGTAAAACTAGCACCGTGGTACCTACACCATCAGCTCCAAGTTTCACGAGTTCCTTAACTGTCAATTCAGTTAAGCCGCCGTCAAGTTCCTTGACTAAATGATCCTTAAAACGAAATCTGCACTTAACTGCTGCTCGTCTTTAAATGATATGCCTTAAAAGATTGACACTCGACTTTTATAGGTCCCAGAGGACAGCGGCATTTTAAAGAATTAAAAAGCCGACGAGGTTAAAAGAATGTGAACCACATTCCTATGAAATAGAATGTTCACCTAGAAAAGTCCAAATAAAATCTAGTGTTTTTTTTTGTTCTGCGAAGAAGACTAATCAGAAATTGACATAAGCATGACCTCTGCTGGAGTTGCATGGATGAGGAGGAGTTGGCAGCTTTCGATCATTCCATGATCCGGCGTATTTAGAACAGAGACATTCATTGGGATCATGATTTGTAGGATTTCGAGTCTTGTAAGCTTATCTGATGCAAGGGAAGTAACTGTGTTAGTCGAATGACTAACGACCTGGTCCCTTTATTTAAGGGTGTGACTGTAGTTTTCTACAATATATTTCCTTTTGTCCTGTTGCTAAATTACCTGCCTCGAATGGTATATTAGAACTGATAAACCCTTTAAGGTCTCCTTTTCGTATAGATTCTACCCATATTTACAGTACTCTTATCTCTTGGTTCTGATGGTTTAAAAATGTTGGAATACATTGATTGACTTATATATTGACAGTATTGCAGATCATTAAGCGATTACCACCAGTACCGTGCCATACAGGTCACGTGCCCAAATCCTCTGATGTTACGGGGCCCCGAAAGGCCAATAAATTCGCTTACACGAAAAATGGAGCTTCATTTTAAATTAGTTTTAAAGTAAATTTCACATTTTGGGTACAAAAAAAAATTAAGATTGTAACCCAATTTTCGTATCTCATACTTACAAGGAAGGTCTTTTACAGGGCACCAGCCAATTGTACTGAAACTTGCATATAGGAAATAGGGGAGCAAAATAAGAGTTACCTGTTTTTTTATAGCTGCCCAATCTCACATTTAGCGCGTCAAAGGGGAAGGGGAAAAGCGGGATTTTTTCGATTTTTTGAGGATTTTTCCCATTTCTTCAAAAGAAACTGTATGAACATTTTATACAGATCGAAAGATTTTTTGAAGACCTATCTAATGGTGTGTCGGGCGTGTGCAAATTCGGCTTCATTTATTTCGATATTGTCAAAAATGTATAATTGTTGGTGTAGTTTATATGGAGATGTATATACGTACGACCGCCAAAATCATACAAATTAATCTCTATCAAAATTAAGCTGAACCGTATTTTTTCGTTTGGCGAAATTCCTATTAGTTCGGCTTTTATACGGATTTTCCCGAAAGCCCTTAATTTTACATAAGGTGGCAACCCTTTTTTAGATTTGAAATTGGGCACATAAAAAACAGGTAACTCCTTTTTTTTCTCCCTCATTGTCATATTAAAGTTTCAGGACAATCGGTGGGTGCCCTGTGAAAGACCTTCCTTGTTAGACTTTTTCTATTGGAGAAATTCTCCCCACATAAAAGGTCTTAAATTCATAGATATTTTCAACATAAAAAGTCTTTGGTTCTAGTAATGCTACTTTAAACATTCCATCGGGCCACAAATTCTTTTGTGCCCAAGAGCCATGCCATACCTTAACCCATTTCTTACCAACGTGTGTTTGAACACACGCTTATAATTTCTTAAGAAAATACAAAACATGGAAAAATATTTATAAATAATGAAATTTTTTGAATGTTTTTATTAATGTTTGGTCTATTACTGAAGAAAGAAGATATTTTTTGAAGATGTTCACAAGCCCGCCTTTCACAAGGTTAGGAGAGTCGTTACTAAAAAAAAAATACATTAAAAATACACGTTTAAATGTCCAGTTATTATTTAAAAGGAGGCGAAAAGGGAGTTCCTGAAAGTTGCGCCAACGAATTTCGGCGTTTAAACTTCTGGCAAGAAATAGGTTAAGATTACCACAATATTACCACAATATTGTTACATCTAAAAGGAGATGGGGAAACTATATCATACATAGACTTTGTGGTCCAGTGTGATATCACGGGCTCAATAGGTGTTTCTCTGACACCCTGCTGTTAAACCAATCAAACCTTCCTCTAAAGCTATTGAGGTGTAGTATTTTGAAATTCGAGAGTTCATGAAACTGTTTTTGAATTTTACTGAATTGAGGACATGAACGCAAGTATAGTGTTCTTACCTATTAAGTAGACATTTACCTTTTATTATTCCTTGCTAAGTGGTGCCTTTTAGGCGTGAAGCAGTGCCAGAAAGTCATCTGTATGCTTTTGGTTCAGAATAGTGCAGGTCTTTCATGGGACTATACATTAATATTTTATCTCAGATATTTTCTAAGATCGTAGTGCTTCCTTGAATGTTTCCTCAAGCGCACCAACTCATTCCCGTTAGATCCCAGTTGTGCAAGCTCATTGACCTTAGAGTTTTCTGAAATGTCCCTCTGCTGTGGGTCCCTTCTGAGCTAAGTTTTAAACTACAAAATCTCTTAATTTAAAGATGCACGACAGTTTAGGACATTTAAAGTTTAGAGGCACATTGACTTAAGATATTATAGAGCGTCTTGACCCTTAGATAATATTTTTAAGACTTTTTGTTAGTTTATCGCCTGCAGCTCTGTCTGTAATACTCTGCAGAGATCCGGTATTTTTTGTCCAGTATTATATGTTGTCGAGATTTTTAGGCAGTATCAGAAACAAATTTGCTTGATTAAATTCGATCCATCCACTTTATGTTGAGTAATCTTCCTGGAAACATTTGGTTTCAATATTTTCTGATAGTGTGAAATAGATTCGCTTACACAGATTTCTTGAAGCAGTAGGTATATTTTTTTTCTTGTAGTCCCACCACTCGTAGATAGCCAGTGGTATAAATGGGGCATTCCATGTGAAATCGGACACTTTGAAAAACTTTTTTTCAGATTTTCCCAATTTGTTCATAGTTTTTAGTACCCTTCGAAAACTCCTTCGTGGTAAATTTTCAGATTTTTTTGATGACCCGTTCAAAAGATATCGAATTTTTAAAAATTGGTAGTTTGTTCCTTTACTCAAACTTCTTTTAATCATAACTTCTTCAATAATGGTCCAAATTTCAATTTTTTTTTTTTTTTCAAAATTTTTGTTTTTTTACGTACTTTTTAAAAAAAAAAAATCCCAAAAAATTCTTAAAAGCGCTCTAGTATGCGATTTTTAAGTTTTAAAATTTAAATCTCATTTTTGAAAATGTTTGTACTCTTCGATTTTTTTGAAATTTTTTTGTGTAAAACTTCTATCAATTCTACAAATTTTTTGCCCAGGAGGATCGTGGGATAACGATTATTACTATAATAGTAATAATCGTTATCCCACGATTGCCAATCGTGGGATAAGTAATACTGGGATAGTAATACTATTTTTTAAAATTTTTTGAAAAAATTTTATTGTAATTTCCCAATCTTAAAATCATTTCTACTGCTCTAATGGTGCGTCATAGAGGGGTCCTTTATAAGACCGACCCCCATTAATTTTTACGTCTTAACATTTCTTTGGAACAAACTAATACCCTATCTCCAATTTCTAAGGAGGCTCCCACACAAAACGACATTTTTTAAAATTTGTTCCAACCGCTCTAACTGCCCTAATAGTGCCCTTAGAGCAACAAAATGTATGACCGACCCACAATATTTTTTTAGTCCAAACATTTTCTCTAAACACACCTACACTAAAAAAAAAAGTTTGTAAATTTACAAGTTAAAGGTCTTGTAATTCTATTTTACTAATATTTTTGTCTTTTTACAAAAATTGTTGTATATTTAATAAAACGAAAACTACAGTTTGCTTTGTAATTTTACTATTATATGTTGGTAAATTTATTTTACAAATTTTTTAGGTAAATTTACAAAAAAGTGAATTATTTTACAAATTAAAAAAATATTACAAGGTGTTTAGTTTTTTTACACAAGAAAACTGTAATTGTACAACATAATTTTACTTGATGTTATTTAGTCTTTTTACCAAAAAAATGTTTTATTACAAACATTTTTTTTTAAGATCGTTTACAAGGTTTTCAGTTTGAAATGAATGTATTGAAAAGTACAAAATTCCAATATAATTTTACAAAACTTATTTTATTACTAGAATTAATGTTGTTTTACAAAAAAAAAAATTAATTATTCAACAATAGGACACGCAAAAATTTTCTAAGTTCAGATTTTTTTTGCGTTTTGGAGTAAAAAATTCAGTTAAAAATAATTTTTTATAAATAATTTTTACACCATTTTTTTTGTAATTTGCGTTAAGTAAAATACCACAATTTTTATGTGTTTCTACTATATAATAATTCTAGTTTTTTTTTTGTATTTTTACCATTTTTTTTGTGATTTTACCATATTTTTTTGGTATTTTTTTTTAAATTTTGTACCTAAAATGTCAATAGAAAGCTGCCAATTATGAAAAATCAATTTTTTTTATTTTAACTGGTACTTAACATCCAATCTACAATATCCAATTCTTTTTCCGATTTTTTTAAAATACTTGTGAAAATAATTAAAAATTCAAAAAAAAATTGTTATTTTTTGACTAATTTTTCCTGAAAATATAAGAAATTTCTTGTGTAGCCTCCTTCGCAATTCTCATATGTTCTACTTAAAAAAGACGAAATGTCGAAAAAAAATAAAAAAAGTGCAGTGTTATACATTAAAAAGTTTGTTAAAAGTGCTCAAGTGAAAAAATATCTTTTCAGGTTGTTGAAGTGCTACTCCAGCTGCCGAAGAAGGAAAAATAAGATGCAGCAATGGAAAAAACCTTTAAATTTACAAAACTAATATGTAAATAAACCAATTTTTTTGTAAATTTACAAAACAAATATGAAAATTTAAAAAACAAAATTGTATACTTACGAAAAAAGTTGTAATTTTACAAAAATGAAATAGAAAATACAAAAACCATATTGTAAATTTACAAATTTTATGGTTAAACTACTGTTTTGACGGCAAAAAAATAAGGAAAAATGGTACATATACAATAAAAATTGTAAATTTACCACTTTTTATTGTAAATATACAAGTTTTTTGAATAAAAAACAGTAGTTTAACCAAATAATTTGTTAATCTACAATTTTTTTTTTCATTTTCTATTTTTCCTTGTAAAATAACAACCTTTTTCTGTAAGTTTACAATTTTGTTTTGTAAATTTACCAAATTTTTTGCAAATTTACAAAAAAAAAATTTCACCTCTAAGATGATATTTTACAAAGCAAATTGTAAATTTACATTTTCTTTTGTTAAATCAATTTACAAATTATCCCCGTAACTTTACGGGGATTCTTGCTAGTACATATTTTACAAAACCTGCCCCGTAAAATCACGGGGATTTTATGTCATTTTACAAACTTTTTTTTTTGAGTGTACCCTCTATCTTTAACTGTTAAGGCGGTCCCCATGCAATTTTTTTTATTTGTTGTAAATTTGTTTTATTTAATCAGCTTCTACCGGTCCAATGGTGCTTCCGAGAGGGGTCATTAGTGAGACCGACCCCCATTTATTTTTACCCTACAAAATTTTTTCAAAACATAAATACGCCCTATCTCCATTCCCTAAGTAGGCTCCCATACAAAATTACATTTTTATAAAATTTGCTCCAACTGTTATTTGTATGGGAGCCTACTTAGGGAGTGTAGATAGGGCGTAGGTATGTTTTGAAAAAATGTTGTAGGGTAAAAATAAATGGGGGTCGGTCTCGCTAATGACCCCTCTCGGACGCACCATTGGACCGGTAGAAGCTGATTAAATAAAACAAATTTACAAAAAATAAAAAGAATTGTATGGGGACCGCCTTAACAGTTAAAGATAGAGGGTAGGTGTGTTCAGAAAAAATGTTTGGACTAAAAAAATATTGTGGGTCGGTCATACATTTTGTTGCTCTAAGGGCACTATTAGGGCAGTTAGAGCGGTTGGAACAAATTTTAAAAAATGTCGTTTTGTGTGGGAGCCCCCTTAGAAATTGGAGATAGGGTATTAGTTTGTTCCAAAGAAATGTTAAGACGTAAAAATTAATGGGGGTCGGTCTTATAAAGGACCCCTCTATGACGCACCATTGGAGCAGTAGAAATGATTTTAAGATTGAAAAATTACAATAAAATTTTTTCAAAAAATTTTAAAAAATAGTAATAGTCGTTATCCCACGATCTTCCTGGGCAAAAAATTTGTAGAATTGATAGCAGTTTTACACAAAAAAATTTCAAAAAAATCGAAGAGTACAAACATTTTCAAAAATGAGATTTAAATTTTAAAACTTAAAATCGCATACTAAAACGCTTTTAAGAATTTTTTGGGATTTTTTTTTAAAAAGTACGTAAAAAAACAAAAATTTTGAAAAAAAAAAAAATTTAAATTTGGACCATTATTGAAGAAGTTATGATTAAAAGAAGTTTGAGTAACGGAACAAACTATCAATTTTTAAAAATTCGATATCTTTTGAACGGGTCATCAAAAAAATCTGAAAATTTACCACGAAGGAGTTTTCGAAGGGTACTAAAAACTGTAAACAAATTGGGAAAATCTAAAAAAAAAAGTTTTTCAAAGTGTCCGATTTCACATGGAATGCCCCATATATATACTTCTAAGGGCTCCAGAAATTAACACAGAGGTCATTCGCTAAACGCTAGATAAGAGTCTCAGTTAAGAACTCAATAGTTGCATAACAGAAAAAGTCTAATGAAAAATCCTTGTTTTGGTGGTATTTATACTGGCCTTTCGGTCGACCAGTCTTACGGCCGGTGTACCCGAGCACACATAATCCCAGGTAATGTGGCGCTCTATATTGTAGAGTAAGCCACATGACCAGAGAACGAAGCCGACTTAAAACTGTCGGCGGCGGCGGCTAAGCAAAAAAGTAGTCGGCGGCGGCTAAAAGTCGACTAAAGCCAACATTTTTTCGGCGGCGGCGGCTAAACAAAAACTGTCGGCGGCGGCTTAAAGTCGACTACAGCTGAAAAAAATTGCAAAAAAGACATGTTCAATATATTCAGAGCTTTGAAGGATTTCATTCCTTAATTCGATTTGTCATTCTGAGTGAAAATTTAGTGATTGTATTCCCCAATCACATTTTAGCGAATTGAATGAATTCAGTTTAGACTCATTCGATTTATAAATATCGAATGCATTCGTTTTATTTTTCATTCGACTTTAAAAAATCGAATGCATTCGATTTTTTTCATTCGACTTTTAAAAATCGAATGCATTCACTTGCGAATGCAATCAATTTTCTTTTCATTCAATTTGAAAAATCGAATGGCTTATTCATTCATTGCATAAAAAACTTAAAAAAACTAACCAAGATAGAGCAAAACGGAGCCAATTTTTTGTCCATAGTATCGCTAACACTCTTCACATTTTTTTTTGTCGTATAGGCAGTTAATTTTCGGGAACACCAATTTTTTTGGATTCAAAATTAAAGCCCATTAGGGTCATCGTATGTAAAGAGAGTAGGCGATACTGTGGACCAAAATTTGGCTCCGTTTTGGTCCATATATTTAAAAAATCGATTGCATTCGCAGTGGAATGATAAAAAATCGAATGCATTCGATTTTTCTAAATCGAATGAACAAGAAATCGAAAGCATTCATTTTTGTTCATTCAATCGAATAAATTTTAAGGACTGCATTCAATGTTGATTTATGAAATCGAATGCATTCACTGACTATAAAAATTGAATGAAAAAAGTTCAAAATTGTCAGCTAAGCCGACCGAGTCGGCTAAAAATTTGAGCCGACGGTAGCCGCATAAAGTCGGCGGCGGCTCAAATACTTAAAAAAAGTCGGCGGCGGCTATGCGCCGACTGCGAGCCGATCGGCTTCGTTCTCTGCACATGACAATTACATACACTGTAAAAAAAATGCAGTAACTGTCCTTATCATACTAAAGAGATAACTTATGATTCTTATTTAGTTAAGCTAAATTTATTTAAATCGAATATCATAATAAGTTAGTTTTATGATTACATTTATCCATATTAAAACAGTCATGCAGAATGGGTCATAAGAAACAATTCTAATCAAATTAAAAACATTCAACCAACTGCCATACAATACCCTAAAGGATATAAGAAATAAATTCCAAAAAAGAAAAGAAAAAAAAACACACAATGACATTCTTAATTTATTTAGACATTAAATAAATCCTAAAAACAAAAGAAGTTGGAAAAAAACTACTATGTACATAAGAAAAATCTTGTGAAGGAAAGAGAAAGACCAAGCAAAACAAAAGTAGACGATGACGAAGAAGTTAGAAAAAAATATATTGTATGCAGAATCAACCACCACCACCGTCGTCATCATCATCATCAATGTTAGCAGTGTATGGCTATAACCATTACACACAATGTCAAGACAATCAAGAACCCACCAACTCAACCACTCACTCACCAGTGCCAACGTTCTAACAAGAAAAACACACTACCAAATAAGTGGTACTACATGCCACAACCACGGCAAAATGCGACGATGTACATCAACTTACAGTCAACATCAAAAACAAAGTTTGGCATTTAACATCATGGCCGCGGCGACTGTCAGTCACCAGGACTAAGATGAAGACCCAGAAGAAGTAGAAGAAGACGAAAAGAGAAAAACCTTAAGTATATACTACGACAATGTTCAATGTATTAGTTAGAAAAAAAAGAAGAAGAAAACAAAAAAATAAATAAGACGGCAGTAAATGTCACGATGATAGACGAAGCTGAACGAATAATATATACGGGCAAGCAAATAAAACTGTATGTAAAAAAAAGGAATCCATAGAAGAAAAAAATGAACTTTACGGTAATGTTAAATTTCATAAATTTCATTATATTTTCCAACTTGGGGCGTTGTTAAATTAAACAAGCAAAATGGGCAAAATAACAAATAATGATGAAATGGAAAAGAAAACTGACAAAAAGGAATGGCAAATAGAATACAAAACAAGCACAAGGACCCTTATAATGTGTTTTACTAATTTTACCAACATAATTTTCAATTTATGTTAAAGAAATTTTTATTTATTCAGTGACATGAATAAATCACTCAATTGTTTAACATATTTTAAAACATTTTTATGAAAAAGGACAAAAAAGGACTAACACTAAAAACAAATACAATGACATTAAACTGTTATATGAACGCCGAAATAGTTTGTAGACTTAATTTTCGGATATGTCAGATAATGAGATATGATTTTTTATCCACTGCTATCCACCAGACGGGGGTACTAAAGGTCAGTATTGGTCTAATTGCACAGCCCCACAAAAAAATAAGGTTTTCAACCTGAAACCAGACCAAAACAAGTTGAAAAGTTAAATTCGACTTTGCCGAATCTATGAATACCCTCCACAATGCCCTTTTTAAAGGATAGTACATTTTAACGTGAAAAAATTAACAATTTTGATTAGAAATATTTTATTTTGAGTAAAAAACTCTTTTTAACGACATTAAAAGAAAAATTACTAATTTTTTTTTTGAGTGTATAACTTTTTTTCGAGTGTAATGTTTTTTTTACTGTAAAAATATTTCTGAGTGAATGCACGTACGTATGTACACAACATATTGACATTTTTGTAAAAAAAAACTAAATTTTTTTTTTAGTGTAAAATTTTGTTTGAGTGTAAAATTTTTTTCGAGTGTAAAATTTTTTTCGAGTGTAATTTTTAAGTTACCAATGCTTCTAAAACTAAACAAGTTTAAAAAGCATTGCTTTAAAACTAAACAAGTTTGAAAAGCATTGCTTAGTTACCACCAATGCTTTTAAAACTTGTTTACCACGTGGCATTTAAGATGAACAAAATCTGAAATTCAGCCTTTTACTTATAACTTTTGAACCACTGGACCGATTGAGCTGAAATTCAATACCAAATAGACCTGAGGAACGGCAAAGATACATGCCACGTTTCAGCAGTCTCCTTATTGTTTTTCGAAAGTTATCGTGTTTTTTATCTCGTAAATTTGCGAAAACCCCTTGCCGAAATTTATACTCAGTAGCTTCTGTGAAGTCTTTCAAAAGCTAGCGTGTTTTCTACGGACAGACAGACGGACGGACGGACATCGCTAGACCGACTTAAAATCGATCGAGGATCATGAATATATATACTTTATGGGGTCCTAGACCAATATTTCGATGTGTTACAAACGAAATGACAAACTTATATATACACTAGACTGATTTTTTGTTTGTATGAAAAATATTTTTTTTTGGAATTTCAAAAAAGTGTAGGCGGAATATAGTAAAACTAGGTCAAAAATTACGATTCTGAAATTTTTGGCCAAATCGGACCACGGGATCACGAGGCGCATCGCGGTCAAAGTTTCAGAACCCTAGAGCAAATCGAAAAAAAAAATTACATACTTAAGACTTTTTATATCACTTTTCTGACTAATTTCTCTGTGCTGAGTTCAAAAAAGTGAAAGTTTTTGAAATCGAATAATAAGTTTTTGAGATATCACGATTTGAATTTTGTTGAAAAATTGTGTTTCTTGATCACTTTATGTGCGACATCTATATTTGTACATGGTCAACCAATTGCAATTATCATAGACAACAACCATACAGCAAATACAACTATAAAAACGATTTTTTTCTTAGTATATGCTACTGCCATCTCTTGTCACGAATGAATAATGTCAATTATTTAAATTTAACGGATTTTAATAATCAAAGTCAAGGAGTACCAGATGTTTAAAATAAATCATGTAAAGTGAGAGGCTACTATCGCCGATTTTCATAACCTTATTTCTCTGTTTTACACTCACAAAAAAAAACTGTAATGTTAGCAAAAAAAATCTTGTAAGCCTACAAGAAAATTTGCTGATTTTGAACCCACAATTTTTTGGAAAAGTTATCAAAAATGTTTTGCCAAAAATTAGTTAACTAAATTTTTTTTTTATTTCAACTTAGTTCATACACTCAAAATAATACATTAGTAGATTTACTATTTTTTTTTGCTAATGCTGGTTAGCTAACTTTTAGCAAATTTTTAGTTGAGATTAGCATGTTAGCAAAAATATCTTGTAAGCTTCATTTAGCGCATTAGCAATTTTAAACAAAATTTGAACTAATTTTTTTTTCTAGATTTAAAATTGAGTTGACCAAATTTTTACAAGCATTTTTGCTAATATTAGCTAAATGAATGGTAAATTTGTTTTTATTTTCAGAAAACTTAAAATGGCGCTATCTCGGAAACTAAGACAGATAGAGCAAAATGGAGGGCATTTTTGGTTCTCGGGCTCTCCATAGTATCGCCGGTCCTCTTTACATGTGTGGACCCTAATGGGCCCTAACTTTGGACCCAAAAAAGTTAGAATTCCCTAAAATTTTAAAATGCTCATATCTCCGTAAATATTGCCGACACAACAAAAAGTCCAAAATCATTTTTGTAGCTCTCAACACGTAGAACAAGACCGCAAAATAGTCAAAAGCTCTCCGAGTAATATTTTTGAAGTTAACGAGTTTTTTAATTCTCAAGACCCCAGTGGTCCCCTATAATCACGTATCTCAAAAACTAAGCAAGGTAGAGCGAAACGGACACAAATTTTGGATCAAAAACTATGACGATTTTTAAGGAACCCAACTAGGTCTAGGCCCATCGGGGTCTGGACCTATCGGGTCAGAACCCAACGGGGCCCTCAGATGTGTATGAACTAAGTAAAAAAAAAATTAGTTAACTAATTATTGGCAAAACATTTTTGCTAACTTTAGCAAAAAAATTGTGGGTTCAAAATCTGCAAATTTTCTTGTAGGTTTACAAGCTTTTTTTGCTAACATTACAGTTTTTTTTTTGAATGTACACATTTGAGGACCCCATTGGGTTCGGATCCGATAGGTCCAGACCCCGATGGGCCTAGACCTAGTTGGGTTCCTTGAAAATCGTCATAGTTTTTGATCCAAAATTTGTGTCCGTTTCGCTCTACCTTGCTTAGTTTTTGAGATACGTGATTTTAGGCGACCACAGGGGTTTTGAGAATTACAAAAAACGATAACTTCAAAAATATTACTCGGAGAGCTTTTGATTTTATTACGGTCTTGTTCTACGTGTTGAGAGTTACAAAAATGCTTTTGGACTTTTTGTTGTGTCGGCAATATTTACCGAGATATGAGCATTTTAAAATTTTCGGGAATGCTAACTTTTTTGGATCCAAAGTTAGGACCCATTAGGGTTCACACATGTGAAGAGGATCGGCGATACTATGGAGAGCCCGAGAACCCAAAATGCCCTTCATTTTGTTTCCGAGATAGGGCCATTTAAAGTTTTCTGAAAATAAAAAAAAAATACTATTTATTTTTGCTAATATTAGCAAAAAAGCTTGTAAAAATTTTTTGAGTTGACAATTTTAAATTTAGCAAAAAAAATTAGTTCAAATTTTGTTTAAAATTGCTAATGCGCTAAATGAAGTTTACAAGATATTTTTGCTAACATGCTAATCTCAACTAAAAATTTGCTAAAAGTTAGCTAACCAGCATTAGCAAAAAAAATTAGTAAATATACTAATGTATTATTTTGAGTGTATTTGTCAAAAAATACGATATGTCAAACCTATTGTATGTTGTTGGTTTCGACGAGTAGATCTCAAAAATGTTCATTTACCTTTCCAAATACCCCCTAATAATCAAAAAAGGCATCGTTTTGAAATTAAACAAGTCAATATACAATGGGTACTATTCCTTTCTAAATAATTATGGAATCTGATCATTTTTAAACTCTGTCAAAAATATGTAAAACAACCTTCACTTTGAATAAGCCAACTTTTAGCAGATTTGGATATTTTAACTTAATTTACTGTCATTTAATTTTAGAAAATAATAGAAATTTTTAATACCCTAAATAGCACTAAATTCGCCTTCTCTGACGGAGTAAAATATCTTGAAGTATTTCTAGATAGGAAGTTGGATTTCAGGCGTTATTTTGAGGAACCAATGCTTCTTCGTGGAATCATTGTCTGGTGGCCTGCTTTTAAGAAGGAAACTAATACAGCAGCATGTGTAATTCCGGATAGTAGAGTCATCAAAACCAAACGGATAGTAGTTAACGAACAAGTGGGCTTTAAAATCTATTCAGAAGAGCTTGTGTTGAGCCTTTCTCCTAGATTGTCAGATCATTGAAGATATTACCGGGCGGAGGTGCTATCAGTAACGAAAGTGGCTGACTTGTCTAAGTCAATTGCAAAGCCGATGCGCTTGTAAGACTGGGAACTTCCTTACAGACTCCTTCTGAATTGGAATGTATGGCTCTAGAAACTTTTAAGTAAAACATACAACTTTGTTTCAGGAAGAAGGCTAAACAGAGATGGGCAGATGGATGGACCTGTGAGACTATACGCCGGAGATATGATTCATTAGGATCTGGGCAGATTCATATCTTATTTATTTGTCGAATGTCAAAATTCAATATCTAAATACTTCAAAAAGAAGCTCACAATGGTTTAATGGGAGGGGTAATCCCATTATCGTCTAATGTTGTTACAAATTATACAGAATGAAGAAGATTTATAACATGTTATGTAATCAAACACCATGGATAGACTTTAATCCCTGTGTAGAATTTTCTGATCCCTCATAAATGATGACTCTTTTAAGGCTCCAAAGAACGATTAGAATTTAGAGTCCTAAAAGATTCATATTTGACACTTATTTATGAACATTTGAAGATGGACCTAAACCGAAATAAATAAAAAAAACTTCAGTTATAAAATAGAATGTCCAACCATATATAAAACAGAATTAAAACATTTGAAGAATTTTAAATATTTTTTTAACATTCATAAAAAAGTCCAAAAAGACTCAGAAAAGAATAAAAACATACATATCTCTGAAAGAGGGACCATTTAAAAAGAAAAAAACATACCTACACTCATAGAAATCCTACAGTAAAAAATACAGTAAATGTGTTATATCTTTAAATTTACTACATTTTTACTAACTTACAGTATAATTTTAGTTTTTAGTACGTTTTTTTATAAGTGACCATTACTAAATACTGATTTTTTACCGGTTTTCTACTAATTTTTGTTATTAAAAATTGAGAAAAAATATATATTCAATTTGTTTAAAAATCTAAGAAAATACCATTTTGGTACAAGATTTATCAAAAAATGAAAACCCGAGTAAAAATTTTTATATGATGCAATACATAATGATATATAACATAATATATATTAATACGCAATTTAATCCGAATAATGGTGGATGTTTTTGCATTAAAAAAGATCAACTTGTATAAAATATGATTCGATTTCATCCGAGTTTTGACCAGACATTGCCATATTTCATTGGATCCAATTAGATCTAATTGCATAAAAACATAAAAAATCTTGGTGTGTTTTGGTTTGGGTGAGTTACACCACAGGTCAACGATACATTCACCAAACATATAATTTTCTAAAACAAAAAAAAATGTTTGGGTACGCTTCGAACCAGATAGGTGATATACATAACCCTAACAAGGAAATGGAAAATTTTAAAAGTTTCTTATATTTTGCTTAAAAAACTTAGAACATTTTTGGTTAATTGGAAACAATTAATTGGACACATTTAATTGGAAACATTTATATATGGAACCGAATAAGCTATATATAATTTTATATTAAATTATACAGAAAAACAAATTTTGTATTGGCCCTAATATTATTTCATATATTTATATCAACCGTATACCTTTTAATCCGAATCATGATTAAATTATATATTGCAACATATGACTGCATTTAAAAAAAATAGAAAATACCTCACGGGATGTATAATCATATATGATTTATTATGTTTGTATCAATTTATATATTGTTATATATGTTTATTTTTACTCGGGAAGATTTAAAAAAAATTGGATTATAAAAAGCTTAGGTTGAGACCATAATTTTATTGTTTTTTTCGCAAGAATTTTTATATCTAAATCAATTTCTTCAAAATTGTATTATTTTTTTTAAATTAAAACGAGACCTTAAAATGTTTTCTTTAATATAATATTCTTATTCTACAATGTAAAATCTACATCATCTTAGAAAGACCATTTGTATAACAATAAAATATTACGATCATAAAATATCGTTGTGTTGTAAAATACATGTGTTTGAGAATTTGGATTTTCCGTTTTTTAAAACCAAAAAAAAGGAGAAAAAGAGAGAGTAGGAGAGTATTTATATTGAGAATACATTTTTAAAGACTGTTGTCAACAAAGAGTTTTCTTGCTAAAAGTAGCGATTTTAGTTACGTATGTAGCAAGCAATAGAGCGGATTTTATCTAAGTCACACACATTTATTACCAACTTGTTATCTTAAATGCCAATTTTAATCTTCTCAAATGAAGGGCTTATTGTAAAAACTCGATAAGCAACATTTCATTTTATGGTGGTTTTTGCCTTAAAACTTTTAAAATAATGTAGAAAATATAACTTTTGCAGAACTTTTATTCTCAATATACTTGTACGAAGGGTTAAAGCAAGACTTCTGCAAAAAATCTGTCAATGGAACATCAGCAGAAGGCGAAAAACAGGAAAAAATAAAATGTTGCTTATCAAGTTCTTGCAGTAAGCCCTTCAAATGTAAAAAATTTCAATGTAAACGGTACAGATTACAAAGTAAAATAAAATCGCATTTTACAAGATTAAAATTCCAATGTAAACGCACTATTAGTCAATTTTCAAAACGAAAAAAAAAAAATGTCAATCAATTTTTATGTCCGAAAATTAAAAAAAAATGTATGAAAATTTTTTTTTCTAAAATCATTTTTAATGAATTTTTTTACTATAAAACTCAAAAAAATGTAAATGGGACTAGGAAAGTTTTTATATTTTGTAAAAGTTTGGAAATTTGGTTTTGTCCTATTGTCCCGGCTTAGGGATAGTTTTTTTTGAGACAGTTTAATTATAAGTCCAATTTTTATCTGTCACGTAATAGGCATTTTAGTGATATGTGCAGTTTTCATCAGTCACGGGATAAATGATTTCGGATCGAGAAACACCCTTTTCCTGCAGGAAAATTCAATCAAAATTAATAATTCAATTAAAATTTAAAAAAAATGTGTAAACAACAAAGTAGTGTTTTTAAGCAATTAATAAAAAAACAATATATTTTATGTGTCTAATACTGTATACAGACTTGCGTGATTTTAAAATCACTATGTGATTTTCCTTTGAACAAAATCACATAGTGTTTTACAAAATCATCTCAAATTGTACTAGCATAAAGAAAAATTGCAAAATCATCTCAACTTACCATGGTAAGTTGTTGTAGTGTGAACATGGCCTAATACTGCATACAGACTAGCGTGATTTTAAAATCACCATGTGATTTTCCTTTTGATTGAATTTGAGAGTTTTTTAGTAGATTCTGACAGATTCTGATTGAATTTTCATATTCAATTCAAGATATTTTTTTACACAAAGAGGAATTCATTAAAAAATCTCCATGAAAATATTTTTCCAGTAGTTTCATCCACTTTCTACACTACAAATGAACACCTAAAGAGGAATTCATTAAAAAATCTGCATGAAAATATTTTTCCAGTAGTTTCATCCACTTTCCCTTATCATACGTCTTCTATGGTAATCTTTGATATTGTATTTATTTCAATACAATTTATTGATCTCTATCATAAAAAATTCGAGTTTTTTTTGGTAATTGACTCAATTTCATGAATCACCGTTTCCTTGTTAAACAATTTAAAGCCAAAGCCTTTATTGTGATTACTCTAAATAAAATCGCTATTTTTTGCGGAAAACCAACAAATTGGTAACATTGTTATTCTCAAGGCTCTCTTTATTTAGTTACAAAAAAATCTTCAATCATGTAAACGTGAAGCGGAATTGTTTTTTTTTTTTTCAAATACAAAAAAAATAGAAAAATAATCGTGAAAACTCCAATACTTTTATTATAATTAAACAAATTCGAATACAGCACTGATGTAACATCAGGTAATACACAAAAAAACCTTTTAAATGGCGTCATCATGTGTGCAATTTTTGTTTAGCAAGCGTAAGTTTTTTGCATTTTCTTACCCACGTATACACATTTTATATGTACATTTTTTCAATTTATTTTCAGATGCAAGCGGTGTCTAAATAATTGAAGAACTCAACAATAAACAAACACACATCTCAAAATTATTATTTTTAAACCGAGTGTGTTCTTCAAGTGAATTTTGTGTTCAATTTGATATTTTTATTAATTTCTTTATACAATAAAAATAAAATTTTTATTTATTTTAAATTTCATTTGGAAATTTATTTCACCACAATACTAACAATTTTACTGTAAAACTGAATATTTTCTAATTTTTTCTGTTACTCTAACTTTACCATTTTTTTATAACCGCGTTAGTAAAATTTGACTAACGCGTTGTAGGGCCCTTTAATACTAACGTGTCAGCATTAATAACAGACTTTTTAGTAAGGAATACTGTAGGATTTCTATGAGTGATATCAATATGTTTTCTGAGCGTCTCCTCCTTTATGAGTATTTTCGGAGTCCAAATGTACACTGCGATATTAATTATTGTTTAAGACGGTAGTCTGAGACTTTACCAAACACATATTTTTATACCAAAATAAATGCGTTTTTCAAAAAACGCGTCTAATGTATATTTTTCGTTCTTCAGCAAACACTTTATTCTTTGACTGCTTCACATCAAAATCAAATTCTAAATTTCTCTTAGATTAGATTTAACTCCCTACTAAATTTAGCATTATTTTGACAACAGTCGGCTCCGATAAAAGTCCTTGTTATTAGCAAATTGCATATTGGGTAATCAGCGCATAAAGTATTTAGTTCAATTCCCCTTAAGGAATCTAAAAAATACTATGAAACCGGAAATGAAGCCGTTTGTGGTGATTTCATTTCAAGTTCTCATTCACTCAACTGACATCAGTGTAAAAGATTGAAAAAATAAAAATGTTTGTGATGCGTGCAAAAGTAATAAATCATAAGATTGGACATAGATATCATAAAAAAATATGATGATACACATACATACTTTCATTAAATGATGGCAACTGTTATATTTAAGGTGGTGGTTAAGATTTTGCTACTTTTTTCCTGCCTTTTTTCAACAACCAACATTAATTTCTCTAAATGATTTGTATGAATTTCTGCCAAAAAAAAAAGCTACGTTTCTACTTACAACATATACAAAAAGGACGACTAACTATAGATAATGACAGGCCTGCACACATCTGCAATAGGGAGGCATTTAAATTTACTCCGGTCTTAAATAGTTGTCAAAATAGGAAAGAGAGTTTTGCCTGAAAAATTTAGTGATTACATGATATTCCCACAAAAGGGTCTTTGGAAACCGATGGGATTAAAACCATAGAGTCAATCACTGGATTGCTCTCTGTACTTCACCTACGGCCTTATAAGAAATCATCCTAGTCCTAATAAAATTGGGTACATTGGCTAGGCAATAGAAGTGAAGCGGTTGTTGCCATTACAAGATCCTTAAAAACGGTTACTCGAAAAAAACCACTATGATACTGTCCTAGGAGACTTAGATAGTTGGCATTCCGGGTAGTAGAGCCCCTATGCATTTGGACATAGATAAATGGAAACCACATGAAAAATTAATGTTGTTAGATTATTCTGCTAGCAAGGAGGATTTTTGATTTTCTTTCTGTGGGAGGAGGGGCGTGGTAAAATCGAATTTTTGCATTGCACCACTAATCACATCTATATATAAAAAACGGATAGACCGATTTTGATGAAATTTAACCCAAATATAGTACTTCCCGAGTACTAACTATCTGCCAAATTAGAGCGTAAGAGGACAAAGGGGCGTAAAATCCGACACCCCTTTGTATTCAATTGAAAATATTTCTGCATGCTCTGCAATAACGCAAAATCGTTTGATTCGATTTTATTTAAATTTTCAGTACTGATAGTGTTAACCGAGTGCGGAACTGTAGGCCATATTAAACTACGATTGGGAAAAGGGGGCGTAGAATGTCACTGCTCTTTGTACTATAATGAACGTTGTCGGCCTGTTTCGCAATTACGCAAAAACAGCAGAACCGCCTATCTCGACGTTTTCAATCAAGTTAGTGTAAATCAAGTTAGGTTAAATGTGCCGTCGAATGACTTTTGCCGAAGTTGCATGGATGAAGAGTAGTTGGAAACTATCGAACACTTTATTTGCCAATGCCCGGCACTTCTGGTCAGAGACTTGCTTCACTGGGATCTAGGGAGCTGTACGATCTTTCTGATTTGTTGGATGTCAAAATTCAACATCTAAGGAGTTTTATAAGAAGCTCAAACTGGTTTAACGACAGGGACTAGTAGGGAAACCTATTACGATCCCGTGGTACCTCAGGACCTCAGAGTCTACGTGTGTTGACGTAAAACGTCAGCAGCCACTTACAACCTAACCTAGTGTAAATCAATTGCATATGTAGACCATATAAGATAATACATTCTTTTTATTAAATAAAAATATATTCCTGCTACTTCCGCAATCACACAAAAAAAGGCTAAACCGATCCTAATGAAATATGATCTGCTTATCGGTCATATCGGGAAATTAGAAGTTCAAAAAATGGGCAAAAAATGGCGAAAAAAATCGCCATTGATGTTTCCCTATGGGCTGTAGGCAAAATCGCCCAAAGAAAAATGGCCCAAAAAAGAAAACGAAAATTCGCCCAAAAATTTTTCATACAAATTTGGGTAATATTTCATATGAAAAGTTACCCAACATTTTTGGGCAAATTTTCATAGTTTTTGGGCAAAATTTCGAAATTACAAATTGGGTGATTTTTCATTACGAAAAATTACCCAAAAATTATGTATTAAAAATTGCCCAATTTTATTTTGGTTTTATTTTTTGTCAAAATCTTAAAATGTCAAAACTGAAATATGTTTTTCACAATAAGTCAGTATATTATTATTTTTAGAAACAGAAAACGCATATCGTGTTTTTTTTTTTGTAAATTATATATTGAACTAACCAAGAATAAGCTGAAGCAAAACCGTTCCGTTGTTGCTAACATACAAAGGCTTTGGTGGGAATCGAACCCAAAACCCCTGCTCTTACTTGCAGATTACCACGCTATCTATCGCAGCGCAGTAGAAAATCAAAAGTAATGAATTTAAAAACAGTATGCATCTCCGGTGAAAGCTCCGCTGGCGAAAAATTTGTTGGTAAAATTTTTCGCCTGCGGCGCTTTCATCGAACTTAATTACAATTTTTTTTTATTTCGTTAAAATTTAAGTTTCACACTTAAAACTTTTATATCAATCACTTATGCATTTCTCAAAACAACGATCTATAAAAATATAATATAATAAACACGTAACCTATAGTCTTATCTTAAAAGTATTTGTCTTTGTCTTAAAATGATTCTGCGTAACCGGGCTTAGAGATTACAAACTCCATGCCTTAGACCCACCCTCTCCGCAAAAGAAAGTTTTCTGTGTAGTATGTGCTTTGGAAAAAATGTGTTAGAAAAAATATTTTTTTATTTTGGGTCATTTTTCATTTCGTTTTTAGGCTTTTTTTCGTTAATTTTGGGCGAAGTTTCGTATTTTTCTTTTTGGGCCATTTTTCATATTTTTTGGGCGATTTTTCATAAAATTTTTTGGGCGATTTTTCTTTGGGCGATTTTGCCTACAGGCTTCCCTATGAGAAGAAAGGTTTTTTAATGCTTATTCAACGGTGGCATAGCCGCCTTGTAAAAATTCGGCTTCGTTAAATATTTTTTTCATGAAAATGTGTAAATTTTCGGGGCTATTTATGTGAAGACAATAGCCTGCGATATCCATATAAATATGAAATAACCTTCATTTATTTTAAGTCGACACATATTTTTGCTATGATGATATTCCTGTTAGTTCGGTAGTTATCGAAATTTGCCGAAAGTCCATATTGTTTCATAAGGGACAACGAAATTTTTAATCACTGATATGGCCGATAAGCCAAGACACCCCAACCTTAAAATCGTTTCTTTTATATATATTTTCAGTTTTAACCAATTCGGTTCATAAGGGTTGACATACTTCCCTTGTGAGAGCATAGCAACATTCCAAGAAATTTTAAAGGGAACTAGCTTACAAATTCCTACGGAATTCGAATGTGCTAATATGCGTATAGAAACTTTCAAGCTCCATTTATGGCTTTGCCCCACTGAGAAGACTTTTTGGAGATGGACAAATTGCTAATCAAAAGCGTACACTTGCGTTGCTATCGCTTAAGAGGGGAGATAAAAAACACTTTATCTGACATTGCAAGTGCTTTTGGAAGAGAGATTTCCCAGTTGGCAACGTCCTCAGACTCAATGCTGACATCTACAAACATCTCTATGTACTGAGTTGAGGACAGTTTCATATAAGTTTTCAAATGTCTTAACTCAAAGTCAGCAGGAATCAGGACATGCTGGCTTCCTGGAGACATGTCACCTAAGACTTCTTTGGGGAAATGTCTGATATAGGTCATACTTTTTTTTCACTTTTATCCATTTTCCTTTATAAATTATCTTTCTCATATTAAGAAAAAACTTTATGTATTTTTTAGTCCCAACCTGGAACCTCCAGATTATTAGTCACAAACTTAACTACTTGTTCCAAACATTGTTGTTAAAATTGTTTGTCTACCCGTGTAAAAATCTATTAGATATGATGTGATCTGTTAAGTTTTGAATGTATCAATTGTATTTATCCAGATCTATTATATCCGAGATTTGTCCCCAAATCCGAGATCTGATCAGATACAATTACGGCTCAGATCTGCTTTAATCTCGAAATTGGGGAAAACTCTTGGACCTAATAGATCTGATCAGGTGCAATTGATATTATGGGATCTTAATACATCAGCCAGATTTAATCAACTTTTACATGTGTACTTATTACTTTTATTTCTAGAGTTGATTTAAAATTCATTGTCTTATCGATATCTTAGAGGAATTCTCCGCACACTTAAAACAAACATTCATTGTTGACAATGTTAGGACAATTAATTGGCCCCATCAAGGATTACCTGTGATTTTTCAGAACTTGAAGACATTTCCTCAAGGAATCGCTATGTAATTTTTCTCAGTGACACATTTTCCAACTGGGTTAGGATTTATTAGTGTCTAAAAGAGTCTAAAACTGGTTAACCGGTAGGAACTAGTAAAGTAACCCCATTAACGACCCATGGTGCTACAATGGATTTCAAAGTCTATGTGTGATTAAGTGAAGCATTAGCAGCCACTTCGAATCTAACCTATTATCGGTCGAATAATTATAAACAACCCATATTCTATATCTCACAGGATCATTTCAGTAGCCAGTCTTCATATTTTTTCATAGCAAAATGAAAAATACAACCACCACCCATATTCTGAACATGCTCCATTGAGGCAATAGAGCTGTCCTCTTTAGTTTTGGCTCAAATGGCTCTAATAACCGTATTATAATAGGAATCTTTTCGAAATTTGGCAGGTAAACGTGTTTTATCTCCACAGATCACCATTCCGAATTTTAAAGGAATCGGATCAGTTCTTCTTGTAGTCCCCATACAACCCACCATCCCGATTTTCATATAAATCTCTTAAATTTCATGAAAATAGAAAATATTTAATTAAAATTTTGTTTGTATATGTTAAACGCGTACTTTAATAACCTTATCAAATCTGATTATCATCACACCATTTTTGGAATTAGGCCCCATCTGAAAATGTCTCCCGATATTCAGTTAAAGCGGTTTATTGGCAACAAATCGAAGCCTTTTACACTCAAATTTGATTTGTAAGTGTTTTTTACACTTATTAAAGATTTAACAAAATATAGATCTAATCGGTCCATGGGACCCATTTTCCGGGAAACTCTGGTGTAGGGTATTATATGGTCGGTATTGACCGACTACAATTTTCTTACTTGTTTTTTTTGTATCAGTTTTGGGACCTGTCCTTTTAAATTCAGTCATGTAATGGGTACCTTTGGATAAATTGTTCCATGTTGGTTCCGACGCAGACCACATTAAGTTTTCAAGCCTAGAACACAGAAAAAAATATTCAGTGGAAAAAAACAATTAAATATTTGCTCAGCTTAAAATTTTACATTCAATTAAATTTTACTTGAATCAATTAACCATTTGCTCAAATCTGAAAAATTCACAAAAAAATCATAAAAACAGAAAAACTCATCATAGTAGGACTTGAGTAACAATGCGATGAACGCTGTTGCGTTTTTTTTTTTAGTTTTCGTTAGTCGTCGAATAGAAAAGTACTTGCACGCACACACACAAGACGAAAAAATACAAAATAATATAAAGCACAAAAAAAAACAATTTAAACAACAGACTTGAAAAGACTGACAAAAAACACTACAACTGTAAAATAATGATTAACTACACCGCTCTACAAGAAAATGCGTATTGGGTTCTGATAACTGAATTAGGTAGTATTTGGTGCGCTGATTCCAAATCTGCAACCCAATTTTTTCCATCACATCAGGATTTTGAGTTATTCGCGGTTAAAGGGGCAAAAAAGTGCCTTTTTGACCATTTTTGGAAGCCAATAAAATATGAACGCGACATACGAACGACTTTATATTAAGCTCATTATAAAGTTTGGAATTTTATCTTCAAAATAAAATAAAAATATTCTGAAATTTCAATTTTAAAAATGGTAAAAAAATATATTTTTAATAACACCTTTTTAGATATATTTTATTGTTTTTAATAACAAAGTGTTTTCAAATTGACATAAAAAAACATACCAACGAACAAAGTTTTTTAAAATAAAATGCATTAAATAATAAATAACAAAAAATATGGAAATATAATGAAAAACGAAACATTATTAAAGTATATCCGATTTAAATAGATTTGGTGGATGGCTTTCTGAATTATATAAGCAGGTACCTTAGAATAGAATGGTTAATTAAGTTTTTATTACAAATTAATTGGCAGTCAAATTTTTTTTCAATTTATATTGTTTTACAAATTACAATGTCAATGTATTTCAATTTAGTAAATAGTTAAAATTTAATTACTCAATAAGCAAAGGGACAAAATAGGACCAGAGGAAAAATTTCTTTCTACCAACTGTGACTTTTTCGAAAACAAATATTTTTAAAATGTAATAACGAACTATTTGCGTTTGTTGACAAAAATTTAAAAATGTTGAAAGTATAAAATTATAGACAAATATTTGGACAAAAATTTTGAAGAAATATTCAGAAACAGTTTAGTCGATATTAAATCACGTATGATAGCTGATTTTTGTTGGTCAATGAAACGGGACAACATTGAAGCTGTGAATAAGCGGGCATCTTTAAAGAGGAAATTTTTACCACACTAGTTTTTTTTTTTATTATTGTTATTCTAATTGTTATTATCATTATTAGTTTTGTTATTGTAAAATTAATTGTTTACATCTTTTACAGATGTAATCGGAAAATATCAATTGTAATTCGAAGATTTTACTTGTCACTCGAAGATTCCATTTGTAATTGGAAAATTTTATTTTTAATTCTAAAAAGACAATGGTGACTCGAAAAATCTCAATTGTAATTAAGAAAAAGTATTGTAAGTCGAAAAAGATCAATTTTAATTCGAAAATGGTCAATTGTAATTCGAAATAATCAATAGCAATTGCTCTTTTGTAAATTTAAATTACAATTGATCTTTTTCAAATTACTTCATGAATTTTAGAATTAACAAGTAGAAAAGTTAAATTCGACTTGGCCGAATCTATGAATACCCTCCACAATGCCCATTTTAAGTGATAGTAAATTTTCAAAGGTGAAAAAAATAACAGTTATGATTAGAAATATTTTATTTTGTGTAAAAAATTTTTATTTTAGTAATTTAAAAAAAAAAAAAATACTATTTTTTTTTTGAGTGTAAAATTTTTTCGAATTTTACATTCAAAAAAAAATTTATTGTTTTTTTTTTTTTGAGTGTAAAATTTTTTTTGAGTGTAAAATTTTTTCGAATTTTACATTCAAAAAAAAATTTACTAATTTTTTTTTTGAGTGTAAAATTTTTTTTGAGTGTAAAATTTTTTTCGAGTGTATTTTTTTTTTGTTTTGGTATAAAAATATTTTTGAGTGACAAAAATACGTTTTAAAATATTTTTGTGACTTACCAATGGTTTTAAAACAGGTTTAACGGGTTTTCACCATGTGAATTTAAGGTGAAGCTAATCTGATATTCACGGTTTTGCTAATAACTTTTGAACCACTGCACTATAGGAAATTTTACCCATTTTTTGGCCAAAAGTCAAAATTAAAAATTTTGCAAACATTATTTTTTTTCACATTAATATAAAAAAAACTTAACAAAGTAAACAATTCTTTCTCAATTTTTCGACAGAATTGATGTACTGTCACTTTATCAGTAGTTTTTCTTGCAATTTCTTACTTAGTTATAAAATAACGATTGAGAGCAGCGAATTTTGTGATAGCTTCTAACAAAAGTTTTTATATTAAGAATTTATAGTTTTTAAAAACTAAAAAATGGAAAATAATGTCAAAGGTGAGTACTTTAATGACAAATAGTGAAATGTTGGTGAACTCATCTATTAGATCGATTTTATTGGAAAAATTGAAGTGACCTTAAGATGAACTTATTGAAGTATGAATTGGAATTTTATTTTGACTTTAAAAAAAATGATAGCATATGTTAGCTATAAAACCATAAAAGTTCTCTAGGACAATCAATTACCTTCCGAATTTAAAAAATTTCAAGGTCGGATATGTGCAAACTTTTTTTTTATACCCATTTTTCCAGGTGACTACTGAGTGCCAAATTCAGAGTTATTTAATACATGGCGAGAGAAATAAAGCAGAGGTGGATAAGGAGCCGCTATTTCTGACCATTTCTTTTCATACATTGCTGAGAGTGAATGTTTTGAAAACTTTAAACAATATATAAATGAGGAATTAAGAATATTTTGTTCAAATATAAATATGAAAAGGATTAAAAGTTGTAGGAGTTTGAAAATTTTTGAGAGACAGCATGCTGTTTGGCTTAAAGGCAATAATTGGCTAAAAAAAACTTGAAACGCAGCCTGCTTCCACTAAATCGAAACCTGGGCGACCGCAATTAACTTTTTTGTCAAAATCTGCGAGAACAAAAATACGAGTTACAGCAGAAATCTCTAAAGATCTAAATAGGGAAGTTGAGCCCCTAGCTCTTGCATCATCTACGGCTGCCCGTAGTGGCATTTTGAAATGTAGTTGACGACTTGGAACTCAAAAATAAAATTTTTGAATAAAATCCTTATTAAAAAGTAGATTTGTTTGACACTTCTTAACATTGTTAAAATAAATTTCTACTGTTATCTTCGAAAGTTAGTGTACACTCAAAAAAAAAATATTGTAAAAACAGTTTAGAAAACCATATAATCTATCAAGGATCTAAAAAATCTTAGATGCGGCAACTTATAACCCGGGAACCCTGTTTGGAACTAATTATTAGGTAATTTTTTAGGTAACTTTACCAATTTTTTTTTTGAGTGTATGAAAACCTTTAAGAGTCACTCCCTCCCTCTAAAGAGTCTTCCAAAAGTCAAATAAAAAAAATCAGTCAAATCGGTCCAGCCGTTTGGCTGTAAATAATTTTGGCCAAAAAAAGGGTAAAATTTCCTATAGTGCACTGGACCGATTTGGGTGAAATTCAACACGAACTAGGCTGGAGGAACGAAAAATATATATGCCAAGCTTCAGCTTCCTCAGAATTGATTTTCGAAAGTTATAGTGCTTTTTATCTCATAATTTCACGAAAAACCCTTGCCGAAATTCAGTCTTTTGCTCATAACTTTTGAACCACTGGACCGATTTCGCTGGATTGCAATACCAACCTGACCAGGTAAATGCCCAACATATATGCCAAACTTCAGGAGCCTCCGTAAAGTCTTTTAAAAGTTAGCGTGTTTTCAACAGACAGACAGACAGACAGACGGACAGAGGGACGGACGGACGGACGGACGGACGGACATCGCTAGATCGTCTTAAAATCGATCGAGGATCATGAATATATGTACTTTATGGGGTCCTAGACCAATATTTCGAGGTGTTACAAACGGAATGACAAACTTATATATACCCTCTATCACTAGAGTGGAGGGTATAAAAATGTAATTTTCAAATTACAAACAGATTCTTCGAATTACAAATGAAATCTTGGAATTACAAATGTAATCCTTGAATAACAAGTAGAATCTTTGAATTATAATTAATATTTTTCGATTTAAATCTGTAAATGGTGAAGTTATGTTCAAAAAAGCGTCCCAAAAATATTAATTTTTCGAATTTTGAGTCGAAATTTTGGGAAAATGAATGTTGGAAAAATTACGAATTTCGATATTTTTTTATATATTTTAATATGATTAACATATTCAATTCTTAAAGAAGAATTTGGTAATGTAAATAATTTTTGTGTTTAACATCAGCATCGGAAGACTCAAAATCCCAAGACGGATACCAAAAAGTACGCCAAATTTCCTAATTTTTGAGAACATTTGGTCAAAAACTTTGAACATAAATTTATGTCAAAATACGATATTTTTCCAACTTGGACCGCTTCTTGCCAACTGCAGTTCCACTACGTAAATTTTCCCACAATAAGCTCTTCAGTGGCTAGCGTTAGGCAAGTATTCCGACACAAAATTCAAAAGTTTCTAATTTTCGGGACGCCTAATATACATAATATTTTTTCATTACCTGAATTTAAAAAAACTTTGTTTGTTGGTTTTCATATGTTTATTAAAAAAATACTTTGCGTTGAACAATATATATTTTCAAAATGGAGTTTTTTGTTTATGATTTTTTTACCATTATGGAAAATTAAATTTCCAAATAATATTATCCTATCTTAAAGATTAAATTCCAAATTATACGATAAACTTAAAACGAAGTCAATAGCATGTCGCGTTCTTATTTTATTCGTTTTTAAAAAGGGCCAAAAAAGCACTTTTTCAGCATTTTAACCGCGATTTACACAAAATCTAGATGTGATAGAAAAATTTGGGTTGCAGATTTTGATTCAGTGCATCAAATATTATACCTTTTAGTTTCAATAATTCAAAACGCAGCGACAAACCTTACATTTGTAGAGCTGTGCTATTCACTCAGATCAAGCATTAGATTAATCAAATATAACACAAAATTATTGATTAGCCGCTCACTCAAATCAAGCATTGGTTTAATCAAAAATAACAGAAAAATAACAATTAACAAATTACTCAAATCAAGCATTGGTTTAATCAAGGAACAGTCAATGACTGACCTACAATTTTCGTGCTTGATCCAACAATTTTTCTCATTAGATGACTTTTAATTAAAATAATGCTCAACCTGGTGTATTTCGTGCTTGATCTAACAACTCATTTTTATATGTGAACATTAATAGTATCTGATTCCATAGTTGCTTTACCATATTTCTAGGTGACACTCTCTTTAAAAACCTTCAATTGGTCTTCATACAACAATTGGTCTTGCGAGCTTTGAAATCGTTCCTACTCGCTAGACCCGAAGACTCTAGAAAGGCTATAAGGTTCGACCTATGATTAAAAGAAAATTTATCAGAAATTATGCTTTCATTTGCAAAAGAATAGATTGCACAGAAAATAATATCGTGATTTTTTATTTAATTAAAAATGGATTTGATATTAAATTTAACTTCAATTAAACATTTTAATTGATTCAATTAATGTTTTAATTGAATTCTTAACTTTACTGAAAATAAAAATAAAATAAACAAACAAAACCGGTTTTATATGCATTAGTGTTAGTAGCAAATGAAAAAATAAAATGCAAAAAACAACAAAAAAAACTTTTGAACTATTGTTTTGTATATTTTGGTGGTAGCAGCCAATGAATACATGAAAGCAACAAAAAAATTTAGTTTTATTGTTTTCTTTAAGGCGAGCGGTCGTTGCGGATAAATTGTTTTGATAATAAAATGTGTACAGTTGTGTTTTGCACATTGAAATATAATACAATTTTTTTTTTGATTCAACTTTACTAAGGCGACAAAAATGCATGCAATAACAAGATTTAAAAATAAAAATGTAATTTTAAATAGTTATTGATATTTTAAAATACTACTATAATGTTTCTATGTAAAACTATACCAAGTGTTTATATTTAATAAAGAAAATAAATTTCTTAATAATGTAAAACAACAACATTCTATGTTTATTTATTTTTAGGCATTTTTTGAAGTTCAACTTTTAAAATTAAATTGAGTTTTGGTCTTTTTTTCAATTAAAAATTTTATGTGAATCAATAAATCTATATTATTGATTTTCAACTTTATATTAATTTTTTTTATATATTTATTTAATTACAATTTTAATTGGTTTTCCATTTTATTTTCAATTAAAACTTTAATTGATTCAATTAACAATTTAATTAAGTTTTAAAACTGTTTTCAAACAAAATGAGTAATTAATATGCGCATTTTCGTGATACGTCCGAAATCAATTAATTTTTTAATTGAATCAACGAATTTCGTAATTGAAATTCATTTTTATTTTTTTCTGTGTGGGTTTGGAGATGAACCAAGATAGTCATCTTAAAAAACAAGACAAATTGTAGAAGAAGGAAAATAACTTTCAGTTCAGAAAGGAACCATAAAGTGCCAAAATCTCTACCACACAAAAGTGAATTTGATTATAGATAAACAACAAGATAGTAATTAGCAATGCTTTCCCTCACCTTTGATAGCGCAGAAGAAATTTCAATTTCATCCCAAACATAAATTGTGACTTTCAATAAAATCGATCCCAGACTCATAACTGCTACCCTTATATACATAGACATAAAAAGGTCTACACATTATAATATATTTCTGTACTAATAATAACCATCACATGCCTAAAAATTTGATTTGTGATTTTGTGATAGTAAAAATGAATTATAACCTAAAAATAAATGAGCAGTAGACGAAGTTCCATTACGAAAGAACGGAAAGAAAGAATGAGATGGGGAATGTAACAAACCCCTTCTTGTGTGGTAGATTTTTTCCTTTTAGCTTTATTATATCGCTCCTTTACTTGTATAGTGTCATAACTCAAAAAATGTGTTTTTTGAGTTAATGATGCAGAATTATTCGTTATATCGTGCTTTATATTGTGTCAAAAATTCGTATTAATATCTTTTAAACTCACCGTTTGAAAAGAGTACACGCTATTATTACATTTTCTATGTACCGGCCTTTTTCAATTAAAAACCAGTTTCAATAGTAAACTTAAAACGGGTTTTCTGCAAAATCAAATATTTTGAGTTATGACACTATACAAGTAAAGGAGCGATATGTCAGCACTATATATTTAATGGTGACAGTTCATAATTTTTTTCTTCTTCGTTCCAAATGTCTGACAGTCCGCCAAATGCTGAATATTTTTTTTTTTCTGTATTCGTATATATTTTTTTTTCTTCTGCCAGAGTTATAATATTCAACAACCCTTAATGCGCATAAATTATTTTTATTACCTGTCATAACTAAAGGGGGGGATGGATATGGACATATAAATCGAATGGTCATGCATAGAAGCAAAAATATATTTTTAATAATATTGTAATATTATAAATCTATGGATATATTTTAATTGCAAAATTCATAGATATACATAGAGAGAGAGATTTATATAGATAGATCTGAATGTTTATGTATCTGACGGTCTTTTTGTAACTATCATTTATACAGTACGTACTAAATTGTATTTTTACATTGACAGCAGATTGAAGATATTTATTAATATGATTTTTTTTTGTTTTGCCTATTTATTACATTTTTTTGCTAGATATTTTCAGTATAATTTCACAAATATTATATTGGTTTATACTTTTGGCGTCCATTAGATAAAAGACACCCTACAAACAAGGAAAGTCTTATTTGCGATATTTGCGACACTCTTTGATGTTTTGGATATTAAAGACAAAAAAAATGAAATTCCTTTATTTGTAACTCCAATTCCACATCCGCCCTTTTGGTGTTTTCTTCACAGCGCACAGTGGTTTATTATCGATTTTTTTTTTGGAAATAATTCAGTAAGTACTGGACCGATTGCAGTCAAATTTATAGCAAATTTGAGTAATTACTTGTTTAAATTAAAAAAAAAAAAAATAATTTTTTAATTGACGCAATTAAAAATTTACTTAAAAACTTTAAAAACAATTTATGAATTAACATAACAAGTACTTATGATAACTCTACTTTCTTTATTGGGATATTCTCCCATTAAATACTCGTAGATGATGGGGGAATTGGACCCCCCCCCGAAACGTTCGTCAATTCATTCCTGAAAATTGGCAAATTTTTTGAAAGCAAGAAACTCTATGAGTATTTAATGGGAGAATATCCTAATAAAGAAAGTAGAGTTATCATAAGTACTTGTTATGTTAATTCATAATGGGAAACATGAAAAGGCCTCGAATTAGAATAAACTCTTTTTCATTGCACAATAACTAAATAACTAATTTTTATTATTTAATAAAAATTAAAACACAATTTAATAAAAATTTAATAGTTTTTTTATTTTTTTTTTTTTTAACTCTCATAGTTTTTTGAATTCTCGTTTAGTTTATAGTTTTTTGTGTATGTATATTAGAGTGTCCCTTATTTTGGAAATGTTGGAAATGTTGAGACCGTTGCTTGTCAAAACTAAAAAAAAAAAATTTTTTTAAAAATTTTTACTGTAGGACCCCAAAAGCTCTAAATTCGAAAAATTTTTTAGAACTGAAAGCCTCATCCCACCAAATTCAAATTTTTTGTCGTGAATAAGCTAACCAAGTTATAATATAATTAATAACAAAAAAATTTAAAATCAAAAAAAAAATTTTTTGCTTTGTATGGAAAAATGATTTTTAAGGCCCCGCTCTTTACGGCCCCGTCGCGTAGGGAAGGCGTAGTCGTAGGGGCGTAAAATTTTTCCTGAGTTATTTTTTAGTCAAAAGGAAAACAATGAGGGGGTACTGTCTCAACATTTCCAACATTTCCAAAATAAGGGACACTCTAATGTATATCAATGGTTCCCAACCTTTGATTCGCGCCCCACTGGGGGCAATTTGAAGCTTCCAGGGGGGCAACGAGCAAATTTTCAAGACTTTTTTTAGTCAAATTAACTACAAAAACATTTTTTTTACAAAATTAACTACAAAAATTTTGTTAATCGCTTAAAATGTTACTAAAAACTTAGTTTAAATGGTTATTTTACAAAAACTCTGCTAAACCTGTAGTAATTTTTCATTAGAAACAAAAATTAAAAAAATTAGCAATTATTTCTTTAGTGTAGGGGGGGCAACGCAATTTTTTTAACTTAAAAGTGGGGCGTGGTGTAAAAAAGGTTGGGAACCATTGATGTATATGAAAGTTTGTAATCGTCTTTATAAAATTTTCCTATGTTTTTGAGACATAAATATGTTTGGTAATGTTTGAAAAACAAGTTTTTTGTTTTTTTTTTTGTAAAAAAGTTTAAAACTTTTTTAAACTTAAAAAAAAATAAATAGAAAAATTTTGAATTGTGTCAATTAAAAATTTACTCAAATTTTTTTTGTAACATTTAAAAAATTTTTATTAAAATTTTACTCAATACTATTAAAACGTTACTGGTGCAAAATTGAGTAATTTTTTAATCAATCTTATTACAAATTTACTCAAATATTTTTTTTTTTATTTTTTACTGTGCGTTTAGTTTTAATTCTTAATTTTTGACTTATTCAAAACGCCTTTGAAAAAAATTTAAAAACTTCGGTGGGACATAAAACAAGTAGAAAAATTTAATTCGACTTGGTCGAATCTATGAATACCCTCCACAATGTTATCTGATAGTAATTTTCTAAAAAAATTTAAAAAAATTGCATTACAAATTTTTTATTAGAAATATGTATATTATTTTGAGTCAAACTTTCTTTTAATCAATCAAATTTTTTTGAGTGTACAATTTTTTTGACTGTCAACATTTTTTTGAGTCTGCCATTTCATTCAAAAAAATAATAATGTGTAAATTTTTTTTTTTGAGTGTAACATATTTTTTTTGAGTGTAAATTTTTTTTAGTGTACAAATTCTTTGAGTAACAAATTACTTTGTAAAATATTTTTGTTGTTTTATACCTACATATGTATATGTAATACAAAAAAAAAAACTATTTCACATAATTTCCTCTTTTTATATTACCATCCTTTTCTTTAAAAACCAAAAACAAATTAACATTCAATCATACACATACTTTATTTGATTTTTTCCCGTTACATACAGTTACACTAACAATAACAAATATTTACTTGTCTAACAACTAAACTGCACCCCACGACAAGAAAACAAACAACAACAAGTTTTACAAAACTGGTATTTCACCATGCTATTAAAACTTGTTTAACGAGTTTTCAACAGTTTAAGGTGAAACAAATCTGAAATTCAGTGCATTGCTTATAACTTTTGAACCGCTGAACCGATTTTGCTGAAATTCAAAACCAAACAGCCTTGGGGAACAACAAATATATATGCTAAGCTTCAGTCCCCTCAGAATTGTCTTTCGAACGTTATAGTGGTTTTAATCTTGTAAATTCGAAAAATACCCTTCCCGAAATTTACTATTTTGCTCATAACTTTTGAACCACTGGACCGATTTCGCTGGATTGCAATACCAACCTGACCCGGTAAATGAAGAACATATATGTCAAACTTCAGGAGCCTCCGTGAAGTCTTTCAAAAGTTAGCGTGTTTTCAACGGACAGACAGACAGACAGACAGACGGACGGACGGACGGACGGACGGACGGACGGACATCGCTAGATCGACTTAAAATCGATCAAGGATCATGAATATATATACTTTATGGGGTCCTAGACCAATATTTCGATGTGTTACAAACGGAATGACAAACTTATATATACCCTCTATCACTAGAGTGGAGGGTATAAAAAAGAACTCGAGCTAAGTTTTCAAAACCCTTCAGGGGTTTTGGTCTTCTATTGGTATACTTTCATTTTATTTTGGTCCCATTTAAGATACAAAATCGTGTTGCACAGTTTATATAAAAACTGAGAAACCCCAAAAATAAAAAAAAAATTGGACCCCAATATCTCGTAAACAATTACAAATTTCAAAAATTTAAGACCACACATGAATTCAGCGACCAAAAGTCCATATAGGACACATATTCAATGAGTTTGGATAAGTACCCTTTGACCGGGATTTTTCGATCCTTGCTCCCTGGTCCAATTTTGACCATTCAAGAACTTAACCACCCTATGACCATAGGACATATTTAGGCTTCTGGGTCTTTTATTTTGAATTGTGTCCTCCAAAGAGAGACGGACGAATAGAATTTGCTTAGAATTGATCACTGATCAACAGGAAAACCAAAACAATGCGCTAAAAACCCGGTTTAATGCACTTAAAATATGCAGCAAAAAAAGGAAGATATGCTCTTATAATGTAAAAAATATGCTCTTAAAATTTCAGGTCTTCTTTGAAATTCGATATAAAAACGAAGAAAATACCAATTTTTTAAGTCTTATTTAAGAAATTTATACTTCAAACTGCTGGTTTGGAACTTTTCCAAACAATATCTAAACTAAAATCTATTTAAAAAAAAATATTTTTCATAATCAAAATAAATTTTTTTTAACTCACTAAAACCTTCCTCACAATTTTTTAGCGAAATATTTTTTCTGTTGCCGTCAATACATAAAATATTTAATGCTTTTCTATCATAATATGCAATTTTTCGTAATATATGCTCTCAAAATACAAAAATATGCCCTAAAAATATGTTTTTATGCCAAAATATGCTCTTAATACTAAAATATAAAATAATATGCTTTTAAGACCAAAATATGCAAAAATATGATCTTAGAAATCGATACCATATTTCTTAAATTGATCTGAAACGGAGTACCTTACCCATAAATTAATGCAATGCGCAGAAAAAAAAATCATGAAATTACATATTTTTAGTTTCCCTGCTGATCAATAATAGGCTGGTTTTTTGCGCTTTTAGATTATCTTAATCCATATTTTTAGTTCATGTGACACAGCCCAGACGGTTTTCTTTGTTCTCTCTCATTCTTGGTACTAAATTAAGTACTAAACACGCTGCGTTGTAAACTTTAGTAGCAAATACATTAGTGTTGACAACCCAGCAAAACTTTGGTAATGTGTAGTGATTATATAACACATTACCAGGTAATGCATGTAACTTATTTGTAGCATTATTTTATGATGTCTTACCAAACATTTGTTCCACAACGTATTATTTTCAAGTGAAAAATAATACATTACTAATAATTTGCTACGTAATGCATGATTATTGGAAAAAATATATTTCATATTTGTTATTTCAAAACATTAAATCATGGATGACTTATATTTGGTTACATTATGTATTATTTGAAAGTTTGAAATAATGTATTATTTATAATTGGATGCATAAGGCATTACAATAACATAAAAAATAACTATTTTATAAAAAAAATGCATAAGTTTAAACTAGAGATGGGCTCACGACAGGAAATTTCTAACGACACACACTCACGAGCATATTTTATCTACTTACACTCACTTACAATCACGTGAGTAAATTTAATACAAAATTACTTTTTCACTACTCGTAACACCTTATATATTATCTTCTGGTATGCTTTATTATTTCATTTCTCGTAACCTATAAAATATCGTATATTTTACACCTTACTCGTATTCTTCGTTATAAATTTATGACTTATTTTATACCTTACTGGTATTCTTTGTGATAATGTGGATGCATTACTTTGAGTCTCATCGCCTGTAAAAATCATGAATGCTGCAATGTATAAAATAAGAGATCCTATACCTTATTTTATACCTTATTTGGTAATCTAAGTTTTGCTGGGAACAACCCTTATAAATCGAAAACTAATACAAATACCAAGGTGGATTCATTTTGTTCGGTAAATCTTAATCCAAACACGCAAAAACCACTCTTGATATATTTTATTGGGTCCTGATATTTCGATGCGTTTCACACGAAATGACAAAGTGAGTATACCCCCATACTGTATTTGGAAGGTATAAAAAAAATCTAGAAGTAATCTATATATATAAAAATGGATGTGTGTATGTATGTATGTATGTATGTTCCGTATGGACTCGAAAACGGCTGGACCGATCTTGATGAAATTTTCAGGGATTATTCAGAATAGCCTGGGCAGTAACACGGTGCGGTCAGATTTTTGATTTTCTGCCTGTGGGCGGAGGGGCGTGGCAAAATCGAGTTTTTACATTCTACCACTAAAGACATCTATATTTAAGAAATGGATTGACCGATTTTGATGAAATTTAAACCAAAGATAGTACTAACCAAGTACTAACTATATGCCAAATTAGAGCGTGATTTTTCAAATGTGCGTAAAATGCCATGCTTTTTTGCCAGTGGGCGGAGGGGTGGGCAAAATCGAATTTTTACATTGCACCACTAATGACATCTATATATAAAAAACGGTTGGACCGATTTTGATGAAATTTTAACCAACGATAGTACTAATCAGGTACTAACTGTGCACCAAATAAGAGCGTGATCGGACAAATGGGCGTAAAATGTCATGCCCCTTTGTATTGAATTGAATTTTATTTCTGCATGCTCCGCAATAACAAAAACTGTTGAATCCATTTTAATTAAATTTTCAGCACTGATAGTGTTAACCGAGTGCGGAACTATAGGTCATGTTATACTACGATTGGAAAAATGGGGCGTAAAATGCCACGCCCCTTTGTACTATACTTGGCGTTGACTGACTGTTTCGCAATCACGCAAAAACAGCTGAACCGATTCTCTTGACATTTTCAATACATACAGTGCTAACCAAGGGCATATGTATGTCAGATAAGATCGTTTTTGGAAAAAGGGATCAAAACCACTCCCGTTTTTCATAAAAGTCATTTTCTCCTCTTTCGCAATCACACAAAAACGGCAAAACTGATGTCAATGAAATTTGCAGCACAGATAGTACTAATCGAGGATGCATCATGGAACTTTAGACTATCGCGATTCGATAAAAATGCGTTAAATGACATGCCCATTTGTACTATATTTAACGTTATGTCTGTCGGTTTCGAAATCACGAAAAAACGGCTGAACCGATTTTTTTGAGATTTCTCTATAGATAGTGATAACCGAGGGTGAAACCAAAGGTTACTAGCTGGACCCGGACCAGTGCTTTAATTCTGTCCGACACTATATTTTAATTAAAATGCAATATAAAACCGTTTCTTTCTTAGGGCCAGCAACGCGGACCGGGTATAGCTAGTTCAGAAATAAAATTAAGAGTATTTAAGCTGACATTTGGGACATGCGAATTAAAAGTGTTGGTTTAGAAAACATTTATCAATTTTTAATTAATTATAATATGTTAATTTTATAGGGAAATCATAAGTCATCTCATATCACATTCTATCGATATTCCTCATTTTGGTATTGTCATAAAAGTTCGACTGCAAATACTTGCAACATTTACAATTGTATTTCATTCTGTCATACCTTTATTTCACATTTATGTATGTTAAATTTTGTCCATGTGTTATGATTATTTAGAGGATGCATATTATTCAATGACAATGTATAATTAAATTTTTTATTTTGTACTGATTGTCAGTAGATGGTAAATAAAGGACATATGAGTTAAAACACCTCAATTCAACCGAAAAAAGTAGCATTTTTGACCTTACCCCTTTCGAATTTGATGAAACTTGGAATATAGTTGGGCCCTTACAAAAAAATCATAGTGCCAAAATTTTGGACTTCTGGTAGTTTTTCTTCCCGAGATATGGGGTCTTGAAAATTGGCAAAATCGTAAAAATTTGACAAAAGTGTTTTGAGATAAATAAATATAACTCAAAAAGTAATAACAATACAGGTCTCAATCAGGTTGCAGATAATAGATAATAAGACAGCCTTTAAAATGGCATTCCCCAAGATTTTTTTGGAAAAAGGTCAAAGGTCATTGGTTTTAACCTTAATTTTTGGAGAGCTATATCTCAAAAAACGATATTTTTAAAATTTTGGAAAAAATATATGTTGTTAAGAATCACCTATACTACTTAAGTTTAAATTTTCAGGATGGAGACTTCATTGGAACTTTTTATATTAATAGAAACATTGTGACAGGAAAGAAAAAGCGGTGTAATTTCCCTTAGAAAAAAAATATTTTTTTTGTCTTTGAAATTCTGGTACCAAAATTCGTTTTTCTGAATGTTTTTGACGTTCTGAGTTCAAATATGACCTTTGAACTGGTCTATCGCTATTACTTTTCAAGATATCAGCACATAAATGTGTAAAAATTGCTCAAATGCTATTGCTGTGTTTTTTTGAACATTTAGGTGCATATATCTTGAAAAGTAATAACGATAGACCAGTTCACAGGTCATATTTGGACTCAGCACGTCAAAAACATTCAGAAAAATGAGTTTTAGTACCAGAATTTCAAAGACAAAAAAAATATTTTTTTTTTTCTAAGGGAAATTACACCGCTTTTTCTTTCCTGTCACAATGTTTCTATTAATATAAAAAGTTCCAATGAAGACTCCATCCTGAAAATTTAAACTTAAGTAGTATAGGTGATTCTTAACAACATATATTTTTTCCAAAATTTTAAAAATATCGTTTTTTGAGATATAGCTCTCCAAAAATTATGGTTAAAATCAATGACCTTTGACCTTTTTCAAAAAAAATCTTGGGGAATGCCATTTTAAAGGCTGCCTCATTACCTATTATTTGCAACCTGACTGAGACCTGTAGTGTTTTTACTTTTCGAGTTATCTTTATTTATCTCGGAACACTTTTGTCAAATATATACGATTTTGTTAATTTTCAAGACCTCATATCTCGAATACTCGAATCACCAGAAGCCTGAAAAATTGGCAAAATCTCTTTTTTGTTAAAGTAAACCCCAGTACTTAATTTCATTAAATTTGGAGGGGGTGCGGTCAACTCCTTGGTTGAATTGAGGTGTTTTAGCTCATATGTGTTAATCACTCCGTTTGTAACCAATCAAAATAATCAGGGGCCTCTGTAGGTTGGTTGGTAGCCTATGAAACGGTGATCGTGGGTTCGATTCCCACAAAAACCCATGATCGATTTCGCTACTACGAGGCGACGATCATTGTTACCTGTTCTCGGTTAGGTTGAAATTATTAAAAATGATTTGTAATTAAATGGAAGAAATAAATAAAAACTCTTGATCATTGGAACAAAATTATTATACTATTCAGGACCCAAAAAGTGATCAAGAAAGTTGACCGATTTAAATTTGATCTTGCTATGTGCTTCCATTTGTCAGTTGTTATCAGTTTTTTGACAAAACTGTAGTTATTTCGACTACAATTTAAAAAAGCACAATGACGGTGTAAGTTATCAAATTGATTCTAGCAATAGAACATCATTCAAATTACCAAACTGGATTTGCGACAGAGCTTTAAGCGATTGCTCCATTTTATTGATGACACGGTCCAATATGCGCGGTGCTATGCCGAAAATGGCACCTCGAATTGCGGCCTCGAGCTCCTTACAAATAGTTGGCTAGTTGGCGTAGACAAAACCACAGAAAAAATATTGGAGGGATGTTAAGTCGCATATGGAGAAGGTATTTAAAAATTCGGTACGGCTGAGTAAAACATTCTTTGTTGCTTTATATATTTCGTATAAATTGTTATTATTATGAACTAAAAATTAACATTTTAGACATTTGATTTTATATCATATTTATGGGCAGTTTATTTTTATGAATAATATTTATTATTATTACTTTTATTGGCAAATTAAAGAGTAAATGTTAATATCATATATATCCTCAGCAAACAAAATTATTAACAAATATTTTGTTGAACTTCGCATTTACCTAAAACTGCACAATAACTTTAAGGTCTGATTACCCAATGACCAATTAGCTGCTAACTGTCTATTTAACGGAGCCTTGCGTACAAATTTTAACGGGCCTTGCATAAAAATTAGAGTTGTCAAATATTCGTCAATTTAAAAAACCGATTTTCGAATACTTCGAAAAACCGCCTTTTAAAAAAATCGGTTTTTCGGTTTTGTAACTAAAAACCGGTTTCGAATAATCGGTTTTTCGGTTTTTGTTTTTTAATTATTTGATAAAAAAGTAAAACAAAACAATAAAAAAGGAAAGCAAAACAAGCTATTTGTACATACTTCAGAATAGAGATTGGCACATGAGCAGTTTAGTGCGTGATTCACGCGTGAGTGTGACTGAAATTTAAGTAACTCACGTGATTGTAAGTGGGTGTTAGAGGAAAAAAATTGCGTGAGTGAGTGTGTGTGAGCATGTGTGAGACTGGAGGCTATAAAAAAATTTCTAGTGGGTCATTATTAGTGAAATCTATCAAAAATAGCTACAAAATTTTATGACCCCTTCCGATTTTGATGAAATTTGGTTTAGTTGAAACACTAAGTGATAAACTGACGCACATTTATTTTCAGCCCTCTAAGTAAACAGTGGCCGAAAATACGGAGGGTCAAAATTTCCCCAAAAATCTCCCAGTCGCGACACTTTGCACCTTAAAAACTTATTGTGAAAAATTTTGATTTTGGTCGATCCCATTGTTGTCCCAACATAAAAATTTTAGAATATGTTCATTAGGACTTGCACTTCGAGAATACCAAGTAAAAAAAAAAATCGGGGGATACTTTCCCCCATTTCCTCCACCCTTTGCCACGACATTTAAATAAGGGGGGCACCAATTCCTTTTTTTGGAAAATTTTTTGGTTATGATAGGTCTTGTAGAGCGTGTTATAAGCTTTAAAACAAAAAAAATCGGCTCTGTAGCTACAAAAGCACTTTTGATATTAAATTTTTAGGGTTCAAGAGTGTTGCTATTTGGAGATTTTGGGGGAAATTGTAAAAATTTTGATTTTGAGCGATCCCATTGTTGTCCCAACATAAAAATTTTAGAATATATTCTATTGGGCTTTCTCTATAAGATTATCAAGTAAAAAAAAAAATCGGGGAATACTATCTTCCCCATTTTCCCCTCCCTATATCACGACCTTAAGATAAGGGAGGTAACCCTTATTTTTTTCGAAAATTTGTAAGTTATAGTAGGGGTTGTAAGCATATTATGAGCTTTAAAACAAACCAAAAATGGACTTTCAAAAATAATAGAACCAACGATATTAAGTTTTTACGGTGTAAAGTGTGGTGACTGGGAGATTTTGCGGGAAATTTTCAAACTCCGTATTTTCGGCCCCTGTTGACTGAGAGGGCTGAAAATTTTCATTTGTTAGTTTTTTACGAAGTGTAAGAACTAAACCAAATTTCATCAATATCGGAGGGGGTCGAAAATATTCCTGATTGATTTCACTAAGAATGACCCAGTAGAATTGTTTGCAGGATCGATTACACTACTCTACACGGTTTTTGCACAGACATTTTGAATACATTCTCAAAAGTATTTTGGATAGAAAAGTTATATGAAATTGCCTTTTCATTTTTTGTGGACCAAGCCCTTAAAACAGACAATTTTTTTAATATTGGAAAAGTGAATGTTAAAGTTATTTATATTTTTTTTATTCGAATTCCCCAAACAATACCTAAGCTTTACAAGAAATCCGGACTCGATACGATCAAGGATACCATCAGGACATAATAAGGAAGTTCAAAATGTCCTTTTTTTGGTTATGTCCTTATACGTAACCGGATTTTGCAAGAAACTTACTGTTCAAAGCAGACATGTAAAGAAGACACTTCAATAAAGAGAACCTTGGGTTAAAATCCAAAATCCATTAAGTATATTCAGAAATATTTGTAAAAGAAGTCAAAATTTTTAACCAAATTTACATATGTTTTTTCATACATTTTTGCGTTCCAATTTTTATGATTTTTAGTTAAAATTTAAAAAAAAAAAGTTTAAAATACATTTTCTCAAGTATTTTTTTGCCATTGACATCAGAAAAATCGTATCAAACCGTCTTCTTGAGATATAGGCATTTTCAAATTTGTTAATATTGGAAAAGTGTACACTCTAAAAACTCCTTGTAAAATTACTACTATAAAGTGGGTAAATATCTGTGTAAAATAACAAACAACGAGTAAAATTAAGCACGAAGTGTTTAAAAATCTAATTTGCACACAAAAATTTTAAAATTACACACTTTATATAGTATTTTGTGTGTTGATAAATATATATCTAGAAAAAATAACACAAGATTTTTAAAATTACACATTAAATGTGTATAGTAAGCATTTTGTGTTTAATTTCCGATATTGAGCATTAAATGTGTAAATAAAAAATAAATTGAAATTGTCAAAACAAAAAAATTAAAATAAAATTAATTACAGAAAAATTGTGAGCCTTGCAACAAAATAAAAGCAAAACGCGAAAAAAATAATAAAAAGTGATGGAAATATATAAAGATACGTTCGAATGAAATATATCCATTATTTAAAGCAGAAATACAACGGAAATTCAGCAGATAAAACAAAAACTAAAGGAAATTTTATTAGTTCGTGATATTAAAGAAACATTTTTGGTAATTGAGTATCATTAAGGTAAGTACAGCAACAATCTATTGAAAATTCCCTGTATCTGATAATTTATCACTTACAATGTCTCACAATCAGATTCTCAGAATTTTCCTTTTTTCAGAGATTCTAAGAATTTTTCGATAGAAATGAGATTTTGAAAAAGATATCTCAGATTCTAAGAATTCTTCTTAAGAAAAAATGTCTCAGATTCTGAAAGTTTTTCTGTAAAATATTTCTCAGTATTTTTTTATAGAAAAAATTTCCCAGATTCTGAAAATTTTTCTATTAAAAATGTCTAAAAACCTCAGATTCTCAGATTCTGAGAGTTTTTCTATAGAAAAAGTGTCACAGATTCCGAACATTTTTCTGTAGAAAAAAAGTCAAAGAATCCAAGAATTTTTCTAAAGAAAAAAGGTCTCAGAAAAATAATTTTTGTGAGAAAAAATGTCTCAGAATTTTTCTATACAAAAAATTTCTCAGATTCTGAGAATTTTTCTATAGAAAAAGTGTCTCAAACTCTGAGAATTTTTCTACAGAAAAAATGTCTTAAATTCTGAGAATTTTGCTATAGAAAAAATTTCTCAGATTCTGAGAATTTTTCTATAGAAAAAATGTCTTAGATTCTAAGAATTTTTCTCTAGAAAAAATGTCTTAGATTCTAGAAATTTTTCTATAGAAAAAATGTCTCCGATTCTGAGAACTTTTCTATAGAAATAATATCTCAGATTCTGAGAATTTTTCTATACAAAAAATGCCTCTGATTCTGAGAATTTTTCTATAGAAATAATATCTCAGATTCTGAGAATTTTTCTATGGATAAAATGTCCCAGATTCTGAGAATTTTTTAATGAAAAAAATGTGTTAGATTCTGAGAATTTTTCTAAAGAAAAAATGTCTTAGATTCTATAAATTTTTGCAAAGAAAAAATGTCTCCGATTCTGAGAACTTTTCTATAGAAATAATATCTCAGATTCTGAGAATTTTTCTGTAGAAAAAATGTCTCAGATTTTCAGAATTTTTCTATAGAAAAAATGTTTCAGATTCTGAGAATTTTTCTATAGAAAAAATATTCAAGATTCTGAGAATTTTTCTATGGAAAAAATCTCCCAGATTCTGAGAATTTTTTTAAAAAAATGTGTTATATTCTGAGAATTTTTGCTATTGAAAAAATGTGTTAGATTCTGGGAATTTTTCTATTGAAAAAAAGTCTCAGATTTTGAGAATTTTTCTATAGAAATAATGTCTCAGATTTTGAGAATTTTTCTTTAGAAAAATATCTGAGATTCAGAGATTTTTTCTATTTCTGTCAGAATCTTAGAACTTTTCTATAGAAAAATGTTTCAGATTCAGAGAATTTTTCTATTATTTTATTATATTTGAAATTGCAATTTATTCGATAGAATATTTATGTTTTACTTTTCTTAATCTATTTTCAGAAAAAGCGAACTCCGCCAATAAAAATATATTAAGTGGAGCAAGAAGTAGTTATGGGCGAAAAAGGAGAGATAATATATCTAACGAATTATCTCAGACTAAGGAAGGATTATTTAGAAAATGGAAATTTATTAATTAACAAAGTTTTGATTTTTATACATAGTATTTTTTATTTTTAAGATTATAATCTTAAACAATTTATTTAAAAAAATCCACTTTAATTGCAATTTATGTATATATTTTACTATTAGAATTCAATTATTGCTAAAATAAAAAATATAAAAATAATAAAAATTAGTTTTTTAGTTTTATTTCTTTTAAGAGGAATTTTAATTGTAAACAACATTTAATATGCAATTTTGAACATTTAAAATGCATATTTAAACTCATTAGAGTGCTTTTTTAAGCACAAATAATTTAAATTTACACATTTTATGTTTATTAATAGAGAATTTGTCAATCAACAACATTGTAGCTGTAAACACAAAATGTGAATAAGTTGTACACACTTTGTGTTCAAATGTTGAAATTTAAACACATTGAGTATTTTTACCCACTTTATTGTAGGAAAACAGTTACCTACAATAAAGTGGGTAAATTTCAACAAAAATTTATAAGAGTGTATGTTAAAGTTATTAATGTTTTTTTATTCGAACTCCCAATAAAATTACCTAACTTTTGGAAGAAATCCGGACTCGATACGATCAGGGATAGGAAGTTGAAAATGTAATTTTTCGTTAAATCCTTATAACTATCCAAATTTCGCAAGAAACTTCCCGTTTATTGCACATATGTAAAGAAGACACTCCAATAAAAAGAATTTGTGGTTAAAATCTAAAATCCGTTGAGTATATCCAGAAATATTTGCAAAAGAAGTCAACTTTGTTGGTTTTGAGGGCTTAATCCGCAAAAAAATAAAATGCCTGTATCTCGGCAAGATAATTCGATAAAATTTTTTTGATGACAGATTCGTGTTAAGGAGACCAAAATACTTGTTTTAGTTTTTTTTTTTTTAATTTTAACAAAAAACCATAAAAATTGGTACGAAAAAAAATATCCAAATTTGGTTTAGTTCGGATACTTACAAGGACATAACCAAAAAAAGAACATTTTGAATTTCCTTATAATGTCATAATGGTATCCTTGATCGTATCGGGTCCGGATTTCTTGCAAAAATTAGGTAATTTTATTGGGAATTCGAATAAAAAAATATGAATATCTTTAACATACACTTTTCCAATATTAAAACATTTGTCTGTTTTGAGGGCTTGGTCCACAAAAAATAAAAAGGTCTATATCTCGAGAAGGCGATTTGAAACAACTTTTCTGATGACAGATTCGTGTTAAGGAGGCCATAATACTTTAGAAAATGTAATTCAGAAGTCTGTGCAAAAAAAGTTGATTTTTGTAGAGTTGTGTTATTTGGAACGGAAAATTTAGCTTAGGTCTCAAATGGTTGTTAACACATTGAAATTAATTTTTAGGAGCATATTTAACTTCTTTAGATTTGTCAAGAATAATATATTTTATCAAGACATCAAAATGTAGGTTTCCTATGTAAGTTTCATACACATAACCCAACTGAGGCGATGTAACATAAACAGCAATCATATACTATTTTTATGTAGTTTTCCAAAAATAATGAATAAAATAAATACCAAAGTCATAATTATGAAGTTCCCAAAAAAAGAAAACAACACATAATTCAATTGATATCATAAACCTTTTAAATCTTCTATAAACTACCTTCTCTCTATACAACCATACATTTGTCACCCTCTTCCCCCTGTTTCACAAAGACATATTTCTTTCAACCTAAGAAAATTCCAATGAATCATTTTAAGTACTAAATAATGTCCTTTTCCTTTGACACTTTAAAAACGAAATGAAACCTTATCAAGCATACATCACCACATTAACTGAATGAGAGAGAAAAAAAAGGGATTCAATTCTACAGATTCATTGTGAAGTAAAACCCCAAACCATTGGGTACCAACAATATTAAATGGATTGATAGAATGATTTAATGTTTTCAATAAAAGCAAAACGAGAAGAAAATAAAAAAAGGAACTTTAAATGGTCATATAGCTTTGAAGCAAATGATATGAAACGTGTTTAATGTCTAATAGCAATTTTGAGTTTAGCATTCTCGCACTGTAGACAATTCCACTACAACAAACTCTAAGATGGAAATAAAGATGGCTGCTGTGTGTTAAATGCCATAAAAACGGTCATTCGCATGTTCAAATGACATTTAATGTGTCAAATAAGGGTTACTCCTTAGATTTCATCCACTCACCATATCAAGTTCAAATTCTATTTTGTGTTTTGTGATTGCCATTTGATGTTTTTGCAAAATGTACAATCGATGACAATAAAAAGTTTATGTTTATGAATTTATTTCTTAATTAAAGAAATGTTAATGACGCGATATTACTAAAAAATTCTTCTTTAGGAAATCCATTTCGCAAGGCTGTTAAAATAATCGAAACTAAACTATGTATTTTGATTTATTCTGACCTCCGCTGTATAATAAACCGTTTTAAGAATGAATTCGGAGGCACACAGTTTGAAAAGGAATATCTCTTCTGTCTATTGTCATAATCTGCTTGTTGTTTGTTAATATATCTATTGAGGAAATTCGGTATTGCGTAAAAATAGTGCCAATGCGTCGACTTTCTCGCTACCCTTCAGTTTGTACGTGGCTATCACTTCGAACCGTAATGAGTATAAGAATTTTGGAGTGTTTGCCTCCACCTGACTGCCTATTTATGTACATTGTACAAGTACATACTTGGCCATCTTCAATTTGTACATTATTAATTGTTATAGACCACGGATTCTTCTGACATTCAGCTCACTTACCCCTAACACATTTAAAATGTCTTCACAGTGAAACGCATTGGTAGTATTTCATATCTCCCCCTGCGTAAAACAGAGAAGGATAACAAATCCGTCCATTAGGAATCCTTCATTCCTAGATTTGGAAACACCCTGTAACTCCAATCTAGTCTCCCACTCTGGATTGTCAGATACTCAGACTGATTTTAAAAAAGACGTGATGTTCTACCTACATATGATTTTATCCCTACCCCATATTAAACTATGTGTCATTCCATGATCATAACCTTATATCACCTAGTACCATCTACCAGCCAGCACCTACGAATGCAGAATCAGTGGAGGACTTGTACTGCTAGCCTAAATTTAAGCTGTAACAACAATAATGAACAACAGAACTATTAGTTTTTCTACCACGAACCCCTTTTTTCTATGCTACAACTAACCACCGTTACGATGATCTTCTTTTGATGTCTGAGATATGATAAGCAGTCCATATCAAGTCACTGATTTTTATAACTTCTAGTATTGTTACTCCCTGCGTTACAAATTGAAACATCGGTCTAGGACCACATTAGGTTAGGTTAAAAGTGACTGCAGACTCTTAACGTCAGGTTCGTTGAGTTACCAAGGGACGGTAATGGGGTTCCCCTACTAGTCCCTGCCGTTATGACAATTTGAGCTCCTTATGAAAATCCTAAGATATTGAATTTTGACAGCCGAAAAATCAGTGAAGTGAAGCAACTTTCTGACCAGAAATTTCTGGACAATGGCAGATAAGTGTTTGATAGTTTCCAATTTGGGATCCTTATAAAGGTTAGGTTTAGGTTATGTTAAAAGTGACTGCTGACGTTTTACGTCAGCACATATAGAGATTGAGGTCCATTGTGATACCACGGGACGGTAATGGGGTTCCCTACTAGTCCCTGCCATTTAACCAATTTGAGCTTCTTATAAAACTCATAAGATATTGAAATTTGACGTCCGAAAAATCAGAAAGATCGTGCAGCTTCCCAGTGAAGTAACTTTCTGACCAGAAAGTGCCGGACAATAGGAGATGAAGTGTTCGATGGTTTCCAAGTCCTCCTCATCCACCCAACTCCGGCGAAAATCATTTGACAGCACAATTAACAGTTCTGCGTGCTTTCCTATAAGACAGTGCAGGGCATTGCTTCTATGGCAATACCGGAAAAAAGTTGCCTACTTGAGTCTAGATGGCAGCACCTGCTAGTGAGACTTTAGTATCATACTAAACTTTAAAAAAATATTCTTGAAACGTTAATAAGATATTCGCTTCCTAATAGTCAGTAGCAATCATAAATTTATCTTATCTCCATATTATAGAGTCTCTGAGACAGTGTCAGGTAATTACAGCACCGTCGAAATCTGTGCTCTTGGAAGCGATATCAACTCAGTTGTCCGTATTTGATAAAGAGAAGACCCAATCTGTCGTGTAGTCACACTCGTCTATCCATGTGCCTTCTCTGATTTGTCTACTACGCGACACAAAGTCTTCAATTTTGCTGACAAGTTTATAGAGGCATACCAACACATTGCAATTTTGTTGGAAACTGTAAAGTAGTTCACAGTCTTGCAAATTCATCGGCCTTGCAATTCCCTGAAATGTATCTGTGCCATGGGACCCATATGAGTCGTATGTCAAACTGCTTGACCATCTTATTTAAAGGCGTGCGGCAGTTTAGGACAGATATTGTTTTCAGAAACATTGACTCCAGGAACTTGACCGCGGCTTGACTGTCGGAATATATGTCGACTGCGGTAGACCAGAGATTGCAACTCAACCAGTCATCCACTTCCTCTATTGTCATCATCTGTGCCTAGTAAACACAGCAATAATCCGGCAATCTTCGAGACAGGCCCAACATAAGCTCTTTCGAATCAAGGATGCTACACCTCTATAAGGATGATTAAAAGTTGGAATAAGTTTTAAAATTATTCTTTATTCCACTTTTTTATTCCATTTTTTTATTCCTTTTTTTTATTCTTTATTCCATTTTTTTATTCCGTTTTTGTTAACACTTGCATTCCCGAAATTATTCTAGGGAATAATTATTCCCTAGAATAATTATTCCGTAGAATAATTATTCCATTTTTTTATGCTATTTTTTTATGCTAAAAAAAATTTAACAATTTTATGCATTTTTTTATGCTTAATTTTTCCTAAAAATTCACAGAAAAAACTTAAGAAAAATTTTACTATTAGGAACAAATGCCTACAAAAAATTAAGGAATTAATTTTATGCATTTTTTTGATGCAGTTTTTTTATGCGTAATTTTTCTTAAAAATTCTTAAAAAAAATTAAATTTAACTATTAGGAACAAATGCCTACAAAAAATTAAGGAATTACATTTTCTGAATTTTTTGATGCATTTTTTTATGCTTAATTTTTCTTAAAAATTCACAAAAAAAACTTAAGAAGAATTTAACTATTAGGAGCAAATGCCTACAAAAAATTTAATTAATTTTATGCATTTTTTATATAGTTATATAGTTTAATGCGAAAAATTAGTCGATAAAACGATATATGTATATAAATAAATTTAATTATATATAATTGCATCAATTTTATACAAAAAGGGTCCAATTTTCGCATATAACTATATAAAATTATATTAAAATTATATCAAATTTGATGAGATTTGTTCAAATTTTATAAGTTTTTATATCGTTTTATCGACTAATTTTTCGAATTAAACTATATAACTATATAAAAAATGCATCAAAAAAATGCATAAAATTAATTCCTTAATTTTTTGTATGCATTTGTTCCTAATAGTTAAATTCTTCTAAAGTTTTTTTTTGTGAATTTTTAAGAAAAATTAAGCATAAAAAAATGCATCAAAAAATTCAGAAAATGTAATTTCTTAATTTTTTGTAGGCATTTGTTCCTAATAGTTAAATTTAATTTTTTTTAAGAATTTTTAAGAAAAATTACGCATAAAAAACTGCATCAAAAAAATGCATCAAAAAAATGCATAAAATTAATTCCTTAATTTTTTGTAGGCATTTGTTCCTAATAGTTAAATTTTTCTTAAGTTTTTTCTGTGAATTTTTAAGAAAAATTAAGCATAAAAAAATGCATCAAAAAAATGCATAAAATTGTTATATTTTTTTTAGCATAAAAAAATAGCATCAAAAAAGGGAATAATTATTCTACGGAATAATTATTCTAGGGAATAATTATTCCCTAGAATAATTTCGGGAATGCAAGTGTTAACAAAAACGGAATAAAAAAATGGAATAAAGACTAAAAAAAAGGAATAAAAAAATGGAATAAAAAAGTGGAATAAAGAATAATTTTAAAACTTATTCCAACTTTTAATCATCCTTATAGAGGTGTAGCATCCTTGCTTCGAATAGACTCCAATGACCACTTGCCCATGCAGCCTCGATCCATCTGTGTAAAAGTCTGTGGAATCTCCACTACCCGGAATGCCCATCACCCAAGACTCCCTGGATGGTATCATAGTGGCGCTCAAAAGGCTCATAAAGGAAGCACAGTCGACAATTTGTGGTATTGTTATCTTCATAAAGATCGCGCTATGGCCACAATCGCTGCTCCTACATTGCAGTTTGCTATTAAATCGAATTACCGACGTAGCCGCATATTGCCCACCCAATATGTCCAATGGTATTAGGTGAAGGTGGATTTCTAATGCAGCCGTAGACCACCAGTGATGCACATCGACGCCATTTCCTGTACCTTCGTGATAAGGGTACAGTTCGCTTATTTTTCTAAAGCAGGTCACCAGACAATGAAACGCATGATTGAACGCCCCACTGCTTCATAGATCCAATGAACGACTTTAGGGCTACAACCCCATCGTTTTCCAATGGCCCTTTTACAGGAACATAAAGCAATCGTTGCTTTTCTCACCCGTTCCTCAATATTACGCCTGAAATTCAACTTCCTATCTAGAAATACTCCAAGATACTTGGCTCCATCTGAGAAGGTGATTTCAGCGCCGTACAGAGAAATAGGATTATTTTTCCTTGTAAACAAAACAAGCTCTGTTTTACTTGGATTAACTCCTAGACCACAGCCTCTTGCCCATATAGACAGATATTTCAGAGAATCCTGAAGAATTTCCCATAATGTTGGCAGATGCTTTCCCTTTACCGCTATCGCGACATCGTCAGCATATGCGACAACATGACAACTACTTGCTTCTATAACTAGCATCATTGAATTCAGTGCCAGGTTCCAAAGAAGCGGCGAAAGCAAATCTCCCTCTGGTGTGCCCCTTTTGACAAACCGAGATATGACAGACGCTCCCAATTCAGACGTTATACGTCTATTGGCAAGTAGGATTTCCACCATTAAAACGATCCCACCCTTTACTCCCAGACCAGACAATGCCACAATTATCGAGTAAGGGATGACATTATTAAAAGCCCCCTCTATATCAAGAAAGGCCACCATAGTGTACTTCTTTACCGAAAACGATCTCTCGATTGTACCAAAGAGCTCATGAAGAGCTGTTTCCGTTGGTCTACCCTTGCTGTATGCATGTTTCCTTGTCGAAAGCAACCTCGGATCAATCACTCTACGCAAATATGAGTTTATCATTCGTTCCATTGTCTTTAACAATAAAGAAGACAGACAAATTGGTCGGATGTCCTTCGAAGCTGTGGGGGAATTTTCACAGCACTCGGGATAAAGGCAATCAAAGCACTCCAATACATAGCACTCTGACCTCTAAGGGATTATTTTAATCACTTTATCTACAACAACCAGTTGAAATGTTAAAACGAAATCGTAAAACAAAATTTAGAAAGAACTTTATCTCACTAAGCGTGCCATAATATAACTCACTCATGGACTTTTTATATTTCGGTTGCTGCAAAGGAAAATTTGGTTGTGGCAACAACAATTCGATGATCACAATCAAATGTTTAGTTGCGACAACCGAACGATATAATTAGCATCCAATTTAGCTGTAAACACTGTTTTTTTGGTTGAACATTGATTGGTAAAATTATGATATTTTAGAAACTCTGAGATATTTTTGAGATTAATTAGAATTTCTGTCGTGTCAACTTTTTATTGTCATCGACTATACAATGTGGTATACGTAAGAATTTAACATTTTCTTTAGCTTTTTTGTGGTGATTTCACAATTTTTATGTGAAATTGATATCCGGTTAAACTAGGACGGGCAGATATGCTACAGTAAAGCCATATGAACAATTTAAGAAACCCAAGTTCTACACAACACATCTGTATGTATAATTCAAAATACACACACATACAAACATAATTGTGTGTGTGTGTATGTCAGTCACTATAGCACATACATATTTTATTAAATTTATTTTTTTTGTTTGTTTGATGTGCGTAAAGTGCGTTCGTAATGTTATGTTTTGTACTGTGTATTGTATAACAAACATAAATCTGTCACTTTGCTTTTCTCTTCTTTTCATTTCATCCTACTTTTCACAATTCATACACATCTTAGGTTTGAATGTTTGCCATGTTTTATTTCTGTTGTTGGATTATTATTTTTTTTTCTTTTCATATGCCTGCCTTTTTAAAAGACAGTATGACATTTGTATTGTATGTGTGTCAGATTCTTTGTGTGTATGTGTGTGTTGGTAAAAATTGTATAGTATTGCGACACTGCGCCTGTCAATTTATAACAAAAATTATGATCCTGAAAAGTAGATTATCCTTGATTTATCGTCGCATCATTTTAAATGAAAAGTTCAAAGTCTGTAAATGAAATTATATGCTAGTGTGTATGTACGAGTATATGATTACACTATGCAACAAATAAAGACCTTTTTTAGAAATACAAGAACTTGACTATATGGGTTCAATTCTACTACCAAAAGGTAGTTAAACCCTATACTCGGATTGTCCAGTTTGGTAACCAATTCCTTTTTATGGGCCTACAAAGATTTAGGAAAGCAGTGGAACCCTCAAAATATGGTGTCGTCAATTTATGCCCAACAGCTTAATCAGAGTTGATGCTATCGCTTAAGTAATAGTCAGACAAATAAAACTTTTTTATTTTCTCATAATTTTTTTAGGAAATTAGCTTCTACCGCTTTCATGGTGTCTCCTATAGTGTTGAATAATGAGAGCGACCCCTATTTATTTTTACCCCTCAACATTTTGCGCAAACATACCTACACCCTATCTTTACTCCCTATGGGCGCTCCCATACAAAATGATATTTCTATATCATTAGCTCCCACCAATGGTGCCCCAAGAGGAGTCAAATGTATGACCAACCCCACATCGCTTTTGAACCTAAAACATTTTTTGGGACATAACTACCGTTAAAGATTCAAAAAAAATAGTAAAAAAAAAATTATAAAATATAAAAAAAAATAGTATGGAAACCACTTAAAGGGTTAAAGATAGAGGGTAGATATATTCTGAAAAATTGTTCAGGATCAAAAACTATTGGGGTCGGTCATACATTTACTCCCCTAGGGGCACTCTTGGTACAGTTGGGACAAAACGGTGGCAGCTAATAACACTTTTGATCAAATTCATAGAAATTCGCACTCCCATGAATCAGAATACATGAATAGATTTTGATCTCTTGATTCCAAATCTGCCTTTCAAATTTTTCTATCACGTAAGGTTTTTAAGATATTCGCGTTTTAATATTAAAAAATATGCTTATTTAGCCCTTTTTGAGTCTCCCGTGTAAGGTATTCTTAAGTTGCTCACATAGGATTAGATTTAGTATAAATATAACCTCTTGATTCCAAATCTTTCATCTAAATTTTTCTAACGCGTGGCGTTTTTAAAATATTGGCGTTTGAAAAACTCAAACTCCACTGTCACACACTTATATTCTTTATGAATCACACTAAAATTTTCAAACGCGAATATCTGGATTGCAGTTTTGGAATCAGGAGGTCCATTTTAATTAAAACTAATTGTAAGTCCTATTTTGTGGAAGCCACTTAGAAATACGTAACAGAGGACCCCCAAAAGTGCTAAAATATTGATTTTTAGAATTTTTAACCGCGAATATCTCGAAAACGGTACGTGCTAGAAAAATTTGGATGGCAGATTTGGAATCAGGAGACCAAATTCTATAAGGACCAGTTAGACATTTCACTGACAAGGGAAGTATCTCAACCCTTATGAACCGATTTGCCCGAAACTTAAAATATATATCAAAGAGACAATTCTAAGGTTGGGGTGTCTCGGCTTATCGGCCATATCGGGGATTTAGGGGTTCAAAACATGGGTCAAAAAATGACGAAAAAATCGTTTTTTGGATTTTTCAGCCATTTTTTTTAAGAAACTATATGATATTTTCATATGAGAAGAAAGGTTTTTTAATGCCTATCCAATGGTGGCATAGCCTTTTAAAAATTCGGCTTCTTTAAATATTTTTTTCAGGAAAATGTGTAAATTTTGGGGGGTATTTATGTGAAAACATAGACCTACGATATCCATATGGATAAGAAATAATCTTATTATAATCTTATTTTTGCCCTAGACGATATTCCTGTTAGTTCGGAAGTTATCAAATTTTTCCCGAAGGTCCACATGGTTTCATAAGGGGACAACGAAATTTTTAAACACCGATATGGCCGAAAAGCCGAGACACCCCAACCTTAAAATCGTCTCTTTAATATATATTTCAAGTTTCAGGCAAATCGGTTCATAAGGGTTGAGATACTTCCCTTGTGAGAGGTTTTTGGGTTGAACAGTGTAATATGTTATGCTGAAAAAAGTAAAAAACTCTATTTTTCCTTTATTTTTACAAAAAAGTCGAGGATTTTTTTTTTTTTAGCATAAATTGTTAACAGAATCTCTTTAACGGACTATTAGCATAAATTTTGCTAAATTTTTGATTGAGCTGTTGGGTAATAACTGACGACACTATATAATGAGGGTTCCGCTGCTTTTCTGAATCTTTGGAGGACCATAAAAATGAATTGGTCACCAAACTGGACAATCTGAGTTCAGGTTTTTACTACCTTTTGACAGTAAAATCGAATCTATATAGTCAAGTGCTTGAGGTTTTTTCAATGTTGCACAGTGTTATACAATACATATATATATCTGTGATAGATGGAACAGTGATCAATATGATGAGGCCACATAATTGAATTGGAAAAAATTATACAAGAAAATGTATTTATTTAAAAGTTTCTTTATTCGTTTTACGTAAAATTCGTCATAACCGGGGTTCGAAAAACCATTCTCACACTCAAAACAAAAATTAACTAAAAAATGGAAAATTAACTAAATCCAAGGAAAATTGATTATGATTTAGCTCCATTGCCATGTATTCCTACACTCAAAATAATTCTACAGTAAAAGGTTTAGTAAGTGATATTGTACCAAAATCTACTAATTCGTTACTAATTTTAGTATCTTCAAAGTACTAACATGAGTAATTTTTATTGGATTTGACTAATATTAGTTAAAAATTTTAGTATTGGTTACCAATTTCTACACTAGGTCCTTTTGGACTAAAATTAGTTAAATTTTTAGTATTGAATACCCACGTTTTTTTTTGGGTGTAGTTTTTAGTCCTTATTTTTCTTAAAAATAAGGACCAATTTGAACTAGAAAATGGGGAAAAATTCCCATTTTTTAGTTTAAAAAGCAAAACCTTTCTGATAATGCCATTTTTCCTTAAAATAAGTTAATTTCATATTTTTTAATGGTTTATTTATAGAATAACATGTCAATACACACAAAATTCTCAGTAGGTACATTTTTTATTAAAAATATAAAAAAAAAATTGCTATTTATAGTCAAGTAATAAATTTCATTAGTTTTTAAAGTTAAATTACAACAAAGACTTTGTCTTTGACGTTTGTTCCCAGACTATGGGAAAACACGCCACAGCCAAGGGCTTTGTTGTGATTACAATATTATTTTTTCTCTAACACATACATGTAGAAAAAAATATAAACATTAAATTTATTACTTGTTATACATGATCAAACTATTTTATTCATATACATCAAATAATAGACCAAATGTGAACTGCAGAACTAAGCATGACAACAAAAAGTAACACAATAATTTTCCCAAGTTATGAAATATTTACTTAAATAGTTGAAAAAACTTCCTTAAATTAAAGAAGATAAATATGATGAACTAATTGTGCAGTAAATTACGCCCTAAAACTAAATTTTTTAAACTTAATTCTGTTTTAAGAAATATGTCTTAAATTTTTTTTTATATATTTAAATTTAAATTAAAATTACTTTGGTAGTATGAATTTCTTCTATGTATTAGGGAATTCCATTTAAAGAAAATTATGGACTATTTAACAGTACATGAAATTAAAAAATAAGAAAATTTTTTCCAAACTTCAAGTTAAGTCTGCTTTTTGAGTGTACAAAAGATATTTATTTTAATTATTTTTTAGTTTTCTTGACGAATAATCAAGATCGAGGCTTTAGTTATAATAAATTTTATTTATTTTAATCGCATTAACAAAAATGGAGGTAAAAATACGAAAATTAACTAAATTTTGAGAAAAATGGTAATGATTTAGCACCAACAATTTTTTCATTTGTTTAGTTCTTAGAGGTACAAAAATACAGTTGGGCTTTTTGTCGTGTCGGCAGTATTTACTGAGATATGTTCATATATAAAATCTCGGGAATGTGAAATTTTTCGTCCGAAATTATGGTCTTCAGGCCCCGGCAGATAAATCTAGTCTATTCCATATTTATCTTTGTAGTTCTGTCTTTTGACGATTTCATCCGATTCCCTCTATCTCGCTTAGTTTTCGAGATATTGTCATTTTTAATTTTTAACTAAGTTCTAAGAAAATATTAACTTAATTCTAAGAAGTTATAAGTTAAATTCTAAGAACTACACTACTTAATTCTAAGAAGAGAAATATGACGAAGTTATTTTTAATAAATTTTAACTGAACTAAATTGTGTGTGCACATATTTTTAAGAAATAAATCTTAAAAATAAAGATACTATGTTTCTTAGTTTTTCTTAGGAGTTCAGAAAATTTCTTATTTGTTAGTTAAATTTACCTAAATTTTCGGAAAATTCGTGGACTATTTTCAAAGATTTTTTTTTTTCTGAATTCTTGTCTTTTTTCATTGCGGGATGACATCAGGGGGTATTCGTGGCTCTCGTGACAAATAACATTAACTGTGTGGATTAACACACAGAGGAATTGAAAAAAAAGTTTTTTGTTTTCTTTAAAAAAAAAAACACTTTTATATTGTTTTAAACAAAACAAATTTATGATTTGTAATTAAAAAAAAATATTAAAAGTTCAAATAAAGTACAAATTTCATGACTTTAGAAAACCAAAAATTTTACTTGATCCCAGACAGATTTCGCGTGAGAGCAAAAAAAGAGAGTAAAGAGAGTTACAATCTCTTTACTTTATTCCTCTATGATGACATCTTCAGGATAAAAATACAAAATCAAAAAATTTGACATGTAGGACCAAATATTGATGACTAACCCAGCAAAAACTTGGTAATGACATATCATTACCATTCGAATTACTTACCCAGCAGAAATTTTGCTGAACTGGCAGCAACTTTTGGAAAGGGAACTCGAGTCAAGAAGCGCATCTAAACCTGCTGAATTCAGGCATGATTCTCTAAGGCGATGTCGCACTTTAGAGCGCTTGTTGGATACACCGAAAAAGCGCTCTTAAGATGCACTGAAATCACGTGTCTTTAGAGCGCTGATTAAAGCATTATTTTATAGCGCTGATTAGGCGCTAAAAAGATGCAGTAAATTCATGTATCTTTTTATACCCTCCACTTAGTGATAGAGGGTATATATAAGTTTGTCATTCCGTTTGTAACTCATCGAAATATCGGTCTGGGACCCCATAAAGTATATATATTCATGATGCCCGATCAATTTTAAGACATTCTAGCGATGTCCGTCTGTCCGTCTGTCTGTCTGTGGAAAATGCTGTAGCGGACAAAATATTGCACAGAGATGACTGAAACTTAACATATTTATTGGAAATTCTCCCGAGAAGTTTGGTATTGCATTTGAGCGATATCGGTTCAGCGGTTCAAAAGTTATGAACGAAAATGTAAGCACACCTCAAAAATGTCAGTACATTCAACATAACCTAAAAATACAAAATGCTTTAATTCGGCTTCTGGTTGACATATGTGAACATATTTGAACACCAAATGGTATTTTAACAAGTACAAACATATTTTTTGACAAAAAAAAAAAAAAAAAGCGGATTTTTTTTTACCAAAATTTTTTTTCGCGTAATTTTTTTTTTTTCAAAAGTAATTTCCTTTTAAATAAAGTTTTTTGCAATAATCTTTTTGAAATGGTGGAGGGTATCACTACATTCGGCAAGGCCGAATTTAACTTTTTTACTTGTTAGAGCTGTTTTAAGCAGAATAAAGATGAAATATGTACATTTGACTATTTCTGAAATACAATTGGAAAATCTGAAATGAAATTGACTATTTCTGAAAATAAGTTATAGTGCATTCACATTGGCATCGAAACCCCGTATAACGAGGTTTCGTGCCAAACCTCATTTGAAAATACGTATTTTCCCCTACAAATTTAAACCTTTTTGTTATGAGGTTTCAACGAATGTACGATCGAAACCTTTTAAATTTCATAAAAGAAAATAAATTAAAGAAAGTGTCAAAAATTAAAAATATTTAAATATTTTCATAAAAAATAGCTGAAATCGAAAAAAAAATATAAAATATTGTAAAGAAACGCATAATTTAATTAATTGTGTGAGTTTAATGCCGGTTTGATCGCAAATTTTTTTCGGTGAATTCTGAAAACGTAATAAGTGTCAAAAATTTCAAGTGTGAACGGTAAAGTTTTCAAAATGAAAATACGTATTTTCAACGGGGTTTCGAGACTAGTCTGAATGTACTATTAAACATTTCTGAAATACAATTGAAAATGATGTCAACCAACCTTTGAAAAGGTATTTTATAGTTTATTTTGTAGTATTGTTAAAAAAATTAAAAATTTTTATGCCAATAAAAGTTCAAATACCTGTCTACACCATTTCTAATTTTATTTAAGAAAATACAAATTTTATTTCAGAAATTTCCATTTATATTTCAGAAAAATCTATTTATTTTTCAGAAATTTTCAACTGTATTTAAGAAATTTAAACTTGTAAATTTTTTAATTGTATAAATGATGGAAATATAAATGAATTTTCTGGAAAAAATTTTGAAAATTTTGAAATACAAGTTGAAAATTTCATGGATTTTTTTAAATTTAAATAAAATTTTCTTTATAGCACTATAAAATTTTGAAATCCAAAAGGAAATTTTTGAAATAATAATGGAATTTTCTGAAAATTTAGAACATTTTTGAAATACAAATAGAAATTTCTTAAATTCAATTGTAAATTTCTGAAACATAAATATAAATTTCTGTAATAGAAATGGAAATTTCTGACATATAAATAAACATTTCTGTATTTTGGTTGGCAAAATGTGTTAAAGATGTTATGATTGAAGCACTTTTTGCAGCGCTGATTAATGCGAAATTATTATGCAGTCAAATCATGTGTCTTTGTCCAAAACTCAGGCTTTTTCATTCAAAAAGTGTTAAAAATATTAAAAGGGAAAGCAAGTGCGAAATTTTATCAAAAAATGATTTTATATTATAAGTTTTATATACAAAATCTTAACAAAAATTTAAAATTTTTTCCCCTTACTTTTACTTCATCCTCAAGAGCGCTCTTTGGATGCGCTTCGGTATGCTATAAAAAGATGCTGTGTCGCCAAAATCTCGATTTATTTTTGCTGGGAGGGTATAAAAGATTCGGCCCACTCGAAATCAATACTCAGGTTTATTAGTTTTTTTCGATTTTTTACACAAAAAGTTTTAAGTTTTCTAAAAAAAATATACAACATCTTTTTAATCATAGAAATAAAATATTGGAGCTCGAGACCTGGATTTTTCATTAATTAAAATTCTTCTTTTGTATTATTTCTATATTTAATTTAAAGATACTCCCTGAGGATGCTACACGAAGAGTAGCAAAATATTGGAAATTAATAAAAAAGAATTTTAATTAAAGAAAAATCCAGGCCTCGATTCTCTATTTCTTCTAAATTATAAAATCAATCATTTTAAAAATATCACTGAATTAAGTACTATAAAAAGGAAATTCTTTCTAACATGTGTTTTTAAGAATCTTGTTTGTTAAAATATACCAGTTTTGTTTTAGTATGTTTAATTTTCATCTGTTTCCATGTGACATTTTCTTAAGAATTTTCCTCAAAATACACCTTTAACGAATTTCTTGTTATTTTGACATGTTTCTTTTTTACAAACCATGATGTTTTTTCCATTTCCATTTCGCTTTCAATTCATTTAATTTATTGTTATCCTCGATTAGTGGATGTCTTTTGTAAAGATGCATTCGTCCTCGTCTCTTGTCATAGTAGAGCATTTTTACTTAGTTTAAGATAAGAATATGTCAAATAATTTAGTAACTATTGTTAAAGTTTTTTTTCTTCTTTCATTATGGTAGATATGTATTAACAGAAATACAAAACAAGATTTGTGTGGGTCTGAAGATTTTTTTTTTTAAAAAGGTCTAATACAAAGATTCCATTTACGCAGTAGACACAAATCAATAATTTATTGTTTTAAACATTTTAAGTGATTGAATTATGTGCGTGAGAAAGTTAGACACATGTATGAACTACGTCTACTCATATACTAAAAGATTTAGAAAACAAAAAAGGTATTAGAATGATGAGTGGTTATTATCAAATTTATTGAGGAAATAGAGAATGAATCATATTTGAACTTACAAAAATCTAAAATAATATCATTATATTCAACGGGTACCTACTTCTGTCAAGGCTCATAAGTGTTTTTGTAGCGTTTACACTGCCATGAAGGTTTTCCACTAAATTGTAAATATTTTTTATAATGTTATTACACAGTCCGACAAATTTCCAATTTTTTACACATGAACCGGACCAAAAAATTCTGAGAGTATGGCCGAAAATAGTTTTTCGAGATCAATTCGAGATTTCGCAAAAAAATAAAAAAAATTGCATTATAGAAAATATTCACTCTAGTTAGAAAGTGGTTATTAAAATAACATTCCCGTGTCTCTCAGGGTTTTTAAATCAATTCGTGTTTTTCGCGAAAAATGCAATCAAAATATGATGTTAAACTGTGTGTTAACACTATTTTTCTCAGTAGTATATTTACACATTTTTTTTCGATTTATTTCACACTACTTTGGAAAAGCACAACTTTATTTATTGATGTAGAAAAACTGGAAGACACGTGCATTTATTTTCGTCCCAACTTTCAGAATTTGTCGGTCTGGTTCATGTGTACAAAAGTGTGTCGGGCGGTTTTGTCAATAGGATTTTAACAAACCTACTGCAATGAGAACACATACGAAACATCTCCTCCCATCCTACTACATTTTTTGTAAATTTGATTCTAGTTTTTAAGGAAAGTAAAACTTTTCTAAATTATGTTGCGGACAGCAAGACTTACAAAACGCTATTTTCCGTTAAAAAAAATACTATTATTGGTGGCCATAATGTTCTATTATACAAAAAAAAATAAAATTTTTTGAAAGACACGTTCGATATTTTCGAACAACATATTCGAACTATAGCAAAACTCCCTATTGCTGGATCTTTATTATTAATTACACTGCGGAACACAAAAAAATAAACAAAAGTAAAGACCAACGACCATAATTTCTATAATATATTATATTTCGGACATGCTGATTAGGATGGCGTACTCCGTTTTTCGGTGTATGGTACAGTTGTTAAAGATTTGCAGATTTCGAGCCAGTTTTTTAACAAAAAAAATTTGCAAAGTTAATAATTTTTAAATTTTATGGTATGGAGAACAAAGATGTGACCTGTAGCTATATTTCTTATACAAATTTGGTTTAAAGTTTTTCATCTTAACCCTTTAACGACCACAGGCAAGTATACTTGCCAAAGCGTTTTTGGCGAATATTTCTGCTTAAGTGAAAGATAGGGTAAATGTCATAAAAGATGAATTGTAGAGTATTGTTTGGGCAATAAAAGTCTAGTTTACTGTAAGTCTCTAATTTGATCCACTTACTTACTGTAAGCCCTCAAAGTTTGTAAAAAAATTTTCTTTATTTTAGGGACAAAAGGATCTTTACTTGTAGAGCAAAATCGGGGGCAAGAAAGGGGTTTAGAGGTCCAAATTCTTGTATGGTAACTATTATTGAGTTGCAGATCTTAAAAATCACAGCAAGTAGCATATAGCTTTTACCAGAACTGCGGAATCGCCAAAGGGATTTTTTTTTCATCAAGAAAAATAAGGGGGAAGGACAGGGGTTAGGGGTCCAATTTTTTGTCTCATAACTATTATTAGGTCACAGATCATGGCCCTGAACAGAAACTCAAAATCGCTTCGGCAGAAAATGTATGGTCGTCAAAGGGTTAAGCCCTTAAATTCGCGAATTTCTTCATTTTTTGAGGTTTTCGCGAAGTTAACCACCAAATTTTTCTTTGATAAAAAAACTTTCTTTTAGTGAATCAAAACGATATCCCTAACAATAGGAATAGTAGACAAAAAAACAGCTACACTCAAAATACATTCTCTGTTCAATCAGCAGAAAAATCTGCTGAAAAACACCCATTTTGAGCCATATGAGAAATCTGCTGATTTTAGCAGACACGGTTTGCTGAAAATCTGTCATGATTATCTAGGTGAAATCAGGAGAGAAATCTGTCAAAAAAGCAGAGAAATCTGCTTAGATATTTTCTAGAAATTTTTTTTACATGAAAAAAATTTGTTTACATGAAAACTTTAACATTTTTTTTAATATAAACTTTAAAAAATAAAAAATAATGTTTCTGTAAAATCCGCAAAATAATCTACTGATTTTTTTATGATTCTATATCGTTTTAGTTGTATAAAAAAAATGACACTTTAAAAACAAACGTAAGAAAGTTTTCTTGAAAAAAAAAGATGACAGTAAACTATTTCTGTAAAATTACAAAATAATCTGCTAAAAATATGTGCAAAAATATGTATAAAAATATCGCTTTGATTACATAAAAAAACTAAAAAAAAAGATACCAGCGTAAATAAATCGAGATTTTGGCGACACAGCATTTATTTATAGCACACCGAAGCGCATCCAACCCAGCAAAAACTTGCATTACCAAGTAATGAAATGTGTAATGGGAAATTCAAAATTCTGATTCGGATTACCTTTCCCATTACATTTACAAGCAAATGTGCCAAATATAATGATTATCAAAACAGTATTAATAACTAATTACGTATGTACTTATGGGTAATGAAAAAATTATTTAAAAAAAAAATTAAAAAAATAAAAAAATATTTAAATTTATTTTATTTTTAATCAAAATAATGTACAGTGAGACAAAAAGTGAAAATCTAGTTCTGAAATTATTTTATTTTATTATAATGACTTAGGTAAGTCTTTATTAATAAGTCCTTATTTTACATTTTAAAATAATGCTAAATGTAATTTTCTGTCATTACTAAGTAATTCGAATGGTAATGATGTGTCATTACCAAGTTTTTGCTGAGAGCGCTCTTGAGGATGCAGTAATAGTTAGGGGAAAAAAAATAATTTTCTGTTAAGATTTTTTATATAAAACTTATAATATAAAATTATTTTTTGATAAAATTTCACACTTGCTTTCCTTTTTAACATTTTTAACACTTTTTATATGAAAAAGCGAAAGTGGTCATTGCACTGAAAAAAATAACTATACTGAAATTAAATAAACACTGTTATTAATTTAAGTAAACAAATTTTTTTGAATTTACTTCAACTTATCTTAATTTAAGGTGGATTTACTTAAAACAAAGAAAATTAACTTGAAGATAGTACATGCAAATACTTAAAAAAGCACAAGAGTTTTCCTTAATTTGTTTTTTTAAATTAAGTTAAATATTCTTTACATTTATGGCGAATTGATTGCATTTAAGAAAAAAAGGGTTTATTAAAAAATTTTGTTTTACTTAAAAGAAAAAAAATTAAATTGTGTGCAAAAAAAATAAATAAGTACGCAGCTTACTTAAAAATAGTACAGACATTTTCAAGACCTTGTATCAAATAAGTACAAATTTTTAATTGCAAATCGCATTTTCTTTAATTTAATCAATTTTTGTTTTAATTTAAGACAAACGTAATCTTTATTTTATTGATTTCATTGACTTTATTAAAATCCATATCTTCATCAGTTTAAAAAAGAATTTACTTAACTTAAGGAAAAAATACTTTAGGTATTTTGGGGACCCCATCTGGGGGCCCCATGTGGAGACCCCATGAGACCCTAACTTTAAATCCAAATTTCGATTTTCACGGAATTTTCAAATGCCTTTAACTCTGTAAATACTGTAGTCCTTAACTTGTAGAATATGACCGCTGAAGACCCGAAAGCTCTCCGAGTTATAGTTTTCGAGTTATTTCATGATCAAATTTCTCAAGACCCCATTCCCATATCTCGAAAACTATGCAAGATAGAGCGATTCTGACCAAAATTTTGGATCAAAATCAATAGTGACCCTATAATAGTGTACGCATATACTCATGGGCGGACCCCATATATTGGGGGCCCGTAGGGTCCTCACATTGGGACTCCACAGAATCCGTAAGTTTAAGGAAATTTTTACTTATTTCAAAAAAATATTTTTCCTCTTGATAAAAACAATTAAACTTATATTAAGTACAATTTTACTTACTTTTAAGATATATTTAAGTAAATGCATTACTATGTTTTAGGAAAAAATATACTTGGAAGAAGAATTAATATCTTTGGAGCCCTCGCATACCCTCCTTTTTTTAAATTAAGTGCAACATGCTTTAAAAATGGTAAATTTTTTTTTCAGTGTAGCAGAACTAATAGCTTATTGCTACTTGTAAAAGTTTGAATAAATATTCCCGACAATTTTGGATTTAAGCATATCAAAGTTTAAATAATTAAAAAAAAAGGAAAATTGTCGGTGGTGGGCTTAAAGCAAAAATGTCTGGGATGGGCTAAATCGAGTCTAGTTTGGGCTTTGCCCACCCCAGCCCCCCGTTTATATGCCTATGAGTTAGGGTCTCATTGGGTCTCCAGATGGGGCCCCCAGATAGGGTCCCCAAAATACCTAAATTATTTTTTCCTTAAGTTAAGTAAATTCTTTCTTAAACTGATGAAGATATGGATTCAAATAAAGTCAATGAAATCAATAAAATAAATATTACTTTTTTCTTAAATTAAAACAGAAATTGATTATATTAAAGAAAATGCGTTTTGGAATTAAAGATTAGTACTTATTTGATTCAAGGTCTTGAAAATGTTTATACTATTTTTAAGTAAGTTACGTTTTTATTTATTTTTTTTGCACACAATTTAATTTTTTTTCTTTTAAGTAAAACAAAAGTTTTTTTTAAACCCTTTTTTTCTTAAATGTAATCAATTCGCCATAAATGTAAAGAATATTTTAATGTAAAGAATAATTTAAAAAAAAAAATTAAGGAAACTCTTGTGCTTTTTTAAGTATTTGCATTTACTGTCTTCAAGATTATTTTATTTGTTTTAAGTAAAACCACCACACAGAAAATAATATCGTATATTTTATTTTAATTAAAATTTTAATTGTTTTTTAATTTGATATTAATTAAACTTTTAATTAATATAATTAATTGTTTAATTAAATTTTTAACTTTATTTTAATTAATATTTTAATTGTTTTCAAATTTAATATTAATTAAGTATTTAATTTATATAATTAAATGTTTAATTAAATTTCTAGCTTTACTTATTTTTTTTGTTAAGTTTTCCGTGTGTGTGCGAGTGTGTGTTTGTCTCTTGCATTGTATTACATACAAAAAAAAATACATAAGTATAAAAAGTTTGTTGAAAGTTTTTTTTATTTTTCACATAGGTTTTTGAATTCTCATTTTGTTTATAGTTTTATGTGTATGTATGTGAAAGGTTTATAATCAACTTTACAAAATCATCTCACTGACTATGTCCTTACGGCATAAATAAATTTGGTAAAGTTTGAAGAAATATTTTTTTTTAAACTATTTTATTCAAAAAGAATGTTTTTACAAATTATTTTTTTTTTTTAATATAATATTTTTAATTAATTTTTTTAATTTATACAATTAAAATTTTAATTATTTTTTTTTTAAATTTTAATTAAATTTTTTAATTTATAGTATTAAGTTTTTAATTAAATAAATATCCATTTATTTTTAATTAACGACATACAAATATTTTTAATTTATTTGCGCATTTTAGTGATTGGTCCGGATTTAATTAATTTTTTAATTAAATCTACGAATTTTTTAATTAAATATTTTTTTTATTTTTTTCTGTGCATATATTAAGAAAAGTTGAAGTAAATTCAAAAAAATTTGTTTACTTAAATTAATAACAGTGTTTATTTAATTTCAGTATAGTTATTTTTTTCAGTGGAGGTTGGTTTAGTTCATCAAGGGGAAACTTTTCCCCCCTGTCCAATTTTGACCATCTCCGAACTTAACCAGCCTATGACCATTAGACATATTCGTGCCAAATTTTAGGCGTGTAGCTCTTTTATTTTGGACTGTGTCGTGTCCTCCACAGACGGACAGAGAGACAGAAAGACGGACGGATCAATAATATAAATATATACATTATGGGGTCCCGGACAGATATTTTTATTAGTTACAAACGGCATGACAAAATGAGTATACCCACATACTGTAGTTGGAGTGTATAAAAAAATACAATTCTTGACATATATAAATTTTTTTTAAAAACCGCCAATTTTTTTTTTTTTTTAATACTGAATTACTTAGAGTAGAACCGATATTTCGATGCGTTACACACGGAATGACAAAGTGAGTATACCCCCATACTATGGTTGGAGGGTATAAAAAATATGAATAACTTTAACATACATTTTGCCAATATTTAAAATTTGTCAGTTTTGAGGACTTGGTCCACTAAAAATGAAAATGCCTAGGAGATTTGATAAAACTTTTTTTTAAAACCGCCAATTTTTTTTTTTTTAGAAATACTGAATTACTTGGAGTAGAACAAAAATTAAAATGTTGTCGATTAGAGTTATTGACATAGAAATTTAAACATGTTCTGATAACTCATCAACCTCAAAAACATATTAAACGGTAATAAAATAACTTTGTCCAGCTAGATTTGAACTTTTCTATATGGACTAATCTTTTTAAATAGGCATCAACATTTTTCATATTTTTAACAACACCGAATTAACATAATCTTAAATTGTTTAAAACTCTGTCATTCTATCTTCAGTAAATTTTATTTCATTTGTTAAAACAATTTTCAGAAAAAAACAAATTCTTAGAAAATTATCATTTTTGTTTTATTGAATTATTAAACTCGAAAAAATCATTAATACATTTTTAGTCATAAAATTTTATGATGCACATAAAAAAAATAATATTTTTTCTATAAAAATTTAATCAATAAATACAAAATTTGTAACGCTCAAAATAATTTTGAAAATAAAAAAAGATGAAAACTAATAAAAATGAAATAAAATAGATAGAATAGAACAAAACAGAACCAGTTATCCAAATAAGTCTATCACAGGGATTCTTAACCTTTTGTTGAGCATTTACAATAAGCGATATCAGTCGTTGTTTCAGAACACAAAAAATTAGAATCAATAAAATTTTCTCGGAAATTAATAAACTTTAAATGCGTATAATTTTTCTTTCTGAAAGATAGAAAATTGTCTCGAAATCCAATCTCTCCTCATATTTTGCGTTTCTAGTGATTTTTGTAGTTCATATTTTTTTTGTTCATTTTTTAGTTCATAAGAATCACAGATCTACTTGTTTAAAAAATCTAAAAACAAATTGTTTAAGTTCCTCCAAAACTAAAAAAAAGACATTCCAAGTCAATTTTTACTTCATAAAATTTATTATCTTTAAGGGTTTAAACATAATTCCAATATTCTAGACTACTTACACCATTTTCGAACCACTGCTTCTTACATTTAATACAGTTTCATTGTTAGGTTTAGCTGCCAAATGAAATCTAAAAATCTTAGAAATTATGATTAATATTTTATAATTACAACAAATTAAAAATGAAAAAGAAAATGGACAGAGTATAAGAAAATAATATATGTAGAAAAAAAACAACTTTTGTATAATAAAAACCATAAACACCATAAATTTGATAATTGAGATTGACATTTAACGAACTAAAAAAAAAACAACAATAAAATAAAAATATGGGAATTTGAAATGAAATTAAATTGAAAAGAAATATAGAAAAAGACATAAATCTATCATAAGAGTTTTGAAAAACAAAAGAAATACAAGTAAAAGTTCTAAAGTGCCAGGAAATAGGCCTCATAAAAAAATATTAGAAATTAAAAAAGAAAAAAAAAAATCATATAGAAAATGAAGAGTAACAAATTCATGGATTTTAAGAGTTTTATAGAGAAGATAAAAGAAAAAAATTCCGTATTTCAACCAATTGATAATCATAAATTTGATATATATCAAAATTTCTTTATAAGAATTTAGTACACTGAAAAAAACATCATTTGTAAAAGTAGTCAATGCTGGACAAATGTCTACAAAATAGTACAATTTAGTAAAATGAAAAATTACCAACAATTCAAAAACGAAAATGTGATTTCCAAAATTTAAAAAAAAATACAGGGCCTTTTTTGGTGGAAGGGAGTCGATGGGAAAAACTTTCAACTATTTTACAATCTCATTTAAAATAATTTTACGTGTAAATAATACGATTGCATCACTACTTTTTTAAAACCGCGCCCCAAAAAGGAAGCAAACAATAAAAAACAAGTGAGATTGGTACATTCGGCTGTGCCGAATCTTTTATACCCTCCAAAATGTAAAAAAATATTTTAAAAAAATCAGGGGCGTCTTTTTTTTGGGGGGGTTGGCGGAAAACGTTAGGGAGGCACCTTCCCCTTGCGATTTTGAACTTCTTCTGAGATAAGAATGTTGCATTTGCTTAGCAAAAGTACAAAAAACCCTGGAAAAAATGTGGTTTTTCTTAGGCTGGTTTAGTTCTCCAAGGGGGAACTTTTTCCCCCTTAGTCCGATTTTTCCCATTTGCGAGCTTAACCTGCCTAGGAATATAACACATATTCGTGCGAAACTACGGAAGTCTAGCTCTTTTATTTTGGACTGTATCGTGTCTTCTACAGACGGACAGACGGACGGACGTACGGACGGACGGATGGACGGACATCGCTAGAATGTCTTAAAATCGATCACTGATCAATAAAATATATACTTTATGGGGTCCTAGAACGATATTTCGATGCGTTACACACGGAATGACAAAGTGAGTATACCCCCATACTGTGGTTGGAGGGTATAAAAAATGGCATTCCTAATCCTCTTGGTCCAAGTGCAGACCGATTAAGTTCTTATGGCATAAATATATTTATTTATTAATCATATATACAAAAAAAATTAGAAAATTGTAGTCGCTAAAGACCCTCTACAAGGTTTCGCCGGTAAAATCTCTGATTGGTCTCCAACAGTAAAATCTCTGATGGATCTTCCTCATGCCTACGGTTTCTAGAGGCATAAATCGAAGATTTCAATTTCCCTGCACCCTGTTAGTTATTTCCCCGTCTTGGAACCCCGTATGCTTTGCAGATCCCTAAAACGTTTTGAGGACCAATATAAACACTATCTCAACGCAGACGAGCTTTGACAGAACCTTCGAAGTCAAAGCACCATCAAGAGAAAACTAAGCGAAATTCTGTTATGACAGAAAATTAAATCTTTATGTGGATCAGTAGTTCAGGAGTATATTTTAAAAGGAGGTTAAAGAGAGATGTTCCATGGTTGAACACCGGTTTTGAATAGCTAAGGCAGGAGGCTAGAAGATTATTCAATAGGGCTAAACAAACAGGTGATAGGGTAACCTATAACTAAATGAATACAACAGGAAAATTAGTGAAGTAGATAATAAATTATATTTCAGAAGCCGTGCGACTTCAAAAAGCCATGTCTCAAGACCATTCAAATGGTCTTACAAGGGAAGTATCTCAACCCTTATGAACCGATTTGCATGAAACTTAAAATGTATATAAAAGAGTCAATTCTAAGGTTATCGGCCATATCGGGGATTTAGGGGTTCAAAAAATGGGTCAAATAGGCGAAAAAATAGTTTTTTGCATTTTCAGCCATTTATTTTTAAGAAACTATATGATGTTTGCATATGAGAAGAAAGGTATTTTTAATAACTATCTAGCGTTGGCCTAACCTTTAAAAATTCAGCTTCGTTAAATATTTTTTTTCATGAAAATGTGTCAATTTTGAGGTGTAGTTATATGAAGACATAGATCTACGATATCCATATGAATATCAAATAATCTTTAGACAATATTCCTGTTAGCTCGGGAGTTATCGAAATTTTCCCGAAGGTCCACATTTTTAAACACTGATATGGCCGATAATCCGAGACACCCTAACCTTAAAAGCGTATCTTCTATATATATTTTAAGTTTCAGGCAAATTAATTCAAAAGGGTTGAGATACTTCCCTTGTTAGTACTTTGAAAAGACTTGATGGGTCCTATAAAGAATCGCCTATTGAAATTTGTTAGCTGCTACTGGAAACTCACTTTCCAGGATGTATATCCGTTTTCGAACTGCCACCAGTTACAAGAATTCCTTCTTTAACTGGTAGAAACCTTCGCTTAACGAACAATATGTTTAGCAGCGAACGACTTAAATGGGCGAATAGTAAGTTTTCCTCCTTTAAATCACCGGGCCCGGACGTTATCTAACCAAGTCTGCTTCCAAGTCCTAACCATGCGACTTTGATTGACAAAACTATAGGCTTTTCAGATGCGATTAAGTATTTGGAATTACATGGTCATGAAGTGTGTTGAGTTCCTTAACTACCTGACCTTGGTATGGATTCCAGGTCACGACGGTCATACGGGGAACAAACGAGCCAACAGTCTGGCAAGCCTTGGTGCACGTAGACCAATCATCGGTCCCGAACCATTCTTTGGTCTTTGGTCTTCTTGTTAGGGAAAAACTCAACATATGGAGTGAATCTAAGGTCATTTAACACTGGAGCTTTTGTGCTGGAAAAAGGCAGGCGAAGAGATTTATAACTCCATCCAGTTTGACAACGAAGCTGCAAAAATGATCTCCGGATTCTAACGACCTACCTAACTGGACATTGCAACATACGCTACACCTTAGAAAAAGAAATCTATCTGACACGGACACATACAGATTCTGTGATAGCGGAGGAGACAGCAGAGCATTTTCTTTGTACATGCCCAAGATTTACTAGTAAAGGGTTAGACATCTGGGGGGACACTTGTTATCTCCAAATGACGTACGAAACTCCTTATCAAATAGGATTCTCGGTTTTCTTTAAAGCCTTAATATTAACGGCACCCCTTTCAGGCTGGACAAAATATCATTCTGGTCGCAGTGAATAGGGCCTCTTTAATCTAATCAAATAATTAAAATGCATTGAAATCAGGTTCTCATTGAGACTGCTGAACACATGTTGTGTTTTCCAGGCAGATCAAGTTGCAATTGATGATTTTGAAACAGGACTTACCCCCCTGCGCCATAAATATTTTCGTGGACAGTCTTCTGGACGAATTGAAATCAAACACTGTGAAATCGGGAATCGTATGGAACTGTATAAAATCCATCAGCACACTGTTCCTGGACACAGTTGGGTCGCTGGGATAGAACTCACTGTTCCCCTATGGATCAGTTGCTGGTACTGAAATTTTTGATTGTTAATTTATGGTTTCGTTTGAGAAAATAAAAACTTGATTGTAACGGCCAAAGTTTTGTTGTCTCAGTTGAATTTCAAAATTGCAAAATTCAGTTAATGCAGCTGAACCATTCGATTTGCAAAAAATTTCGGTTGTCACAACAAAGGTGTTTATTTTTGTGTACGAACCAGGGTCCAGCTTTCCTAAACTGATTTCTAACCCCACTTTTTGCGTTGTTTCGATCCACGGATCCAACGGTGTAAAGAATTAAGCATGACCTGATATCCTGATTAGGGTGGTGCGAGAAATGCCTTTTCGCTTTGGCGATATGCGGGATTTGTAAAAATAGATGCCAAAACGATGTGGTCAAAATTTCAGAAAGATCGCACTTCATCTTGGGGTCCCACTTCACCGCTGAAATTTCAACTTTTCAAAGCCAAAGAACATTTAAAAAAAAAAAATTGTCAAAAATTCAAATTTGATCAGATCTTCTAAATTTTCGATTTTATGAGGTCTAATTAATCACATCTATTTAGTTTTTAAATACCAGCTTTATAGAAGTCGCTTACCTCCAAAAACCAGAGGTGGAAAAATATGCATACATTTTGGAGATACCCGAAAATCAAATTTTTGCAATAAGGTAAAAAAGTTACACTAAAATTGTAAAATATGATTTTTTTCTTCCCGACTTGGAATAAAGACTACCCAAGGATTCAAAAACTGTTAAAAACGAAATACGAAATACGAAATTCTTAAACGGCGTGTGGACCGATCTGAAGGGGGACCCCAAGATGAAGTGCGATCTTCCTGAAATTTGAACCACATTATTTTGGCATCTATTTTTACCAATTCCGCATATCGCCTAAGCTAAATTCGCTAATGAGTGTTTCTCGCTCCGCCCTAATCTGGATGTGTTGCTGTTAAAAACGGATAATGTTTTTTTAAAAAATTGACTCTGGGGACTTGACTATCAGTCTCCAGACCACCAGGTACTACTAGCGACTCGTTACAAGCTCATCAAAATTATTTGCTTCATCTTTGTAAGTAATTTTTTTAAGTGTAGTACAGAAAACCAGACATCATAAAAATTTTCAACAGTTAAAGGAAAAAAAATTCTGTTTTAAATCTTTAATATTGAATGTGTCTTTTTGTTTTCCAAAATTGTTATGGCTTGTTAATTTCAAATCGTTTCTTTTTTTTGGTCTGCCCATCTTCTTCTACTTGTAAATGTTGTAAATCATCATAATTTTCATATTTTCCATATGGCAGGAATAAATATTACGCAGTACTCTGGCAGTAGTGAGTGAAACAAGCAAGCGAAAATAATATCCCACAGATTCTGCATCTGCTTAAATATTTTCATAATTTTTTCTTCAATTGGTTTTTGTTGTCTTTCATAATTTCCATTTAATAGAAAGAGACAAAAAAAAGTTTTTTTTGTTTTCTTTGACAGAAAGTCAGTCGAACAGACGGACAGACAGACAAAAGTCATGCTAAATTAAAAATAAAAATTTCCATCTTTTTTGACAGTTGAAGTAATTTATGTGTGTCTTGCTGTGTTGTCATATCTAACAGCAATAAAATAAATGTTTTTAAGCGAAAGTGCAGTTTTCAACACACACACACATACACTCATATTTCCAAAATTTTCACTTTTTCATTAAATTGTTGTTGTTCATCATGTTGCATAAGTTGCATTTTTGAAGAAAAACAACAGTCAAAATTGCGTGTAAATTGTCAACAAAACCTCAAACTGTGTTGTGACTTGCACTCACTCTGTGTCTTTGTCGGTATATAGTTTTGAAATAAGGCGGGGTAGGGGTAATTTACTTAAGGTTTACTTTAAGGTAAAGGTCATTTCTGTTAAATCCTCTTTGAAAAACAATAAACTAATTTGTGCGCTACCATCATATTTATGACTCTATATTTATTTATTTTTTCCAAAATTTTATTTTATGAAGGTGACTTTTGTGTCATTGTGTCTTAAAGACAGGATAACAACACCAGGGTATATTGTTTTAAACATCATTAAGTCAGTTTGTCTTAAATTTTAGTTGACGGTCTGTAGAGTTAGTTAAAATTAAATTAGGTAATATTTTGTTTTAATCTACCTAGATATTTCCATAGTTATAAGTTGCTGTTTCGTCTCTTAGAAACAAAAGATATACATATACTTTGCTTTTGTAATTCACGAGTGATTTATTATTCTTTCGAATTTTATAAAAACCTTATTTGTATTGCCACGAGGCATACAAGGGGTAAGCAGTCCCAGGAACAGATTCTTGAATATGTTCTAAGGTAATGACAACAAAATTTTCTATGTTAAATTGCACTACTAAACATCGAAAATGCGACTGGGATGCGACCTTATACACTTGATTACAATAGTTCTGCTGATCAAAAATACGGTCTCCAATTTTTGCATCACATAAGGATTTTGAGCAAATTTTGCTGCATTTCACTCCTTTTTTGCATTACATTTTTGAACATCTCGAGCAGCGTTAATTTCGGCTCGAATGTTTTCCTCGATCTCATCGATTGTTTCGTACATTTTGCTTTTTAAATAACCCCAAAAAAATAAGTTTGAAGGGATCAAATCTGCAAATGAAGGTCAGTCATTGTCACACTTTTTTGATATCGCACGTCCAGGGAATTTTAACTGGACACCTAGATTTAAAGATTTGACCAATCGGACTTATTTTTGTGGGGTTGTTTAAAAAGAAAAATTTACACCAACAATCCTCAGACCATTGACGAGCTCACATTAAGCCACAGTCACGGAGCCCTTTGACCAAAGTTTGCAGGTTTTGTCAAAAATTTTCAAAAAAACCGAAACTTTGATCGAAGGGCGCCACATAAGTTTTAGGCAACAGTGCCTAACAGTGCATACACTAAGAAAAAAAAATGTTAAAATCAAACAGAAACAACTTTAAATTAAATATAAAACAGTGACGAAATAGAACAAAGTTTGTTTTTATTTAATTTAAATATGTTTCTAGTTGTTTTTAACATGCCACGATTAGAAGACAAGATTTTAAAATTAAGATGTAACAATATTGTTTTAAAATTGGCCGTGCTAAATTTAAATATGCAATAAATTTTAATTTAAAGTTGACCAATATTAACCTAAATATGGGGCATTTGTTTTGCAGCTTTTTACTTACCTATAAACCATGAAAATTAAAATAAAACAATACATAGTTTTGTTTTAGTTGTTTTTTTTTTTTTCAAATTACTTTTACAATATTTTTTAATAAAATAGCAAAAAAAAAAATTAGCACTATTATAATTGTACATCTAAGGGTAGAATTACATCCAAGGCTTTGGCTTTAAATATTGCTTGTTGGCTTTAGTTTTTGCTATACATAAAAAAATCAAAGCCAAAGCCTTGGATGTACTTCTTCCCTTAATGTAGAACTACATCTAATTACAACAAATGTAATTAAATGCAAAAAATAAAAAATAAACACATTTAGATTAATACCATATATGAAAAACTAAAGTTAAAAGTCTTCATTTTCGCCAATTACATAGAAACATCCCCTCCTCGTTTTCTAGCACTTGCTTTTTTATAATTTTTCGTCTTTACGTTTTTTTTCACTTTGTTTTTAACTTTTTCAGTTTCAGTTTTATTTCTGTTTTTATTGTTTAGAATTTTCTGTTTCACTTTAGTTTTTTATTTAATTTTTTTAATTTTATATTAGTTAATTTAATTAATTTCACTTAAATTAATTTCACATTTAGAGAAGAGAAAAAATGGACGTCTTTTTTAATGAAACAATATTTTAACATTGTTTCTACTTAAAACAAAATTGCCCAACTTTATTATATTTCTTGAAAAAAAAACTTTAAATGTCAAAAAGCAAAATTGTTCAACTTTAAAATAACCATGAAAAATATTGTTTTTAATACAACTATTTGAATAAAATATTTTTAAAATTTTTAACGACTTTTAATGACAGCGTATTAAATTTAAAGGAATCAATTTTAAATCAAAATTGCATGCAATTTTAAAACAAACATATTATGGTCAAATCAATCAAAAACAATATTAAAATTAAAATTTTTTCCAAAAATATGTAGCATACTTAAAATAAACATGAATATATTTGATTTAAATATGCTTTTTTCCCTCAGTGTACAGTGCAACAGCCAAAATAGGAATGTGATGAAAGTTGAAAGCAAATAAAAGTTGTCATTTTCCATAACAAACCCCACAAGGCTTTTTTTAGTTCATTGCTACATATTTAATAATAATACTTACTGAAAACTGCATAAGTGGCGTATACTTAATTTTTAATTGCCTTTAAATAACAGTCAGAATAGTAAGAGATGATTTTTTTAATAATTTCATTGTAGCGAAATCAACCCAAGGGTTTTCGTGGGAATCAAACACAAGACTCCCTGCTTAATAGGCTAACCCACAGTAGCCGCCTTAATATGCACAATCAAATTGAAACATTTCTTTCTCAAAGAAATTTAATCCCGGAATCCCGTAATCCCGGGATCACGAAAAATTCCGGGATCCCAAAAAATCCCGTAATCCCGAAAAATTCCGGGATTCCGGGATTTCGATTTTCAAATCCCGGGATTTTAAAAAACCGATCCCGTTTGACAGCCCTAGAATTAACATTACAAATACTTATTTTAACCCTACTTTTTTTATTAGGATATTCTCCCATTAAATACTCAAAAAGTGTCATGCTTTCAAAAAATTTGGCAATTTTCAGGAATGAATTGACGATCGTTTCGGGAAGAAATTCTATGAGTATTAAATGGGAGAATATCCTAATAAAGAAAGTAGAGCTAACATATGTAAGTACTTGTTATGTTAATTGATAATCGGGAACATGAAAAGACCTCGAATCAGTATAAACTCTTTTTCACTGCACAATAAAAAGGTCGAATAAATAACTAATTTATATTATTTAATGAAAATTTAAACACAATTTTTAAAATATTTAAAAAAAATAATAAATATTTTTTTCCAAAAACCGTGAACTAAAACCGCTTGTAGAGGACTAAAACTATCCTAAATTTTTTTTATAATTTTCCCGTTATCAACTCGAAATTTCGCACCGACTTTTAGCTATTAATTAACAAGATTAGCAAATATGCATTTCATCTACCCACCCCAACGTGTATTTTATTTTCGGCACTACTTTCAAAATTCACCGGTCTGGACCATGTGTACAAAAGTGTGTCGGCCGGTGTTATAATAAGACAAAACATTGGCACCAAAGTGGGTATTGGGTTTTTTTGACAAAGGAACTACCATTGACTCACATTAAAAAAAATAGGTTTCCAGAAAAATACATATTAGTTACAGTGTACGACTTTAACCATAAATTTAAATTTAAAAATATAAAATATGTATTTGTGTATTATCCAATACATATTTTTTTAAAATATGAACTTCTTGTTTATGGTTTTGTTTAAAAATGACAACCCATTGTGTTGTCAACTTATAATAAAAAAAAGAATTCCTTTCTATACTCGTCTCTCTATATGATTAACTCAAACAAAGCGTCCCAGCAAAAAAAAAGTGAACTGGATCTAAGTGTAAAGGTCAAGTTTTTGAGTAAATTTTTTCAATGTTTATTTTTTTTGTGATACTCTTATTCTATGGTATGTGGTATGTTAATATTCATCACTATCAAATCCAATTGAGAGCTTTTAAAACTATTACGAGTACTTTTTTGATGCCTCAAAAAGCCAAAATTTCGGCATCGGTGCCAAACGGTTGAACCAATTAAATTTCTGCACAGATAGTGCTAAAAAGGATGGAACTATAAGACATATAAGACCACGATTGTACAAAGAGGAGTAAATTGTCACGTCCCTTTATACTATCCTGTTTTGCAATCACTTAAAAGCGGCCTAGCAAAATCTGTCACTAGTGATAGTACTAACCGAGATTTTGTTGAGATTTCTCTGCTAAAAGTGCAAACCGAAAGTGGAATAAAAGGCTAAAAACTGGACCCTGTCCCGTGCTTTACTTTAAATCGAAATGCAATATAAAACAGATGTTTTCTTATGGCCATCAACGAGGACCGGAATAAAATGATAAAGCTGTAAGGGAAAAAAGCGTAAAATTGTACCATGAAATATAACAAACTTTGGGAATTCACATGGATGTCAAAAAACAGGGTTGGTTAATCTTTAATTTAATAGTACGACTTTAATACTTTACACAATATGACGATACAACATTAATATCTCTGTTTTGTGTGCTATTTGCAAGTATGCTAACAAGAAGAGAATTTAGGAGAAAATTATTCGAATGAGTGTAAAATAATTGTTACCAACTGTGTTTTTAGATAGGACAATACAACTGTGCAACAAATACGATACCGATGTGAATTCCCTAATTTTTATAATTTGTTGGCGTTTTAATTCCAGAAAAAGTCGTCGATTTGGACTTTGACCAAAAGGTATGCCTGTGGTCCTTCAAAAGCGTTTTTTTAAGTGTTGTTTTTGAAATGTGATGGAAGGTATTTAAGATATGTAAGAGTCAAATATACCATCACATTTCTCTTCATTACTTTTTGCATTCTTTTCCACAACTATTTTGTTGCTGGGTTACTAAAGAACACATACAAACACATAAACATTATATCTAATACAATCGCACATATACATCGAAAAATAAAAACATTCAAGCATACATATTTTGTCCGTCTGCTGCTTGTAAATCACTCAAATTTTGACATTTTTGTTTTAAATTGCGTGACATTGTTTTATTACGTGTGTGATGTATAGTCACTAAAATATCGTGTTTTTGTTGTTTTTAGTCCATATTGAATATTTTGCTGTTCCTTAGTCCCAAAATAATATAGAAAAATTTTGTGTATTTTAAAACTCCTCCTTTTTCTTTATTTTATTATTAGTTAAATTTTCGTTGGTTTTTCTATTTTTATTTTTTCTATAAACTATAAATTTTTGTTTGATATCTGTGACATGTCAAACTTTTCGATTTTAGCCGCCATTTCTCTGTGTTTCTGTTTTTTTTTTTTTGTTTGTTTATATCACAACCCAAAAACTGTCAATTTAGTTTTCGAACACTGTCTTCTTCTTTGTCATCTCTTCTATGTCGTCGTTATTGGAGTCGTCTTATTCTCTGTCTTCTTTTTTCTTTAATTTCATTTATTTTATAGATCTGAAATAGGTGGATTATATTGTCAAAAATTCAAAAAAAAAATTGATTAGTTGTTTTTATGCTGTTTCTTAGCGTTTTTGTTATAAATGTTTTTAGCAGAACTAAAAAGAATGGATGGTTCATTGAATTTATAAAGTATATCGCACATTTCATTTCAATTAAAGTATTAATTGTGTTTAAACTTAATATAAATTAAATATTTATTTGGATTAATTATTATTTTCATTACTTTGTGTTGTATTTCGTGTGTGTGTGTGCGAGTATGTGTTTCTGTTTTACGTCGAAAACTCTTGCAATGCCTCACAAAACAAAACAGAACGAATAATAATTAATTTTTTACTCAATAGTATTAAAAATTTACTCAAATATTTTTTTTATTTTTTTCTGTGCAGGTTTAATCTGATTTGTGATACTGGTGTCATTAAAGTTTCATTCAATGAAAACTTACATGGAAATAATGAAAACATTCGTAGCACTTGTTTAAAACGTTTAAAGATATAATATGAAGGGCTTATTGCAAAAACTTAATAAGCAACACTTTATTTTTTGGTGTTTTTAGCCATCTACTGATGTTCCATTGATCGATTTTTGGCAGAAGTTTTTCTTAAACCCTTCGTACAAGTATCTTGAGTATGAAAGTTCTTCAAGAGATCTATTTTTATCATTATTGCAAAAGTTTTAAGGCAAAAAACACTATAAAATGAAATGTTGCTTATCGAGTTTTTACAATAAGCCCTTCATATAATAAAACGTTTAAAGGTGATAATCTTATGGAATTATGTCAAAAAAATTATTTTTCTCTTTTTAATTTATTAATGTTGGTCATTTGTGCAAGACTTAATCGGCACGTGTTTCGGAATCTGTCAGATTCCATTGTCAAGATTATTTAGCTGATATAAAAGCCCTATAAAACAAGTACCAGTGGTAGAAGTATATTTGCTAAATAGTCTTGATAATGGAATCTGACAAATTCCGAAACACGTGTTGATTAAGCCTTGCAAAAATTACCAAATTAATGCTCTTAAAAGGAAAAGAATTTTGAAAACGCCAAAAAATTTTATATTCTCGACTTTATATTCTTTCAATACTCTGATCATGAGTAAATAAATACTTTCGTATTTCAGTTTCAGTCTGTCATGTCTCCTTTTTTGAAATATGTTTTAGTCACAATTTATCGAAAGGGTTTTAATTTAGTTTGTATCTTATTTTCTTTTCATTTTTGTTTAGTGACATGATATATGCTCATATATCTTTTATTATTATTCAACACTTTTGTATTGACAGTCATCTGTTACGAACGAAGACATTAGAATGAGACATTTTCTGTATTTGGGTGTAACACAAATTCTATTGTTAAGGTTCGTTTGTGTCTCATCTAATTAAAATTTATGAATTAAGTTATTTATTAAAATAAAAAATCGAAACATTTGTTTTTGATTAATTTTTGTTGGGAATTTTTACAGAAGATTTTTGAAAAAGTTAAATTTGATTTTAGACAATATTTTTGAGGGTGTTAAAAAAGTCTCAAATTTTGAGACACTTATCGTATGCATAAAAAAAATCTCACATTCTGATATATTTTTCATATAGAAAAAGTCTCAGATTCTGAGATATTTTTCGTATAGAAAAAGTCTCAGACTCTGAGACATTGAGAGACATTTTTCGTATAGAAAAAGTCTCAGATTCTGAGACATAGAAAAATCTCAGATTCTTTAATATTATTCGTATAGAAAAATCTCAGATTCTGAGACATTTTTCGTATAGAAATAGTCTCAGACATTTTTTATACAAAAAATATCTCAGAATCCGAGACATTTTTCGTTTGGAAAAAGTATCAGATTCTGAGACATTTTCGAATAGAAAAAGTTTTAGATTCTAAAACATCCCAGTTGGAAAATGTGTCAATGAGGAAATTTACAAAGTAATTCCTTGAGGAAATGTTTTCAGGTTCTGACAAATCATAGGTTGTCCTTGATGACATGTCCTAACATTTTTACCACTGAATGTTTCTTTTAAGGTTGTTTACAATTCCTCTAAGACGTCGATAAGAAAATGTCATCAGAATAGCAGTGTAATTAATTAGAATTTTAAATTTAGGCAACTCTTTAATTTTCAAGAAAAAGATCGATTTATTTAAAATAAAATCATAATTCTGACTAATTTTTATTAAAAAATAAAAATTGTTTTAACGATCTTTAAAATATTATATTTTGAGTAGGTTTATTCTAGCTCGAGGTCATTATTTCCTTTACTAATTAAAACTATGATATTCTCAGAGAATAATTTGCAAGAAAATTATTTTACTGTTTTAAATTTATTTATGTTGGTCATTTTTTGCAAGACTTAATCGACACGTGTTTCGGGATTTGTCAGATCCCATTGTCAAGATTATTTAGCAAAAATAATAAAAACCCTATACTACAAGTAGCAAAGGGGTTTTAATGACAATCGTTATCAAACTAAAATATTAATACATATGTATTCGACTCTACTCTCATTGGGAATCAGAAGACGAAAATTGTACCATCGTAGTAAGGTCACAAAAATTTTGAGATACTTTATATGGAGTAAAAGGTATGACCCCTAAATTCATATATATAATTTATATTCATAAATATTAGAGTAAATTTTGAAAATTTGATTTGCCGGTATCATAATTTTTTTGAAAGATTTAGGTGAGCTAAAAAGAATGCCGGTATTTTTTTGGAAAATTTTTCGCTCCTTGGGGTGGTTCAAAGCATCTGAAATCGCGGATTTTGAGCTTTGTTTTCTGCAGGGAAAAAGCGGCTGAATATATTGCAAATCTGATTTCACTAGTCGATTCTACAGCAAAAATTAATACAATGGAACTTTTTTGAACTCTTAAAAAAAGTTCCAAAAACCCACCACAGAGGGCGAAAAATAAAAAAAACTCAGGTCAAAATCCGCGTTTTCAGATGCTTTGAACCACCCCAAGGAGCGAAAATTTTTCCAAAAAAATACCGGCATTCTTTTTAGCTCCCCTAAATCATTTAAAAAAATTATGATATCCGATAAACAGATGAAGTAACATAGTCACCAAACGAACTCTAATAATTATGTTTTTGCTTTTGGCAAAATTGCTGTTAGTTCGGTTTTTGTTCAGATTTTCCCGAAAGGCCATAATTTTTCATAAGGTGGCAGCCATTTTTAACCACCGATATAGCCCCTTAAAAATATCAAGTTAAACTTAGTTTTCAATACTTATTGACATATGAGTCATTCCACACCAACTGTTCCACTACAGAAGAACCATGGTGGTTTCAATAGGATATCATTTGCAAAGTATTCGCCCTTAGGGCACTATTAAATAACAAAAATAAAATTTTAGATTTTTCAAAAAGTGGGCCTTGGAGGCATGGTCCAAAATTGAAAATTTCAGCATTTTTTGCCTAAGTATCTTTATTTCAATATTTATGCCAATAAAACGAAACACAGTGATGTCTTTAAAATAAACGTTTTTTATAGATTTTTGTATGGGCTATCGATTAAAAAAATAAAAATTGGAAAATTTTCAGAAGAAGTTCTGAATATTTTAAATTTAAATTTAAACTTTTTATATCAAAAAACATGCCACAATTTTATTTTTTTTGCATGTTTAAAAAATAGTTAAGGTGTATGTCTATCTGTTCTGAAATTTTCAGAGATGCTTTTTTCTTTGTTTTCGAGAAAAAAAATGTTGAACATTGCACTATGCTAATAATTTACAATAATGGGGTATATTACATATGCGAATGAGTAATATTAACTCTTAAAAAACATTTAAAATAGAGATGTGATCGTGGGTAAGTTTTTTTTTACCATCACGCACTCTCACAAAGGAAATTATTTTAATCACGAATGATAATTTATTTCGCTCACGATTAGTCACGCTCACGTGAGTATCGTGCCCGTGACAACATTTTTTCTACTCACGTGAGCGTGCATGAACGTGAGGAAAATTAAAAATCGTGTGTGATTAAAACTTTTCCTTCGTGAGCGTGCGTGAACGTCAAAAAAAACTCACCCACGAAAAAATCTCTATTTTAAATGTTTTTTAAGAGTTAATATTACTCATTCGCATACGTAATATACCCCATTATTGTAAATTATAAGCATAGTGCAATGTTAAAAATTTTTTTTCTCGAAAACAAGGAAAAAAGCATCTCTGAAAATTTCAGAACAGATAGACATACACCTTAACTAATTTTTAAACATTTAAAAAAGAAATAAAATTGTGGCATGTTTTTTGATAAATAAAGTTTAAGTTTAAATTTAAAAAATTCAGAACTTCTTCTAAAAATTTTCCAATTTTTATTTTTTTAATCGATAGCCCGTACAAAAATCTATAAAAAACTTTTATTTTAAAGACATCACTGTGTTTCATTTTATTGGCATAAATATTGAAATAAAGATACTTAGGCAAAAAATGCTGAAATTTTCAATTTTTGACCATGCATACAAAGCCCACTTTTTGAAAAAACTGAAATTTTATTTGTGTTATTTAATAGTGACCTAAGGGCGAAAACTCTGCAATTGATTTCATATTGACATGACATCACTTTTTTTTTGCTGAACATTTGGTGTGGAATGCCTCATATATAAATTGCAGAATCGGAGTGTAAGTCATGGGCTACCTTCCTTGTAAGTGAAGTTTATAAAAATTCAATTTAAAAATTCAATTTACTTCCAATTAGTTTATCATATTAATCTTCTTAGATTTTAGATAGCTTTTTCCACCATTTTTGGTTCTTTAGATCTCCATAGCACATAGTGTTTGGGAATTCCCGGACTTTTCAATTTCCCGGGAAACGGGAAAAAAATAATTTATTTCCCGGGATTCCCGGGAATCCCGGGAAATTTTCATTCGGGGCTATTCCTGTTGTCATAAACGCGTTTAAAACGCGACGAAGGTAATTTTTGGTATTCCTAAATACGTTGGAGATGATACAGACGAAAAACATATGTTTTTTCGTTATCGTCGACATTCGACGTATTCCTCAATTCGACTTCGACGGCAGATTCATACAATTTTGTTCGACATCTTTTTTGGCGCGTTTTTATAGAAAATTGTGTTTTTTTTTAACTAAATCATTTAAACTCATAGAATTTTCTTTTAAATATCAATTAAGTGTTTTATTTTTGTAAAAATTATGTAATAAAAATGTCTCCGGCAGAATAAAAACCATGAAAATGCAAACTGCATTTGTTCCCGGACTGTGCCACACAGGGACGGATTTTTGTTTATGGCGATTTTTTGTTTAATTTCTGAAGTTTACAATATTTATTCTTTATTTTTTAATTATATATATTATAGTAAGATTGAAAATAAATATAAAATATGACCCGCAACATAATTTTAATTAATTTACAATTCATGTTATTTTATATGTTTTGTTGTTTTTTTGTGTTTTGCTAGTTATGACAAAAATTAATCGATATTCTTTCACCGATACCACTGAAGTATTGTAGAATGTGGTGAAACTCGGTCGTCGAAAGTGAAACTCATTCGACGTCGAAGTGATGCGCGTATTTAGAAATAAGGATGATTATTAATATCAGAGCTTCGAAGGATTTCATTCCTTAATTCGATTTGTCATTCTGAGTGAAAATTTAGTGATTGCATTCCCCAATCACTTTTTAGCGAATTGAATGAATTCACTTTAGACTCATTCGATTTATAAATATCGAATGCATTCGTTTTTAATTTTTCATTCGACTTTCAAAAATCGAATGCATTCGATTTTTTTTCATTCGACTTTTAAAAATCGAATGCATTCACTTGCGAATGCAATCGATTTTCTTTTCATTCAATTTGAAAAATCGAATGGCTAACCAATATAGACCAAAACGGAGCCAATTTTTTGTCCATAGTATCGCTAACACTCTTCACATTTTTTTGTCGTATAGGCAGTTAATATGTGCATTTTTAAAATTTTCGGGAATACCAATTTTTTTGGATTCAAAATTAGAGCCCATTAGGGTCATCGTATGTTAAGAGAGTAGGCGATACTATGGACCAAAATTTGGCTCCGTTTTGGTCTATATATTTAAAAAATCGATTGCATTCGCAGTGGAATGGTAAAAAATCGAATGCATTCGATATTTCTAAATCGAATGAACAAGAAATCGAATGCATTCATTTTTGTTCATTCAATCGAATGAATTCCAAGGACTGCATTCAACGTTGATTTATGAAATCGAATGCATTCACTGACTATGAAAATTGAATGGATTTTTTTAAGAATTCATTCGAAAAGGATTTCATTCTTCGAAGCTCTGATTAATATAAATCATAAAAAACATTAAAATTTTACCAACTTTTTATTAAAAACAGTTTTATTACAGATAAACGATTAATTAAAACATGGAAAATCAAAAAATAGAAGTTAGAAAACCCTAAAATACAATAAAACAAAACAAAAAAAATATTGCAACTTTTTTCCCCACAAAAAATCGCAAAAAAATTTAAAACTGCGTTATTCGAGCAAAAACTAATATAGTTGGCAGCACTTTAATATTTGTTCTGGAAATGTAAATTCACTGTTGCCAACTATTTTTAACCAAAAACCTCTAAATTTCACGAAAAAAGCGCTAGAAACCGCCAAAAATTAATTTAGCGGGGAAAATTTAAAATTTTCCCGCTAAATTACAAAAAAAAGCGCTAAAAACCGAAAAACTTGGCATTTTTGTTAAACAAAAAAGAAAAATTTTAAAAAAAACCTCCAAATTATTTTTTTTTACGAAAATTTAATTTTCATTAAAAACGCGCAAGAAACGGTCGAAAAATTACAAAAAAAGCGCTAAAATTCGACAAACTTGGCTTTTTCGATTGAAAAAAAAAGAAAACTTGGAAAAAAACCTCTAAATTTGACTCACTAAATCCAAATAAAAAGCGCTAGATTTTCCCGCTAAAGCACCGTTCCCGCTAAAATCAATTTTTCCCCGCTAAATCCAAACAAAAAGCGCTAGATTTAGCGGGAAAACCTCCAACTTGGCAACAGTGTGTAAATTCTAGGTTCAAAATTTTTATATTTTTTTTGACAGTCTTAGCAAAATTATCATTAACCCACGTATATTTTTTGACTTTTTAAGTTTTTTCATGATATTACACTTGGTCAATTTTTTTATAGATATATATTTGCACTGTTCTTCCAAATAGAAAAAATACAAAACATAGCAAATTTAAGTATACCTGTATGTAAAAAAAATATTAAAAATTAAATTAAAATAAAAATTTGTTATGCAAAATGGTTTATTTTATAAAATTCCCGGATTTCCCGGGAAAAATTAAAAAAATTCCCGGGAATTCCCGTCAGTCTTTTCCCGGGAATTCCCGGGAAATTCGACCCGGGAATTCCCGGACCCCAAACACTAATAGCACATGACAATCCCGCAAAATTCGGGACGTCTGCCAACCCTATTTAGGAAGGAACCCAGTAGACTCAAAATAAATTCTCTGTCCAATCAGCAGAAAAATCTGCTAAAATACACCCATTTTGAGCCATATGAGAAATCTGTCACGATTATCTAGGTGAAATCAGCAGAGAAATCTGCTAAGACATTTTTTAGAAAACTTTTGTTTTTAGAAAATTTATTTTCATGAAAACTTCAGAAGTTTTTTCTTGTAAAAATAAGCTTTAAAAAAAATAATAAAAAAATTGTTCTGTAAAATTTGCAATATAATATACTGATTTTATTTTAGTTTTGTTAATAATTAGTCTCAATCGTTGTAATTCTATAAAAAAAAAAACGAAAAGAAATTAACACTTTGAAAAAAAACTTAAGAAAGTTTTCTTGAAAAAAGGTTGACAGCAAACTATTTCTGTAAAATTACAAAATAATCTGCTAAAAAATGTTCAAAAATTGGTTAAACATTGCATAAAAAAATTAACACTTTGAAAAAAAAACTTAGAAAGTTTTCTTAAAAAACAATGACAGCAAACTATTTCTGTATAATTAAAAAACAATCTGCTACATTTTGAAATTTAGCAAACCGAATCAGTAAAAACGCAGTAAAATTTCTGTTATTTTGTAAAACTGAATGACAGAGATTTTAGTAAAAATAACTATTTTAGCAAAGATAATATGCTGAAAGTTTGCTTAATCAAATTGAAAGTCGTTTTACAGATTTTTTAACAGAGTTTTTCTTCTGAGTGTAGGGTATAATATGGTCGGTCCTGACGGACTATGATTTTTACGTAAAAACTGAAAAATTTACTTAGATTAATTGACAAAACTGGCCTTAGAGTCTCTGTGCGCAGACATGATGTGTAACCAACCACTTCTTACCTAAACTACCCATTTGTCCAACTCTTTCACATGACAGATTTCCTGTTCTTTGAAAAAAAAATCAAAACTAAACAAATTCCAACTTTAATCTATAGATCAAGTTTAACAGTAGTAAATCTTGTCAACCAACAAAAGATTTTATGAATAGTTTTATATCAAAATAATCTTGAATTATAGATCTTAAAAAAAAATTGTAACAATAGAAACTCAACTAAACAAATACATAAATGAATAACAAAAAAAGTTTATAAAAGAAACAAGTGACATGTTAATTTTTAATATGCAACAAAAATAAAAAAACACGACAAAATAAAATAAAACACGCACAATCAAAATAACAACAGGTTGTTTAGAACTGACTTCTGGCTAGAGATACAAATACTGAATAATACCCGTATCAGTACAAGAAACAAACTTAACTTTAACAATATAATGGATGCTCAATTTAAGGTACAATAGAAACATATTACTCAAAACAGATTTTGATAAATAACAAGACAAATACGAAACTGTCAAAAGTCATTTTTCAAATTGTAATTACATTATTAAACTAAAACTATAAGTATATTAGAATGGACGGAAATTTAAAAAAAAATTTCATTTTGGGACATGGCGGAAGAGGCATACATTCTTCCAGCAAGAAGTATAATAACTGAAAAATACAAACTGTGGAAATAACTACAAGACACAAACTGTTGACACAATTTAACTTCAAAGTGTAATATTTAAAGACAGATAATGAAATATCATCTGTCTACAGAGATTGGTTAGTATAAAGTTCTGAGAAGCATTTTATAAGTTGATCCTTCACTGAACGGTTAGTAATTGATAGGATCGGAGAAGTCATCGAGACATCAATAAGGCAGTTCTGGTCATTGAAATTGGCTGTAAATGCCTGAGGCAAGGATTTTTCAGACATGGACATTCACAAAACAGGTGCTGCACTATTCATTTCCACTTCTCCATAACTCCTACAATAATTCCTGTCAGAAATGTTCATACACACAGTTATTTGGCCATTAATGCAATGTCCAGTCAGTATTTTCACCAGTACGCTGACCGTCTGTTCTCCATCAGTAGGAAGGATTTCTTACACGTAGTCAGTGAGATAACCACATATTCGTCAATTAATTTCCAGATATAAATCATCAGTTCTATTCATGACCTCTTCTGCATAATTGTCTGAGCGCTATGGACTTGCCTACTTTTCTTTAGGCTTTACAAACCACCTTAACCACTCAACTCTATTAAAGGAATTAAGATGTCAGGTTCTACCTATTCCCTCACTGGCTCAGAGCCATTTCTTACACAATCATCGTTCCCTGCAACTAAACATTGTTTAGGAATTTAATTGGCTTTACCATGGGCTGTTGGATACAATTCCTAACGAATCCTGCTTTCAGCGTTTGGATTTCAAGTCGTACTAGAGCTGCAAGACTGCCCCCGGAAATTTTAATGACACCACGATATTCCGGTGCTAGTAAACTGTTGTCGACAGTCAAAGCTTTCTCGCATCTCGCATGGCAGTCACAGTAACTTTCGGCAACAGCATGTTGTTGGAGAAGGGGAAACGAAGTGTTGTCACGAAGTATACAACCATGGAGTCTTTGACGTACTACCAGTTTTTCTGCCGAGTAAACTTGCAGATGCCATTAAAAATGCGAAATCATTTAAAGAGTTAGGTCTTAATGGAATTTCGATGCTGATGTCGCTAACTACTATGGCTGATCTCCTTTCTGTCACCAGTCACGAAGACACTTGAGGTTCTTCTCTTCCAAAGCCTAACACAGTACCTCACAGCAGCACATCAGCACGGATTCTGAAAGCATCATACAATAACACCTTAAACTACCATTACCACACATATAAACTACGAACTTACGAGAATGGAATGTCAAGCTCTGAATGGAATAATAACTAGTCACTCTCTGATCGGCACTCATGCCAAGAATATAAGACTTATTTCAGACGCCAGTTGTAAATGATGCGCTTCCCCTCGAGTGGATGAAACTATAGAACGCATACTGTCCAGCGGTGGCAAGGAGCCGCCAATCGATTACTGGTCGGATAAGATTCAGTACTTTGGAGGATATAACACGAATGGATCTTAGAATATTAAAAAGATTCGCAATGACTTTAAACATGTTTAACTTACGCCGCTAGCGGAAAAAGTTTTGTGGTATCGCTATGGACCAAAAGGTCTATTCGAGGTGTTAATCGTACACCGGTACCCTTACCTAAGCTATGAATTGAATCAAAGTAAACCATGTGAGCGCACAGAGACGGTTGCGCTAAACGGTCAGTCACGCCCTTTGGAGAAGAAGTCAAAACTGTATTGTTCAACAAGAAGTCCCACAGGATGGAGTTCTCTCTCCTATCCTGTTTGAATTCTTCCATTCTAAACTCCCGGTACAAAATCGTCGACGATCTTCACTACGTGCACGAAAGATGTACAGCTGGAATTGGATGTCATAGTCGTTGGGGTCAAAATTCCGACTGTGAACCACACCAAAATATTGAGGATAAAACTCGACTGTTTGTATTCGTCACCGGCACATGCCACTGCAACGTGCAAATAAATTACGCAATAGAAACAAAGTCCTTTAGTCCGCTAGCTGTCTGCACTTGGGGTTAGGACAAAGAAACCGTGTTGGCTGCCTTTAAAACGATTGGCCGGTAAATTGGCAAACTACGCAGCGCCGAGGGTTAACAAAACCCAGTGGAAGAATCTAAAGAGTTATCAAACTGCAGAGTTCAAAGAACAGTGACGAGCTGCTTTCACATCTCCCCAGAACACCATCTGCATGAGAAGACGAAGATACTTTCAATTTAAGGAACACAGTCTCATGCTGGTGGAACAGTTCTTCTGGCATGCCATCTGAGGGATCATCGAAACTATCTCCTTAGGGAAATTTATCATCTCCCGAGACATGTCCGAAAAGATATTCAGTGTAATGAGACGGATATCCAGCAATGAGACATCCAACAGCTTGATTCCATCTCATACCGGCCAACTCTGTACGGCAGTCACAGGGATACTGTTGAATCAACGACAGCCAACTACTTGCACTACCTGTAGGCCATCCCCCACTTATTGCAGAAGAAGAGGGAAGTCTGTCAAAAAGAAGAAGAGTGGTAATGACACTATTAAGATCCGGGTTTTGTAGTCGGCTTAATTTTTATTGATCGATAATTAACCCAACTATACCCAATGCGTGCTCCGCATGTGAAGATTTACTCATAACGTACCACACCTCTTCAACTGGTGGGGAAACCCGACTCGTCTGAATCGAACGTCTTTATGGGCCCAACCCAAAAAAGTGTCACGATTTTAAGAACTCGTTTTGGAAGACTGCTCTCCAACACACGTTGCCACCGTGGGTTAGTATTATTATATTGCAAGCTCCTCATAAAACTTCTCAGATATTGAATTTTGAAATTGCAGCTTTTAAGATCCCAGGAGAGCATGTCTCTGACCAGTAAATGTCGAGAAATGGCAGATGAAGTGTTCTATATGTTCCAACTCTTACTCATGCATGCAACTTTGGCAGAAGTCATTTGACGGCACTTTCAGCGTGCTTTCGTGTAAGGTTATTTTCGCAATCAACGTTGTCTCCTTTTGGAAATGATAACATTTCACTTGTGCGCTTTTAATTAAAAGGAGACCAAATCCTCCTCGAAACAAAGCCTTAGATTTTTCTTGGAAGTTTCTACATCACTTTCCAACTCCATTGGAACCTGTAAAGTATTTCCAAGTCTTACATGCTAATCGACCTTGCAGTTCCCTGGAGGTGCCCGGACATAGCCCCCACGGATATTACTCACATAACGGAAAAAGTGATTATGACCGAACAGATCGCGGTCATAACCCCCATATTTGTTATGAGGACTAGACCACTTTCACAACGGTCATAATAGCCACGGGGATTAATCCCCATTAAAAACTGGAAATAAAGCCATATCAGTTGAAAATTTGGAAATATATTTCCACGTAAATCCTGCTAATGTCCTTGGGGTTCATATGGGTCTTAAATCGAACTACGGGGCCATATTATTTAACGACGTGCTGCAGTTGAGGGCTGATCATGTTTTCCGGATTATAGTCGGTAGGAACTTGACCACGGCTTGACAATCAGAATTTATGTTGACCTCAATTGTAGACAAGACATTTCAATTCAACCAGTCAACTCTGCTACTTCCTTTATATCCAGAATATCTGACTGGTAAACATTGCAATGGTTTGGCAATCTTCGAGCCAGGCTCAACCCAAGCTCTTCTAAATAGACTCCGAACCTTACTTGTTCGTGTAGCTGCGATCAGTCCGTGTAAGAACTTATAAAGACTCCACTATCCGAAATGCTTCCTATCCAAGACTTCCTTGACGGCATCATACATCTAGTAGAGTATACGCGGTTTTTGACCCCACTCTCTTCCAAAAAAGAGTCCTCTTGCAATTCCTACTACATATTTCTAGAATAAAACATCTTAAAAATTCAGTCCTACTCTAATGGACATGTAAGTAAAACTAGGAAACATATCTACTATATACCACCAAACAATTGAGTTTTTAAATAAAATAGGAATGAGGTAGAAGAAAGTGATCATAAGACCTTCTTATGGCACTAATATAGTAGTGGTGGTGCTGATGATGATAATGATCATGACTATGATAAAAATGAAGGAACAATTACACAATTAATCAAATTTCAAAGAAAACATTTATACTCATATGGTGGATTTAAGATGTAAAATATTATTGTAGGCTTCCCCATACAGCTAGCTCTGCCATACAGAGATGTTAAACATATGGATGATTAAGTCGTTTTTAGTATTCATTTAACTACCAAAATGATAAGACGAAACAAAATAGTCTTTTAAAGAAAAGAAAAAATAAAAGAAAAATGAAAAACTAAATAATTGAAATGTCAAAAGATCCCTAAAGAAATGATGGCTGTCTGTATGGCTTCATATACTAGCATGATCATTATGTGTCTTGTAGTGGAAGACTGGCAGGCAGGTACCAAAACATGTTTTCTTCTTTAGAAACGTATAAGAGTTGTGTAGGAGTTTGTAGAAGAGATAGCTGCAGAAATACAAACAAACCACTTAAACTATGATAACAAACAATTCAAACATATAGAAAAATCCTCCAAAGATTAATTACTTGTGAAAGTAACTAATTAAATTATAAAGACGAAACTTTCTTCCATAAATAGGATGAATATATCAAATTTTTTTGAAGATGTTTAAATATATAATTTCTCAACAAAAAAGGGGAAGTAAGGTTAATGAGCATTATTAATTACAATAATTTTTCAAATTCAAAAAAAAAACATTTTGTTTGGTTTGTCAAGATAAATTAGAGACTTTTTAAAAATCATTTAATTATACTTATGTATACCTAAAACTAAAATTCAAGTGGTTGTAGAAGAATCAAACAGGTTGTTTTTTTTTAGATTGTTCTTGATTTGAAGCGAATGACGTATGAAGAAAGTAAGAGATATAGAGAGATTTGTTGGACAAAAATTACATGGTGGCCAATCTCTCTACAGCTATTTCTCCAGGTCGTCAATGAAACATTTTAAAAAATCGGTTAAACTCATTAACACTTTGAGGACCACAGCATGTATACTTCCCAAAGCGTCTTTAGCGATTATTTTTGTTCTGGTAAAAGATAAAAGATGAATAGTAGTGTTCGGGCAATAAAAGTCTACTTTTTAGTAAGTCTCCAATTTAATCCACTTACACACTGTAAGCCTTCAAAGTTTGTAAAATAATAATCTCTATTTTAGGGACAAAAGGATCTTTACTTGTGGAGCAAAATCAGGGACAAGAAGGGGACCTAGAGGTCCAAATTCTTGTGGAGTAACTATTATTGAGTTCCAAATTTTAAAAATCACAGCGAACAGCAAATAGCTTTGGGCCAAACTCCGTAATCGTCAAATGGCAAATTTTTTCACTACGAAAAATAAGGGGGGAGGAGAGCTGTTAGGGGTCAAATATTTTGTTTCATAACTATTATTAGGTCTCAGATCACGACAATGAACAGAAACTGAAAATAGCTTCGGCAGAAAATGTATGGTCGTCAAAGGGTTAAGTAATGTGATTTCCATGTATTTACATAAAATTTCGATGGTATTTTTCGATCCCAAGGTCGGCATTTTTTTTACAAAATGACTTAAAAAAGTTTTACACCTAAAATAGAAATGATCCGGTCAGAATTTTTGCACTTAAATTAATTTAAATTTAACATGTTTAAGGGATTGTGGAGGATATTCATGGATTCGGCAAAGTCAAATTTAATTTTCTACTTGTTTTTTTTTAATTGTTTTTATAGCTTGCTCTCCCATTAAATTTATAGATATTATTAATTTCTTTTTTTATAAAAAAAAACAAGTACGAAAGTTATAGTCGGTCAAGACCGACCATATAATTCCCTACACTAGTGTTTCCCGGAAAATGGGTCCCAAGTTCAAACATGGACCTATTGGATCTATCTTTTGTCAAATCTTTAAAAAAAGTAAAAAAACACTCGCAAACAAAATTTGAGTGACATAGGCATCTATTTGTTGCCAATAAACTCCTTTAACTGAATATCGGGCGAAATTTTCATAAGGGGCCGAAGTCCAAAATAGATCCGATTATAATCATTAGGTTATTAAAGTACACGGTAAACACATACAAACAAAATTTTAATAAAATATTTTCTATTTTCATAAACTTTGGGAGATTTATGTGAATATCGGGAAGGTGGTTTGTATGGGGGCTACAAGAAAAACTGGTCCGATTCCTTTGAAATTAGAATGGTAATTATTGAGTACAAAATACGTTTAGTTGCCAAATTTCGAAAGGATACCTATTATAATACGGGTATTAGAGCCGTTTGAGCCAAAATTAAAGCGGACCTTTGTATGGGGGCTAGGTCTAAACATGGACCGATTTTTTTCCAATTTCAATAGGCTTCGTCCTTGGGCCAAACGAAACTTAACTTTCAAATTTCAGCCAAATCGGTTAATATTTGCGACCTGTATCGTGTTTACAACGTTTACATGGACGGACAGACATACGGACGGACGGACATCGCTAAAATGACCTAAAAAGTTATTCTGAGTCGATTGGTATACTTGAAAGTGGATCTAGGACCAATATTTCGGGTAGTTACAAACATCAGCACAAAGTCATTATACCCTGTACCACAGAGTGGTGTACACACAAAAAATTATTGGCTACAAATTTTCAATTAAATCTATTGATCAGCAATATTTAAATGAGTCAATCAATGTTTTGATTGAAATTTTTTTAACATACTAAATTTTTTTTCGGTTTTATTTATTTGAATAGAATAATTCAAAAATATACAAAATAATCGGGTTTTACTTTTTTTTATTGTTTGGAACATATGGGAAAGAAAAAAAAAAATTTTTTTTGATAATTTTGTCATAACCTTACAATTCATTTGTTAAATCAATCATTATTTTGATTGACTTTAAATAAAAATCTGATCAAATATTTGATCAAAATCGAAAAAATGTTTGATTGAAAAAATTTTCAATCAATCACCTACAATTTGATGATTGGTATAACAATTCTCTTAATTGGAGGAATTTCAATCAAAAAATTGATTGAATCCGCGTTTTTGTTGATTGAAATTCGTTTCAAATTTTTTCTGTGTAGGGTATAATAAACAATTAGTTATTCGATTAATCTACATAAATTAATCGGTTTATTATATATGTCACGGATCAGTGATCTATTGTAAGACATTATAGCGATGTACGTCAGTATTTCCGTCTGTTTGTGGAAAACACGATGCAGTCTAAAATAAAAGAGCTAGACTTCTGAGATATGGCACGAATATGTCTCATGGCCATTGACTGGTTAAGTTCGGCAATGGGCAAACTTGGACCAAAGGGTTAAAAGTTGGCCCATACTAAAGCTAAGCCAACAACAAGTTGGTGCAAGTTTTTTATACTTTTGTTTAGCAAATGAAGCATTTAAATGTCGGAAGGAATTCTAAGTCCTGCACTTGGACCTAGGGAATAAAAACTAATTTTTAGGTTCCACTCTTTATGGGCATAGATATTAGAGCTTTCAATACCAAAATACCGATTAGGCGAATCCCGAAAATTCCGGAAAATTTTCATAAATCCTGTGAATCTAGAGATTTAAAATATCCCGAAAATGTTTTTCAATCCCAAATTGCGTGATTCAGAAAAGCCAATCCTTATTAAAGCCCCAGTAGATTAATTTGTAATGTTTATTTAAATAATTCTGCCCTATGTTCCTCTTAGTCAGTGTTGCCAGATAAGGGGATTTGTCCCCAAAAAGGGGATTTCGAGTTTGGTTTGGGGACAAGATTTCCAGCGGAGTGATTTGGGGATTTCGCTAATTTTTGGGGATTTTTTTTTCAAAAATTTAAAATTTAATTTTTAAAATTATTAAGACTATTACCAATTTACAAGATTGACATTGGTACAGAATGCAGTCAAAAATTACAGCTGCATTCATTTGTTAATGTCAAAGTAGTAAAATTGCAATAACAATGCTTTAATTATTTTTTGACGTTTTTTGAAAAACAAAAATATTATTTTTTAAATGAACTAAGATTGCAGTCTTTATACATAAGCTGGTAGACAACTGTTTTTTTGTTATTTTTCCCGTAAAACTGTCCTTAATCCCATCATTTGGATTGGGCAAGATGAAATAATTTAGGTCGGGAGTAATTTTAGTAAATCATAAATGTTTTACGAGGGTCGAACAAAGTTAATTTTTTTCAAATTAATTTTTCTAACGACATACAAAAATACTAAAAGTCAATCAATACAGCTAAAGAAACCATTCAATACAGCTAAAGAAACCATTATCCAATACTTTTGACCACCAATTTATTTGGGAACAATAAAAAAATATTTTGTTTATTTATTTTAGATCTACTTAAGTGCAAAGTAATGGGATATCAAAATAATTTTTTTTTTCTTTGTTTACAAAAAAATTGGTGGTCAAAAGTATTGGGGGCCAATAAATAGGTACTGGTGTCTCCAACTGTATTGATTGACTTTTAGTATTTTTGTGGGTCGTTTAAAAAATTATTTGACAACCGAGATTTATGTAGGCATTTTAATATTTTGTGGAACAAGCCTTCAAACCCAACAATTCTTTTAATATTGGAAAAGTGTATGTTAAAGGAATATATTTTTTATTCAAATTTCTTATAAAAAATCCTAACATATCCAAGAATTCCGGGCTCGATACGATCAGGGGTACCATCAGGTAATGTCAAGGAAGTCAAAATTTTAAAAGACATTTTTTTAAGTATACGAATCAGTCATCAGAAAAATTAAATTTCTAAAGATTATCCTTAAGTATTCGAATTGTGAAAAAAATCCTGTAGATATTCAAATTAAGAGAACGTGGGGTTAAAATCCAAATTTCGTTGAGTATATCCAGAAATATTTGCAAAAGCAAATATCTGATTTGAACATTATATTTTCTTTTTTTTTAAATTCGAAGGATAAAACCAAAAAAAATACATTTTAAACTTCCTTACAATGTTCTGATGGTATTCCTGATCTTATCGATGCCGGATTTTTTTTTTTTTCAAAAGTTATGTAATTTTGTAGGGAAGAGAAATAAAAAGACAACATTTACACCTTTTTTAATATCAACAGATTTCTTGGATTTGTGGGCTTGATTAACAAAAAAATTCAAATTCCCATATCTCTAGAAGGTAAATCGCCTTCTACAACTTATTTATTTAAAATTTAATATTTAAATATCATTAAAAGGTATAATCTTAAAATTAATATAAAAATATTGTTTAATAAACACCGTTTTTTAATTAAAAGAGAGTTTAGGAACAACTCTATTTGGCTGGCATTGCTCCAAATTTATTTATTTTTTTTTTTTTAAGTAGCCATTTTTAAGGAGAATCCAACAAAAAAAAATCAAGGATCGGCGAAAAATATTTCGCGAGATATATCGCTATAAAGTTTAAAGCGAAATCTCGGCTTGTAATGGTCCGATCGGAATAAATAGGGTATCGTTGGAAAGGTAATTTTAATTCCCATTAAACTTTTCAAATTTCATCAAAATCGGTTAACCCGTTGCGAGCCAAATCAAGTTTTTCTAAAATTTTTTTTTTTTTTAAATTTTAAAATGTGTATATCTAAAAACAACGCATATATAAAACCATAGTTTTTTTACATAGTATTAAAACCATTAAAACTTTAATTTGAAACCAGTCTCAACCCCGTAGCTCTTCTAGGAACAAAGTTATTAAGGTTCAAAGTTAGGAAGATTTTTATAGGAAATTTTTTTTTTTGTCTTAAAAGTTTTTCTGCGTAGCCGGCCTTCGGCCGGGCTTAGGGATTACAAACTCCATGCATTAAACCCACCCTCTCCGCAAAATAGAGGGATTATGACCGAAATTGTTTTGGACTTAGTCCCCATAATATGAGTGGGGTTTATGACCGGTTAAAATCAGTGCTAAATTCGCTACTTTATGGGGGGCTCACTCACTTTGCAAAATGAAGTTTTTTTTGGTTAATATTATAAAGAATTTATTGTATGTATTGCAATTAAATAAAAATAAAATAAATTAACATACATTAAAAAAATAATACACAATAAAAAAAATCCCGCTTAACTTTGAACCTTAATAACTTCGTTCCTAGAAGAGCTACGGGATCGAGACTGGTTCCAAACGAAAGCTTATTTCCTTGGCTTCATTACTATGTAAAAAAACTATGGTACTATATATGTGTTGTTTTTAGATACATACATTTGAATTTTTTTAACGTTTTTTTTTTTGAAAAAATTGATTTGGCTCGGAACGGGTTAACCGATTTTAATGAAAGATGGATAGTTTAATAGGTATTAAAATTACCTTTCCAACGATACCCTATTTATTCCGATCGGACCATTACAAAGGGAGATATAAGCGATTTCGCTTTTAACTTTAAAGCTATATATCTCGCGAAATATTTCTCGCCGATCCTTGATTTTTTTTTTGTTGGAATCTGCTTGATGAGATCTATCAATGGTATTAGTTTTAAGACGTTTGGAAAAATGCCAGTAAAGTAGAGTATAGCCGAGAGTTTATATTTGAATATTCATAAAATATTTTTTTGGGGATTTGATATAATTTGTAGGGTATTTTTGGGGATTTCATTTTTCAAATTGGGGACAAGAGCCAAATATTTTCTGGCAACACTGCTCTTAGTTACAACAGGAACGAATGATAATATAATAATTATTTTAAGAGATAAAATTGTATTACTGTAGTGCCAAAAGCGTAATAAATGAATTTGTTAACATTTGTCATTCTAATTGCGTTGTTATATCCTACACCACTCAGTGGTGCTGATGTTTGTAACTATCCGAAATATTGGTCATAGCAATACCTTTTAGTATACCGATCGCCTTAGAATTACTTTTTGAGTCGGTTTAGCGATCTGTCTGTCCATGTAAACGGTTTAAGCTAGACACAGGTCGCAATTTTCAATCAATTGGTTTGAAGTCTGAAACTAAGGCTTCTTTTAGCCCTATTGAAATCGGTCCATGTTAAGACCTAGCACCCTAGCACCCTTTGAATTCGACTTAAAGGATTCTAATAACCGTATTGTTATAGGAATAATTTTGAAATTGGGCAGGCAATCTTATTTGGTATGCACAAATCATCCAAATTTCAAAAGAATCGGTTAGTCCTTCTTGTAGTTCCTATTCAACCACCCTCCCGATATTCACATAATTCCCTCAAAATTCATGAAAATGCGAAATATTTTATTAAAATTTTGTTGTAGGTGTACTTTGGTAATCCAATCAAATCTGAATATAATTATAGCATTTTTGAACTTAGTCCCCATTTAAAAATTATGACCGATATTCGTTAAATCGCTTGGCAACACAAATAAGCCAATTCCCTTAAATTTTTGTTTATGTGTGTTTTCTACGCTAAGAATATATCTTAGGAAAGAAGGATACAATCGATACATGTTGTAACTTTGGACCCATTTTCCGGAAAACACTGGTGTAGTCTATCATATGGTCGGTCTTGACCGACAATAATTTTCTTACTTGTTTTTGTTGTGATTTTTAATACTTCCAAGAAAGCTAATAAGCTTGCAAAGCGTTTTATCCTCGTCGCTATGGACCAGCCGGCGAGGAGTCTGAACTTCAGATTCCATCACCCCTAACCTAATCTAATATTTTTTTGCTTTTTTTGCCTTTTTGCAAGACCCCTTGGAACATCGCAATATTTCTGTGCTTTTTAAATTTCTTTTTGCACTTTTCTACATTAACACAATCAATATCAAGCGAATAATGGGACTTATTTTCTTTTTCTTTGATTCTTTCTTTTGATTTTCTTCTTGTACGATCTCGTTTTCTTTTCAACTCGGGTACACCCAAAAAGGTAGGTGTACTGCAGGTCATAAGATCCGAGTTCCTGAACTTATTTTTTAAGTATTATTGAGTTTTTGTCTACAGTTTCGTTTGCAACTACACTGTGGTCCTTGTTTACAAGCATTAGCAGTGTTCTTTGTTTTTGGGCAAAACTACTCTTATCAAAAACAGCGCTTTCTTTTCTTTTTATATTCCGATCATAGCTATCTTCTTTTCGAGTCCACCAACGAACTATCAGATTTCTTTTTGATAATACGTCTTTATGCTCCCTCACAGAATAAATCTGGACAACAACAAAAATAATCAGCTAAATATAGTTCAAAGCCCCTATATTTCATTGTGAAATTTCCAAATAAAAACTTTACAAATGATTTTTATAGTTTATCGACCTTTTTCTGATTAATTATTTGATTTTTATAGAAACTATTTCTAATACAGGCTTTAAAGGTCAGTTTTTTCTCCTAAATGTAAATAAAAGGCATTATTTATTCATTTTCTATCCGACGCACAGTGATTCGTTCCCATATATCGAGTGGGCAAAAATAGAATATTGGTCGCAGATTTCTGAAATTTGGTACACAAGCATTAAATTATCTAATCAAGAAAAAAACGAGTTTTTGGAAAAATCGGAGCAAGGACACGCCTACCCCCCATATATCCTGAAATTTAAATATGTGATTAAAACTACAAAAATGGTCACAAAATTCCCAAACTTTGTCATTGTTACCAATTTTGATATAGTATTTTATGTGTAAATTTTTTTCTAAATTGAAGCAAGGACTCGTGTGGCTGCCATATATCCTTTTTCTTAAAAATATTGTAAATCGCTCAAAAATTACTCGATACCCTTGAAATTTTTTGTAAAAATTTGAATAAGTGATGTCAATGTGTGTGCCAAATTTCGCTGAAATCGGTTTTTTAAAACAAAAGTTATTTACATATCCTTTTTAAAAACTGCAATAAAGTGTTAATATAATTTAATCACAAAAATAAAATAGAAAGAGTTGTCAAAGATTTTCCAAATTTGGTACGCAAGCACAAAATTAATTAGTACAAAAAAAATAAAAATTTTGAGCAAATCGGTCGAAGGACATTTGTACCTGTCGTATGTCCTGAAACTTAAAAGTGGAGTTTTAGCCACAAAACTTGCTATAAAATTACTTAACTTAGTAATTGTCTTAGAAATTTAGATAACTATCGATGTACAACATTTGTATTTTAATCTGAGCAAGGACTCGCGTGGCTGCCATATATCCTTTTTCTTGAAATCGCTGTAACTATTTTAAAAATCTTTCAATTGCTATCAAATTTTAAATATAGATTAGATCAAATGGCGTCAATAAGTGTGCCAAATTTCGTTGAGTTGCTTGCGGTAACAAAAAAGCTGTTAATATATCCTTTTTTTAAATATAGTCAAAAATATAAAAATACATAATAACTGCAAAAACAAAGCATTCGCAACACTTATTTCCGAAAAATAAATTTATTCAAAATAAGTTTTAAGTAAACTCGTTTAATATTTGCTTTATTCCTAAGTATATACCCCTTTAATAACAAAAAACTTGAAAAAAAATTTTTTTTTGGGTACTTAAAATTTTTATTTTTTTTTTCGTTTTTTCAAAAACTTAGTTATTTTTATTATTTGATCGTATAGAAAACAGTCCAGGATGTTAAAAAAATCAATAAAAAATAATTTTTAAGTACGAACTTTTTTATGTATCTCAAAAAAATTTTGGTTTTGATTTGGGATACCAACGAAAATCAAATACTGGTTTTTAAGCAAAATGGCCCACTGTATACTTATTTTATCGAATTATTTACTATAAATTTATGGTATACAATATAATAAATCCCTTTATATATTAAAAAACACTAAAATGTTGATGTATTTTTTAAATTTATTTACAGTAAATAAAATAAATAAAAAAAAAATAATCCAATTTTAGATTTTTTAAAAAAAAAATTTTTTTCAACTTAAAAAAAAAAACTTAGTTATTTTTATTTTTTGATCTTATAAAACATAGTTAAAGCTACAAAAAAAATAAAAAACAAAAAAATTTTATTCACGAACTTTTTTTATGAAGGCCATTAAAATTTAGTGATTTTGGGGATTTTAGTAAAAGTCAAAGATAACTTTTAAAGCAAAACGGCCCACGTACTGCATATTTTTTTTCTGATTTTTTATTATATTTTTACAGAATACTATATAATATATCAATGTGTAAAGAAAAAATATTTAATTTTGGATTTTTTTCTAATATTTTTTCCATTAATAATATAGCTTTTGAAAAAAATTAAAAAAAGACACAAAAATAACCTAACTTTTTTCCAACTTCAGACAAAAACTTAGTTATTTTTATTGTTTTGCCTTATAAACCATAGTCCGAGCTATCGAAAAAGCGAAAAAAATAATTTTTTGACTCACGAACTTTTTTTATGCATTCCATCAAAATTTGTAAATTTTTGGGAATTCGGTAGAAAAAATATAGATTTCAGAGCAATACAAAAATGTATTTTAAGATTAATTCTAAAAAAATGGAAATACAACATTTAGCTAATATATTAAAGTAACTTTTGCAAAAAAAAGTTCGTTGATTTCTTTAAAATTCGATTTTTAATAATTATTTTAGTAAACCTATAAAAATCAATTTTTAGGTTTTAACACAATAGCGTTGAATTTCCATACTTTAGCGCCCTCTTGTGGCAACATATGACTTCTTAAAAATCAGGAAAGTACATATTTCTTTTAGTTTACTATTAAACTGTAAAAATACAAAAAATCATCAACATTGAAGACATACTTTTTTTTTTGATTTTTGCCAATGAAACGAATCACTGTGCGACGTTTCGTTGGGATTTTTCAAACATCTTCAGGGGAATTTTTATTGAATCTGGCAACATTAATTTTTTCCCCAACACAAATTTTTCTTGAGTGTTGGGGAGACGTTATAGTTTTTTTTTAACATAAAAGCTGGACTTGTCCGAACAAAGGTTGAGAACCATTGCATTAAGGTTTCTTCAAGCTACTCTTTTAACAGAAGTTATCGTTATGAGATGAAAAAACGCTTCTTTGAAATTATTCGGCAAAGTTTGACATTGAAATCGGGAAACCTGAAACATCCAGTAAAATCTTAACATAATTATTTTATAAATGTCAAAAATTGGTAGTCATGGGGTGGTAGGAGATCATCTTTATGATTTTAACTTTTATCACGATATTTATCAAGTGTGTGTTTTAAAGAAAAACTGTTCAACACATTTCTTAATCTTCCATTTCTATCAACATTCCTGACTATGTTTTATTATAAAAAACATCTCCACTACCTCTTTTATTAATTCAATTCAAGAGATTTCTACCATTTTATTTGGAATCCAAAACTAAATCCATAAACTCCAAAAGAAGAAAAATACATAAAATAAAAAAGCACTTGTGTAAAAATCGTAAAAAAATCCTTTTATGTCAAAGTAAAAAGCATTTTGATTGGTTGTTCCAACATACACTCGCATACAATATCATTTATTCAGTTTACTTTTGGTTTAACCAGCATATGATGCCTTGTGATACGTTGCCATACTTACACATTGTTGTTGTTGCTGGAACAAAACAATTCCATCAACTGACATTTTGATGGGAGACATGTCTTGACAGCTCAATGAAAATGCAATACAATCGCATGTACTACGTTGTGAATGTTCAAGTTGAACGAACATTCAACCAAAAATACAATAAAATAGTTCATTCTTTTTGTTGGTAAAATGAATCTTGTATGTTGGGTCTCGTGTGTGATAAAGAAAGAAAACAACTGACGCACAACTTTGGATAAAATGTTGTTTTACTCAATTCTGTTAAATCTTTGTTGGATTATGAACAACAAAAAAAAAAGAAAAAGAATCCATCAATTTTTATGTTGTTTTATCTTATTGTTGGTCTTTTTCTTCTACTTCTTTTATATGCCATAAAAATGCAAATCATTGGTTTTTGTGAATTGTTTTTGTTCTCGTTTAGTTCATTTTTGTGACCATTGTCCTGCTGTTTGTGTATCATTTTGTGTACCCTACTTTAGAATATAAAGGATTGTGTATATGGTTCGTAATTTTTATTACAACAAGATCCTATTGGGGTTAAGCCCCAAGATAGAGGATCTTTTAGTGACTTTTACCACTCAAGAAAAATAAATTTTCATTTTAATGTTTCGGTTGCATCCACCTAAAGTTTGGCTGCTGTTCAACCTGTTACGAAATTTCGACGGACTACTGCAGTGTTTACCAGAACCTAAGACCTTGTATAACTGCAAAGTACTTAACAAGTTTCTACAAAATTGGAACCTGTTGGTACGAATCTAGAAACTTACTCAAACAACTGCTTTGTTTCACTGAAAAGACGAATCAGATCTGGCATAATCAATATTGGTCAAGTGCTTTACTTTCGCTTTAAGTAGAAGATTTTTCTATGGTGGTTGGTGGTTTAGTCCGTCACTGTCGTAAAGTCATTGAGGATGCTTAACGCTTTCCTTTACACCCGGTTCTGCCCAGATATATGAGTTGTATTTCTGTCCGGATATGTGAGCTGTATTTTATTTTCGGTCGAATATAGGTGATATTATTAGTTAGGTGATCAGACGTAGTGAAGTAATTCTTGCATTTTTGTAAAACTAAGAAAAATTCGGATGACTGATCTGGAATATTTATTAAACTTAGTTACCGTGGAAAACTTTTCAGAGACCAGTCGCATACGCAAAATCCTTTCAAAAGCTCTATCTGCCCCTACTTATATCCAAAGGTAAGATGGCAGTTGGACAACCAGCGCCGAAGAGTACGTTGACGAACTTATGAATGCGCACTTTCCTGGTTGTAGTATTGTCTCCGACATGGACACGGGAAGACTATAAATCACCGGGTCCCGACAGTATCATCCCGGCCGACTTTCAATTGAACACCGATCGGATAATACCATGGCTTGCCAGTTTATACCTGGCCTGTCTTAAATGGTCTTGCATCCCTAGGAAATGGACCATCTCTGAGGTGGTTTTCATCCAAACGGGTGGGAAGACCACCCATACGAAACCGAAAGACTATAGACCAGTGTTGGCTACCGTTACCCTTTCAATACCGTTACCAATTAAAAACCCTTTAATATTGACTACCGTTACCGTTACCAATACCGAAATAAAAAATTGTAAATACCGTTACCGATAAAATACCATTACCTTTATTCGGACTTTTACCGGTATTATATCGGTTTTGTTTCGGTTGTCTAAATATTACTTTTTTTTTTGCATAAAATAAAGTAAAATATTTTAATGTACTACCTAAAATGAAAAAACAAATGTTTATTCATTGCAAATCGTGTTGTTTTTTGGACAAAAACAATAAAGAAATCGGTCCAACCAATGGTCACATTCGCAATTAACTAAATTTCGACAAAGAATATGTGGAAATCGGTCCAGCCAATGATCACACTCGCACTTTACCTAAAAAATTCCGAAGAAAAAGTGTAACTTAATGTAAACATTCTTTAGTGGGAAGATAAAAGAAGAGATAAACCTTAATTGTGCCAAATCGCTAGTATTGCTGGCAGTGTCAGGTGGTTCTCTGGAGTTAAATAAATAATGAGCCCAAGTCGTACGCTCAGAAGAAAAACTCTGCCGAAAAATATGTAAAACAACTTTTAGTTTAAATTCAAAAACTTTTACCAGATTTTTCTGCTAAAATGGATACATTAACTTAATTCTCTGTTATTAAGTTTTAAAAAATAAGAAACATTTTTCCGTATTTTAACTGAATTGGTTTGCTGGTTTTCATTTTTTTGTTCAAGTTTTAGCAGATTATTTTGTAATCTTACAAACATTTTATGTGGGCATTTTTGTTATTAAGAAAATTTTCTTGAAAAATTTTATTTAAAAAAAAAATTTTTTTTTTTTTTTGACAGATATTTCTGCAGCTTCTACCTGGTTTATCCAGACAGGAATTTAGCAAACCGGGTCAACTAAAATCAGGCGATTTATTAAATGGCTCGAAATGCAGATTTTTCTGCTGATTGAATAGAGACATCTAATAAACACGTAAAAACCCAAAAATTTATCGGGGGGTGAAATAAAACCATAGGCAATAAGGCCATATGTCCTTATTTCCCAAAGAGTTGAGAAATAAGGCCATATGGCGTTATTACCAACCACTGTTGGAAATAAAGCCATAGATGGCTTTGTTACTCATTTGAATATTTTTTAAAAATGTTCATCATTATTTTGCGGAGAGTGTGGAAATATATTTCCACGTAAATCCTGCTAACAAAAAAAAAAATATTAGCGAAGCCGCTAAATTAATTTATGGAGTTTGAAATAGCGTACGTCCAAGGTCTTATCGCCCAAAACCGTAAATGTCATATCGCCCAAGCTGCGACATATAGCCCAAAATGATAGGTCTAAAAATGTTATTTCTCCCAAAACCAAATTGTCAAAAAATCCAAAATATTTTTTTGGACGATGTGTCGAAATTACGACTTCTATGATTTGTTTTTTTTAATAAGGGTTTTCTGCGTAGCCGGCCTTTGGCCGGGCTTAGGGATTACATACTCCATGCACTAAACCCACCCTCTCTGCAAACCAAAGCTATTTTGGTTATCAGGCCTTTTTGAGGCATAACATATTTGATAGCGCAAAGGCCTGCTACCCTAGAAAACTTTACTTTGCGGAGAGGGTGGGTTTAATACATGGATTTTGTAATCACCAAGCCCGGCCGAAGGCCGGCTACACAGAAAAACTTTTTTGTAAAACAATCTTTATATAAAAAGCCCTGCCGGGCTTAGAGATTACAAACTCCATAAATTAATTTAGCGGCTTCGCTAAATAATTATTTTTTTTTGGGTAGCAGGATTTACGGGGAAATATATTTCCACATTTTCAACTGATATGGCTTTATTTCCACTTTGGTTGCAAAATCAATATGACTTTATTGCTCAATCGTGTTGGTTATAAAGCCATGTGGCCTTATTTCCCATTGAATTGAGAAATAAGGCCATATGGCCTTATTGCCTATGGCTTTATTTCACCCCCCCCCCCCCCCCCCAAAATTTATTTGTTGAGTTACAATATTGAATATTTTATTTTATTTATTTACGTTTTTTTTTTAACAAATTAGTGACTTTTTAACATTTTGGGTAAATTTTATTCATAATACCGGTACGTACCGGTATCGATGTTTCGGTAACGGTTTATCGTTACCGAAATAATCAAAAATACCGTTACCTTTACCGTTACCGATATAAAAAAATATGTACTACCAATACCGTTACCAATACCGTTATTGGTTTCGGTTGCCAACCCTGCTATAGACCGATTAGTTTTTCTTATTTCTTTTGAAAACTCTGGAGAGGATTATTAACTTATCCATCAGGATGTCCGTCAGTCCAGTGTAACTATCTGCCTCCCAACATGCCTATAATAAGGGCAAGTCAATGGAGACGGAACTACACTCTCTTGTTGGATACATTGAGAGATCCCTGGAATACAAGGAGTACACTCTGGCTGCCTTTTTCGATATAGAAGGTGCCCTTTAACATTGTCAAACCTGAAGCAATCAGTTTTTCCCTGGACAACTTGGGGGTGGGTAATATCAAATCCAGACTTGGTATAAACCTGCTCGCCCATAGGACTATTAGGTCAACTAATGGCAGGTCAGTGGTAACCAGGACAGCAGTACGTGGAACTCCACAAGGAGTAGTCCTATCACTGCTTCTGTGGAACCTTAGCATAAATGCTCTCCTAGTCAAATTGGACGATATGGGTTGTTAAGAACGTCTCCTACGCGGACGACGTGGCCGTTTCAGTATCCGGAAAATATCCAGAAATACTGTCTGAACGAATGGAACTATATCCTGAACTTCTTTCTAAATAGTGTTCAGATGGCGGTCTGGGGGTAAATGCAGGCAAAACTGATCTTGTTCTATTTTCAAATAGGACAAAGATTCCCAGGTTCATCCGACCGAAATTAGCCGGAATAGATCTAGTATCTATATCTAGACAAAAAGCTTCTTTGGAACTTGAACACTCAAGCAAGTGTCAAAGGCAAATACTGCCATCTATTGCTGTAAGAAGGCCATAGGAAGCAACTGGGGTCTTACTCCCCGAAATGTCAATTGGCTATTCAATACGGTCGTCAAGCCCATACTAATGTATGGAGTATCCGTTTGGTGGGAGGCGACGGAGAAGGCCACTCACCAAAAGACATTCAATAGGTTACTTAGGACAAGTGCGCTGCTGAAAACAGGCGCACTTTGCTCCTATCCGATGAAATGTCTACTTGCAATGCTTCATTGGCTGTCAGTAGAACTTCTCGCAATGTATTTATCCGGGAACACAGCTACTATGCTTGCGGCAATAAACGCATGGTCGTATAAACCGTACGTTCATGCAAGAATCCTGGGGCAGCATGATGCCGCAGTGAACATCGACTACTGCACCCCTATACCCTTGTTCGACAGGTCCGATTGGACGGACGGTCTCGACATTCCTGAGGAGACACTCGATGTTTTTACTGATGGCTCCAAAATGGACGGCCGAGTGGGGGTGGAGTTTTTGCGAGTCAACTGGATTACAGGTTCTCATTTCGACTACCAGACCAGTGTAGCGTATTTCAAGCCGAGATAATGGCTGTGAATTGGTAAGGGTGCCAACGGATATCACTCGGGGATATCTATATTTTCAACGATCTAGAATTTCTAGAATCTCATAATCTCAAAATCAGTAAAATGGGAATTCACCACAATGACTACTACATGGGATGACAGGATATGGAGAAGGAAGATACGGTAGCGCACTTCCTATGCCAATGTCCAGCATACGCCCATCGGAGAGCCAAACATTTTGATAACCCGATACTGGCAGATTTGACGTGTCTATCCGGCATGGATGTGAATAGGATAAACTCGTTAATCAGAGATTCTGAGCGATTCCCAGTTGGAAAATGTGTCACTGAGCATATTTCCACAGTGACTCCTTGAGGAAATGCCTTCAGGTTCTGACAAATCATAGGTAATCTTTGATGACATGTCCTCACATTTTCAGCACTGAATATTTGCTTTAAGAGTGTGGACAATTCCTCCAAGACGTCTAAAAGGAAATGTCTTCAGAATAGCAGTATATTAAATTAGAATTTTAAATCTGAGCAACTCTTAAATTTCCAAGAAAAAGATGGCAATATTATCGATTTATTTTAAATAAAATCAAAATCTAACAAGTATAACAAAAGTAATTAATAGACAAACAATTTTCAAAATAAAGTTTGGAACAAGTTGTTAAGTGTTTGACTAATAAACTGGAGGTTCCAGGTTCAAATCCAGTTGGGACTAAAAATGGCGAAATGATTATTCTAAATATGAGAAAGATAATTTATAAAGGAAAATGGATAAAAGTAAAAACTAAAGGAAATACGAAAATTTTTTGTATTTTCGCATGACCTACGTCAGACATTTCCCCAAAGAAGTCTTAGGTGATATGTCCCCAGAAGGTCAGCCCTGACCACTGCTGACTTTGAGTGAGGACATTTTGAAAATTTGTATGAAACTGTCCTCAACCCAGTACATAGAGATGTCTTGTGGATGTCAACAGTGACTCTGACATGTCGCCGCTCCATCACAGAGGATGGCTTAAGGACGTTGCCAACTGGGTTCAGCTTTGATCCCAGTGAGGCCACTTAAGCATAACTTTTTCTTTATCTTTCCCTCTTCTCTCCCTATATTTTCTTTTCCTCCTCATTTCGTTTATAGGTAACACAACGGGACCACGTTTATTGAAGGACTCAAGTAAGCTGTCCAAAAGGCGGCTGCCTACTTACCTAACCTACCTCATAATTACAAATCGTAAATGATTTTAACATAACCAAGAACAAGTTACGATGACCATCGTCTCGTTGTAGCGAAATAGACCGAGGCCTCTGGCGGCAATCGATCACACGCTCTAAGAGCAGAGTCACAATTGGCACCACATTCGGTTACCACAAAATGTTTTCATACATTTTGTATTAAAAGCAAATAATCGCTTTGTGGTCGACCACGCTGCCGCCAGAATAGATTATATTCTATTTTTGTAGTTCTCTCTCACCACCCTCTCATATTTTTAAAATTTCTGTCAAGTAGCGTTGCCATATGTTCAACAAAATATGCTAATTTTTCCAATTGGAGTTGATATATTGTTTGTGTGTTGCAAACAAAAAACATTGTGTACCTGTTTTTAAGGAATAACTAAAGAAAAAAAATAAATGTGTAACTGATATGAGCGTCATTTTCATTATAAAATGTGTCCGGTCGTCTGTCGTTTAATTTTAATGCGTCGCTCTCTCTTTTGATGTGGTTCGTCGTCGGTGGTGCCAATTGTGACTGGGCTCTTAGTTAGTCAATGAGTGTGGGGGGACTCATAGACTAACTTACTGGGACGCCTTGATTAGGAATAACGAGGTCCATTTCGTATAAAATCATGACCTCTTTTGTGGCAGCATCTTTTATAAAATGCAACAATTGTAAGTGGTTTTCACAAAAAGGGTATTTGAAAGTCGATCTGACAACATACAACTACTCTTGTTAAGTTCTTCTTAACTACAATCGTTTACAGATCTCCCTAAAGTGATTGTTACTTCTTTTTTTTTTCGTTGTAGATGCTGTTTTTTTTTTTTTCATTTGCTACAAAATTCCACCCCTTTTTCTATTGTTCTGTCCATCAAAATTGTATAAACTTGTACGTTTTTTCCGTTTCTTATGTTTTTGAAGTTTAGTTTTTCTGGTTCATGTTCGTTTTTGCTCTGAGCTGATGATGCCAACATTGCATGGTTGGTTTTCAATACATTTGTTTTTTCCTTGTTTTTTTCCTGATAAAGCTCTGCCTTCTTTTACTTGTCTTTAAATTGTGATTGTACGATATATTTGCAGCTACTACATTTTGAAAGGTAAAGAAAAGTGTATGGACATGGTCACTGAGTTTTTATTTCCAATTTTTTTTTTGTGTTACCATTGATTTTTACCATTTTTTTTTTAACAATTTATGTTACAAATTTTGTATTTTAAATTGTAATATTAGACTAATCCAAATTAAAATAGCAATTGACAAATGTAATAAGCAAAATTATTTCAAAAATAGATTGAGTTTGATCCTTAAAATGCTTCGAGTTTGAGCCTTATGAGAAATGTGATGGCATGAAGCTTCAGCAGCAACTTAAAACTTAACCTTAAACTAACAGGAAATTATTTATCTCTCCAGTCAGAAGTAAAACCTATTCAGACAGCTGAAAAAAAAGGCTAATTTCAGCAGGAAAATCTGCTAATTCCAAAAGACACGATTTCACAGAATTATCTGCTGAAATTACAACGAATGGACATAGAGGTTTATGCGAGGTGTCATTCATTGTCATCAATGGACCCTGTATGTACGAATATATTAAAATAAAACGACAAATCCTCATTTTCCCAACTAATATATTTATGCAATTATACAAACATATTTATAAATTCTTAACTTTTAGCCAAAAATATCTTACAATCATTACAAAAAGTAATAATTTTACGATTTTATTGAGTATAAATAATAACTTAAAACGTGACACTGCACCGTTGGAGGCTTCTGGTGGATGTTTAAAAATGTTTACTTTGATACCACGTATAATGTCATCGAAATATTCAAAAAAATTCATATTTAAGGCTTCATTCAAACAACCAAATTGATCACTGTACCAAAAACAAGAAGAAATTTTTGTTGAATATAGTAAAACTCGGTAAAGACGAACTGCAAGAGACCAGCTAAAGTTATTTTGTATACTTAAAATAATAACTGTGTAAAATACTTTGAAAAATTACTGTAATATCGTTTTGACAGATATTCTACAGAGTTTTCTTTAAAAATACAGATTTGTGACCAATTAAATTTAATTTCTAGTTCTAATTTTGTAGATCAAAAGAAGAAAATACAGATTTGAGGAATTTTAATTGCATCTGTAATTTTACACACATTGGCTGTAATTTTAATTTTACAGATTATTTACAGATTTTGTCTGCTGAAATGCTAATTTGAGCCAAATGTTTTGTAAACGACAAAAAAACATGCATTTAACTAAACTCTGCAAATTTAAAGATATTTTAGAAAATATAACTGGTGGATCACCGATTTTGTTACTTTTTGGTTATTTTATAGAACTTTATAAATTACACTGTACAACAATTTCAAACTTTTTCACAAAATTACGGGGTTCCGACGATTGATTCTGGTAGAGGAGACAAAAAAAGATACACGTGTGTCGGCGTTTGCAAGATCACATCGGAATTTTACCCCTCTAACTCCCACTCATAGCGGTATTTCTTGCCTTTATTCCAAAAAATCGTAAAAAACACCCCGAAAATAAGGGAAGGCGAGGATAAAATGTTCTACAAAAATGTTTCCATACAATTTTACTAAATACTTCAGAGTTCACTAAAGCCCAAAAATTAACACAAACACCAAAAATGAGTCATGTTCAAGATTGCGCATTAAAAAAATTATAAAAACAATTAACCTTTAGTGGGCAATATGAAATTAGACTGATTTTTGGTGTTTCGGTTAAGCTAAGTAAAATTTTATGGCTAACATTTTTTATAACGTTTCATTCCCGCCCCACCCCTTTATAGGGGTGTTTTATACGATTTGTTAGAATATAGCCAAAAATTACCGTTATGTAGAGGAGTTAGAGGGTTAATATGTTCGACTTAAATATTTGCCATTATATTTTGGGCTTTGGTGTGTTCTGAGATATGTAGTAAAATTTAATGGCCAACATTTTTATAGAACATTTCATCCCCGTCCTCCCTCTATTTAAGAGTGTTTTTTACGGTTTGTCAGAATAGAGCCAAAAAATACAGTTATGATAGGAAGTTAGAGGGTTAATATGTCCCACAAAAATATTTGTCATAATATTTTCTACAAAGTTCCTGGACACACTTCACATGTAAAGAAAACATAGCTTTATATACCGATATGTTGCAAGAACAGGCAAAAGGTGGGAAACTTTAACCGTCTCTACACTCAAAATATTTTGTTGGCAATAACAAATGAAAAACACACTTAAAACCAGTGAATAAACAATTGAAAACCATCCCAGTAATTATTCATTTGTTTTAACAAACATCAACATTTATTTTTTACTGTTGACAAAATTTTCTAAAATAAATAACATTAACATTAAAAAATTACGGTTTTTTCACTCTTTTTTACCAACAAATTCGAAAAAAATAACCAACGAAAACATTAAAAATTAATGATAGTTCTGTTATTTTTACCAACAAATTTCAAAAAAATAACCTACGAAAACAATAAAAATTATTGATTTCGTAGGTAATTTTTTACAATTTTTTATTGAAATATTTTTTTAAAAATTTTTGGGGAATCGATCCCGCAATCAACTACGTTCTGGCTAGACACTCTACCCATCGTGCCAAAGTCACTTGATACAAACATGTTTTTATATTTCTATAAATAATTTTTTGATTTTTTTTTTCTACAAAAAAATAACTGACCTGTGTAGGTAAAAACTAATGATATTTCATTAAAAAATACCAACAATTTAAAAAAAAAATTACTTACACAAATCATTAAAAATCAAAAGAATAATCAGTAGTTTTAACTTACAGAACAAAAATAAATGACTTTAAAAATTAAATGTTAATGAAAGTCTTTATTTTTTAGTGTGTTATTTTTGAAACAAAGGACTGAAATAGTCATTAATAAAAACTGAACATCAAACAAATGTTTTTTCTTTTAAAAACGACTAAACGGAAAACTTTTTAAATAAACTACAAACAGTTAATGACATATTTTTTTGAGTGTAAAAGGAAATTCCGATGTGATCTTGCAAAACGCCGACACATGTTTATATTTTTTTGGTCACCTCTACCAGAATCAATCGTCGGAACCCCGTTTTTTTTAGTGTTGTACTGTGTTATGAAAAACATTTTTTTTATCTACACTCAAAAAAAACTTGTAAAACGACTTGAAAAGTTTGTAACTGTTTTTTTGCTACCTCCTATTTGACAACAATTCCTTGTAATTTAACAAGCCTTAATTGTAAATTTACAAATTTTTTGACTCGATAAAACTTACAAGGAGGTTTCGTGTTTTTATTTTTCGCTACATTAAAAAAATTATGTAGGTAAATTCCAGTGAATATTCACTTAAAACAAATGAAATTTTATTTAAAAACCATTCCACTTTTTTTTAATTTAAAATAAAAACATATTACAGTCAATTTGAAATGATAATTTAATGACTAACCAAAACATTAAAAAACTAGTGAATATTAACTTATTTTGTATTGAAAAACACTAAAACCGTAGAACTATGGAAATTTTTTACTGCCGAAATTGAATGTAACAGAAAATTCTTTTTTAAGACAGTAAATTCTTTTTTGTAAACTACAGAAACAGTAGAAAACATGAAATCCTTAATAAAATTAATGATTTTTCTTTTAAAATAACTTTACTGATTACTTTTTAAAATAACCTACAAACAGTTAATGACATAATTATTTGACGAGATTCCTAGTAAAAATACCAATAAAATTGTAAATTTTTAACTTTTTTTAACGCAATAAAACTTACAAGGAAATCTCGAGTATTTACTAGATTTTTTTTTGTAAAAAAATTTTGAATATTTGTAAAATTACAAAAAAAAAATTGTAAAATTACAAAAAAAATTTAAATTTTGATCGAAAATTTTTTGTTAAAAAACAAGTAAAACTGTCGTATATTGGTTAAATGTTATTACGAGACTTTTTCTAGTAATTTGATAAGGTTTTTTTTTGGAAGATATGGGCATTAAAAACATAAATTTTTTGCAATATTGACTTTTTGACAGTTTGTTATAATTTTTTTTTTACTGTGACAATATTGCAGATAAAATGATTAAGAATTAAAATAAAAAAAATCAATACAAAATTTTAAAAACAATATTTGAATGTCCTTTTTTATTGGGAAGGACACCATGGATTTCCAAAAACTAAATTTTTTATTAAAGTTTACGATGTTTCTTTAACGCTGTTAAAATTTCAGAGAGTTTTTTCGTATTGTTGGGAAATAACTTTTTAAAATTTGTAGGAGAGCCAAATATTTAATTTTTTTTCAAAGTTTTACTAAAATTCAAACATTTAGCTATCAAACCAACTTTGGAAATTTTATTGCTCGCCAACGCGAAAAAGCACCTCCCTGAAAATGTAACAGCGTTAAGAGGATATTCTAAGCTGTAATACATTTTTTTTTTTTGGAAATCCATAGTGTGCTTGTCAGGAAAAGAGGGCATTCCAACGCTCTAAAAAAACCTTGTCAAATTACTAAAAAAAGTATCGTAATCCCATTTTACCAATATTTGACAAATTTTCTTGTTTTTAAACAAAAAATTTTTGATCGAAATTAAAATTTTTTTTGTAATTTTACATTTTTTTTTGTAATTTTACAAATTTCAAAGTTTTTCTACAAAAAAATCTGGTAAATTCTCGAGAATTCCTTGTAAGTTTTATTGCGCCAAAAAAGTTGTAAAGTTACAAATTTATTGGTATAAAGCTTGTAAAATTACAAAAAATCTCGTAATATTTACCTGGAATTCTCGTAAAATTGGAGGTAGCAAAAAATTTGGTAAAGTCGCGAAACCTCCTTGTTTATCGCATCAAAAAAATTTTAAATTTACAATTTTATTGGTGAAAAGCTTGTTAAATAACAAAATTATTGGTAAAAAGCTTGTAAAATTAGAAGGAATTCTTGCCAAATAGGAAAAAAATTACAAGGAATTCTTGCCAAATAGGAAAAAGTTACAAACTTTTCTTGTCATTTAACAAGTTTTTTTTATGAGTGTAGGTCTCCTTTAAAGCCCTTCAAGGATATACTTTAATTATATTGGTTCATTTAATATTTTTGGAAATGCTAACAATATCTCGAGAAGGATACTGACAAAAGGTTCCAGTTAAGGAGGCCAAATATATACATTAGGGTTATGACTCATTTTTGACAAAATTTTTACCTATCACCACGTGATAGACCATACAAAATTAATATTAAAAATCGTATTTGCGGGTCATTTTGGCAAAAAAACCTTCCGCACCAAACGCAATTTCGAAAAAGTCACAGATATTTTTTGTTTTAAGTCCTATTTTTAAAAACTAAGGTAATTTTAACCCTTCCAATGAATGAATTATATAAAAAAAGATCTTGTAAACAATTACGAATAAAAATAATGCCACTTGGACTTTTACTTTTAGAGCTACATGCTGCCAAAATTGACGTTATAAATAGTTAACTTTATGCAGTTAAGGGTTAAACCGCCAAATTAGAATCTTGAAGGAGTCAAAAAAGTCCCTCCATAAAGCATTCGTCATTTTGACCTTAAATAGCTTTTCCTACACATCGTTTGGGTCTCATATTTTCTTAGTTTCAATTAAATTAAGAAAATATAGACCAAATTTCATCTCTTTTGGTGCGGGAACTTTTTTGACGGAAGCGAAAAAGTAAAAATGCAATTCTTAATATTTTTTATGGCCTTTTTGGCTAGGCAGGTAAATTTTGATATTTGCAAAAAAATGTCATAACTAATATACATAGATAGAATGATGAAATCAAAATTATTTTTATCGTTCTAGATTGGCCAAATGTAGCATTAAGCTTCAAGAAGTTTTGCGGTTGCAGTTTCATCATATTGTTATTACTTATAATCAAGGAGAGGACTTTCATGCAAATGCATGTTTTTCCCTTTGGTCATAGAATATCATAAACAAAATATCTTTGAGAATCAATGAATTTGCTTTAAAATGGCATTGATTCGTTAGTGCATATTTTTGCATATTTTGCCTAAAATGCATATTTTTCCATATTTTGCTATTTTTTTTCGCATAAATGCATATTTTTGGGTCATATTTTGTATAAATTTTAGTTTTTAGATAATTTTTTTTTAGTATTTTTAGCTATTTTTAAGATTTTTTATGATATTTTGAGCAATTATTAAATTTTTTTATATCATTTTTATTTTTTTAATAACATTTTAGCGTCCAACCTGAATCAAATTACGTCGCGTAAGGCGTAACGCCCAATAATTTTTCGTTTCTAATATTTAAATGTGAGTTACCTAAATCAGAGTCCCCGCACAACAATGTCGGTGGCGTTTTTTTCATGCAAATTTGGCAAGAAAAAACGCTCGACCGAAAACCGCTTGAATATAATCAATTTTATTTTTGTGTCGGTTTCTCTCTCTCTTTTAATTTTTGATATTAAAATGTTGCCACATTTTCATAAATATTTCGATTATTTTCGATAAAGTAAACAGAAATATGTGATCCCTAAAAAAAATTATGTAAAATTAAAAAAAAAAAAACACAAAAAAACTAATCAATATAAAAAAATCATATTGATATTAAAAATTACAATAAAATTAAATAAAAGTGTGACGGAATTTCCAGCTACCGCCTTTGTTTTGCGCCTATACTCTCCCATGACCGAAACCGTCAACCGCTCCGACATTGTTGTGCGGGGACTCTCAAACGGACGTAAAAATTTCAAATTTGATGTGTTTGTTTTTGTTTTTTTTTACGTCTTGCGCTACGCATTTGATTCTGGTTCGACCCTTATGCACCTGTTTATTATGAGCTTACAATGCCAGACTGAATTAAAATGTTATGTTTTTTTAATGAAAGTAAAAAAAGAAGTGGATATTTATTATTTTTAGTGCATATTTTACGATTTTTAGTGCATATTTCAAGACTTTTTAGTGCATACTTTAAGCGCCTAAATCATAGTTTTTTAGTGCATGAAGGTCCCTGCCCAGTCAGAAAAATACAATCGCAAAAGCGCTGTGAAAGCGTTGTGGACGGTTCTACCAGCGTTCCATTTACCATCTTCAAAGCGCTTTCAGATGATCCGAATGATAACATCGATCTACGCTAGGTTTAAAGCGTTTTAAAAGCGTTTTAAAAAAGTGCTTTCAGAACGGTTTGTTTAAAGTCATGAAAGCGCTTATAAAGAGCTTAAATACAAAAATTAAAGATATTTTCCAGCGATTGAAATAAGAAAAAACAGTACTTTAAAGCAGCGGTTACCAACCTATGGTACGCGTACCACTAGGGGGTACGCGAAACTGTCCGCGGGGGTACGCAAAATTTTAGTAATTTGGACATTCGTTTTAGATTAACCTTTCAATGCTGGTTTTCAAAGATTTCCATAACGTCAGCTTTTTAAGAAAGTTGAGGTCAAAGTTCACAAAAAAACGTATTTTTATGCAATTTAGAGAGCATTTTTTGCAATATTTTTGGATAATATTTTGAGATCTAACCACTCGTTTTCGATTAACCTTTCGATGCTGATTCCGAATATGGATCCCAAATTTTTCTATGATGTCAGGTTTTTGAGAAAATTTATGTCAAAGTTCTCAAGTAACTTGTTTTTGGGCATTTTTTGAACGGATGGTGATAGAGTGGAAATTTTGGTAAGCCCAAAATGCCCTTTCATTGTATAAACGAGGTTGTTTCATTCGAAAAGTCACGGAATTATTGATCTGACCTCGTATTTAAAAAAAATGTGTAAAAAAAAATGTAAACAAGTAAAAAAGTAAAATTCGGCCTTGCCGAATGTAGTGATACCCTCCACAATTTCTAAAAGAGTATTGCAAAAATTTTATTTAAAAGTAAATTTCTTATGAAAAGAAAAAAAAAATTTCCGCGAAAAAAAAAAATTTGGTAAAAAAAAAAAAAATCCGCGATTTCTTTATTTTTTTGTCAAAAAATATGTTTGTGCTTGTTTAAATACCATTTGGTGTTCAATTATGTTCACATAAGTCAATCAACAGCCGAATTAAATCATTTCGTATTTTTAGGTTATGTTGAATGTACTAAAATTTTTGAGGTGTCCTTACATTTTCGTTCATAACTTTTGAACCGCTGAACCGATATCGCTCAAATGCAATACCAAACTTCTCGGGAGAACTTCCAATACACATGTTAAGTTTCTCCGTGTAATATTTTGGCCGTGATCACCATTTCCACAGACAGACGGACATCGCTATAAGGTCTTAAAATCGATCGGGGTCCCAGACCCATATTTTAATGAGTTACAAACGGAATGACAAACTTATATATATCAGTTAGAGTGGAGGGTATAAAAATAAAGTTGAAAGAATGTATGAAGTGAGGTTGAGATTGCACGAAATAGAATTGTTGTGTTGGAAACGGTTAAAATTTATTCTGTAGAAACTATAAATATTCACATATATAAAAAAAATTTTCATTAATAGTGCATTCACACTTACCTCGAAACCCCGTTGAAACCTTGTATTTTCAATTTTAAACCTCGACTGTTTACACTCGATAATTTTGACACTTATCTAGTTTTCGGAAACTAGATAAAAACAAATATCCTTAAAAACTAATAATATAATGCACAAACTATTTTTTTAAGGGGTTTTATTTTTTTTTTAATCCAAATCAATTAATATTTTAAAGCAATTTTGTAAATAAATAGATTTATTTATTTTTTAATTTTTGACATTTTCCCATTTTCTCTATTTCTCATTGTCGCACAGTGGTAAAAATATGAAAAATTATGAAATTTATTAGGTTTCAACGTACTTTCGTTGAAACCTCACTACAAAAAGGTTTCAATTTGTGAGGGAAAATACGTATTTTCAAATGAGGTTTGGCACGAAACCTCGTTAAACGGGGTTTCGAGGTCAATCTGAACGTACTATAACACGACAAACCGACAATTAAAATCCTACTGATGATAACACTAACTGGAGTGTTTGAAACCGGTATAGGAATACCACAAATGTCTTATCATTTTTAGAAATTCAATTTTCTTCTTCATTTTTTCATCTTGACAAAAATAATTAGAGCCCGAGCTCGATCTGTACCATAGAAAAAAATAGAAGTGTAACAGAGTCGTATTTCGCTTGAATAAGTATTAGTGACAGCACATTATGTAACTTTTGACGTTTAATAAAAACAATGCAACATAAAGGAGAACAACAACAAAGCAAAAAACAAAAGAGAAAAAAAAAGTTTTTAAACTATCAATAGCGCGTATTTTCTTTAAAAAAAACGTTGAATAAAGCAAAATAAATAATAAACTGAATTAAATGAGAGACAAATTCCATTTTTTATAAACAAAGAATCTAATTTGATATTAAATACGTGTGAGATGAGGAAGAACAAGCATTTTGCCACCATATTGGAAAATACATCAAATACAACACTGCGTACCTTCTAATCTTTTCTATGATCTGTACTCACAAAAAAAAAAAACACTATTGAAAAACATTATATTTTCGCCCCCTGTGATGGGTTCTTGGAACTTTTTTAAAAGTTCAAAAAACGTCCGTGGTTTTAATTTTTGATGTAGAATCGACTGGTGAAATCAGATTTGCAATATTTTCAACCGTTTTTGCTCTGCGGAAAAATCAGCTCAAAATTCGAAAATTTTTCCAAAAACATACCACCATTGTTTTATTAAATTAACTCTAATATTTATATGTGAAGTTTTATAACGAAAACAAAAAACGTTAGGGGGTACGCGGCTGATAAATTTTAAAATTAGGGGTACGCGAGCCAAAAAGGTTGGTAACCGCTGCTTTAAAGGACTTCATATAAAGCAGATATTTTTTTTATTCGTTAATTGTAGATATTTTTTTTATAAAAGTATTTTAGAAAATAAAAATTAAATTCAATGTAATAAAAAAAATAAACTTAGTAAAGGTAAATTAGCTACTCTAAAAGCAAATTATTCAAAGGAAATATTAAGAAGATTTGTGGAATGTATGCCACATTTTTATGGTCCTAATTGCCAAACAATGAATATTCACAATTTCATTCATATCGCAGATGATGTAGTAAATATGGGGGCACCTATATCACAGTTCTCTGCTTTTGATTTTGAAAACAGTCTGGGTTACTTAAAATCGATTGTTAACTCTCGGAACAATCCAATTGCTGAAATTCAACGAAAATTGCATGTTTTTCATACCGTTAACTCTCCAAATAAAGCTCCATTGGTATATCCTCTCTATAAAAACAAAAAGTATTCTCTTGGCAAAGTAATGGAATCCACTGAAACAAAAGTTGTGTTTTCTTTTATTAATATTCATGGTTTGAAAATTACTGCATCCCATCCTGATAACGCAATTCTACTTAGTAATGGAAATATTATGATAGTAAACCAAATTTTTAGTACAAATCGATCTAAAACACATGTGATAATATATATTTAAAAGGCAACATCTTTAATGAAATAAACGATTATTTTGTCTATCCAATTCCATCAAAAGAAATAAGACTTTATAACGTTAAAAATTTACGTGAAGATGTTATTGAAGTCAGTGTGCATATTGTAGAAGTTAAATGCATTATTTGTAAATTTTATAACGAAACTATTGCTATAACTCTTTTGCATAAATGATAATAAAAAAACTTAAAACAGATTTACAAATTAAAAAATGTTTTATGTTTTCAAAATTTTGCGTTTTCAATGTGGTGGTAGGGAAAAATTATTTAATTTGATTTAAAAAAATGTTTTTATAACAATTTGTTTAAAATTGAGTATAATCTAAAAAATACTATACTTGTATGTACTACGAAAAAAATTTAAAAACGTTTGCAAAAACTGCTTTAAAACCATTTAATTTTGAAACGAACATGTATTTTGTTAATAAAGTGCTTTCAAAACGCTTTTCGAAAACGCTCTCAAGGCGTTCGAATAAAGCGTTTTGAGAATGCTTTTTTTTGTTACAGTGCTTTCAGAACGCTTTTCGAAAACGCTCGCAAAGCGTTCGAAAATAACGTTTTGAGAACGTTCTTTTTTTTGTTACAGTGCTTTCAGAACGCTTTTTTTTTTATAACCGTCGTCAATTTCTGCTTGGGTGCTTATAATACTTACAGTTCACTATCTGATATTGATTTTTCCAAATTTATCATATTTAAATTGATCATATTGTATGACTTTTCGGTAAAAAATTTTAGAGCTTCAACGGTATAGATAATGCGCCGTGTAATTTTCAATAACATTGGTTTTTTACCCATTAAACGTAAAATACTATCAACTAAGAGAGCAACTGGTATATTGATTAGATAAAACTGAAAATAAAATAAATAAAAATATATTATTGTTCCTGCCACTTTCTTTTACATCTCTTTCGAAATAGAGATCACAATCTCACGTTGTTTAAATGGCTCATCAAAAAAAAAAAAAAAATATTGAAAAAATAGCCGAATTTAACAATCTCACTTGTTTTAATTTTTTTTTGTCACTTTGGCCTTGGAAAAATTTTTAAAATTTTTAAGCGAAAAAATATTTTTATACCCTCTACTCTGGTGATAGAAATATATATTTGTTTGTCATTCCGTAGGTCACATTGAAATATTGGTCTAGGCCCCATAAAGTATATATATTCATGATCCTTGATCGATTTTAAGTCGAACTAGCGATGTCCGTCTGTCTGTTGAAATCGTGTTTTTGGCAATAATCCGGAACCGATTAAAATGCTTGTGGTACCAAAAGTAGGGTAATTCTCCTGGTCTCAGGGTAAATACTATTTTTGTAAATCGGTCAAGTAATTCAAAAGTTATGAGTAAAAATGTAAATGTACCTACAAAATTTCACACAAACAAATGCTATAACTTGACACCTGTTGAATGAATGTGAACGAAACTTGGAACATAATGTTGTTTTATCATTCCTAACTCTCACAAAAAATTTGGGCGGAATCGCACAAGTAACCCAAAATTTTAAAAAGCTTTATCTTGGTTAAACAAATACATCGAAATATCGGTCTAGGACCCCATAAAGTATATATATTATTGATCAGTGATCGATTCTAAGACATTCTAGCGATGTCCGTCCGTCCGTCTGTCTGTCCGTCTATCCGTCTGTAGAAGACACGATACAGTCCAAAATAAAAGAGCTAGACTTCCAAAATTTGGCACGAATATGTCTTATATTCCTAGGCATGGTTAAGTTCGGATATGGGCAAATTCAGACCAAATGGAAAAAATTTCCTCCTTGGAGAACTAAACCAACCTAACAAAACCGGAATTTTTCAGGGTTTTTTGTACTTTTGCTAAGCAAATGAAACATTCTTATCTCAGATGAAGTTCAAAATCGTATCCCACCAACCCCCCCCCCCCCCCCCCCCAAAAAAAAGGACGCCCTTGGATTTTTTTTACATTTTGGAGGGTATAAAAGATTCGCCACAGCCGAATGTAACACTCTCACTTGTTTTTAGTTGTGTTAACTTAAATTAAATGAAATGATGTTTTGCACATACAAACTTACAATTAGTGTTGAATACATTTTTTAAAACGATAAAATCAAAAAAAAGCTCATATCAAATTTTTTAACTTACATGTAAAACAAAATTATAAAAATAAGGCGTCAGTAACGGGGTATCAAATCTCCAGATACAATTTTCCATGGGATTTTTTTCAATGGAAGCCATTAAGATTTCATCAGCTTGATTCATAGTCATTTTGAATATTCCACCAAATGTACAATTTACCACTTCTAAATCGTGGGGATTTTGTTTTTTATTTCTAGTAAGAATTTAAAAAATTCAAATTTATGATCGGTTAACAGCAAAGTTTGGGATATATTAAATAAAATTTTATTAGTAAACCATAAATTAAACAAGTAGAAAAATAAAATTTATCTTGGTCGAATCTATGAATACTAGGTTGGTTCTTAAAAACAAAAAGTTGGATTTCTGAACGGGACGCCCCCTCAGTTTATTAAGATTCATGAAAAAGTTATACCAAATTTTTTCAAAATTTTCGAAAATGTTCTTAAGGTTAGAATTTTTTGAAAAAAAAAAAAAAATGTGTAAAAACAAGTAAAAAAGTCAAATTCGGCCGTGCCGAATTTTAAATACCCTCCATCTGTATCCCAGTATTTATAAGGAGTGAGATCATAAAAATGTTAACACACATTTTTGCCTACAACTTTGGTGTAAAGCTTCCAATTTTTTTTTTTTCGGCAGTTTACATTTTAAAAATATGTCAGTTAATAAATTAATTTACATCATGAGTTTTAATTTGCAATTTTTTACACAATGGACGATGAAAGCAAAGTGCGTTCAAAAATAATTAAATATTTTCAACAAAACCAAACATGGACATACAAAAAAATTGCCAAAGAAACTAATGTATGCCGCCAAACAGTTTCAAAAGTGGTAAAAAGGTATCTGGAACACCTAACAATTGAAAGGAAGCCGGGAACAGGAACAACGACTGGTTATCGTAACATTGGTAAGGCATATAAAGTTAAAAGCATCCTTAAGAGAGCTCCTAACACATCTGGCAGAAAAACAGCTCGGTTAGCCCAAGGCTCAGACTTTTTTGTACGTAAAGTGAAACGTAAGGCGGGACTAAAGTCCTACAAAGTTCAAAAAGTTCCCGATAGAAACGCTTTTAAAAATTTGGAGGCCAAAACCAGAGCTAGAAAATTGAAATCAAATTTTATAAAAAAATACAACTGTTGTGTAATGGACGACGAAACTTATGTCCTGGCTGATTTTGCGCAGCTCCCTGGTCAAGAATTTTATGTTTCCGATGTTCGAGGAAATGTTGCGGAAAAATTTCGGTCAAAAAAGCAAACGAAATTCCCCAAAAAATTCCTAGTATGGCAAGCCATATGTAGCTGCGGCCAAAGAAGCCAGTCATTTGTGACATCTGGCTCTATAAACAGCGAAATTTATATCAAGGAGTGTTTGCAGAAGAGACTTCTTCCGTTCTTGAGTCAGCACAATGTATCCACTTACTTTTGGCCCGATTTAGCATCTTGTCACTACAGCAAGAAAGCGCTGGAGTGGTATAATGATAATAATGTGGTTTTTGTACCAAGAGAGGCAAATCCACCAAACTGCCCGGAGCTCAGGCCAGTGGAGAGATATTGGGCTCTTGTTAAAAAAGAATTAAAGGGCACAAAAAAGGTCTCCCAGGACATGCAAGATTTCAAACGTAGATGGACCACCTGCTCTAAAAAGGTGACAGAAACTACCATAAAAGCCTTAATGGGAGGGTTTCCGGAAAAAGTGGATAACTTTGTTCGTAGTGGTTAGAGTTCCATGCGGTTTTTTTGTTATGATTTTGTATTAAATTTTATTTAATAAAAATTTGGTTTGAAGTCTTAAAATTCAGTAGTCTGTTTTTTATTTAACTTTATGTGTGTTAACATTTTTATGATCTCACTCCTTAAATTAATACGATTTTCTAATGCACGTTCTTTAAAAATTTAATATCAATGGCACAGATTAATACAGACTCGACAATTATAACAAGTGTCAAAAAAGTAGTCTTTAACCATATGGTTATTTTTTTTAAATTATTCTACTAATTAGGTTAGAGAGAGAAAACCAATATAAGATAATAATCACAATTGGAGCGGGAAGCGTTTTCCGCAACTGTTCACATACGTTTTATATGACAACAAAATTCCGCCGCGTTTTTCCGCCAAACTAGATTCAATTCTATTTTTATGAGGACAATTGCGTTTTTCCGCTTCCCGCTCCAATTGTGATTATTCTCTAACACGCCATACTAAAAAAAAGGTAGAACGGCTTTTATTGCTTTACTCACTTCTAACTAGTAGAAAGTGTTGCCATGCTTTAAACCAGCTAAAAACCGATCTGTGTCTTCTAAAATCGCTAAGTTTTTACCCATTTTTGTTTTACAACTCTACTGTCTAGTCTGTATATAGTCTGTGTCTATGGTGTTTAGAAAATCTTTTTTTGCCCATTACCAGGGCTGGAAAATCTCTAAACACCGTTTCTGTTAAAATAGCGTGTTTTTTTTTTAAATTTATATGAATATGTATATCAAAATTGCTACACTCAAAAAATTATAACGGTAGATTCCACTACAAAAGACAGTTAAAACAACTACATTTGTTGTTGTTTAGACGTCTACGTTGTTGTTTTTAACTATTAATTAAAACGTCTCCCTATTGTCACCCGCGGATCTTTATGGAATTGGTTTTATTTTGTAGATCAGAAAAAATAAAGGGACACATATTTTTTTAGCGGCCTAAATTCATATTTAGGGGGTAAAAAGGAGGGGGAAGACAAGGCAATTTTTAAGTTTTTAATTCAATTCCATTTTTATGAGGACAATTGCGGAAAAACGCTTTCCGCTCCAATTTGTTAACATTCATCAAAACAAAAAAAAAACGAAACGAAATGTTAACTTCCATTAATTTCTCAATTTAATTTAGCATCGTTTGGAATAGTTTTGTAAAATATTACTCATTTTCGATGAAATATTGATAAAATTAGCTTATTAAGGTACCTACAGACGACGCAATATTATGCACAATATTTTTGACGTTTTCCCACAATTGGCATACATAAAAATACTGAAATCGATTTGATTTGTAAAAATAATATTTATAAAATTTATTCTTAATGAATAAAATTTATTTAAAAAAAATTAATTAACTTATTTTATTTCAAATTTTTAAATTAAAAAAATCAAGTAACTCAAAATAAAAACTTATTAATGGTAAAATTAAAAAAAAGCCACATATGAAAAAAATTATACTCTCGGCCAAACCGGGAGACGAACCTGGTGCCCCCAAATTAATATCCGACGACACTACCATTAGACCACCGGCAGCATTAAAAATGCATGTCAAATTCGCAATTTTGTTTGATTATAACACAGCAATGCTTAAAATAACTTACCCAGTGGTAGGTATACCCAGTGGTAAGTATACCCAGTGGTAGGTATACCCAGTGGTAGGTTTAAAAATATATTCCTAGTTTTTTATAGGGATCATACTATACTATAAGCTAACAAAATTAACCGTTACTAACAGTGTTGCCAGAAATCGTCAATAGGCAAAAATCGTCTGTCCGTTTGTAAGAATTGGACGCAAAATATAAATATATTGAATGTGTTTGATATTGATCTTATCCAAGAAATTATCAAAAAAAAAAAAAAAAACAATCAAAACACAAATAAAGAGTGGATGGTATAAAAAAAAATGTAGAAAATATAATTTTTTTTCAAAAATTATTTCATTAGCAATCTAACGACTATCTTAAAAGAGATAAACAAAACCGGGCAAATTACAACAAACCCTCTACTGTTGTGTATAAAAGAAGTTTTGTTGAATATACCATATTTTTTCCACCAAAATTCAATTTCGCTTTTAAAGAAAAACAAAACGACATTTAATTAATAATTAATTACAGCACATTTATATATTTGCAAAAACTGAGAAAAATCAATGACTCGATAAATATAATGAAGGGTATAGATTTAGGTGATTTAAATAAAATTATAATAATAAACAATATTAACAAAAAAAAAAAAAAAATCTTGAGTCCTAACATGATTCGAACCCGGGACTCCATGTATGAAAAGCCAACACTCTAGCCATCATACCACAGACTGATTAAAAGTTTTACAATTTTGCGGGTATGTTAAAAGAACGAGAACCAAAACAGATAAATTAGTGTTGCCAGAAATCGTCAATGAAATCGTCTGTCCGTTTGTAAGAATTGGACGCAAAATATAAATATATTGATATTGAAGAAATTATAAAAAAAAGAACAATCAAAACACAAATAAAGAGTGGATGGTATAAAAAAAAATGTAGAAAATAAAATTTTTTTTCCAAAAATTATTTCATTTACCCAATGACAAAGAATACAAAAGATTGTTAGGCCGAATATATTAAGGGGATTTTAATAAATTGTAATTTTATAAACAATATTGAACCTAAAAAATAAATAAAAAACAAAAAAAAAAAACTTCATCCCGACCATGACTCAAACCTGCGACCATATGAATGATAAGCCAACAGTGCAGCCATCATACCACGGACTGCTTCTGAATGTCTTAGCAATTTAACGACTATGTTTAAAGAGATAAAAAAAAACCGAGCAAATTACAACAAACCCACTACTGCTGTGTATAAAATAAGTTTTGTTGAATATACCATATTTTTTCCACCAAAATTCAATTTCGCTTTTAAAGAAAAACAAAACGACATTTAATTAATAATTAATTACAGCACATTTATATATTTGCAAAAACTGAGAAAAATCAATGACTCGATAAATATAATGAAGGGTATAGATTTAGGTGATTTAAATGAAATTGTAATAATAAACAATATTAACAAACAAAAAAAAAATATATATTTTGAGTCCTAACATGACTCGAACACGGGAGTCCATGTATGAAAAGCCAACACTCTAGCCATCATACCACAGACTGATTAAAAGTTTTACAATTTAGCGGGTATGTTAAAAGAACGAGAACCAAAACAGAAAAATTAAAAAAAAAGCATTTAAGTAAACTGGAGTTATAACTCTTAAAACATAAAATATTAACAACATTTTTCAAATGTATTTAAATATGTTTATTAAAGGCCAAGATAAATCATCTTCTAAATGTGCCAATTTTGCTCCAAATTTGCTCATATTTTCTATATAGGCAACAAAGACCATATTTACACTCCATGTTAAAATTTGTTTACATATGTTAATCAGAATTTGAGTTATAGTATTTTACATGCTAGGTTTGTATGGGGGGTGTTACACCCCTTTTTTCTATTCCGCCCAAATTTTACATAGAGATCAGACATGCTAAAATATCATTCTATACCAAATTTCATTCGAATCTGTTAAACAGAAGCCGAGTTATAGCATTTTGCATGCTAAGCTAATGTGGGAGGTGTCACTCCCCTTTGTCCAATTCTTCTAAAATTTTACACAGACATTGTACATGGTATAATATTATTCTGTACCAAATTTTATTTTAATCTGTAAAGTAGAAGCTGTGTAAACGCATTTTGTATTTTCAAAATTTAAGAGGTGTCGTTAAACTTTCACTCATAACTTTTGATCGGCTGGGCCGATTTCGCTCAAATGCAATACCAAACTTCTCGGGAGAACTTCCAACAAATATGTTAAGTTTCAGTCATCTCTGTGTAATATTTTGTCCGCTACAGCATTTTCAACAGACAGACAGACGGACAGACGGACATCGCTAGAATGTCTTAAAATCGATCGGGCATCATGAATATATATACTTTATGGGGTCCCAGACCGATATTTCGATGACCCTCTATCACTAAGTGGAGGGTATAAAAAAATTAAATAAATCATTATGAAACCGGTTTTGTTTAACAATTGACCCTTAGTATTTAATTAAAAATTTATAGATTTTTCGGACATAGTTCAACCTTTACTACGTTGACCAGGGTTTATGATTTTCTGTGTAAAAATAATTCAATACTAAGCTTTTATGATAAAATAAAACTTTGTATTAATTACTTTCAATAAGTTTTTGTAATAAAGTCAAATTTCGGTTTTAAGCCTCTTGGCCGCCGGTCAACATGTGTTAAAAATGTCCTGGACTAGTAAAATTTCAAAACTGTGTAATACAGGTCAATGGGAACAGCACTCAATTGAACTTTAGTTAATTTTTCCCAAAATTTTGGTCAAAGCAAAAGAATACACAATAATGGTTGAAAAAACGAATTTTCTTGAAAATCGCTAAAAATTAAATCGCTACATCTGCTAAATGGAAAGAGCGAAAAATACCCAAAATAAAATATGGATTCTCCAAGATGTATTTAATAAAATTGAGAAATAAAACTTGGAGATTTTTAATTTTATGGGAATAAAATATTAAAATCCATGAAATTGTGTCTTTGGGCGTGATCTCAGTAAAGGGTTAACTATTTCCGAAAAATCTATAAATTTTTAGTTAAATTCTAAGGGTCAAGTCTTAAACAAAACCGGTTTCATAATGATTTATTTAACTTCAAGAGCCCGGTGCAACCTAAGAACCTTTTCGAAAATTTTGAAAAAATGTTGGTATAACTTTTTCATGAACCTTGATAAACTGAGGGGGCGTTCCGTGCAAAAATCCAACTTTTGTGTTTTAAGAACCACCCTAATGAATACCCCCCTCAACCCAGCAGAAACTTGCTAATGACAATGTCATTATAAATACCCTACTTAGTAATATATACTTATCCTCCAAATTATTTTGAATCACATTTATAATGACTTATTAATATGGCATATTTTTGATGAATAAGTACTTATTTATAAGTGGAAATATGCTAATGCAACTTAACATGCATAAGAATTTTTGTTTTTAATTTTTGTTTGAGGCTGGGTTCTAGCCCGTATCTGGGCAGAACAAAAAAAGATTTTTTTTTTTAATTTGTTGTTGTTTTGTAATTGTATTTTTTTATTAAAATTACGAGAAAATCTATTTTTTGCTGGCAATACCGGACCGGTATTAGAAAATCGGTATTTCGATATTAGGAAATTTTTAATACCGAATTTTCGGTATTTTCCAATGTTGGCAATCGATACCTTTTCAATACCGTTATCCCTTTCAAAACCCTTTAAATTGAATACCGATACCAATACCCATACCGGATATATGCTTAGCTTCAGCACCCTCAGAATTGTCGTTCGAATGTTAGAGTGTTTTTAATCTCGAAAATTCGCAAAATACCCTTGCCAAAATTTACTCTTTTACTCATAAATTTTAAACCACTTTACCAATTTCGCTGGATTGCAATACCAACCTGACCCGGTAAATTTCCAACATATATGCCAAACTTCAGGAGCCTCCGTAAAGTCTTTCAAAAGTTAGCGTGTTTTCAACGGACAGACAGACAGACGGACGGACATCGCTAGATCGACTTAAAACCGATCAAGGATCATGAATATATATACTTTATGGGGTCCTACACCAATATTTCGAAGTGTTACAAACCGAATGACAAACTTATATATACCCTCTATCACTAGAGTGGAGGGTATAAAAAATTAAAAAGACAATTCTCAGTTTTAACTTCATCTTACCTGATTGTCTGAATTCCACGTTTGTAGGCAGCTACAATAGTTAGTTTCGTTACCATATCAATGGGTACCCAATCCACTTGAATGTTATGTTTGCTGTAGTATATTGGTAAAAGACCAACACTAACAGCAGCCATGCTAGCTATGGGTCCGTTCAGATTATCAATCCAACCTGCTGCCGGCTCTTGGAATGCGTTCATCACTGAAATGATACGATATTGAAAAACAGATTACAAGCAATGCACTATTCTCTGATTTTTTAGAAACTTTCAGGTGCATATAAAGGGGTTCCAAAAAAGCAATTATGTTTTGTTTGAATCCACACGAAAAAAAAAATACAAAATTGGGTCAAACCACTAGGATAAGGGTGGCGGAGCTCTAAACTTTAAACTTCTTGCATAGATCGGCTGGCCCATAGCAATACTGCATGTTCCTTAAGCGACGAGGATTAAAACGCGTTAGTCCATGTTGCAATTAATTTAACGGACATAAGGTCCATATCTGCGATTTCTTCCAGATTCTTGAGTTCTGCTTTGACTAAAATTCGGTACATAACATCTTCTACAATTGGAATCAGAGATGAGTCTAATTGTTCTTGGGTGCAAAGAAATTAGGCAGTGTCCTGTGACCACTCCCGTGAGTAAACAAAATTCCCTTCAGTTGAAAGCAAGTAGGTATCGAGTTTTTCTGAGGTCATAACGCGGTCAGATTATGCTGGTAATTCTACTTGTACTTAACTCTCTCCATTTAATGTTCCCAATGGAAATACACTGACAATCACTTCTTGATCTTGCCAAACCCCTAAATTCTTGATTCTAAAAATTGTATATATGGAGCTTTTTATTTAAAAAGTACCACGAAAAAACAATATTGTTGGATCAAAGTCATACTTTCGGATCTCATTCCTCTATATGAAACAAACGAATTGGGAAACAAAAGTTTTAGTTTTTCGAAAATATTCAAAAATTTGTTGCCAGCCCTGAAAAAGTAGCAAAAGAGTACTTCTTTCAAAAAATACATGTATTTTGAAAAGTAATTTTAAAAAGTGCTCTTTTACCACCAGTGCCAGGGCTGGCAAGTAAGACTCTGAATACCACTATAGTAAAATTGTGCAGTTGAGACATCACTTTATGTATAATTATTTCTACAGTTTCTCGAAAATTCTGAAATTTTCTAAACACAATTATTTTATAGAGTTTTGTATGGGGGTCATTCTTAGTGAAATCAATCATGAATATTTTTGACCCCTCCGATATTGATGAAATATGGTTTAGTTCTTACACTACGTAAAAAACTAACAAATGCAAATTTTCAGCCAACAGGGGACGAAAATACTGAGGGTCAAAATTTTCCCCAAAATCTCCCAGTCGCTTCACTTTACACCCTAAAAACTTAATATCGTTGGTTCTATTATAGCTAGAAAGCCCATTTTTGGTTTGTTTTAAAGCTCATAATATGACATACCATAACTAAAAAATTTTCGAAAAAAAAGTAAGTGTTACCTCTGTTACGCATCTGGTCTAAATAATGTACAAATTCGATGTGAAGCTAGGAAAGAAGAGGCATGCTGGTTTTGTCCTCCGGCTACCTTCAGTCTGGCGTGGTTCTTTTATCCAAACCTCACTAACAAACGTAACATAAAAATAAATAATACATGCCTCAAGTTGAAATGCCAGTTTGGAGTACAATTAATTTATTTAAACACAAGTGTACAGGATTACAGGGTCGGATGATTTTGACCCAGGAGCACAATTTACCCACCCACAAAATGATTCTGAAAACACCTATGGCAACTCTAATGCTCTGAGTATATAATGAATTGCCCCTATTACAGATCTTTAAATTATTTTAACACCATGACTCTAAATTTAACATTCCTCTATTTATTTTGATTTAGCAATTCATTTTTTTGTTTATAATAAATTCATAAAAAAAATACAGTGTAATATATAATTATGATTAGGTTTAGAAATTATTTTTAAGTAAATGATTAACATATGATTAACTCTATAAATATTTTTATATCAAATAACATGGTTTTACAAAAATATTCGAGGCTTAGGTGTAAGTAACAAAAAAATATTGTATGTATATAAGAAATTTAAAAATTTACTTTATGTAGTCATTGAACCCATTGATTTCCAATGAAAACAAATGACCAAAACAAACAGAGCAAAATTGTGAGAAGGTTTGTGTCTCGGCTGAATTCGCCGTACTCACAAATATTAAATGAAAGTAAATTGTTTTTGTAAAAATGAATTTTATAGAAAAAAATAAGAATATAAATATAACGAAAATAATAATTTCATAATTTGTTTCCAACTTACAATTTTATATTTTTCCTTGTGGTGTCGTCATAAAAGGCCTTTTCTGACTGCAACTGAGGACTTAAAAATTTGCTGTTAAAAAAAAATTATTTGATGTTGTTGGTTATTTTATAGGATTAGTCTCATTTTTTTTTCAAAAACAAATGAGTAAGATTTTTTTTTTTTCTTTTCTAAATACATATTTTATACCCTGTTCTCACTTACACTTAAAACCCGTTTTTAGCAACATTTTTCGTTTTATGATTAAAAACCATTTTTATGACTCGTTTTACCATACATTTTTTTGTTGTAATATGTCAAAATAAAAATGTTTTTAGCTCGTTTTAAAATTAAAACGATTTAAAACGAGTGGAATTCCAGGGGTTGAATTGAGTATTTTTGAATGTTCAGCGTTTTTAAAGCATTTTATTAATATTGGCAGCATTGTTTATTACTAAAATGTAAATAATACAAAAAAAAATCGTGCTATTTTTATCTTTAAACAATTCTTGAACATTATAAACAGTTATATGTATAATTAATGAATATAATTTCAATATTTTAATATCGTTTGTTGTTAAAATGTGTACATGTTTATCAGCTGATAATGCAAATGTCAAAATAAAAACATAAAAACCAAAATAAAACGAGTGAAATTACGTGTGAACACTTTTTTTTTAATTAAAACAAATGTCGTTTAAAACCGTTTTTAGATGCTCGTGAGAACAGGGTATTAAACTCTCACTTAAAACTTTTTTCCTTTGTTTTTTTTTTTATATTAATTAATTATATTTTTTTCTTCTTCTGTATTTACTTTTCATATATTTCACTTTTTTTTTTTTTGACTTAATTATCTATTTTTTTTTTTAATTTAGTTTTTTTCTTTTTATATTTAAAAATTGTATATTTGCGAACTAACGAGTTAAGAAACGGACCGACGATAACTGAGTACTTATTGCAATTAACAATAACTTCAGAAGTATTAATTAGCAATAAGTATTCAGTGTGAAAGAAAGAGATAAATCTAGAATATGATTTAAAGAAAAATATGAAAAGTAGAGAATAAAGAAAAATGGTAAGAAAGTAGGGATTAGTAAAATATAATAATAATTTTTTAAATGAAAGAAGGGAGAGAAAATTAAATTTATGAATGAAATTTAAAGTTATCAATGAAATTCAATTTAAGAATGAAGTAGAACCAAAAAAAATAAAGTTTTAATAGTAATAGTATCTATTACGCAATTTCAGATTAGGGATATTAGATTTAGAAGGATAGCCGAATAAAAATACGAAAATTCTTTTTCTTTTTTTTTAAGGAAAAAAGATTTTAGTTTTGGGTGTATGTAAGTAAGGAACTTAAGTTAGAAGTTTTCTTAGATTTTTAACTAAATGATTTTAGCTTAATCAATTATATTGTATTGGACGTAACACCAACTTAAAGCAATAGTCACTACGGTATTTATTGGCTATCCAGGAGATTTGGTTTGTTTGATCTGGACCAGTTATTTAAGAAAATTGTTTTTTCTTCGATACGGCTTTTGTTTCGTTGACCGGAATATGCGTAAATCCAAAAACTAAAATTATTTTCGAAATTAATTCCAAGTCCCTCACAAAAAAAAATAATTACTTACTTTAAGTGGCTGAGCCGCATGACTGGGCAATCTTATATACAACTTGGCACGTGCATGTGAAGCAGGGCTTCACAGAACCTGATCACAATTTCCCTATGCCAACTTTAAAATACTCCTTTTCTTGTGTTGTTAGGGGTCTCGAAATAAATTGGATCGGTGTTCCAACCACCTACAGAAATTACATATGCAAGTGGAAAATTTCAGTTTCTAATAAAGCAGATATTTTAATAGAAAATTCACTAAATCTTACCATTAAAGCAATAATAAGCAATTTATTTAACCGGCTGATTAATAATAGTTTAGAATCACAATTAATTACTAGGTTATGTACTATGATTACTTTAATATTTTTGGATATATATTTATTTTTTTATTTTTATTTGAAGAACTTGTTCTGAACACGATGATTTCTCAATTGAAAGGAAGTAAAATAAAATGATGCAATGTGATCAAACTCTACTTCAAGTATTAGCAAATACCAATATCTCAAATACTAAAAACCGGGTGACCAGCGACGTATCCAGGAATTTGAAAACCGGGGGGGCACAATTCCCAAAAATTTGTTCGTCATCGCCTATAAATATTTATTTTTAACTGCCCCCATTAGATCCACCCCACCCCACCCCCCCCAAACACGATTTCGTCTTTATTTATATAAAAAACACTTGGAATATTAGATTTTTTGAAATAAAATCTCGAAATCTTTGTACAGGAAAAATGTTCGGAATCTACAAATTTTCTTTTAAAAAATTATAAACTTTTGATGAAAATAATGTCTGACAAATTCTCAGATATTAATGCTTCTATAGAAAAAACTTTTCAGAATCTGAGATTTTTAATAAACAAATAATATATCAGATTTTAATCCAGAAAATGTGTCTTACAATGGAAGTTTCTCAACCCTTATGGACCGATTTGCATGAAACTTAAAATATATATGAGGGTTTCTTCATCAACCGGGCCACCCTTTTGTCCAAAATCGGTATGGGTTTAAATTTTTTTTAAAAAAATGCGAAACTACTTAAAAATATTTGGTTTTGAATACCGAGTGGCGGTTTTGAATTTCAATAAAGCGCCCAATTTTTTAAAAATATTACTTGGAATCGCTTAAGAAGAATTTGCAGTTGAATTTTTAAAAATCAAAATTTCGGATCCAACATAGCCATGTTTTTTTTTTTTAACAACAGATTCTCTCAAAACTCTTTACGCACCGGTTTGTTGGGTTGCTAAATTAGAATCTGCCATTAGAAAATCTAACTTTAGATTCTTATTTAGCGACCCCATAAACTCGAGTATAAAAAGTTTCTAGTAAATCGGTTAATTTTTTAAAAATATTTGTCGCCATGTTGGATCCGTCATTTTGAATTCTAAAATTCCAACTTTTTCTTCTTCTTAAGCGACCACAAAAACCTCTGTTTAAAGAGTAGACGAAGACACCCTCATATACAAAATAATTCTAAGATTGTGGTATCCAGCTTATCGGGCACATAGGGGATTTTGGGGTTCAAAAATGGGTAAAAAAATTGGGATTTTTTTTTTGATTTTTTAGCCATTTCTTTCTAAGAAACTATATGATGTTTCCATATGAGAATAAATGTTTTTAATGCCTATCCAACAGGCCAATAACCTTGTAAAAATTTGGCTCCGTTAAATATTTTGTTCATGAAAATGTGTAAATTTAAAATCGTCTTTGAAGTTTCAGAGAAATCGGTTCATAGGGGTTGAGATACTTCCCTTATCTTATTGTCTGAAAATTGTTTTGTAAAAATTAATTTTCATGATCCTGATGCATAAATTTTATTAGATAAAGCTAATATTATGTGTTTTTTTATCATATTTTACTGATTTTTAGGTATAAATGACTTTTTAGAAACGAAATTATTTCAAACTCTAGAGGTTTTATAAAAAAAATCTTTTCTTTTAAAATTAAAATATTTAGAAACTTGTGATTTTTTTTTTGTATAATGCATTTTTGTGTAAAAAATTTTAAAAATTTTCAAATCGAAAAGGGGGGGGCACGTGCCCCCTGTGCCCACCCCCTGTATACGTCCATGCGGGTGACAAATATTTGCTTTTTCTTTTCTGCACCTTATTATCATCATAAGTATTGTGCAAAAGAGTAAAAGAACCACCGAATATTTGAAAAAAGATTGATTGTAATTGGCTACAGTAACAATATACATTTTGAAAAGAAAATCGTTACACCTCCCTTATTTTAAGGTCGTGATAAAGGGAGAAGAAAATGGGGAGGATGGTATCCCCCGATTTTTTTTTTACTTGGTACCATTTTTGTTTGTTTTAAAGCTTATAGTACGCTCTACAATACCTACCTTAAACAACAAATTTTAGAAAAAAGGAAGGGTGCCCCCCTTATTTAAAAGTCGGGGCAAAGGGTGGAGGAAATGGGGGGAAAGTATCCCCCGAGTTTTTTTTTACTTGGTATTCTCAAAGTGCAAGTCCTAATGAACATGTCCTAAAATTTTTATGTTGGGACAACAATCAGATCGACCAAAATCAAAATTTTTCACAATTTCCCCCAAAATCTCCAAATCGCGACACTCTTGCACATTACAAATTTAATATCGTGAACTGTATTGTAGCTACAGAGTCCATTTTTGGCTTGTTTTATAGCTCTTAATATGCCCTACAATAATACTATCACCAAAAAAAAAAAATACAAAAAATGAGGGGTGCCTCTTGTATAAAAAGATCGTGGCAAGGGGTGAGGGAAATTGGGGGATAGTATCCCCCAATTTTTTTTTATCTTGTTTTTTTTAAGAGTAAGTTCTAGAGAGCATATCCTGAAATTTTTATCTTGGGACTCCAATGGGAGGCGCAAGAATGTCGCGATTTGTTGATTTTGGGAGAAAATTTTGAAAAATTTTGATTTTGGTCGACCACATTGTTGTCCCAACATAAAAATTGTAGACTATGTTCATTAGGACTTGCACTTTGAGAATACCAAGTAAAAAAAATCGGGGGGATACTTTCCCCCCATTTCCACCACCCTTTGCCACGACCATCAAATAAGGGGGGCACCAATTCCTTTTTTTTGGAAATTTTTTTGGTTTTGGTATGTCTTGTAGAGCGTATTATAAGCTTTAAAACAAAAAAATGGGCTCTGTAGCTACAAAAGCACTTATGATATTAAATTTTTAAGGTTAAAGAGTGTTGCGATTTGGAGATTTTGGGGAAAATTGTGAAAAATTTTGATTTTGAGCGATCCCATTGTTGTCCCAACATCAAAATTTTAGAATGTATTCTTTAGGACTTTCTCTAAAAGATTATCAAGTAAAAAAAAATCGGGGGTAAAAAAAACCATCCTCCCCATTTTCTCCTCCGTATATCACAACCTAAAATAAGGGAGGTAACCCTTATTTTTTTTCGAAAATTTTTTGGTAATGGTAGGTCTTGTAGAGCATATTATGAGCTTCAAAACAAACTAAAAATGGGATTTCTAGCTATAATAGAACCAACGATATTAAGTTTTTACGGTGCAAAGTGTCGCGACTGGGAGATTTTGCGGGAAATTTTGACCCTCCATGTTTTCGCCCACTGTTTACTTAGAGGGCTGAAAATAAGTGTGCGTCAGTTTATCACTTAGTGTTACAACTAAACCAAATTTCATCAAAATCGGAGGGGGTCACGAAAATTTTTAGCTATTTTTGATTGATTTCACTAAGACTGACCCTTTTAACATTTCCATGGGCTTGGGAGTCTTTCCCAAGCCATAGGAAAGTTGCCAATATTCAGCCCATCCCGAAAAAGGGTGAGGCTATTAACCCTGATAATTACCGCCCAAACACAATTTGCTCGGCACTTTCGAAGGTTATGAAGAGTATGATCAATTATCATCTGGAGTCCAACTCATTGCTCAATGACCGACTGTATGGTTTTCATAAAAGTATTTCTACCGGAGACCTGTTAGCGTTCCTATCGGAACCTTGGAGTCAGACTATACACCATTTTTGTGAAAGTAATGTGGTGGCTGGATATTCCCAGAGAATTCAGTAGCGTATGTCACGTAATGATTTCTTTCGTTTTACTTCGAGCTTTCTTAGGGACCGTACTATACGTGTTGTCATAGATGTGGGCTCCTCAAAAGAATTTCACCTTACAAGGGAAGTCTCCCTAGTGTCACCCTCCGATCATCGTGAAATTTGGATATGTTATTAAGAACGAAAATTAATTCGACACGTATTTTTTTTAGAGGCCCAAACTCATTTTTAGAGGGGTCGATTTGTATGGGGGGAAATTGACCTTTTTCAGTTTTTTACAATTTACGCCTACTCAAACAAAACTAATATTGGCATGTGCGATATCAGATAAAAGGTATTAAAAATACCTATCTTGTGGTACTAACAACGGGCCAAAGAAGTTAATACTTTTCGACTTATTAACAAAAATGTCCTAAAATTTTGGTATTTTACTCAATATGACAAAAAGTTGTGCATGTTTGGACACGTTCTTAGCACACGTAGATAGGTTTTCCAAAGACCTTTCATTTGGTATGTAACATGACTAGGTTTCTTTGTATAATATAGGAGTTAAACGAAAAAAACTGAAAAATTGCCTTGTCTTTTTTAACACCTAAATATGAATTTTTACCCCCTAAAGATGAATTTGGGCCGCTAAAAAAAAAATACATGTCCCTTTATTTCTTCTGCTCTACAAAATAAAACCAATTCCATAAAGATCCGCGGGTGACACTAGGGAGACATCCCTTGTTAGTTCAGGCGTACCCTAAGATTCTAATCTTTCTGCTTCTCTATTTCTTATTTTTCTTAACGAGCTTCTAAGTCAAACTTCTAATCCTATTTACTCTTTTGCAGATGACAGCAACATTTGTCATTCATTTTCTTTTAGTCATAGGCCAAGCCTTTTGGAGGTTGCATTCGTGCGACAGAAAATGAATGACACATTCAACCGAGAGCTTCCTACTATCTCAGAGTGGGGTAGAGCAAATAGAATGGACTTTAATGCACACAAAACCTAGTGTTGTGTGTTGACCCACAGGCGGGCTGCATATTTTTCATGTTCCGAAAGAAGCATTTTAGTGTCTTGGCTTTCTGAAAAGGTGTTAGAACTACTTTACCTCGTCCGATCTCCGCACTATCTATACCACATTTATTTGACCGAAAATGGAATACAAATCCCATATATGGGCAGGAGCTTTAGTGTCCATTCTGAATCTTCTGGTCCCTGTGCAAAGGAGGGCGGTGAAGCTTATAATGACAATAGAGTATCTAACTCTATTGATACATTAGAGTATCAGCGGAATGTGGGTTATATGACGCGGTTCTATCGATATTACCATGGGAAATGTTCTGCTTTAATAAGTATACTCATACCCCGAGCCCGTAATTTTGTTCGTAACACTCACTTATCGAGTAGAGCTCATCCGTTCGTAATCGACGCTCCCTATCTATCGCTCAACGCATTACAAAGAGAATTGTTTATAGGGGGCATCCCATGAGTGTTTGTTTAATAAAAAAACAGAAAATCAATTTGTCTTGGCGACAGTGGAGGAATGCCATCTGCTCTAATTTTCATCTGCTTTTTTGTTTCCTTTTTTTTTCCTTTGTGCCCTGATACCCATAATAAGGTAACTTTAATATTTAAGCACAGTTGTTTTAAATTCTCGTAACACTTCAAAACCGTTTTCGATTTAATTTGGTAGTTTAAGAGTGCTTTTAGGGCAGCCTGACTATGAAAAATGGTACGGCACTATGTAATTAGAGTCAATACGGTCTATATTAGCAATGTTACTGTGTCCAAAGTTACGATTCTTGAACCAATTTGACTCTTTGAGTCTGAGGCAAGCTTAGAAAGCCTCGCCTTTTGCAAAGAGATCAATTGGTAACAGGTGCCGTAAAGCGTCGATAGAGTCGGCGATTGTTGTTCTCAAAGCGCCAGTGATAATCCCTCTCATTTGCCGTTTAAGCTTCTGAAATATGTTAAGCGTGACATCCCTTTCGAGTGCCTTATACCAGACTAAAACTCCTTAAAATTCTTGTTCCAGAAAAGTTTACTACCTAAAAAAACACACCAAGTAATGGGGCTGTGGAATTTCTATTCCTCCCACTCGAACCTTTCTAATTTCCGGAATTTGGTATTTTCTAGTAAAAAGGACCATTTCCGACTAAGTCATTAAGTCCATTTTTTGAAGTCCACCTTCACTTAACCTTAAGTGAGCTCTCTAATTTTTGAAAGAAAAGGAAATGAACTCAAAGTATCCCAAAAATATGGTAAAATTGAGCAATTTTTGTATGCCATCGCTTTGTGTTTAGTTTTTTCTAACGTAACTGAATAGTTCTTAAGTTTCTGAAACACATCTTTTAAATAAAAACAAAAAAAAATACCTAAAAAATTAAAAATGCCTTGTAAAACACTTTAGTGGGTCATAAAAGCGAAATACATTTTCATGTTGAACAGTGTAATACATACGGGGGTTCTAGACCGATATTTCGATGCGTTATATAAAGTATTCGCCAATTTCCACAAAACTTACCAATTGACGGACGATACAAAATAATGGGAAGTTTTGATGAATATTCCTTAATTATCTGTTCACTTAAATTCTTAGTAAAAGTGTATGTATTTGGAAAGTGACCAGTGTATCTGTTTGGAAAAAAATTGGAATACATATTTATAAAATAAATTGAAAATATAACGTTAATACCGTACTTTTTATACAGAGTATTAAGAACATATTCATCACATTTTTCGGCTATATTTATCGTTTTGCGCCAATCAGCAGATATTTTATAAACCTTGAAATAAACATATTCAGAATTTAGTTATCGAGAATAAAGTATGAACGCAATTATATAACCTTTTCTTCTACTGTGTCTTTAAAAGGATTACAAAATGCTGTTGAACAGTGAAGAAAAACGATTAAATTTTTAAGGTTTTCAGCAATCTTAATCAATTCATAAGTACCACGCGTATTAAGTAGTATGGAGTTTCGCAGAGTATCATCAAATCTATTAATGAAATACAAAACAGTTTTATTAGTGATTCCTGAAAGAATGATTAACGAAGTAGCAGAATATTCCAGAAATCTTTAAATTTGTACACAATACCCATTAAACGACAACCCAGTTGGCAACGTCCTAGAGCTATTCTCAGTGACGGCGCGGTGACATATCTGAGTCACTGATGGCATCCACAAGACATCTCTATGTACTGAGTTAAGGACAGTTTCATATAAATTTTCAAAATGTCCTCACTCAAAGTTAGCAGTAGCCAGGGCAGCTGACTTTCTGAGTCATAAGAAAATACAAAGACTTTTCGTATTTTTTTTTAAGTTTTTACTTTTTTAGTCCCAACTGGATTTGAACCTGGAAGCTGCAGTTTATTAGTTTAACACCTAACTACTTGTTCCAAATTTTATTTTCAAAATTGTTTGTCAATTTATTACTCTAATACTACTTGAAATATTTTGATTCGATTTTAAATAAATCGATATACTCACTTTACATTTGCAGCCATATGAAAGAGAATGCTAACATTTTTCTATAATTCCAAATCACTGGCATTGATGCCCAAACCCAATTCTTTGCTATCACCTTCAATGGCGTGTAGTTTACTTAAAACTTCAGGGCATTCTTTGCTAATACGTTCAAAAACAATATTCTTTTTAAATTCTTCCAAACGTTGTTTGGCATTAATTGACCGTTTTGAACGCAATAATATATAAACAGTTTTAACCTTTGGACAATCTCGTAAAATTTTTTCAATTAAGGATTTACCCAGGAAACCTAGAGACAAAAAATTAGTATAAGTATTCATATAATATTAAAAAAAAAAAACAAATAATGCTGAAACTTACCTGTACCACCTGTAATAAAAATTTCACGATTTGCATAAAATTCTGTTATTAGCATTTTGTATATTGTTTAATAAAGTCTGAAAAATACATAACACTTAATTTACAAATCGCTTCTTTACTTGTAGAGTGTCATAACTCAAAATATTTGATTTTGCAGAAAACGCGATTAAAGTTTACAATTAACAGGTTTTCCATTGAAAAAGGCCGGTACATAGAAAATGTAATAATGGCGTGTTCTCTTCTCAAACGATGAGTTTTAAAGATATCAATACGATTTTTTGACACAACATAAAGCATGATATAACTTACTAGTCGAATAGCCTGTCCCTGCCAGGCGGAACACCAATTCACTTTTCTCAATAATTCTATTTTTTTTACCAAACTTTATAAAAAATTATGTTTGTGCTTCAAAAATTTAATATTGCTAGATTGAGTTACATCAATATATTTCCCAAACTGGACAAAAATTTAATGAGTATAAAGGGTTTTATTGATAAAATTTAGAACTAAATTTAGCACGCCCATTTCGTCTCTCCGCCCTTAATCGTTAGATCTGTCCCATGGTCACTCCTATATACATGTCAATTTTTATCTTTCGTAGTCATGAAGGGTTTTAAAATTAGATAAAATGTTTAAAAACACAATTTTCTCACTTAAATGTTTCCTTATAATTCTCCGTACACAGTTTAAATATTAAATCTGACTTCATAAGGATATGATCCATTGTCAATACTTTATGCTTTACAATTTTCAGCTTCCTTAGTCATTAGGGGTTTCAGAAATAGTTTAAATGTTTAAAAACTAAATTTCGCCGTCTTCCACCACTTCCCCTGTCTTAAAGGCCGAAAATCTGGCTACGTTACAGATTATATAAACTGAACAAAATTCATGCCATAGTCCGTACCATACACAGAAAAAAATCAAAATGAATTTCAATTACGAAATTCGTAGATTCAATTAAAAAATTAATTGATTTCGGACGTATCACGAAAATGCGCATATTAATTACTCATTTTGTTTGAAAATAGTTTTAAAACTTAATTAAATTGTTAATTGAATCAATTAAAGTTTTAATTGAAAATAAAATGGAAAACCAATTAAAATTGTAATTAAATAAATTAAAACAAAATTAATATAAAATTGAAAATCAATAATATAGATTTATTGATTCACATAAATTTTTTAATTGAAAAAAGACCAAAACTCAATTTAATTTTAAAAGTTGAACTTCAAAAAATGCCCTGAAATAAATAAACATAGAATGTTTTTGTTTTACATTATTATGAAATTTATTTTCTTTATTAAATATAAACACTTGGTATAGTTTTGCATAGAAACATTATAGTAGTATTTTAAAATATCAATAACTATTTAAAATTATATTTTTATTTTTAAATCTTGTTATTGCATGCATTTTTGTCGCCTTAGTAAAGTTGAATCAAAAAAAATTGTATTATATTTCAATGTGCAAAACACAACTGTACACATTTTATTATCAAAACAATTTATCCGCAACGACCGCTCGCCTTAAAGAAAACAATAAAACTAAATTTTTTTGTTGCTTTTATGTATTCATTGGCTGCTACCACCAAAATATACAAAACAATAGTTCAAAAGTTTTTTTTTTTGTTTTTTGCATTTTATTTTTTCATTTGCTACTAACACTAATGCATACAAAACCGGTTTCGTTTGTTTATTTTATTTTTATTTTCAGTAAAGTTAAGAATTCAATTAAAACATTAATTGAATCAATTAAAATGTTTAATTGAAGTTAAATTTAATATCAAATCCATTTTTAATTAAAAAAAAAATCACGATATTATTTTCTGTGTATGCATCCCAATTTTCATCTTTCAAGGTCAATCGGACTACTTTAGAATATGCTTCATAGTTAGGACTACATGTTAGGGATTTTCAGCTTAATTTATTGGGGCGGAGCTTAAAAATACTCTAAAATGTTAAAAAAAATAATTTTGCCAAGTCCCCTTTTTTGCCGTAATTCACCGTCCACAGGCAAAAATTCCGGCTTCGTAGGTTGTAAGTGGCTGCTGACGTTTTACGTCAACACACGTAGACTCTGAGGTCCATTGTGACAGATTCTTACGGCTTCGTAAGAATCTGTCTCTGGTGTTTTACTTTATACATGCCAAATTTAAGCTTTTAAGTCCATCAATGAGATTCAAAAGGCGCACAAAAAATAAGAGAAACATGCAAAAAAAAAAAAATATATACATACAGAAAATAGATGAAAATAAATTTACCACGCCCATTTGCCTTTCTTATTCTCCACACATACACTGGATATCAAAAATCCAGGTTCGTGTTGGTCTTCCGTATGAAACCTACTATATACATTAGGGTGGGGCGATTTGAACATCTTAATGGGCGCTTCGCGTTTCTGATTCTTGGGATTGTACTGAGCAAAAAAGTCAACTAGACCATACGTCTACGGTGAAAATCGAGCCTCCCGATTTTGACTTGAAGTTTTTTCTCAGACTTTATTTTTTTGGAAAATTTGCAAATATTCTTGGGCTCATATTTCGTAAACTATTTGAAATTTTTACTTATTTTCAAAAGTAAAGTTGTAGCTATTGTCTCGGGCTACAATTTCTTTGAACATATTACTTAGAAAAAACTTCGTTTTCATGGTCAAAAAGTCGAAAATGTAGAAAATTCACCACTTTTTGTAATATTTTTTTTGATATTTTGGCCTATAACAGCCAAACTATTAAGACTTTCGATCCATTACTAAGACAAAAATTGTAGCCAAGACAATAGTTAAGAACTCTCTAGTACATCGCAAAAGCATTAGAATGCTCTTTAAAGCAGTTTTGGCCTTGTGAAAGTGCAACTTTTTTGTGAAAATATTGATAAATTACCATTTTCAGTTGTTCATAGCGCAAAATCATAAAAATGTTCTATTTCTTATTTTTTCCACTTTTTTTATCCAAAAATATAATATTTTTTCTTTGTTTTGTTGAATATTTATTTTGAAAATTCATTTAAAGTCATTGGCGTAGATAGCCCTGTCTGGGGGGGGCTTAGCCCCCCCCAGAAAAATTTTAGCCCCCCCCCCAGAATTTTAATCATTCACAATTTTTTTTTAATAATTTAATGATTTCATTAATTTTTGCAACAATAAATAATAATGAGTTTTTAGGACTCGTTCTACGAGTCTTAAGGACTCGTAATGATTATTATATTAGATCTAATAGTTTTTCCTATTGAAAAATAGTCTGAATTATTGCAAAAAGTTTTTATATGAATCTGATGTTTTTGTCAGTAATAAAAACTTTACCGAATCTTCGGATTTTAACTTCAGGAAAACATTTTAAGTTCTTTGATTTAAAAAAGTTTATAAATTCTAAGTGGTTTTTTATAGACAAAATTGGAAGAAAGAATCTGAGAATTTTGACTAAAAATCATCAACTTTTGCAATCATCAGAAAATTTTTCTTAGTAATCTAATAATTTTACTATAGGAAAAACATTAAAAATCTTTCATTTTCATAACATATCTGGGAGTTCTAAATTTCCGAAAAATCTTCAGAATCAAAATTTGTTTAAAAAACATATGAATTTTTAACCGCTTTCGGACGGCATTCGTTTCTAGGACACCTAGACACATGATGAAGGGAACGCTTCAGAAATAGGTCTGGGGTTTTCTATTAAAAAAAAAAAATTAAAAAAAATCTGGGGGGGCTTTAGCCCCCCCAGAAATGTTGGCTTCCTACGCCAATGTTTAAAGTACAAAGTAATTGTATTGGTAGAGACAAGATATGAATCAAGAAGAATTCCAATTTAGTGTATTTTTCATTCAAAGATTGCCTTCCAAATCTTTTCGAGATTCCATACGAGGCGCTTTCTTTCGGCCTTCAGATACAGATGCCATTATACCTTCACGGTTTTTGTCGATTGAGCGCTTAGCGTAGCTCAGTTAAATCGCATACGTTGTCGCGAATATACAATATTTTTTTGAATGCCAATGTACGAATTTCTTTACAATCATTGTATAACATGCTCAACAAAACATTTTCACTGTGTGCGAAATAGGAATTATTCTGTATTACGGGATTTATGATGTTACGTAAGTTGTCCGGTAAATATTGCGTCCACTGGATGAATTTTCCAAGCAGAGCACTACCGTATACAGCCGAATTGTAGTATTTGACATTGAAATACATGGGAACATACACTTTCATGATGTACCTTGCCAAAATTTGTAAATTTTGTGATGGATTTTCTGTCGCAATATACACACGGAGCAATCTACTAGCTTTTGTTATCCACATCGAATGTCCTACTGTTCCAGGTTTGATGTTTGCAAGATTAATTGAGCAACTACCATTTAAAACGGCTTGGGCAATTTGGTATAGATCAGGGATGGAAAATCGGAATTTTAAAATGGTACTGGATCTCAACCAAAAAAGTACTTTTTCGCCCTCGACGGTACTAAAAAAAATAAAGTCCAGCTTCTGTACGATGAACGCCGTTCGTCTGCGACGAATAAGAAGAAACTAGGCATAATTTATTATAAAAGATCTTAAATTGGGGACATCCTTATCCATTTATTTAGTTTTTAGAGAAAATTTCAATAAAGGTTGACTAATATCAAAAATTTCATTTATTTGAAGCTTTTGTAATATTTTTCAAATGAAAATCGGTTGATTTTCGGATTTTTTTTTTTCGATTTGGTTGAATAATGTATGAAATCGTCTGGTATAGAAAAGGTACTAAATCAGTCGCGGGGGTACTACGGTATCTTTGAGAGTGAAAAAGTACCAAAAAAAGTACTAAAGTACTAACTTTTCCATCCCTGGTATAGATATTTAACGTCGCACAGTGGCGCCTTTTGACTTTTTTCGTTGCAAAAATCATAACTTTTGAACTAATGAAGATATTTTAAAAATTTAAAGAGCATTCGAAAGAAGACTCCCCTAGCTTCAAAATATATGAGCCGCAAGGTAATAGGCCAGACGCGTCACTGTGCACAGTGTCGTATTTCGACTCTTTTCGTTGTAAGCATTATAAATTTTAAAGTAATAAAGATATTGTCAAGATTAATAAAGCATTTGAAAGAAACCCCTTCAGCTTAAAATAAGTAGCCCGCATGGCCATTGGCCCACTGCAGCACAGTGCCTCGTTTTGACTTTTTTTCATTGTAAAAATCATAAGTTTTGAAGTTATCAAGGCATTTTTAATGTTTAAAACGCACTTGAATTTTATCTCCTTTAGCTACAAGAAAAGCGCATCCGCATTGTAATATGCCCTCTTCGGCACTGCGCACAGTGACACCTTTTGACCTCTTTTGTTGTAAATTGTAAATCTAAAAATCTCGAAAAAATACCACTCTAATATAACAGAAAAAAAATAAGAAAAAAAAAAATAGGAAATTTTTAACGGTACTGAGTAAAATATTACTAAATTTTTAACCAGAAAACCATTTGATATTTAAAATTTAATAAATGTTTACCAACAAATTTGAGTAAATTTTCAATTTGTAAAACTAAAATTTTTCTTGAATTTTTTTTTTGGTTTTTTTTAAGGAAATTTTTTAATTGTGTCAAGTAAAAGTTTACTTAAAACTTATATATTTAAAAAAAAGTTTCAACTTTTAAACTAACCAATTATATTTATGTCTTAACATAGGCAAATTTTAAAAAGCTGATTAGAAACGTTCAAATACATAAAAAAAAGAACTATACACTCAATGAGAATTTAAAAAAGAACTATACACTCAATGAGAATTTTTTTTTTGTAATTAGCTGTAGGTTTAATTTTAACAGATCATTCACCAGGGTTAAAAAAATTTAAGACCTTTTTAATTAAAAACTTATTAAAAATCTTGTAAGATAACGTTTGTTTCTTCCTTTGTACACAAACCTTTGTCTATTTAAAAAAATTCTTAAAAATTCCGAGATGAAACATACGTTTTTCGCAATTTTTATGTTTAACTTTGTTTTATTAAAAATACAAAATTTTAAATTTTAAAATATCTTAATTCGTTCAGGAGTTACAGCTCGTCAAAGTGGTTACATATAGAAAAAAAAAATTCCGTTAGGGGGCGTTATAAGCAAATAAAAAAAGCCAAAAAAACAAAATAATAAATAAAAGAACAATATATCTACTAAGCTTGGTAAAAAATTCTAGTGGATCTCAAAACTGCCCAAAATCTGTTAGGATATTTTAAAAATATCTCCTTTTTGTAGTAAAAGTTGTTACAGTTTCTTTGTTTTTTTATGTGCACGGGCAAGTACGGGCACCCAATTTTTATTGAATAAGTTAGAGTATTAAATACTAAACATCCTCTGTTTAATAGATCCCGTCACAAACCGTCACTTTTTTAGTTCTATTCTATCAAATATAAAAAAAGACCAAAATATTGTGTGTTTGCAAAACTGCTCCTAAAAACAAAGTATTCGACCAAATAACCCGTTTTTTATATCGTTTCATTTAAATTAATATACCTTTCAAACGACACCAAAAAAATAATGATCGGTTGCATAGTTTGCCTGAAATTCAATTTAAAAGATGATATATTTTTTTTAAATTTTAACTTTTTTCAGCAGACTGAAAAATTGCCAACTTTGGGTGGCTCTATAATTCGTAATTTTTATCCGATTTCAAAAATGTTTTTGGATTCATAATCAGTGAGGAGTTTTCAATCAGATGTAATCATTCATTTTATCAAATTCTTCTGTCAATTTTTGGATTTTTGCAACGCTTTTAGGGAAAAGGCGCCACAGTGCGTCGGTAGAAAGTTGATTTTCAGCATCTGTACTCATTGGAGGAATGTGTTCAAGTGGAATAAGTTGAAAATTTTCGATAACCTGAAAAATGTTTAGATTATTTAAATAAAAAAATTACAAAACTATATCGTATGCGAAGGCTTATGTTCTAGATTTGATGACGACGCTGATGATTCTGGCTGCATCTCCATCTCCACATTCTCTGTACTATCAGAATCCACTGGATTATCCATATTTTTTATATCTTAAATTTTTTAGTAGCACTGCACAGTTTATACACGAAACAATTATTTCTAAAACTTACATTCAAAAACTATAATAAGTAAAGACTAATTATGGGAGCGTTCCTTTTGACGTTTATAGGTGGGGTTAGTTGTTTATATGGTATCTGGGAAAGCTGGATGTTTTGTTTACCTTTTATTTTTCGCTATGAACAATGAAAATGGTAATTTATCAATATTTTCACAAAAAATGTGCACTTTCATAAGGCCAAAACTACCTGAAGGAGCCTTCCAATGCTTTTGCGATGTACTAGAGAGTTCTTACCTATTGTCTTAGCTACAATTTTTGTCTTAGTATTGGATCGAAAATCTCAAGGGTTTGGCTGTTATAGGCCAAAATATCAAAAAAAAAAAATTACAAAAAGTTTTGAATTTTCTACACTTTCGACCATGAAACCGAAGTTTTTTCTAAGTAATATGTTCAGAGAAATTGTAGCCCGAGACAATAGCTACAACTTTACTTTTGAAAATAAGTCAAAATTTCAAATAGTTTACGAAATATGAGCCCAAGAAAATTTGCAAATTTTTCAAAAAAAAATAAAGTCTGAGAAAAAACTTCAAGTCAAAATCGGGAGGCTCGGTTTTCACCGTAGACATATGGTCTAGTTGACTTTTTTGCTCAGTACAATCCCAAGAATCAGAAACGCGATGCGCCCATTAAGATTTTTTTCCTTCCTTACTAATCGCCCCACCCTAATATACATGCCAATTTGCTTCTTCCTAAGTCATTGGGGGTCTTCAAATTAGTTAAAATATTAAAAAACCCTTTTTTTCCACGCTCTTTTATCTTTTATTTCTCCGTCCGCAATAGAGAAATTTTAAATCTTATTACTTCAGGATAACTACATCGTTAGGACTATACGCTATGCATTTTCCGCTTCCTTTGAGGGCTTCAAAAGAAGTTAAAATTTTAAAAATCCCAATTTTGTCACTCCTCATTTTCCTTTCAATTCTCGGCCCACAGTCCAAAAATTTAAAATTCGACTACTTTAGGATATGCTTCATCGATAGAACTATATGCTAGGAAATTTCAGCTTCCTAAGTCATTACAGGGCTTTAAAATAAGCGAAAATGTGAATTTTCCTCTTCATAGGTCTTTGGGGGTCTTCCAATTAGTTAAAATATTAAAAAACACAATTTTGCCACGCCCCCTTTTTCTCTTTTTCTCCTTTTTCTCTAAATCCGATTACTTCAGGATATGCTTCGTTGTTAGAACTAAATGCTATGCAATTTTCCGCTTCCTAAGTCATTTGGAGGCTTTTAAAAATTTGGGATTTTTTAAAAATTTTAAAAAATCCCAATTTTGCCACGCCACTTTTCCCTCAATTCTCCGCCCACATTGCGAAAATTTTAAATCCGACTACTTGGGGATATGCGCCATCGTTAGGACTATATTCTAGAAAATTTTCAGCTTCCTAAGTCATTTGGGGGCTTCAAAAGAAGTAAAAATGTTAAAAAAATTTAAATTTTGCCACTACACTTTTCCCTCAATTCTCCGTCCACATTGAGAAAATTTTAAATCCGACTACTTGGAGATATGCGGCATCGTTAGAACTATATTCTAGGAAATTTTTAGCTTCCTAAGTCATTTGGGGGCTTTAAAATAAGCAAAAATGTCAAAAAATTGAATTTTGCCACGCCCACTATCCCGCTTATTTCTCCGCCCACAGGCAAAAAATCGAAAATCCAGCTACGTTAGGATCTGCCCCAAGTGTTTAGCTATATGTCTGCCAATTTTCAGCTTTGTAGCTCATCAGTGGGCTTCAAAAAGCTCTGGATAGACAAAAAAAGAGGAACACACAAATAGGGAAATTATATATATAGAAGATAATTCTGCATCATTAACTTAAAAAACACATTTTTTGTGTTAGGACACTATACAAGTAAAGAGCGAAAATTTAACATATTGACCAAGGAAAAGCAGCAGCGGTTTGAACAAAAATAGGTGCCGTGACATAGCCTCACAGACATTATCCCCATTTCCGGTTTGGGGATTAAGTCGGAAATGAATTCGGTCATAATCATAATTTGGACACAGTTCCAATAAAAAGGGGATATAACACCCAGAAATCACGGGGATAATGACCACAAATAGCCATAATCCCCATTTCAGAGATCTGAGTTCAGTGGTTCCTGGTATGTGTAGATATAAAGATAGTTAAACAAAAAAGGTTTTCTGCGTAGCCAGCCTTCGGCCGGGCTTAGGAATTACAAATTACATAAATTAATTTAGCGGTTTCGCTAAATAATTTTGTTTTGGGTAGCAGGATTTACGGGGAAATATATTTACACATTTTTAACTGATATGGCTTTATTTCCACATTGGAACTCGTATAGGAGAGCTATACGGACATAATCCTCATGGGTATTATGGCCGTTTCACAGTGGAAGATGGACGCGCATCGTAACAAAATCAAAATTGTCAGCGATTTGATCGGTTGAACATGGGTTTGATAAAAGACATCCTAGGGGATAGAAAACCATTCATAAAATATTTATATGTCATTTACTTTGACCAGGGCGTCTCTCCAAAGTCCAAACATTTTCAGTTTTTTTTAAAAAATTAAAATTTTTTGGAAACCTTTTTTAAATGATTGAGTAAAACTATTTCTAAGTAAGCTAACATCCTGAAATTTTAACACAGCTTTGACAATGTATGTAACTAATTAAAACTGCCCTTATAAGCTAAAATTTTAAACCGCGTTATTCGTTAATTGACTGCCAAATGTTGTAATTTTTTAAGAAATGTGAAAAAAATTCTCTTAATTATAGACTGCATCTGTTGTGGAACCTTGTGGATACAGACAAATTCAATATGGGGTGAAACTAGAGGTATTTATCTAAACGAGGAACTTTATTTCGTCTGCAGTAACTTGCAGTTAAATTCAGGATAAGGCTCCAAAGTAGGGTCCATAAAAAGAAAAAAAAAAAAACTTACATATATTTATTTTTTTAAATTTTTATTTTTCGAAATTATTAAATATCAGCTTCAACCTATTTAGATATTTACAAAAAAAAATTGGTGATGCTGCATAGAGTTTTATTATTTTATTATTAATAAATTATTAAATAAAACAACATTTTATTATGCGGAAGTAAACAAAAATATGTCTTTATTAGAAGACTTTAAGTTTAAGACAATTTTACAATATTCTTTAAAATTATAATGTACACATAAAATATACTCTAAACTCCAAAGTGAGTAGTTAAAACCTTAGTTATAGGGAAAGAGAAACAGATAAGCGGAAAGGGAAGAATAACTTTACTTTAATGAGCACAATAAATTAGGTATCATATAAATAGAGAAAGAGAGAATAAGAGAGTAAACGATAATGTTATATTAGTAAATAGGAAAGGGAAACAATTAACGGAAAGGGAAAACGAACTCCACAAATACTAAGAGAGTTAAATAATAATTATAATATGAGAGAGTGAGATACTAAGAGAGAGGTAAACATATTAATAGGGAGGTTCACTATTATTATGTAACTCCCCCACCCTTTGATTGCACATTACTCCTGGAATGTGATACAATATTCAATAATAGGAGTATTATAAAAATAAATTATAAAAAAAAATAATATATAAAGTAGGAATATTTTTAAAAGTAGTAATACAGATTTAATTATAAATAAAAAAAAATATGTACTGAACAAATTTTCTTTTATAAACACATTTAATATTTTACAAATTCAAGGTTGTTTAAACAAATTATAACTTTTATCGCTAAGCGAAAATTATATAACATGTATTACAATATAGGTTTAATTTAAATATTTTTAATATTTCTTATTTAAACAAATTTGTTCTTATGATTTAAATTTCAGTAAAAATATAATAGTACTTATTTTTCTTTCATTACTGTTTTTTTTTTTTTCTCTGTATTTTTTCTTTTTCCCTTTTAATTTAAATTACTAATTATTTTTTTATCTATTTCTTAAAGTTTTTACTCTTTTAATATCAATTTTTTTTTAATAAAATCTATAAAGTAAAATTAATGAATTATTATAAAAAAAAAAAAATATTTATTTATATATTTCTTATATTTAACCTTAACTTATTTTTCTTATGTTTTAAATTTCTTAAACTCCTTCCAAAATAACCTCTTTCTAATTTTATTTGAACATCTAAAATCGTCTTCATTAGTAAAACTTTTTATTTTCCCTGTATAATATTTATTCTCATGACCATTAAAATTATTCTTTACTTTAAAATTTAATTTTATTCCCGAATATCTTCCTCCATTTTTATTTTCCCTCCTAAAACTACTATTGTATTTCCTAATTTTTAACATCCTATCTTTTAGATATTTTCCAAATTCAAATTTATTCTCCTGATCGGTTTCATCCTCTAAAGCCATATTTATTTCATCTTCTTGAAAATCATTCATGTTTTCATTTACATTCTCCTGTTTAAAATTTTTATTGTATTTTCTAATTTTTAACTTCCGATCTTCTAGATATTTTTCAAATTCAATTTTATTCTCCTGATCAGTTTCATCCTTTAAATTTATATTTATTTCATCTTTTCTAAAATCATTCATATTCTCATTTATATATTTCCTTTTAAAATTTTCATTGAATTTTCCAATTTTTAACTTCCGATCTTTCCGATATTTTTCAAATTTAATTTCATTCTCCTGATTAGTTTCATTCTTTAAATCTGTATTTATTCCATCGTCTCTAATATCATTTTCCTCCCATGTAATTTCATTTAATTTAATAAATGAATTAATGTCATCATTTCCTTCAATAAAAAGATTCTCTAATGGCAAATTACCATTAGAGTCTTCAGAATCGTAAATAAAAATTTCCCCACTAGGCTTCTCACATGAATCTCGGACATCACAGTCTAAAAATTGTACGTCTGTATCCAAAATATTATCAAAAACTAAACTACCGTTAATTAAAGTATCACCTTTAATATTGTTGTGATCACCAATATGTTCCCCTAAATCTTCCTGAATACGTTCGCCTAAATCTCTATTTTCATTAAAATTTTTATAAAAATTCTCATATGGAGAAATATAAAATTCCCGATCATTAAGGTTATTAAATTTATTAAAATAATATGTATCATTAATGGCAAAATATCCACTATTAATATTCCCATAAAAGTATCCTGAATCTATTAAAATTAATTTAGCCTGTAATAAAGAATATGGATTTTCGTTATGTAGTACAAATTTCGGTCTGTCAGGTAATTTCTCTATGAATATCCCTAATACCATTCTCTCGTTACTTTTACAACAACTCCATTGACCATTAGAATCAAAACTATTCTTTATATTCAGTTTAGTCAAAAGTCCCAAAATATCTTCATAAAAATTTTCGATAGTGTGTATGCACTCGGCTGTCTTAATTCTATTTACTATTGAATTATTACTCTCTGAGATATTACAATTTTCCCTTAAAATAACCTTAAGCTCCTCCCACTTTGAGGGATTTCCATTATTCATTAAAGCTATATTTGCCTTGCCAACCACCTTTTCCCTAACTTTCGACTCAAAAATAGTGAACTGAGCAGCGTCAACATACTTACGCAGCTCGTCTATATGTGCAAAAAATAAAAACATTTCCTCTGGTCTCCCATCGAATTGTGGAACATCTGCTACTAAGCTCAATGCGTTAAGTGTCGCCATGTTAAAACTTTTTCTCTGTTCGCTCCTCTGGAGTATTATTTTTGCAGAATAAATTTTTTTCTTCAATTTTGTTGTTGATTTTGCTGATACGTAAAACTCCGAATATGTTTAAGTTTGTTGTTTAGGTGCTCCCAATAAAGGCAAATATTGTTGTTAGGTATTTTTGTTGTTGTTGTTTTAATTTAACTTTATTTGTTGTTGTTATTTTTATTTATTTTAGCACTTTGTCTTTATTTTCTCTAACTCCCCTAAATTTTTGGATTTTGAAAATTCAAGGTCGTTATATTTAACATTTTAGTTTCTTTTTCGGTTTTGCTTTTTTTTCGAAGTACAGTTTGATCTTTTTTTCGTAGTTCTTCTTTTAATAAAAATCACTTTATTGTTTTCGAATGTTTTTGTTTTTTCTCTTTAGTTTTTTTTCGATTGTTCTAGTTCTTTTCTATATAGATTTTTTTTTCAATTGTAGATAAAATATAAAATTTTAAATTTATTAACACATTAGAAATTTTTTTAATTATTTTTTCTAATTAAGTGTCTTCTGTTATTTTTACGTGGTTTTTGCACTTTTTACTAATAAATGAATTAAACATCTTTTATTTTTATTTAGTTTTAAATATAATTACACTTTGTAAAAATTAACTTTCACTGTAACTTTTTTTATTTTAAATTTTAATTTGGTAAAAACGATTTAAAGTTTTTCCGGTTTAAGAAAAATGATTTAAAATTTTTCTTTAATTTTGCAGGTTCGTAGTGACTGCGCCAGTTTTATTATTTTATTATTAATAAATTATTAAATAAAACAACATTTTATTATGCGGAAGTAAACAAAAATATGTCTTTATTAGAAGACTTTAAGTTTAAGACAATTTTACAATATTCTTTAAAATTATAATGTACACATAAAATATACTCTAAACTCCAAAGTGAGTAGTTAAAACCTTAGTTATAGGGAAAGAGAAACAGATAAGCGGAAAGGGAAGAATAACTTTACTTTAATGAGCACAATAAATTAGGTATCATATAAATAGAGAAAGAGAGAATAAGAGAGTAAACGATAATGTTATATTAGTAAATAGGAAAGGGAAACAATTAACGGAAAGGGAAAACGAACTCCACAAATACTAAGAGAGTTAAATAATAATTATAATATGAGAGAGTGAGATACTAAGAGAGAGGTAAACATATTAATAGGGAGGTTCACTATTATTATGTAACTATAGGCTTGAGAAACTAACTAATTACCCAGCAAAATTTGGCAATTCAAGTAATGGGATTTGTAATCCGGAACAAATGTTAATAAGTAGTTACATGTTAAACACTAATTATTTTAACAAGGGCGTGAGACAAAAATAAATAGTGATGAGAATTAAGATAAATAAGTACTTAGTTACTCTCGTTTTACTAAAAAGGAGTAAAAAACCATTACCAATAAAAAGTAAAATAGATATTTACCAAATGGGAGTAATAAACACATTTAGGGCGGATTACTCAATGAAAAGTTAGCTGCTAACTGCCGATTTAACGGAGCCTTATGTCAAAATTTGTATGAAAAAGTTAAATTTAACGGACAGTTATTTTGTAACGGAGCATTGAGTAATCCAGCCTTAAGTGTTAAAAATAAAAAAAAGTTAAAAATTGTCAAATTTTTATTGAGTTAAGTAATTCGACACAGCAAAACTTATAATCTCAATGTATGGATGGTGGGCAATGAGTCCTACTGTACATAAGGTCCTGATACACGGAAGTTAGATTATTCAAAATTCGGTGTTACCAGTTGGTAATAAAAATATTTTGAACTATATAAGCAATTCATTAACTAACTTATACAATTTTAATATTAGGTCAGTTATCAGAAGAATCGTTAGAAAGGTCGCATAAATATTTTAAGATTTACAAAAGCAATTTTAGAAGAAAAAATTCAAGAATAAACAATCTAAAAGATATTTTTCAAAAATTTATGGTAGAATCAGATCCAAAAATTTCCATTTTACGTGAAGAAACATCGAACTTCGTAAAAAAGGTTCCTTATCCAAAGGAACTATTGCAACTAATACAAAATAACTAATTTTTTTTTATTTTATTTATTACGATATTGCATTATCGTGTCTATGTTAATTTGTTTTTAATGTTTTAATCCTGTTATTATTCAATTTTGGTTTATTACTACTATTTATTTATTGTAAATCAATAAAATAAAATAGATAAAAAAGTCATACGTGCCGGATATTTTAGTGTAGGGTGAAAGGTAATGTTTGCAAATATTAAATTTATCTTTTTTGTGCAATTTTAAATAGGTTTGATACAAGCAATTCCACTTATATATTTATATTGTCAGATTTGTTAACTAAAAAAGTCAATACATTTGGTCATAATTTAACTCAATTTTTTATATGTATTTTAACTAATAATGTTTAATGATGTATATTTACTCTATCCGAACGACATTCAGTAATAATATATCAAAAATGTCAATGATCTTAACATTTTTTTAGCATTTGTTCATATAAATAAATTAACCAACTTTGCATTCAATTTATACGTAGGGTGCAAGGAGGACAACAAACTTTGATCACAGCTTTAATTGCTTAAGGTCCCTAGTTTTTGGAATGCCTAATTTTGTTTTACAACTCCTAACCGTTTAGAAGATATAGTCAAAAAACTTCGATGCGCGCGTTTTCCATACAAACCGTCCACTGTGCGTTTTGAAAGTGGTCATAGTTCCCATAACAAATATGAGGCATTCCACACCAAATTTCCAGCGAAAAAAACATGTGTACCGCAGACTTCTTAATAGGTTGTATGGATAGCCCTATATGGAACTTAGAAAATTGCGTTTTTGTTTTTTTAATTTTTCAAAAATTGGAAAAATGGTCAAATTTGTGGCGAGTTGCCTTGAATTAATATTTATCACATTAAAACGGAATGCACCACAATCTTAAATATTTACATTCTCATATAGTTTTGTATGGGCTATCGATTATATTTTTTTTTTTTTGGAAAATTTTCAGAACCCGTTCTGAAATTTCCCATTTTTTAAAAAGTCAATTTATCAAAAATCCGGCCACTTTTTTTTTATTTTTTTTTTAAGTTTAGATGTTTGTCCATCCACACAAAATAGCCTTAATTTTTTTTAATTTAATTAGTAAATTTTTAATTGCATCAATTAAAAAATTACTCAAATCTTATTTAAAAATTTAAACAAGTGACTTTAAAAACTTTTTAACCGATTTTATATTTTTCGACTGTTTCCCAATTAGAAATGTCGTTAAGACATCTCAAAGACTTCCTTAGGACAATATCAGTGTACCTGCTGACTGAAAAATCTCTGACCATACAAAAAACCTCATGACACCTCCTGACTTTTTCAAGTATTTTGTCAAAATTCCTCGCCGACAAGTATTCAGGTAGTCAATAGTGCAGACCACGGTTGGGAAATGTGGCACAATAGTGCCATTTTTGGCACTATTGAATGGTCAGTGGCACCACAAATAACAGTTTTGGCCCTTTTTCATTCTATCCAAATATTGTCAAAATTTATTTAAAATAAAAATATTCGTACAAAAATGTAATTATGTATCAGGGATGGAAAATCGAAATTTTGAAATGGTACTGGAGCTTAACCAAAAAGGTACTTTTTCGCCCTCGACGGTACTAATATCTAAATTAATATTAATAAATTAATATCCAATTTCTGTACGACGAACGTCATTCTTCTGTGACGAATTTGCATGTCTTTTGTTACAATAACAAAATACATGCAAATTCGTCGCCGACTAATATTGTTCGTCGTACAGAAAATGGGCACAATTTAATATAAAAGTTCTTAAATTGAGGACATCCTTATCCGTTCATTTATTTTTTTAGAGAAAACTCCAATAAAGGTTGACCAAAATTAAAAATATCATTTATTTAAAGCTTTAGAAGCAATTTTTCTTTGAAAATCGGTAGATTTTCCGAATTTTTTTAGATTTTGTTGAACAAATTTATGAAATCGTCTGGTATAGAAAGGGTACTAAATCAGTCGCGGGGGTACTACGGTATCTTTGAGAGTGAAAAAGTACTGAAAAAAGTACTAAAGTACTAACTTTTCCATCCCTGTTATGTATTACAAACACGAAAAAATTATCAGTTGTTCCCCCTTACAACAATGTAAGTTTTTGTTTCCTTTAAATTAATATTTTGAAGTGTTTAATCCCTGAGGGAAATTGATTGGTCTTACAGGAAAAATTGATCATAAAAACCTCTCCCATGACTTATTCCACGCATACTGGTCATGGAATACTAGTTCTAAGACCAGTAAAAATGTGTCCGGAGATCTGAAAGATCAGTTCGACACAAGTGCTGGAACATATAACAAGGTGTTAATTACACTGTAAGTAAAATTTTAACTTTTGAAATGACACACAAAAACGCCGAGACACTCCAACTTATTTTTGGGTCATAGAATCCAGTGGTATACTCCGTTTTAAAAAGTTAGCTCAAAATAACGAGATATTTCGATTTTAAATTTGCAAATGTAGAGTAAAAATTGAATAAATCCAAAAAAAAAGAGCAAAATATCTAGGGATTTTGAGCTAACTTTTAAAAACGGGGTACACCATTGGATTCTACCACCCAAAATAAGGTTGACGTGTCTCGGCGTTTTTGTGTGTCATTTTCACATACTTACAGTGTTATTGACAGGTCCTTTTTGTACAAAAAAACACTATGCCCGGTCCTCGACTGGTCACTTTTCCCGCAGAGATGATTTTACTTTCAAAAGTTAAAAGTTGTGTGTAAAAAATACTAAAAAATAAAAAATATTTAAAAAAAATTTTGTTGGCCATTTTCACCCTATTTTGGCCCTTTTTAGCCTTCAACTTGGCACTAATTGAAAATTCTCAAATACCAACACTGGTGCAGACTACATTATGACATGTCCATTAGACCGGGTCGAAAAAAAAAGGTTCCCATTGTGCGGGCTTAATTTTAAAGCTTACCTCGAAAAAGTTCCATAGCAAAAATATAAGATTTTTAGGTCGCGATTTGGTACCGCCGAAATCGTTATTTGTTCATAACTTTGTCATTTGATGTCCGATCGTTTTAAAACAAAATTTGTTTGAAAGTCCTCCGCGAGTACTAAATTTGACCCATATCTGGTTTTGACCTCTGAGCTCATCTTCGTGTCATGAGTGTTAGTTTCTCAGCTTTCTACCCACCTAAATGATTTTTATTTTTCCATTAAATTATAGCATTAAAAAATTAATGAAATTCTTCCCTTAGAAGTACCCTCTTAAATTAATTAACAAAAAAGTTACATTCAATTTTAAAATTCCATAAAAAAAGATTTAAAACACTTGTTCGTATGTATTTAAATACAAACTAAAAAAATTAAATATAGTTTAAAGGCATAATAACAAGTGTTTTTTTTAATTTTCTTTATATTGTTTATGAAAATTTTAAATCAAATGTAACTTTTTTGTTAATAAATTTAACTGGATACTTCCAAGGGAAGAATTTCATGAATTTTTTTGTGCTATAATTTAATGGAAAAATAAAAATCATTTAAGTGGGTAGAAAGATGAGAAACTAACAATCATAACAAGAAGATGACCTCTGAGGTTAAAACCAGATATGAGTCAACTTTAGTACTCGCTGAGGACTTTCTAACAATTTTTTTTTAAACGATCGGACATCAACTGACAAAGCTATGAACAAAAAACGATTTCGGCGGTACCAAATCGCGACCTAAAAATCTAATATTTTGGCTATGGAACTTTTTCGAGGTAAGCTTTAAAATTAAGCCCGCACAATGGGAACTTTTTTTTTTCTCATTTATGGTCGACCCAGTCTAATGTCCATAGTACGTCTGAGATCGTCCAAAAATTTATTAATCACGTCTTTTAATTTATACTACTTACTATTTTTATCTGTCCATTTCTTAAATTTAATTTTTTAAAACTTACTATTTTGATCTGCCTCACTTGGCCAGCGAACTCAGAACCTTCTGTTCACTGGTCTAGCACCTTACCCCTTTAACCAAACTTTGATAATAAATGTGTTTATTTAAAAACAAATGTAAATTAATTTATTATTTGAATTGTCCTGTTATATATATTTCGTCACCTGAATTGAAAAATGCTACAATATTTATTTTTCTTCCTCAAATATAAAAGTTTTTTAAATATTAATTGGAATTTGGCTTCATCCTATTTAACAAGAGCCCTTTACAATTAAGGTGACGATATTTTCAATTTATTTTATTTTTGACAAATTTGAAAATATTATGATTTCAAAATATATTTTTTTACAAACAATTTTAGTTGTCTAGCAAACAATCTAGTTGTCTAGCAGGTTCGACAGCTTACGAATTGTAGATTTTTGGCCTTGATTCAATCCCCGGTCGCGGATTTTATTTTTATATTTTTTTATAGTTTTAAGACCAATTCAATTTTATTTTTTCAATTTCAAAGTAAATTAAAAGATTTTTAAAGGATTAAACAAAATTACATCGATTTTACATCGCAAAAAATTTTTTAGTGATGGGTCAGATTTGCTATATGATTGTCAGCATTAAAGACATGATTTTTCTAAATTGATAAGACAACTTATATGACAAGTCAGTACATTTATAGAACTTGGGGAGCTCCGACAAAAATTATGACATGTCATTAAGTTGTCTTTAATAAAATGTATTCACTTGCTGACTTCTACCTGATGAATCATTACTGACATTGTCTTAAAGACAAAATTTCTAATTGGGAAGATATTTTGGATATATAGAATATAACATCAATAAAATGGCTGCATTTTGCCCCTTTTTAAGCATTTTTTTTGCAAATTTTGCCCCTTTTTAAGCATTTCCACTACATGTTCGATCATCTTGAAATGTTCATGTTGTCGTCAATGGTCTAAGATTGTTAGCGCAGATTTTTCTTTTCAAATAACTCCACAAAAATTAGTCCGAAGTGGTCAAATCGGGAAATCTAGGTGGCCAGTTGAAACCCCTGGACATGCGATGTCAAAAAGGGCGGCAATAAATGGCCCTTATCTGCAGGTTTGACCGCTCCGGACTTTTTTTTTGGCTTAATTTGTTCAGCAAAATGTTCACCAAACAATCCGCAGATCATCGAAGATCTCAAGGAAAACTTTCATGCTGAAATCAACAGTAGAATGCGAAATGCTCGAAAAAGTAATAAAAAAAGTAGTGAAAATGCAGCAAAAAGTGAACATTTAAAAGTAGTGAAAAGATTTATGTTTTATTCAAAAAGTAGTCCAAAAAAATTTAAAATATATTAAGTAATAAAAAATATTGTTGAAATTTAAGAAATTCTTTTTTAACTGGATAAATTATACTTTAACTGGAAACTGGACCAGACACAAAATAACTGGAAAATCCAGGCCATTCCCGGCCGTCTGGCAACCCTACTTACAAGGGAAGTCTCCCTGGTGTCACCCTCCGATCTTCATAAAATTTGGATATGTTGTTAAGAACGAAAATTAATTCGACACGTATTTTTTTTAGCGGCCCAAACTCATTTTTAGGGGGGGTCGATTTTTAGAGGGGGAAATTGACCTTTTTCAGTTTTTTACGATTTACGCCTATTTATACAAAATTAAAATAAGCATGTGTAGTATCAGATTAAAGGTATTAAAAATACCTATCTAGTGGTGCTAACAACGGGCCAAAGAAGATAATATTTTTCGACTTATTAACAAAAATGTCCTAAAATTTTGGTATTTTACTTAATATGACGAAAAGTTGCGCATGTTTGGACACGTTCTTAGCACACGTACATAGCACAAAGACCTTTCATTTCGTATGTAACATGACTAGGTTTCTTTGCATAATATAGGAGATAAACGAAAAAAACTGAAAAATGGCCTTGTCTTCCCCCCTCCTTTTTACCCCCTAAATATGAATTTGGGCCGTTATAAAAAAATACGTGTCCCTTCATTTTTTCTGATCTGCAAAATAAAACCAATTCCATAAAGATCCGCGGTTGACACAAGGGAGACTTCCCTTGTTAAATCCTTAAGAAAACTGTTTTCATGATCCTGATGCATAATTTTCATTAAATAAAACCAATGTAATGTGTTTTCGATACATATTTTTCAGATATTTCGATATAAATGACTTTTTAAAAACGAGCCCCCTGCCCCCCCCCCCCCCTGAATTACAAAATATGCAATCCAATATTTGCCAAATAAAAAACGATATGAAATCAGGCGTTAGGAATCAATCTAGCGCATGTATATATATTACCGGGAGTGTGCATTCTTCTAAATTTGTAAAATAGTGTAATTAATACTTCATGTATTATGTATATCAAATTATACTGAATTTGTAGAACACTTCTAAGTACTGTATTTCATTCATTATTAATATGAAAATACGCTGAATTAATAGAACAGTTTTATGAACTTCCATGTATTATTTATGTTTAATTACGCCAATATACACCCAAAAAAACGTGGTTATTCAATACTAAAAATTTAACTAAATTTTAGTCCAAAAGAACCTAGTGCAGGAATTGGTAACCTATACTAAAATTTTTTACTAATATTATTCAAAACCAGTAAAAATGACTAATTTTAGTACTTTGAAGATACTAAAACTAGAAACTTATTAGTAGATTTTGGTATAAAATCACTTACTAAACCTTTTACTGTAGAATTACACTGCGAATCACATCAATATGGAATCGAGTTTTTCACTTTTTAATCGAATATATCTTTGTAACGAATAGGCGGAAAAATATAAAAAAATGCACTGATAAGGACCATTATCTATCTAATAATTTCAAATAATAACAATAATCAAAAGACTAAAACAGTTCTTTAAAAAAATATTTTTCGGCAACTTGTTAAAAAATTACTAGTTTTTTATGAATCACTTGAATAAGGAATTTTGGAATACCGACCAAGTAGGACCTGAATCCAATTTGTTATGAATACCAATTCCTTAAACGATAAAAACAAAATGGTTTTGTTTCGAATTTCAATAAAAATGAGACTCACAACAGCTCTTAGCTCTTTCAAAAAGAAAAAAGCATTGACTTTGAAGTTCAAAGTGTTAAAGGCCATTGAAATCAATAGAGACGGGCAAACCTGTTGAATGCAATTATTTAAATAACATTACGAACTATGGGAAAAACACGAATGGACGCACTAAAATGGCAACAACAGAACGAGATCGACAGAAATTTTAAGAATACCCTCGAATTCCACGTTGACAGGTTGCAAAATTCTCAAAGAAAGTGGGGATTTTGTGGGTATTTGTACAGTCCATCAAGATTTAAAATAAATGGGCTCATAGTCTGTGGAAAATTGCAAAAAAAAAGCCACACCTTAATTGCAAAGTAAAGAAGCGTCGATGGTAATGTAAGGAACAGTGATGATGCCACAGTAGAATATCGCACCCCATACCATAACGACACCTTCTATGATCTGTCTGCTATGTAAATACTGTTTTTATTGTCTCAAATCACAGAAAACAATTGTATCCGTCTAAGGCAACGGTATTCATTTTTTTCGTCGGAATAATTACTTTAAAAAATTACTCAGACCGTGTCATTGAATTCTTGGCAAGTTTAAGGCGCTGCTAACTACTTTTGGCATTTAGCAGTTAATTGTTGCGTAATTTTCGACGACCTATGAACTCACTTGACTTTTAAACGCGACGGACGGTACAAATACTCGCATTAACACCACTTTCTTTGAGAGTTTTGAAAGGTGTCGGCGTAGAATTTGGGGGAATTCTAAAAATTTTTGTCGATCTCGTTCTGTTGCAGCCATTTTAGTTCGCCCATTCATGTTTTTTCCATAGTTCTGAATATTATTTAGATAATTGCAAACAGCAGTTTTCCACCTCTCTATTATTTCCGCGATTTCAACGGCCTTTAATACTTTGGACTTCAAAGTCAGTTCTTTTTCGTTTTCGGAAAATTGTTTTGTTTTTATTGTTTGAGGGATTGCTATTCATTACAAATTTGATTTAGGTCCAACTTGGTCTGAATTCCAAAATTCCTTATTCAAGTGATTCAAAAAAAACTAGTGATTTTTTAACAAGTTGGGGAAAAATATTTTTTTAAATGACTTTTTTCAGTCTTTTGATTATTGTTATTATTTGACATTATTAGCTAGATAATGGTCTTTATCAGTGCATTTTTTTATATTTTTCCGCTTATTCGTTACAGACATAATCGATTAAAAAGTGAAAAACTCGATTTCTTATTGATGTGATTCGCAGTGTATTTTTAGTGTATGAATAAATTATATTCTCATTTGTGCGACGCAAAATTATGAGACCTATTTAAAATTTTCTAAAACTAAACCATCAATTCTAATTATGTATCTATATTTAATCCAATTAAAGATCCCGAAAATTTTAAAATGCTCATATCTCGGTAAACATTGCTGACACAACAAAAAGTCGAAAAGCATTTTTGTAGCTCTATATATGTAGCACAAGATCGCAAAATAGCCAAAAGCTCTCCGAGTAATGTTTTTGAAGTTATCGAGTTTTTTAATTCTCAAAACCCCAGTGGTCCCCTAAAATCACGTATCTCAAAAACTAAGCAAGGTATAGCGAAACGGACACAAATTTTGGATCAAAAACTATGACGATTTTTAAGGAACCCAACCAGGTCTAGGCCCATCGGGGTCTGGACCTATCGGGTCCGAACCCAATGGGGTCCCCAAATGTGTATGAACTACACTCAAAAAAAAAGTGAACTAAAATCTGGGAAAATTAACTCAATTTTGAGAAAAAGAGGGAATGATTTGGCTCCAAAGATTTTTTTTCTTGGTTTTAGTTCATAATTTTCCCAAAAATAAGGAAAACAAAGTTATTTAAATTTAAGCCAATTTTAACTAGAAAATGGGAAAAATTATACTTCACATTTTAGAAATAGATTGCGTCTAGACCCTGGACCCATGGGTTCGGACCCCATTTAACTCGAGACCCCGTTGGGTCCTTTAACGGTCCCCATAGATTTTGAACCAAAACTTGTGTCCGTTTCGCTCTAACTTGCTTAGTTTTTGAGATACGGAAATAAGGGGCCTGATAGGGTCTTGAGAATCTTAAAAACTGGATAACTCAAAAACTATTAATCGGAGGGCTTTCGGGTATTTTGCAGAAGTGTTCTACGAGTCAAGAGCTACAAAAATGGCGTTGGACCCATTCTCGTGTTGGCAGTATTTACCGAGATATATGCATATATAAATTCTGGGGAATTTCAAATTTTAGATCTAAAATTAGGGTCTTGAGACCCCGACAGATATGTAGAGCTAGGCTATTCCATATTTTGTAGTCTTTCTTTTGAAAATTTCATCCGTTTCGCTCTATCTCGCTTAGTTTTCGAGATATCGCCATTTTGAATTTTTAACTAAATTCTAAGAAGTTATTTACTAAATTCTCAGAAGTCATTAACTAATTTCTAAGAAGTACACTTCCTCAATTCAAAGAAGAGAAATACGATGATGTTTTTTTTTGTAAATTTTAACTAAACTTGAACTAAATTGTTTTTTAAGAAATATGTCTTAAAAATAAAGATACGATTCTTAGATTTGTGGAAAATTTCTTTGGCAGTAAGAATTTTTTTCCTAATATTAAAAAAATCCATTTAAAGAAAACTATGAACTAATTATAAGTAAATGAACTAAAATTTTTTCCTCATAGTTAAGAAAATTTCTCATTTTTAAGTTAAATTTAACTAAATTTTAGGAAAATTCATGATAAATTTTCAAAGACATTTTTTCCTTAATTTTAGTTATGTCTTTTTTTTCAGTGTAACAAGGGAAGTCTCCCTAGTGTCACGCGGATCTTTATGGAATTGGTTTTATTTTGTATAGCAGAAAAAATAAAGGGACATGTATTTTTTTTAGCGGCCCAAATTCATATTTAGGGGGTAAAAAGGAGAAGGGAAGACAAGGCCATTTTTCAAGGTTTTTTTCGTTTATCTCCTATATTATGCATACCAAATGAAAGGTATTTGAAAAACCCATCTACGTGTGCTAAGAACGTGTCCAAACATGCACAACTTTTCGTCATATTGAGTAAAATACCCAAATTTTAGGACATTTTTGTTAATAAGTCGAAAAATATTAACTTCTTTGGCCCGTTGTTAGCTTCACGAGATAGGTATTTTTATTACCTTTAATCTGATACCACACATGCCTATATTAATTTTGTTGAAATAGGCGTAAATCGTAAAAAACTGAAAAAGGTCAATTTCCCCCCATACAAATCGACCCACCCTAAAAATGAGTTTGGGCCGCTAAAAAAAAATACGTGTCGAATTAATTTTCGTTCTTAACAACATATCCAAATTTCATGAAGATCGGAGGGTGACACCAGGGAGACTTCCCTTGTTAGTCGTTTTTGATTGATTGCGGAAGTGGCAGGAATATATATTTTTTTTGCTTTACCAACGCTTATAAATGAAATTCATTGTGTTTTCGCGCCTTCTTACAATTATAAGCTTCATATGCTATTGATTAGCACTATCTTGATTAAAAACGCCAAGAGAATCGGAGAAACTAATTTTGCGTAATTGCGAATCATGTAATAAAGTAAAAAGAGGCGTGGCATTTTAGGCCCCTTTTTCCGATCGTAGTGTAGCATGTCCTATTGTTCCACTCTCCGTTGGTACTATCAATGCTAAAAATTTAATTAAAATCGTATCAGCCGTTTTTGCATTATTGCAATACATACAGAAATATTTTCAATTCAATACAAAGGAGCGTGGCATTTTACGCCCCTTTGCCCGATAACGCTCTAATTTGGCACATAGTTCGTAATTGCTTAGTACTATTTTTGGTTTAAATTTCATCGAAATCGGTTTATCCATTTTTTATATACAGATGTCTATAATGGTGCAATGTAAAAATTCGATTTTGCCACTCCCCTCCGCCCACAGACAGAGAATCAAAAATCTGACCGCACAGTGTTACTCCGCAGGCTGTTCTAAAGATTCCCGAAAAATTTCATCAAGATCGGTCCAGCCGTTTTCGCGTCCATAAGAAACATACATAAAGCCGTTTTTTTCATTATTGCGGAGTATGCAGAAATGACTTTCAATACAATACAAAGTGGCATGCCATTTTACGCTTCCGATAACGCTCAAATTTGGCACATAGTGAGTACTCATTTAGTACTATCTTTGATTTAAATTTCATCAAAATCGGTATATCCGTTTTTTATATATAGATGTCAATAGTGGTGGAATGTTAAAATTGGGTTTTGCCACGCCCCTCCGCCCACAGACGGAAAATCAAAAATCCGACTTGACAGTGTTACTCGCCAGGCTATTCTGAATATTCCCTGAAAATTTCATCAAGATCGGTACAGCCGTTTTCGAATCCATACGGAACATACATACATACATACATACATACATACATACATACATACATACATACATACATACATACATACATACATACATACATACCCACATACATACACACATCCATTTTTATACCCTGCAAGCATTTCGATACGAAGAAGATACTCAAGCGTATCGCCTGGAAGATAAATTGTATTGCGGGGGATATCTTCTTCGTATTGCGGAAGAAACACCCGTTGGTAGAAATCGTGTCCCGATAGCGATACGTTCAGGGGATACGAAAGCGATTCTTCTGGAAGATAAATAGGCAATATTGCCAGATAATCATTGGGAAGATAATTTGAAGATATCATTCAAATTTAACCTAGAAAATATTGCCAGATAATTACCTAATCGTTCGTGGAATATAAAATAAAGATGTTGATAAAATTATGATTTTTATTGTGTTTAATGAAAGTAAATGGATAATAATTTACAAATAATCTCAGATACAAGGATATATCATTAAACAACGAACAAGCATCTTTTGGTGAATTTTTTATATTTATTTCTTCTTTCGGGATCTGTGCTTCTAAAATTGTATTGCTTATTGAGCTTTCCTTGACCAACTAAATTTAAATTTATGTAATTTGATGGACCTAATGAGAGAAAAATATGCGGTTTATTGTTTATTTGTTTTGCAGTTTCGATCTTCATGCTTTATTTCTTCGAATTCACTACTTACCTCATTTTTGTCTGATTTATATTGATTATTTCACATTAATTGAATAAAATTCCCGAAAGACTAAATTATAATGAGAAAATATATTTTTGACAATTAATAAAATATTTTAATTTCGTATTTTTTTCATCCGTTTGATATAAGGAAGATATCGTAAATATATCGCGCAGGTGAAAAATCATCTGGAAGATATATTTTCGATAACTTGGCGATTTTATCTACTTTATAAATGACAAAAAATAAATATATTTTTTTATTTATTGCTTAAATATCCTCGAAATGATAAAAGGAAGATTTTCAAAAATACTACCTTGATGATTTTTTATTACGATAAAAAGAAGATATTGCCGCAATTTCTCCTAGGCGATATTTCTTCCGAATGCTTGCAGGGTATATATAGATATATCTTGCGATAATTTTTATTAATTTCAACAGGGCCGCTTTTAGGTATGGCGGGGGCCCTGGGCACACAAGATTTTGGGGCCCCGCTGGAAAGTAAAAAGTCGCATGAGATAGTTGGCAAAAAAAATGCCAGTCTAGTGCCCCATATAAAAATTGCAGAACAATCGGGATACCTTCGGACGTCTAATTTTTTCGAGACTGAAATGTGTGGTCTCCCAAACACTTCTACACGAAAGAAGATATAGAGCTGTGGGTGGCAGATGAAGTTTAAAGGGTTGGTAGTTGGGTAAGAGGATAGGAAAGGTAATTTTCATGGAAAATAATAAAAATTATACTAAAATACTAATGTCAGTATTTTTTTATTGTGTTAGGTAAATAATATATTTATATTTACTTATTTTATTAAAAAGAAGCGTAAAAATTACATATAATAGATTCCAGATATTATCAAACCTTTTAACATACATTTTTGTGTACATACAATCTTTTAATAATTAAGTTTTAACCATAAATAGCGGACTATAAATCCAAAAATTATTAACTTAATAGTCTTATTAAGAACACCTAAAATTTTATATCGTAAACGAGCTCCATCAGAAGACACATGTGGTTGATTGAATATATTCGTTTTAAAACCACATGCTATATGATCAAAATAGGTGCCATAGTCAACGGCAAGAATATCCTTTCGTGTTCCAAAAATTTCGCTAAAAAGAGAATAATAAAACAAAAGAACTTTTATTTATAAAACAAGTGATAGTGTGTTAAATTCGGCACAACCGAAAATCCAAATCCAAAAAAAACAAGAAAAAGTTAAATTCGGCCTTTCAGCGGGAAAAATATTTTTTGGTGAATAAAAAATTCTGCAAAATTTCTAGATGTCCTTACATCTCATAGTACAATTTTCATCAACTTTGAGCTGATTATTCTGCAGAGAAAAAATGGCTGAATATATCGCAAATCTGATTTCACCAGTCTATTCTCCAGCAAAAAATAATACAATGGTAGTTTGTTAACAATAAAAAAAGTTCCAAAAACCCACCACAGAAGGCGGAAATATAAGATTTATGCATTTTTTTAAATATGCACAATTAAAGCGCATTTCAGCTAAACAAAATGGTACCAAAATTTTCGTTCTATCACAACACGTTAAAAAGTTTTTAGCTCTCAAAAATGGCCTAGCAAACGTTTTTTGAGAACTTTGACCTCAATTTTCTCAAAAACATGACGTGATAGAAAAATCCGAAAACCATATTCAGAATCAGCATCGAAATGTTAATCGAAAACGAGTGGTACGATCCCTGAATATCATCCAAAAATATCACCAAAAATAATCAAAAACGAGTGTCCAGACAACTGACCCGTCTAACAAATTTTTGAAATGTTGGTCAGTGTTATCCAGACCGGTCAGTATTTTCCAGGTCCAGACCGCTGACCCATCCAAAAAATTTTTTAAATGTCGGTCAGTGTTTTATAACTTTGAAGCCTTATAACTTTTTAATGGGCTGAGATAGAGAGGTTCTTTTTGTACCAGTTTTCTAAGCAAAAAACGACTCTTCATCTTGCATGACTTTTTTTTTTAATCTATATTTCCGCCCTTGTATTAATTTTTGTAGTAGAATCGACTGGTGAAATCATATTTGTTTATTCTCTGCAGAAAAATCAGCTCACAATCCGTGTTTTCAGATGCGTTGAACCAACCCAAGGAGCCAAAATTTTTCCAAAAAAATACCGGCATTCTTTTTAACTCACCTAAATCCAAAAAAAAAGATGAGACCCGATAAACAGATGAAGTGGCATAGTCACCAAACGAACTCTCATGTATAGACTTTATGAGGTCCCTGACCGATATTTTGATGAGTTACAAACGGAATGACAAAATTATATCACCCAGTGGTGGGTATAAAAATATGCAAAAGGTGCCTTACTTTGGGAGGTCTGTAGTGATATCGCGGGAAGGTAATGGAGTACTCCATTACCTTACAGGTTCCCCTAAAATTTGCAAGCAAAATCTACTGCTTTGTTCCGCGCCGGAGACTAATCAGAGACAAGCACATGGATAGACGTGTGACACAACTCGACAGATTTGGCATTTTCTTTATCAGAAGCGCTCAAGTGAGCTAATATCGCTTCCAAGAGGAGAAATTTCGACAGCAATTGCTGTAGTTACTGGACACTGTATTATAGGGAAGCACGCAAAGAGGTTAAATGAGCCGTCATATGACTTTGTCGGACTTGCATAAATCAGGAGGAGTTGGAAAGTATCGAATCTGCCATTTCTTGGCACTTTCAAGTCAGAGACTTGCTTCACTGTGATCCAGGGAGCTGAACGATCTTTCTGATTTGTTTGATGTCAAAATTCAATATCTTAGGAGTTTTATTAAAAACCCAAATTTGTTTAACAGCAGGGACTATTGGGGGACTATAACAGTCCCGTGGTATCACAACGGACCTCAGAGTCTATGTGTGCTGACGGAAAACGTCTGCAGCTATTTGAAACCTAACCTTTAGGATACCCCTACTAGTACCTGCCGTTAAACCAATTTGAGCTCCTTATGAAACTTACAAGATATTGAGATTTGACATCTGACAAATCAAAAAGATTGTGCAGCTTCCTAGATCCCAGTGAAGCAATTCTCTGACCAGGGGATACTTTTCCCCCAAAGTCATTTACTATGATTTTTTGAAAGCAAAAAATGTGAAAGTAGGAAGATTTATTTTTAGTTATAAATAAAAAATACTTACATTTCACTTTCCGGTATACATTTGTCCAACTTAAACATATTCTGATTTTTCATATCATATCGATTGTTTGAGAAATACTCCAGGGCACTTGCTGTATAAATAACTCGTCGTGTTATTTTTAATAACATTGGCTTTTTTCCCATTAAACGCAAAATATTATCCACCAATAACGAGGCTGGTATATTAATCATTATAATCTGAAAACAAATATATTTATAAATTTATTTTCAAAATAAATAGTTTCAAAATGATTCAAATTAGTGGAATTTAATAATAAATTTAATCTAAAAAAATTGTAAATTAATTAAAAAAATTAAAATTAAAAAAATGCCAAATTTTCGTTTTTGGGTGAAACAATTTCTATACTGATTTGCACTACATTTCATGGATATTAGAGTGCCCCTTATTTTGGAAATGTTGGAAAAGTTGAGACGGTACCCGCTCAGTTTTTTCCATTTGACTTAAAAATAACTTAGGAAAAAGTTTACGCCTGTACGACTACGCCTTCCTTACGCGACGGGTCCTTAAATAGCGGGGCCTAAAAAATAATTTTTCTATACAAACCAAAAATTGTTTTTTTGATTTTTAATTTTTTTTATTAATTATTATATTACTTGGTTAGCTTATTCACGACAAAAAAATTGATTTTAGGGGGAAAAGGTTTTCAGATCTAAAAAAATTTTCGAAGCCGTTGGGGTCCTACGGTAAAAAGTATTGAAAAAATATTTTTTTTTAGTTTTGACAAGCAACGGTTTTAGTTGCTATGTTGCTTTTAATGATACATATTCATAAAAAAAATATTATTCCTATCTGTGACAGCTTTATCGTGTTCTTAAAAAGGGTAAAAAATTATTTTTTGATGTTTTTCGATACACGATAAAGATGTCACAGATATGGGGGGCGTAACATTTTTCCTGAGTTATTTTTAAGTCAAATTGAAAAAATGAGCGGGTACCGTCTCAACATTTCCAACATTTCAAAAATAAGAGACACTCTAATAGACATATAAATTGTGGTAGTCAAGTGGGGATATTTTTTTTTTAACTTCAGAAAATTGCGGTTTAACACTCGTAACCATATTTAACAGAAATTCCAGCTTTTTCATACATTAATATTTTTTTGAAAAAGGTGATCACTACTGTTCGAAAAATCGAATGGAGGATCGAAATGGGTTAATCAAATATTACCCATTTTTCCTAATTTGAAGAGATTTATGTAAATGTTGATATGGTGTTATTAAACCTTTGAAGACCTAACATTATCTGCCTGTGCGATTTTGATGTTCTTCTAATTTTTGTGATTTTTGACAAAAAATCGGAATCCTAACTACCTCATTTTTATTAGTGACAAAAACTTTCCCCTTGTTGATTACGAAGTTCTTGCCAAAGCTTATTAAATTTCACTGTGGTTTTTAAGATCTGCAACTCAATAACACTTACACCATAGAGAAAAGTTAATAAGAGACATTGATAGACTCCAAAATCAATCTGTCATTTTCTATAAAACAGGGGATTCAGTGTATTTCTCTTTTCGTATACGATTTTATATGCACTTGCCTCTTACACTAAATATCGAGAGAGGAAATAAAATGGTATCCAATACAATTGATACCCACTGAGTTACACTACACTAATTTGGATCCCTAAACCCACTTCAAATTTTCGTACTTCTTAAATCGCCTCGAGTCTCTAAGATATTCGCTAGAGATGTCAATGAGACACCGTTTAGGCAAACTAGGCGACTTCTCATCAGACCCGGAGATTCACATACCAAGACATTCACTGACTCCTACTCCACTTCCCCTCAACTTCTACAGTACTCCCTATTAGAAATTCCCATACGAACGGCCATTTGGCTAATTGTCCTGTAAGTACTTCCACTAATAGGCTACCCGTCCACAATTCTTAATGAGACCCCGATTTCGAGGCATTAAGAGTAATCTCCCGAACCCGTAAGATCGCATTCTCTGTTATAACAGAGTTTTCAGCCCGGTCTTCCCTAGTTGGTATTTAGACTTCGAAAGTTCTGTCAAAGTTCGTCTGTGATGAGGTATAGTCGGTTCTTTGTTCCACTTTCGTCCCTCCCACCGTACTTAATACGGTCGAGTGTCCCCAAGAGCATTGCTAAAGCCAAGCTCTTTGTCTCCCGCTCTTAATATTTTGGAACTTTTTAACAGAAGGTACGAAAACTGTTAGACGAGGAAAATACGATAATGTTAAATTAACATTGTTGGTTTGACAAATAATGCTAACTTTTTATATCGAAAAAGCGCTTAATAAATTTAAAAAAAATGTATCAATTTATAATTTTTATGTTAATATTATTTAGGAAATACCTTTAAAAGTGTTTAAAACAAATTGTCAGCAAAAAAAAAGTCATTGGATTTCCCGATAATCCACAAAAAAAACTTTTTTTACAGCTAGATGAAAAAAAAAACGCTAGCTTTAGTCTGAAAATCACCAAACTGCAACACTTTTTTTTTATTTATATCGAACTTAAGGGATTTTTTTTGGTTTGATCAAACGTCCAGTTCGATGGCGGACTTAGCAAAGGGAATTTAAGAGCGGCTTTAACAGAAGAAGAGCGAGTTCAGATCTCTTTAGTATTGATACTCCTTGCTAAAGCATTTGCGACTCTCTTAACCTGAGAGCCGATTTTGCTGTTGTTCTCTTGACGTAAATATTCACTGGCTGAATGTTTAGTATCACTACCAGGCTAGCCTGGGGTGCTGATCTAATAGCGTCAGTGATACCCACATACGACAGTCGTTGTTTCTTCTGAAGGTTGAAACAATTGTTAACACCGACCAGTATCTTGCGCACAACGTTTACAAGGACAGACATCCGGATGGACATAGCTCAATCAACTCAAAAGGCTATTCGGAGTCGGTATAATTAAAGGTGAATCTGGGACTAAAATTTCGGGTAGTTAGAAATATCAGCACAAACTCATTATACACAGTATCACACAGTAGTTTACCCTACATTCGGCTCTAACACCCGAACGTTTTCTGAGCTTTTGAGTTACATCAAAACTATCACTTAAAATGACACTTAATAGCACTTTGACTAAAAAGCGTGGGAAACGTATAACTCGTTAAATACTGCCGATACAAAAACAATAATTTCGATCTTGATCCGAAGAACATTTATTCCAAATATACACAAACTCTCCGCAAGCAAAACATTAAAAAATTAGCGAAAACATGAACTAAAAATTTGTTTATGTTTCTGCACATCCTACATTACTGGGGGATTCTTTATATCTGGTAGCAAAATTTTTACATATTGTATACCCTGCTTTTAAAATTGTTTACTTTTATTTTCTACTTACATATAAAAGAAAATGATAATAGCAACTGGTCAAAGTTGGTTGATCAAAACTCCACATGCAATTTTCCATAGGATTTTTCATAGCGGCAGCACGATACAATTTATCACCTTGTTCCATTGTTAAACGACAACTTCCATCAGAAATGCAATTGGCAACTTCTAAACCGTTAGGAATTGTTTCTTTTCTAAAATACATAAATATTTGAATATATTGCAAGAAATGTATAATTTGTTATCTAATTTTCTGTTAACTTACTTTAATGTTTGCATGCCACGCTTGTAAGCCGCCACAATTGTCAATTTCGTAACCGTGTCAATGGGTGAACAATCCAATTTCAGATCGGGTAGAGCATAAAACATAGGTACAATGCCAATATGTAGACCAATCATGGCAGCTATCGGTCCATTCAAATTATCAATCCAACCTGGTACAGGTTCACTCAGTGCATTCACAACTAAAAGTTAGAGATGTTCAGGAAAATAAAGCACTGATCAGGAAAATAAAGCACTGGCCCCATAAGAGGATGTACAAACAAGTGTGCCCTAAACATTTTTGCAATTTGTTAAATTGACAGTTGCCTTTAAATTATCATCATACCCTCTAACCACAGTATAGGCGTACACTTACTGTGTCATTCCGTGTGTAACGTATCGAAATATCGGTCAGGGACCCCACAATTTATACATATTACTGATCCATGATCGATTTTAAAACAAAAATATCTACCATCCGTCAGTCTGTCTCAGGAAACTACGATGTAGTAGGTACTCACCAAAAGAGCTGGGCTCCTGAGTTTTGGCACGACTATGTCTTATGGTTGGTCAAGTTCGTATATGTTGGAAAATCGGACTAGGGGAAACATATTTCCCATAAACAAATAACATAACTCCTGAAAAATAGTATCTGTACAGGGTTTTTAAACTTTTGTTGTACAAATTAAATATTTTTATGATCTAAATAATGATAAAATTGTCATTCATTTCGTCAACATGTGGAAAGGTGTTTCAAAACGTGTTCCGCCGAACCCGTTATTTTAAAGTCAACTAAGTTGGCAACTGCCACTAACCACAATTTTTAAGTATTTAGTCAAATGACAGAGAACTTAGTAAAAATCACAGACTGCCAATAGCCTATTTATGTTAAAAGTCGTTTTAAAGATTTTTCGCAAGCGTTTTTTTTATTTTTTGAAAGTCGAGATATTTATCACACTTACCAACTGATGGTCGCATTATATACATGGGTAATTTTGATGAATATTCCTGAATAATTTGTTCACTTAAGTTTTTAGTAAACGTGTATGTATTTGGGTAATATCCAGTATATCTAAGAAACACAAAATAACAAAATAAGACTTTGCATTTTTAATTATTATCTGAACATAAAAATAAAAAAAATTAGTAGTATTTACTTTTTAGTGAAAGCATTTATTGTATAGTCATCCCATTGCTCGGCCATTTTTATAGTCTTACGCCAATCAGCTGGTAATTTGTAAACCTGAAATCAATCAAGACACATTTCAATTACGGATATACAAACTTTATAATCCGAAAAGCAAGTGCTCAACTTTAAAATAAGAAACTTACCTTTTCTTCCACGGTATATTCCAAAGGATTACAAAATGCCGTTGAACAATGCATAAAAGCAATCAGGTTTTTTAGTTTTTCAGCAATTTTAACTAATTCATAAGTGCCACGAGTATTAAGTAAAATTGAACTGCGTAAAGGATCATCGAATCTAAAAAAAACACAAGTAGAAAAGTTAAACTTTACTTCAATGACTCCATTAATACAGTTCACAATGCCCGAAATGAAAGGTTTGTTAAAGTTTTTTTCACAGATTCAAAACAAAATTTAAAAAATCTGTAAACCAATTCTCAATTTAAATTTTCAAAATTTACAGATTTTTCTGCTGAAGTGTTTACTTTAACAAAATTTTCTGTCTTATATTTAAAGAAAAACTGAAACTTGTCTGTAATTTTACTGATTCTGCTTGCTGAATTTTAAACTATTTTTGTGCTGATTTCAGCAGAGTTCTTTGTTTGTTAACAGCAATATTTGGTTATACTGTTTTTCAATAAAATTTTCTAAGTTTTATTATTTTTTTAACATGATAATGTTTTAGGCTGGTGTCTAATTTTAAAAAAATTGCAGGACCCCACCTCAGTTTGACTATATAAGCTAACAATTAACGAAAAAGAAAACAAGAATTACTATTTTCATTGGAAACACAAAATTTTAATAACTTGGGTTTGTAACTTGGATAATAATTCACCACGTGGTGAATAAAACCGTTTTTCACCAGCTGGTGAATAAAAAGTAAAATAATTATTTTTCAACAAACAAAAAAAAATTTTTTCAGCAAATTTTTTTCTTTCATCAATTTTTTTTTCATCAAACTTTTTTTTCATCAATTTTTTTTTTCATAATTTTTTTTTTTTAATTTTTTTTTATCCAATTTTTTTCATAAAATTTTTTTTTCATTCATTTTTTTTCAATTTTTTTTTCATCAAATTTTTTTTTTCTTTTCATCAATTTTTTTTCCATCAATTTTTTTTTCCATAATTTTTTTTTTTTTTTATCAATTTTTTTTTTTTTTCATCAAACTTTTTTTTTCATCAAATGTTTTTTTTTTCATATTTTTTTTTTTTTCATCAAACTTTTTTTTCATAATTTTTTTTTAATTTTTTTTTTCATCAATTTTTTTTCATCTAATTTTTGTTCACTTTTTTTTCAATAATTTTTTTTTTCATCAAATTTTTTTTTTCATCAAAATTTTTTTTTCATCAAAATTTTTTTTTCATCAAAATTTTTTTTTTCGTACATATCATATTTTTTTCATCAAATTTTTTAATAAAATTTTTTATTATCAATTTTTTTCTCACCAAAAAATTTTTATTTTTTTACTATTTTTTTTCATCAATTTTTTTTTACATCAAAAATTTTTTCTTTTCATCAAAAAAATTCATCAAAAACTTTTTTCATCAAAATTTTTTTTCACCAAAGATTTTGGGTTCATTAAATTTTTTTTATCGTAATTTTGTTTTTCGTGAAAAAAAATATTTTTTTTACCAAAACTACTTTTTCACCAAGTCTAAGCTTTTCGCATAAAAATGTTCCATTTGTTTATCAAATGTACATAAAACAAGTGAGAGTGTTATATTCTTTGGTGCCGAATCTTTCATACTCTCCAAAATGTAAAAACACTTTTTTGTACTTATTTTTGCACTCACTTACGAAATGTACAGCTCTTTTGGTTTCTTAATGGGGCCCTCGACTGATATTTCAATTCGTTTTGCATGGAATAGCAAAGTTATATATTATTTTTTCTAAAAAAACTTTGCTTTGGCAAGTATACCCAAATCTTCCGAAAAACATTATCATGATTTAATGTTTTGGTCAAGAGTACAAAATTTTCAGGCATTCTTAATTAACTTTAGTAAAAATTATCACTGCAAATGATTTGTGCTATTTTACATGAATATTTCGTTATCCTATTTTCAGGAAACATTTCCTAAGTTCTAAATTTTTGAAAAAAAAAAAAATAAAAAAATTAATGTAGAAGTAAAGAGCCTTGAAATTAGGGCTGCCAATCCCGAAATCCCGGGATTTTGGTCATAAATTGAATCCAAAATCCCGGATTTTAAAGCTCAAATCCCGGGATTTTTGAAATATTTAAAATGTATGAAAATTTATTTTTAAAAATACAACTTTGTTCAATTATTGTTACATTTACATAAACAAATTAAAACTAAAACTTTTTTTAATTTTCAACGTAGCTGGTCACGAATTTGGCTGAGCTGAGAATTCTACCCAGACTTGTTGAATAATAGTCCAACGCACTAACCATTAAGCCACAGTCACGGAGAACTTTGACTAAAGTTTGCAGGTTTTGGCTAAAATTTTCTAAAAAAACCGAAACTTTGATCGAAGGGAGCCACGGGTAAATTTATTCCGATTGGCCTCAAATTTGTGCCACAAAAGTTTTAGGCGTAGGAGAATAGAAATATTCCCGGACGTTCAAAATTGGAAGAAAAACTTTTTTTATACAAAAAATTCAATTCTATTGTATTAAATTATTACTTTTCTCCTCTAAATGTTTTTATTATTTTAAATTTTCTTTAAATTAGTTTTAAAATTATACAGTGCAACAACAAAAATCGGAATGGGATGAAACTAAAAGCAAATACAAGTTGTCATTTTTCATAACAAACCCCTCAAGGTTTTTTTAGTTCATTGCTAAATATTTAATAATAATTACTTGAAAACTGCATAAGTGCCGTATACTTAATTTTTTAATTGCCTTTAAATAACAATTGCCAAAAAATAACAAAAATTTTTTTTTTATAATTTCGTTGTAGCGAAATCGACCCAAGGGTTTTCGTGGGAATTAAACTCACGACTCCCTGCTTAATAGGCTAGCACGCTATCAACTAACCCACAGTAGCCCCTTAATATGCACAATCAAACTAAAACATAAAGTGTATACTATTTTTTAACTTTTATAATCAAAGAAAATAAACCTCGAAAATTCCGGGATTTCGATTTTCAAATCCCGAATACCAGGATTTTAAAAAAACCGATCCCATTTGATAGCCCTACTCGAAATACATGCAAAATGTCTCAGAATTTTGAAACCTAAGACCTTCTTTAGAAAACATTTTATTAGGATTTATTTAAAACTGCCCAGTAGGGCGTTTCATCAAAAACTTTTTTTTTGATTTTTGCTACTCTTGAAGCGGAATATGAATTCTTATGGCCTAAAAGATTTTTGAGATTTTTTTTAGATTTTTGGCGGAAAGGATCAACTCGCTCAAATCGATTTTATGCTAAAAATGAGGTTATAAAACATAATTTTTTTTTTTTTTGTTATGGTGCCTTGTTTTTACAAAAGTGGATAAATTACTTCAAAATATTGCTAGCCTCCTAAAAAAAATACTCGCGGTAAAAATGATAAGGTCAAAGGTCAATAATTTGACCTTAAAAGTAAAAATTTTGAATTTTCCAACTTCAAAGCTCAATAACTTAAGAAATATGCAACGTAGGTTCGTGATGTTGACACCGTTTAATATATATTTTAAATACCTTTCATTTATATCCAAAATGACGTCTGTCATTTTAGTAAAAGTATTAAAAAAATTAAAAAAAACTAACTTAACCCATTTTTTTTCTTACATTTCACATGAGCTTAACCAACAAGTACATACGTTAGTATCTTATTAATCGGTAGAATGTCTGAGAATAGATAACTTATTATTTATGTACATGCGTTATGTGGTCCTATACCGATATTTCGATGTGTTACACACGGAATGCCAAAGTGAGTTTACCCCCATACTCTGGTTAGAGGGTATAAAAATTTAGAGAAAATGCCGAATCTCCAAAGCAAGAATATATTTTTATGAATACACACAAAAAATTATTGGCTAAAAATTTTCAATCAAATGTATTGATCAACAATATTAAAATGAGTCAATCAATGTTTTGATTAAAATTTTTTCTATTTTTTGTAACAAATTTTCAACATACCAGATTTTTTTTTTGCTTTAATTTATTTGAATAGATTAATTCAAAAATATACAAAATAATCGGGCTTTACTTTTTTTATTGTTGGCAACATATTGGAAAGCAAAAAAGTTGAATTTTTTGATAATTTTGTCATAAGCTTACAATTCATTTGTTAAATCAATCATTATTTTGATTGACTTTAAACACAAAATTGATCAAATTTTTGATCAAAGTCCAAAAAATGTTTGATTGAAAAAAATTTCAATCAATCACCTACAATTTGATGATTGGTATAACAATTTTTTTAATTGGAGGAGTTTCAATCAAAAAATTGATTGAATCCGCGTTTTTGTTGATTGAAATTTGTTTCAAATTTTTTCTGTGTATGTATCATACAAAATCAAACGAATAACAATATTATCAAAAGCATAACAATATTATAATAAATATTCTGAAAATGTATTTAAAATTACAATACATAAAAATTAAATCTAAAACACAATTTGTTTTCACACAAAATATATAAAGCCAAACAATTCTTAAGTAATTTTGTGCCAAAGTAGTAGCATATTCAAACAGCTTTCGCTAACGCTTTTTCAACAACATTTTTGTTTACATTAGGTATAATTTTTCTATTATTATCAACATTAATTAGTAAGTTTTGAAAGTCATTCTCATTCTTTGTAAACTCACTTTGGCATTCCGTGTGTAACACCTCGAAATATCGGTATAGGACCACATAACGCATATACATAAATAATAAGTTATCTATTCTCAGACATTCTACCGATTAATAAGATACTAACATATGTACTTGTTGGTTAAGCTCATGTGAAATGTAAGAAAAAAATGGGTTAAGTTAGTTTTTTTAATTTTTTTAATACTTCTACTAAAACGACAGACGTCATTTTGGATTTAAATGAAAGGTATTTAAAATATCTATTGAACGGTGTCAACATCACGAACCTACGTTGCATATTTCTTAAGTTATTGAGCTTTGAATTTGGAAAATTCAAAATTTTTACTTTTAAGGTCATATTATTGACCTTTGGCCTTATCATTTTTACCGCGAATATTTTTTTTAGGAGGCAATATTAATTATCCAGTAATTTGTCCACTTTTTTAAAAACATAGCACCATAACAAAAAAAAAATATATGTTTTATAACCTCATTTTTAGCATAAAATCAATTTGAGCGAGTTGATCCCGGCCCGCCAAAAATCTGAAAAAAATCTCAAAAATCTTTTAGGCCATAAGAATTCATATTCCGCTTCAAGAGTAGCAAAAATCAATAAAAACGTTTTTGATGAAACGCCCTACTGCCCAGTCGGCAAAAAAAAATCACCCCTGACATACTGCTGACCCTTCCTTTATAATATTGCTGACATCTTCATACAATTTTTCAAAATGTCATCGATGACATGTCAGCAGTTGGTCAGCGGTTGTTTAAACGAATTGTTGGTGGCCACCGACACTGGTGGACACTGCTGACCAACTGATAGCATGTCATTGGGGACATTTTGAAAAATTGTGTGAAGATGTCAGCGATTTCATAAAGGGAGAGTCAGCAGTATGTTAGGGTGATTTTATTTTGCCAACTGGGTGTAACCGAAAACTTAGATTTCAGAGCGTAAAAACTCAAAACTCGCGTTTAAAATTGTATTATTTTCGAAATACGAAATTTTAAGATTTTAAAATTTTAATTAAAGTGTTGATTCACATATTTACGGAAATGGTGGCCGTTCCCTAGTTTCCCTCTTTTCAACACTCAATCATTGGCTTTTAATTGTCTAATTTACAAAATCTCTGTGTCGCACATAACGCCCTTCATCCTACTGTGCACCATATCACTATGATTTGGAGAACTTGTAATTTTTTCTTTAAGTATTAAACTAAAACATTATATTAACTCACTTTACATTTGCCGCCATATGAAATATAAGACTAACATTCTTCAACAAATCCAAATCACTTGCCTTAATTGCCAGACCCAATTGTTGGCTATCACCTTCAATGGCATACAATTTGCTTAGGGCTTGGGGGCATTCTCGACGTATGCGATCAAAAACTCTGTTCTTTTTTAATTCCTCCAAACGTTGTTCGGCATTCAGAGATTTATTTGCACGTAGTAAAATATAAATAATTTTAATCTTTGGACAATCTCGTAAAAGTTTTTCAATTAAAGCTTTGCCCAGAAAACCTGCAAAATAAAATGTTATTGCCTTCTTCCACCATATTTATTTTAAAATGTACCTGTTCCGCCAGTAATGAAAATTTCACGATCTGCAAAAAACTCCGTAATCAGCATATCGGCAATGTCAAGAACTAGCTGTAAAAGAAAATTTACATTAAATTTGCTAAATAAAGAGATATTTTTTTAATTTTCAAGCCTTAGAAAAGAAAATTGAGTAGAGTCAAAAATATTAAAAAAAAATAGTGGAAACATTTCTGAAAATGACTAAAAAGAATTTCAGTGATAAACGAAGTTAGAGTGAAAAAGGATTTTTAACATGATAATGTTTTTAGGCTGGTGTCTAATTTTAAAAAAATTGCAGGACGCCACCACAGTTTGACTCTATAAGCTAACAATTAACGAAAAAGAAAACAAGAATTACTATTTTCATTTTCTTAAAACCAAAAATTGAATAAAAAGTAACATAATTATTTTTCAACAAAAAAAAAAAAAAAAAATGTTCACCAAAATTTTTTTTTTCGTCAATTTTTTTTCATCAATTTTTTTTTTTTATCAATTTTTTTCATTAACCCTTATGTGTGTGGAAAAAAAAACACCTTCTATAGGGTGGATAGGTACCTGGGTACCTTCATGCAAATTGTATGAGAAATCTAATTTTTTGTCTTGTATTGTACAAAAAATCGATGGTTAATGATATAATATTAGAATTTTACTCTGGTTTTCCCCATTTCATATATTTTTTAAAATCCGACACCCAAAAAAAAATTGTAATATCAGCAACTTTTTTGCTGGGAGTCAAATAATTTACATTATCACACGTTAGTAAAGCAACTAATTAATTTTTTTCATGTGCCTCCATATAAAACGTATACAGGTACCCAGGTACCTATTCACCCTTTTGAGGGTGCAAAAAGCAAATTGATATGCAACGCCCCCCCCAACTGATATTGTATAAAAACACCTATGAAAATATAATAATAACAAAAAGTTAGGAGTTCTCATGAAATTGTAGAATTGTAGACTAAAATCTTATATAAAAAATTTCGATTTGAAAACGCAATAGGTACACAGGTACCTGTCCACACACATAAGGGTTAATTTCTTTTTTCATCAATGTTTTTTTTTTTCATCAAACTTTTTTTTTATATCAATTTTATTTTTTTTATCAAACTTCTTTTTTATATTTTTTTTTTTTTCATCAATATTTTTTCACCAATTTTTTTTTATCAAAATTTTTTTTTTCTTAAATTTTTTTTTTTTTTATTAATTTTTTTTACATCAAAATTTTTTTTCATCATAAATTTTTTTTTCATCAAAAATTTTTTTTCACCATTTTTTTTTTTTGTTTTTTCATCAAATTTTTTTTTTCCTCCTAATTTTTTTTTCCTAATTTTTTTTCATCAAATGTTTTTATCAAATTTTTTATTATCAATTTTTTCATCACCAAAAAATTTTTTTTTTTCATATTTTTTTCATCAAAATATTTTTCTTTTCATCAAAAAAATTCATCAAAAACCTTTTTTCATCAAAATTTTTTTTCACCAAAAATTTGGGATTCATTAAATTTTTTTTAATATAATGTTGTTTTTCGTGAAAAAAATATTTTTTTTTACCAAAACTTCTTTTTCACCAAGTCTAAGCTTTTCGCATAAAAATTTTCCATTTGTTTATCAAATGTACATAAAACAAGTGAGAGTGTTATATTCTTTTTTGCCGAATCTTTTTACTCTCCAAAATGTAAAAACACTTTTTTGCACTTATTTTTGCACTAACTTACAAAATTTACAGCTCTTTTGGTTTTTTAATGGGATCCTCGACTGATATTTCAATTCGTCTTGCATGGAATAGCAAAGTAATATAACATTAATTTTTCTAAAAAAACGTTGCTTTGGCAAGTACACCCAAATCTTCCGCAAAACATTATCATGATTTAATGTTTTGGGCAAGAGTACAAAATTCGCAGGCATTTTTTTAAAAATCATGTCATTTCGTTTCTAGTTCCATTTTGTTCCGTTTTGTTCCGCGTTTCATTTCATTGAGTTTTTTATTCTACTGCATTCCATTGCGTTTCACGTGGAGTTTATTTCGTTTGTTTATTTTTTTTTATTGCAATAGGTTCCTAATAAAAATTTAATGTCTCTAGGTCCATTATTTTACAAGATCGGAAACCAAAGTACATTTTTAACAAATTCTTACAACTTTTTATCCTCTAAGAATCGGAATTTAAAAAAAAAAAAAGTCTGAAAGGAAGAATTACACCGCTCAACACTCATTTCCCGGTTTGAATTCTGGTGATCAATTTTGGTAGCCTTTGATCTTCTGATTCCAAATCTGTCCACCAAATTTTTCCATCACGTCCAGATTTTTAGTTATTCATGGTTGAAAATGCGAAAAATTATGATTTTTGCATTATTTGAAAGCCTGCACAACAGCCATTTAGTGGAATACAAATATGGTATAAAGCTCAAAAGTATAATTATTCTTTGGTCTCCAACATAGAAAAAAATTTTTTCTAATTATTGCGTTTGGCTGCGTTACAATTCCGTTTTAAAATGACTCTGTTAAAATGATCATTTTTGTAAAAAAGATAATTAGTTTTTTTTTGATATTTTTCAAAGAAAAACTAAAAAAATAAATATTTGACAAATTTAAGTTTTCTGTGTTATTGTTCGTACAAACCGGAAGATATCTTTAATAGGTTTAAAAGTCTATAAGAAAGAATGAACTTTAGCCTAAATTTTGAGCTTATCACAGTAAAGATTGATCATCTGGTTTTTATTTTAGAGCCTTTTAAAAATGGTGCTTTTTCTAATTTTTTTTCACAGTGTTTTTTTAAAATACATGTTTGGCCAATAATAGTGCAACAACTTCAAATTTTTCGGATCATATATTTGAGATCATAGTTCAATTCTACTCTAACGCTTTATACCAGATTTTTATTCCACCTAGTGGCTGCTGTGCAGGCTTTCAAAAAAGGCATAAATCGCGCTTTTTCGCATTTTCAACCGCAAATAATTAAAATTCTAGACGTGATGAAAAATTGGAGCACAGATTTGGAATCAGCGAGTCAAAATCTTTAAGAATTTTGTATCAAACTTCAAACCGGAGTCAAAAACCTTCGATTTGTTGAGCGGTGTTATTAAAACTTCCGGTAAAAAAATCCTCAGAATAACGACAACAGTTAATGACAGTTTATTTTTAACAGTTGTGTTTAATGAGCCACTAATTGACCCCAAAGTTAGTTTAACCAAAAATTTTTCAGAAAAAATCATCAGTGGTTTTCCTATAGAAAAAAGTTTTCAGAGAGTTATTTCTAGAAAATAAAAACTGGGGCGTACTGATTTGAGTTCCGAAAAAAGGGTCACCCTACACATTTCTTTTGTCAAATACACGAAAGTTTTGTTTAATATTTAGTATACAAATTTAAAAATTTACGAAATTAAAAAAATTGTTCGTTACATTTTATTTCGTAAAATACATGAAAGTTTCGTTCATTCCACGAATAATCATTTTTTATTTTACGAATTGATCCTTACAATTAAACGAAATTACGAAATGTTTTTCAGAATATACACAGAAAAAATCGACACACAAGAGTTTGGGGCCCCGCTGGAAAGTAAAAAGTGGCATCACAAAAAATATTTTTTTGGTACAAATTAAACTTATGTTGTCAGTGAACAACTTGTCACCTGTTTTAAGACAAAGAAACTAAAAAAATATTCTGTTTAGGGAATATTCTAGCTCGAGGTAATTTTTCTCAACTTACTAAAACCTTGATATTTGTGTAGAAAAAATTGGTTTTAATTAGTTTTAATCTGAGACTTTTCTTATACAAAAAATATCTCAGAATGTAAAATTTTTTTCTTAAAATTTATTGTTAAAATCTCTCAGAACCTGAAACTTTTGCGATATGAAAAATGTCTTAGAATCTGAAATTTTTTCTATACGAAAAATGTATCAGAATCTGCGACATTTTCTTTACGGAAAATGTCTCAGAGTCTGAGACTTTTTCTATACGGAAAATGTCTCAGAATCTGAGACTTTTCCTATAAGGAAAATGTGTTAGAATCTGAAACTTTTTTTTAACACGCTTGCAAGCTTGGTAAGTCACAAAAATATTTTAAAACGTATTTTTGTCACTCAAAAATATTTTTAAACTCAAAAAATCACAAATTACACTTAAAAAAAATTTTAAACTCAAAAAATATCTTATATATTTTTTTTTTACAAAAATTACTAAAAAAATTTTTTAATTCAAAATAAAATTTGTTACTTTTTTAAGTTAGAATATTTATTATCACTGAAAAAGGACATTGTGGAGGATATTCATGGATTTGGCCAAGTCGAATTTAACTTTTCTTCTTGTTAATATTCACAGTGTTTAAATTAAATATCATTTAGCTCATCCTAAAGACCACTAAGGACTATAAAATTATTTTATTTTTTTCGATGCAAAATCTTTTTGCATATTTAAATATAAAAACATATTTGTTTCACTTAAAAATTATTTGTAATTTAAGCAACAATTTTGTTTTACACAAAAACAAGTTTTTACTAAAATAAAAAAATTAATTCAATTTCTTTTCGATGAAAAATTGTTCACTCCATTAAAAATGTTTCCACTATTTGATTAGATTCTTTTATTTTATTTTCAAGGTCAAGGTCCTTTTTATTTTATTTTCTTTTAAGTAAAATCTTCCATAACGTTGATGTTGCTTTAAATCCTTTTAAGTCACAAATAATATCGCGCGATTGAGGACATATTAGGATTCAAACTTTATATCCCTTATATATCCCGAATTTATATTTTTTAACATGCCACTCTGCATGTTGAAATTCGTATTAAAAAAGTAGGATTAATTATCGTACCGTGGTGTTTGATATTTGAGGCCGAACTATAACGCATATAGATTAAATTATTACTTAAATATAAAATTATAAATTATCAAGTTCAATTAACACATATATGTAACAAAAATATTTCCTGAATATATTTTACACCGTCCGACGTAATATAATTTTTGTTTGCAGACTACCTACAAATACTGAAAAATGGATTTAAATGTGATTTCTATAGAGCTATGCAGATTTGTGACCTAATTTTGAAATATGAGGAAATACGCCAGAAATTTCGAAGATTTTTTTTCTGGTTTTAATAGGCTTAATCTTTGGGTCAAGAAAAGCTTCAACATTACATAAACTCATTATACTATGTGCCACATATTGGTGTAGTGTAGTGTAGTTTTCAAAAATATTTAAATAGTAATTGTAATAGTAAATAATCATGCGATTACGGTTCATTTTGGTTTTATTTGGTCCAAAATTATGACATAAATTTTGCTCGTAAAATTACATTTTTTTAAAATAAATTTTCTTACCACCAGCTTTTCACTGGCCATCGGCAGGTATTTCGACACGAGACTCGAAAGTTTACAATTTTTGGGACGCCCTAATATAAATAAAATAATATAAAATTATTTTATTTCGTAAAAGTATTAATTTTTGTATTTGAAATGCAAGACATGTTTTTAAAGACTGTTTTAATAAAGTCATTGCAATTCACTTTATTTAAATAGAGTATAAAAAAAAATTCTGATTTAATTTTTAAATTTTGATTACTTTTTTTTTTTTAATTTTGATTACAAATTTAAAGAAATTAAATAAATTTAAAGTAAAAAAGATTTTAAACTAATTTTTCCTCCTTAATTTATTTTATGTACGTAAAAATAAAAAAATAAATTATTTCAACAAAGTTAAAGAATTTTTTACATACATCAGAAATAAAATCGATATTCAATACCTTCACCTTGCATTATTAATTTGTGAATTTATGTACTAGTACATACTTACTAAGAATTACAAAATAAAAAAATATTTGTTTTTTAATTAAACTTTTTATTAAGCTTTTTTAATGAATTTTAATCTTTTTTAATGAATGAAATACACATTCACATATCAGTAAAACATTACAATATTCCCAAGTGTGAAAACTTTCAAATGCTTTTTTAAAATACTATCAAGATATAATCAATATTCGTCGGTTAGTGCTGACATTTATGACGAAAATTCATAAATGCTGGCCCATCGTTCAGGGCCACAATGAATAAATGTTTACTTCAAATCAGAACAAAAAAGTTTTCATTAAAAATCAATTGAAAAAAACATACAAAAATGTTGTTAAATTTTATTTTAGGCCTAATATCTCTAAAGTTTGTAAACGGTCGCAAAAATCGGTTCAGTGGTTTATAAGCTACGATCGTAAAACAAATGAAAAAATCTTTATAGCCAAATCATTACCATTTTCTTCTCCGAATTTAGTTAATTTTCCTATTTTTTACCACCCTCTTTTTTGAGTGCATGGACCATGTCCATTAGAGTGTCCCTTATTTTGGAAATGTTGGAAATGTTGAGACGGTACCCGCTCATTTTTTCCTTTTGACTTAAAAACGACTGAGGAAAAATTTTACGACCACGCCTTCCCTACCCGACGGTGCCTTAAAGAGCGTGGCCTAAAAAATTTATTTTCAATACAAACCAAAAAATTGTTTTTTTGATTTTTAATTTTTTTGTTATTTATTATTATTAGGGAAGAGATTTTCATGCAAATGCATGTTTTTTGTCGATAGTCTGAAAACGATATTGACCAATTATCTTTCCGAATCAAGAAATTTGTGTTAAAATGGCATCGATTTGTTTTTGAATATTTTTGCATATTTTGGTGAAAATTCATATTTTTGCTTATTTTGATTTAAAATGCATATTTTCTGCATATTTTCAACTTTTCAGTGCATATTTTAGCATATTTTGGAATCTCTATATATATAAAAATGGATGTGTGTATGTATGTGGGTATGTATGCATGTATGTTCCGTATGGACTCGAAAACGGCTGGACCGATCTTAATGAAATTTTCAGGGAATATTCAGAATAGCCTGGGGAGTAACACTGTGCGGTCAGATTTTCGATTTTCTACCTGTGGGCGGAGGGGCGTGGCGAAATCGGATTTTCACATTGCACCACTAATGACATCTATATATAAAAAACAGATGGACCGATTGTGATGAAATTTAAACCAAAGATAGTACTAACCGATAGTACTACTAGAGCGTGATCGGACAAATCACGCTACCACTAACCACTAATGACATCTTCGTATAAAAAACGGATGGAGCGATTTTAATGAAATTTAAACCAACGATAGTACTAACCAAGTACTAACTATGTGCCAAATTAGAGCGTGATCGAACAAATGGGCGAAAAATGCCATGCCCCTTTGTATTTAATTGAATGTTATTTCTGCATTCTTCGCAATAACACAAAAACTGTTGATTCGATTTTAATTAAATTTTCAGCACTGATACTGTTAACCGAGTGCAGAACTATAGGCCATGTTATACTACAATTAAAAAAAGGGGCGTAAAATGCCACGCCCCTATGTACTATACTGGAAGTTGTCTGCTTATTTCGCAATCACGCAAAAACAGCTGAACCGATTCTATTGATATTTCACTGCATACAGTGCTAACCAAGTGCATATGTAGGTCATATAAGATCGTTATTGGAAAAGGGGTACCTTTGTACCTTTGTACTATACTGACCACGATTGAACAAAGAGGCGTAAATTGACACTCCCCTTTGTTTTATATTGAACGTTATATCGCCTGTTTTGAAATCACGCAAAAACGGATAAGCCAATTCAGTCACTGCTAGATAGAACTAACCGAGCGGGAACTGTAGATCATATGTAGAGCGCGATTCGGCAAAAGGGTATAAAATGTCACTCCCGTTTTTCATAAATAAAAAGTTATTTCCTCCTCTTTCGCAACCACACAAAAACGGCAAAACTGATGTCAATGAAATTTGCAGCACAGATAGTACTAATCGAGGATGCAGCATGGAACTTTAGACTATCACGATTCGATAAAAACGAATTAAATGACACGCCCCTTTGTACTATACTTAACGATATGTCTGTCTGTTTCGAAATCACGCAAAAACGGCTGAACCGATTTTGTTGAGATTTCCTATAGATAGTGCTAACCGAGGGTGGAACCAAAGGTTACTTGCTGGACCCGGACCCGTGCTTTAATTTTGTTCGACACTATATTTAAATTAAGATGCAATATAAAACAGTTTTTTTCTTAGGGCCAGCAACGCGGACCGGGTATAGCTAGTAAATTAAAAAAAAACAAATTGAAATTTATTTGTTTCAAAAACTATTTTAAATTTTAAAAATTTATTTTGAAAATAATAAAAATTAGTAATATTTTTTTTGTCTTTTTAGTTTTTTTTTTATAGATATTCTTAATTTTTAAAAAAATCTTGCTTATATAAAGTTTTAAATATTACTATTTAACACGGCGTTAGTTTTTGCTTTTTGAAAATCTCATCCCTAAATATTATATTACTTGGTTAGCTTATTCACGACAAAAAAATTTAATTTTGTTGGGATAAGGCTTTCAGCTCTTAAAAAATTTTCGAAAAAAAAAATTAGTGCCGCAGGGGTCCAACGGAAATTTTTTTTTAAAAAATATTTTTTTTTTAGTTTTGACAAGCAACGGTTTTAGTTGCTATGTTGCTTTAAATGCTATATATTCATAAAAAAATATTATTTGTATCTGGGACATCTGTATAGTGTTCTAAAAAAGGGTAAAAAAAATGCATTTTTGATGTTTTTCGATACACGATGAAGATGTCACAGACATGAATAATATTTCTTTTGAATATATATCATTGAAAGCAATATAACAACTAAAAACGTTGCTTGTCAAAACTAAAAAAAAATATTTTTTAAAAATTTTTTACCGTAGGACCCCAACGGCATTAAATTTTTTTTTCGAAAAATTTTTTTAGTCTTTTCCCACCAAAATCTAATTTTTTGTCGTGAATAAGCTAACCAAGTAATAATTAATAACAAAAAAGTTAAAAATAAAAAAAAAATTTTTTGGGTTTGTATGGAAAAATTATTTTTAAGGCCCCGCTCTTTAAGGGCCCGTCGCGTAGGGAAGGCGTGGTCGTAGGGGCGTAAAATGTTTCCTGAGTTATTTTTAAGTCAAATGGAAAAAAATGAGCGGGTACCGTCTCACCATTTCAAACATTTTCAAAATAAGGGACACTCTAATGCCCATTGACAGAATATCAGAGCCAATTACCTGCAGTCTAGCTTTTGAGAACACTGGGCAACAACAGACGTAGTGTTCTGTTGTGTTCTCATCCTCAAGACAAGCTTCACACAGAGGGCCTGATAAGACACCCAATTTCGTCATATGACGAGCACAGACATTGTGTCCCGTAATTAGGTCTGTAAGTTTGGGACATTCTCTTCTACTCAGACTAAGTAAATAGTTTGACACTTTCATGTCTGGTTTTATTACAAAACACTTATTGTTAGTATTCTTGCATTCCAACTTATTTGACCATCTGTCCATGAAAATTGATTTAATGTGAGAGTTGATCCAACGCATCATTCATGTCTAGCCTATTCCAATCTGTGGCTCTGGCTCCGAACGAAATAGAATGGGGAACGAAATGAAACAGGGAACGAATTTGGGAAAGGGCAAAGGACTAGTGGGGAAGTTCCACCTGATAAACCATAAAAACTGTTTTTAACAGATTTTTATGCTAATTATGTATTGCTTTATGTAGTTCAAAGTCCTGAACTTAGGTTAGGTTAAGAAGCTGACGTAATGTCCACAAGACCAGTTCCTGATACAAAGTGATACCTCGCAGAGGGAGGGGGTGGGGGCTTGTTGGCTGCTCTTGAACTAGCACCAAGTAAATTAGAAAATTCATTTATTTTACTTGTCAAAATTAATCGAAAATTTTAATTTCCTAAGTTTTATTAAAAAATCGCAATTTTAAAAAATCGACTAATCAAAATTGGTTTCCAAGACTGTGTGATTTGGCATGGAATACCCCATATATTTTTTTTGAGGTCGTAATTAACGTCTTTACTGAACAATAAAAAATTGAAAATTGAAAACCAAAAAAAAAAAAACTAATTACCAAAATTTTAAATTAAAACTCTCGCCAGTTTTTAAAAACATTTAAAAAGTAATTGAAATATTTCAAACTGTTCAAGAAAACATCTTTAAAAATCTTCAAATAATAGAAATTGTAACAAAAAAATTCTGTAATAATTCAAGACCAATCTAAGACTGTCAAAAAAATATTTGAAAATTATTTGTGCCATACTTTTACAAAGACAATGGCAAATACCAAAGCCAAGCTAATGAATTATACCGATGATAAAAACTAAGAAAACTAATTTTGATATTTTGGTACCACCCAAAGTATGTAATGTTGCCACAAAGAGAAAAAAACTCATTTCATTGCATATTAGTGTGGGATTTATTTTAGGCGTTTGAATTTTTTAAAAAGGATGTCGGTTAGCATGTCCCGAAATCAGGAAATTTTTAAATTTCTTTAGGGCATACCCCTAGAACGATGCTTATTGAAGAGCTGATTACGGGAAAAATAATTAAAAAAATGTTGGAGGTCATCTTTAGGGCGCAACCAGCGCTTAAAGTTTGCATCCGTGGTGCATTTGGTCAAAAAAAATTTTTTTTTTTTATTTTTAAAATTGGTGCCAAAATTTTTGTTAGGTAGAGTGGAGCAATTTTGGCCCAGCGCAACGTTTTGAAACTTCGAAGATGCTTAATTTATTACATATTTTTTAAGTTTTTGTAAAAAACAGCTTTTTCTACAAAGGCTTGAACATAAACTCCGTTTTATACAAAATCTTAAAAGAACTCTTACAAACTCCGGTTTTTACAAAAACTTAAAAAAATATATAATAAATTACACTTTTTCAAAACGTTGTGCTGGACCAAAATTGCTCCATGAAAACGTTATAAATATTTTTTCCAGGTTGTACTCTACCTAAAGAAACTTTTGGCACCAATTTGAAAAATAAAAAAAAATCTTTTTTTTCACCAAATGCACTACACTCAAAATAATAACTCTGTTAAATACTCTGTAAAATGACTGTAATCTGAATTCGACAGATATTTGACAAAGTTATCTGCCGAAATACAGATTTTGAGAATATACTTTGTATTTTCTTGTGACTGAAACAAAATTTTATTTGTAATTTTACTTTGTAATCTTTAGTTGTTTGCTAAAATATAGATTTTAGAAAAATACATTGCTTTTTTCTCGTATTCAAATTAGTAAATTTCATCTGTAATTTTATTTACCACCCTGTAATACAGTTTTCGAATAAAAATCTCTTCAAAAAGCTTCCAAATATTTCAACCACTCTTTAAAAAGCGTCTTAAATTACACTAAAAGCTGGTAAATTTTACGAGGATGTCGTGTATAATTGGAGGTACTCGCAAAAAAATCGTAAATTTTACAAAAAAAAGTTAATTTACAATTTGGAAGCATTAAAGCGGGCAAATTTTCACGATGGCATTTACCAATTGTCAACACTACTTGCACATTAAGAAAGCAGAAATTGCTCAGAAATTAAATAGTGACCATTGGGTAAAAGCCATATCAAGCGCATTTAAAATATATATAAGAAAGTCGAAGCATTCTTAAACGATTTTCCATTAATTTTATAAAAGTGTTTATTGAAATGACCCCGATTAAATGTGGTACTTAAAATGAGAAGTTTATGAAAAAAATCGTCAGAACATCTAGCGAGTTTATAAATAATTTCTACAAAGTTTAGAATTCGAGTGCGAAACATTTAGGCGGGCGCATTTAAATGATGGCACTTGCTTTGATTTTGTGTCAAATTATTACTTATCCTGGTCGCTTTCATAAACATTTTACAGATAATTCTGTGAATTTACAGTTTTTTTCATCAAAATCATTTTACAGAGTTTCTTTGTAAAATAACAAAAAATCTTGCTGGTTGGAAATCTATGGTATTTTCTGCTGGCTCAGCAGAGTAAATCTGTATTTTAACAGAGTGATTATTTTGAGTGTACGGATGCAAACTTTAAGCGTTGGTTGCGCCCTGAAGATGACCTCTAAAAATTTTTTAATTTTTTTTCCAGTAATCAGCTCTTTACTAAGCATCATTCTAGGGGTATGCCCTAAAATTTTTCATTTTCGGGACACGCTAATGTCGGTAGAATGCAGCATGAGAATAAACTTAAAACTATAACACTATACTTAAAATATCCTCAAAGTCCTCATTTCTTAAAACATTACCAACAATTTTTTTTTTGAGTCCAAAAATATTTTAAGTGAAAATATTTTAAGTGAAAAAAGATTGCGTGAATAAAAACCTGAGTAATACCCAATTCACACCTGCGGTGAAATCTCGTTCGAACGAGATTTCATCTCACAAACTGCACAAGTGAGCTGATATCGCTTCCAACAGGAGAGATTTCGAAGGTGGTTGCTGTGATTACCGGACGATGTGTTATAGGAAAGCACGCAGAGCGGCTAAATGTGCCGTAAAATGGCTTTTGCTGAAGTTCCATGGATGAGGAGGAATTGAAAACTATAGAACACTTTATCTGCCTTTGGCTGGCACTTTCTGGTCGGAGACTTGCTTCAATAAGATCTAGGGAGCTGCACGATATTTCTGATTCGTCGGATGCCAAAAATTCAAAACCTGCGGAGTTTCATATGAACCTCAAAGTGGTTTAACTGCGGCTACTAATAGGGGAACCCTATTACCATTCCGTGGTATAATAAAGGACCTCAGAGTCAGTGTGTGTTGACGTAACACGTCAGCAGCCACTTACTAATCTAAGCTACCGTCTTAGCATCGAAAGTTTCTAAAAAGTGTTTGTGTCAGAAAGTTTTTCTGGTGATTGATCCAAAATTCCAGATTTTAGAACCATTATTTCAGTAGATAGAAAAAGTACCAAAGTACACTTATTTAACCTTTTTAACATATTAGAATCTGAATTTCCAAAAGATGCTTTTTTTTTGCTGGAGGACACCACATTTCTAATTTCAAGTTTCTGTGACCAAAATTTCAGGAGATAGAAAATGTACGAAAGTACGGTTTTGGTCCTTTTTTTAGAAAAGGAATTTCCAATTAGTACATTTTAGATGATGACAATTCTAAATATTGGTGAAAGCATTTTTGAAATTGGATGAGTAGTTTTTTACCCCTTTACAATTATAAGATTAAATTAATATTCTAAACAAAAAAAAAAACTGTTACCCTAATATATACAATGCCATTTAAAGGAAAAGAAAGCATTTCCTGCAGAGTTTCTTAGCAAGCGGCAGCCAAATAGAAGTTCTAAAGTAGATGAATACAACAGCATTAGTAATGTGTTGTTGTAATAATAACAACAACAGTTCTTAACGGGCTCGTCTCTTTCGATAGCAATAATTCAAAAAATGAAGACGGCTCGATAGTCATAAATCTGTCAAAAATCCATTTCTACCATTACTTATGGTATGGCGTTTCCTTTTCTTCGAAGTATGTATGGATTTATGTATGTTTTTTGTATTTTGTTTTATTTCAAATAGAAAAAAAACATACAATTGAGATTGTGAGAGATTTGAGGCGATAGAAGATGAGTTAGTGTATAGAGTAAAGTACATAGGTTTCGTATGGTAGAAACATGTTTGTGAGTGATGTCGGAAAATGTCAATATTCGATAAATCATTAAATCGACTTTATTTCATTTTAAAACTACAGTCCTTGGACAACATAAATAGAAAACAAAATTTTCTAATTTTTAACTAAAATTCAGTAAATTCAACAAAAATTTTGTTGACACACTTACACGGTAACTGGGGGATTTTTTTTAACTTAAACCAGTATACAGGGGATGCCCCTACTAATGTCATGCATTGTATTGATCAGAAAAGGAGGAAAGGGCAAGTAGTGTTTGTGGATATTTAAGCTCAAGAAACAAAGAGCTGATGATATTGGTATTTCTGTACATATCGAAGCACTAATCCAGCACTATATATCGCTACCCAATAATCTAAGCCCGCAATGGCTAACAGAAAGTGGAGAGAGCTAGGTAAGGTTGGATGGGTGGTCACCAATTTGGCGAATTCAATCGGAGGCCATAAGGCCCACTGTGATTCCCTTAATTGTTATTTCCAAACTCCTCTTCTAAAACAGAGACAGCTAACAACAAGTACAATTAGTAGAAAATTGTGGACATGCTACAATATAAAAAAAAAAACAATTTTCTCTCATTTACCAGATGGACCTACCGTACACCGGACGGACACTGTCTTAAAGGTTATCACAGAAAGAAAATGGGACTTATTTCCAATGCCAGCTGTAGGGGGTGCGATGAACCAAACACTCATGAAGCGGTCGACCGTATTCCTTGCCACAGTCCTGGTTTAGCCAGAACCCGCACGATTTTATTGGGCATGATTTTATTGGGCATCTAACCTTCTGGATATTTGAATAAATTTGAAAGACCTCTTTCGGGAGTTTATTTCACATAGAACTGAAAAACGAATTTTGTCTGTAATTAGTTGTACGAGACACAGGACTATCAACCACAATCGAGTGGGATCTACGAGGTAAGCGATAATTATGAACAAACTCTCGAGCTTGGGGAATAATTTCAAATATCTCAGATGATGTCACACGGCCCAAAATCAGATGATGCTCGCAAAGGTTGGATAAACTACTGTCATTGATAAGCTTCACCGTCCTCTCCTGAACACGATCCGGACGGTTCGGAATAGACGCTAAAGCATCCGTCCTTATGTCAGATATACTATCTGGTATATATCGTAAGGATATCAGATGAAGTAAGTCTTGCACCGTTTCAGAAAACCAAGACACTTGAATGCCTGTTTCAACTCTTGAAATACGTGTTTATTCTAAATGACATCACACTGTATTCTCATGACCAGAAAGAATATCAAGAGAATGCGATTTCTCAATACCCAAACCATTCACACATACAGGTGGCAATGCTAATTTTTACATACAATATTATTTTTTGTGTGCATTAAAACCGATCTTATTCGCTCGACACCACTCGGAAATTGTAGAAAGGTCCTCTTTGAGTTAGTCATACATGTTCTGCGGCATGTCCCCAGAACCTTGCGGTATCCCAGAATTTAGCTGAAACTCGTTTGATGAGACCTTATCTAAAACACCACGTATAGTGCGGTCTCTGAGGAAACTCGTTATAAATCGAGAAAAGTCATTACCAACACCAAAACCGCCTTGGAAATAACCAGAGCAACAACTTTACTCTCACCAAAATGGTGGAGGGACCGAATCCAACGTTTAGATGGAAACACCAACAGCTCTTCTGTAGAACGACCACTAAGAAAGTCATACAGTCGATAATTTTAAAGTGAAGTGGTCTCTGAATATTTCACAAGATGGTAGTTAATTGATGGAGAGCTTCATCACTTTGAAGAGCGCAGAACAAATTACGATTTCAGGGTTGTTAGCCGCACCCTTTTTAGGGATTGGCTAAACATTGGCCAACTTCCAGCATGAGGGACGTGCTAACGTAGAAAATTACTGTTTTAGCTCCAGTGCTAAAATTATATTGAGATCCATTAGATCCCTTTTAACTGCACGGGCTCGAAAGAGGAACAAAGGCATAATATAGGATACTATTTCGAGAACGGACAGGGGTTAATCGCTTTCCGGCAAAAAAGAATTTCTTGCAAAGAGTCCAGCGAAGAGGTTGGCCCTCTCAACCGGGACGGTGATCATCATTTAAAAAAGTTGGAATAGAAGAACTAGTACCCTTTTAATGAACGTACAAAAGGTCTTACTGCCCCGATGAGCTGAACGAACTTTCGCACGAAGACGCTGCTCGTATAGAAACTTTTCGATTCTAAATACTTTGGCACACTCGGTTCTCGCCTTTTTAAGTTGCATATCAGTAACGAAGTTCTTATTCGAAGGCCAATTACTGTAAGTTCCCCCTCTGGATCTGACTGCATTTTTTTCACGTCTGGTTGAACCTACACTTGTGTCTTAATTTACCCGAAATATGCTTCGTAGGAATAAAAAATTTAATTTCTAGCATAATTAAATTTAATACCATTTCTGAATAAAAAATTAATTAAATGTACTACCATATCTGTGCCAAGAACTGAAAACAAAATTTCCAGTTAAAATGACCAGAGAAATCGTTGAGATAGGCCCAACGAGCTTTTTCATATAGGCAAATATAGCGTTTTGGTGCCAAAGTAGAAAATTCGACAAAGAGTAGAATATGAAAAAGAAGCAGATATGGTGCTGTGATTCGAATTTCCCAAAGGTACATGTATATTCACTTCGCAGTTAACAAGATGGGAATTGAGGAAAAGGCCGAGAGTGTACCAGTTGCGCAAGATCGTTTTGTGCTGCGGAAAGCTAAGCGTATTTTCAATCGCGAGTTGTCTGGCTCGAATGGCAAATCCAGCATGAGTTGTGGATATTAAAATCACCAGCAACTACGATTTCACTATTCGGACAACTATCGAAGATTTTCGAAATCGAATCGGAATAGGCATTGAAGCCATCGAGGGATTTGGCCAATTCCATGTGTGGCCTGCTCTGGAATTTAACCCAAAGAGAGATTAATTCCATTACAGATCAACTGTTGCTAATACTGGTTCACAATATCATCGCGAATCTACAATGGCCCCTTTGTAGAGAAAAAAGGAATAATTTCACACAAGGCGAAAACATCCGGCCGATGAAAAGGCAAGCACTGTGAAAAAAAGTGTCAATACATTTATTTTACTTTCTTGTTCGAAACTTTCCAATTTTTTAGCCGGAAAAGAACCCTAAAGATATTGCCTCTCAGGTCATCTTTAAGTCTTCTAACTCTTTTCAAAATCAAGAAAAAAATTGCTCCGCCTTTATATACAACTGTACAAATTCTTTGATTTATATAATGAAATCTTTTAATAAAACAAAAAAAAAAAAATAATGTCTGTTATCTTTGTTTTAATTACTTGTAAATCATTTTGAAAGATATTTTTAAAAATTCTATTCTTACCCCCTCCTTTAGTTTCGGTTTTCATTCATATGTTCTGTTTTCATATTTCCCTTTTTTTCGAAATTAATATTTTCATAATTTTCTTTATGATGAAAAACAGGCCACCAACCACTCAACTCTATCTGTATTTTTAATGAGTCTACAACATATTTCAGTCAATTAGTACTGTCATAATTCATTCTTCGGGGTTCTTTAGTTCTTAATTCTACCACTTTTGAAATTTTGTATATTCTTTTATTCCTTACAATTTTATTTTAGGAGACCATTTCGTTACACTTATAATTTCTTATGATTTTTTAAATTTTCATGTATAGTTTTTATTTTTGTAGTTTTCTTTTTGTTATAAATTTTTTTTCATAATTTATGACTTCACATATGATGAGTTCCAGAAAATCTTACAATTTTCTCATACATACAAATTTTTTTCAAGAGGTTTTCATTCTTTCAATTCATTGTATTTATGAATTATTAAATGATGTTAAAATATACTTCTGTGTCTAATTTTATGTTTTTATTTTTGTTAATATTCTAACTTACTTTTGATACTTACTTTACTTTCTCAGTATTCCAGTCCAGAATGTACCATTGTTAAATAAAGTCATAGGAGAAACCTTTTTGATAACAACATCTCTCGATTGGAGCTGATATCCGAAAATCTTTTAATGCTATATTATATTATATACAGTAACCAAGTAGAATATGGGAACCTAAAATTCCATGACTTATGCTATAAAGTGCTGGTCCCTAGCGAGGATGATGATGAACTGTCTTCCGCTTCTCAAATGCTTGGCAACTTCTTCAGTGTTTGATAGACTTAATTTAAAATCTTCACCTTACTCACCAATCTTTTATTCAGTCACCATTTACCATATCATATAATGTTGAGATCTTGCTCCGACATCAGTTTACAAGAGATTTTGTACGTCTTGTGTTAGTTGGTTAGGTTAGAGGTGGCGCAGCCAAAAATTTGTCACATACACCGAATGGTCCATAGCGAAACCGAATAATTCCTCAGTGACGCTAATAGAACTTGTTAGTCATAATAGCGAATTGTATTATTTGACTTTTGTCGATATTCGAAACTGTTTCCAAGCTCTTAGAGACATGCTTGGCCAATATGTGAATTCGGGTTATGGCGAGAGCAGGACCGTGGCAAAAATAGGTTCAACCGTTCCCAAAGTGTTAGGTTCATCGCACCTACTACAGGTGGCATTTTCTTTATATGATAATCTATAAGGCAGTGCCCGGTGATCACTTCAGTGAGTGTACGGCAATTTCATCTGGAAAGTGAGAGTAAATAGTTAGTTTTCTTCGGCATTAGCTGCTTGGACAGTTCAACAAAGGAATCGTCCTGGCCACTCCCAAGTGAGTGGCAAATCAGAAACTTTCCACCTCTGCGAAAAGTCCCACCCCCAAAACAGCTAACTACTTCCGGTCTTAGACCAAGTACCCCCCGGGCAATGGCTTTGTAGCATCCGCTTTAGTAGTAGGCGATAACCGCTGAAACATGGTTGCATCGTGGGATTGGACACGTAGATAGCAGCCCTATCACCAATCTAGGGGACGAGGGTTAGCAGCCCACATTCCCGAATCACAAATTGCTAACGAATCGCTATAAGGCGCCCTATGCTCCAATGGGAGTTAGAGGAACACATATATATATTTCTTCGGCATGAAGCATGACCACAATCTTCTACTGATCGTAGTTGTTAGCTCTCTCCACTTTCTGTTAGCTATTGGCGTGTTCAGATTATCGCGTTGCGATCTGAAGTGCTGGATTGGAGGATCAATATGTACAGAAATACTAAAACCATCGGCATCCTGTTTCACGAGCTCGTCCGCTCTCTCTTCCAATTGAATACCAATGTGACCTAGTGTTAGTTTCACCTTGTTCATACTATCTAAACTTTGTAAGTTCTCGAAGCATTTGGACTCAGGTGATGCCCCGTACAAATGCAGTGCATTGTGTTAGTATTAGGAAAACATGTTATGAGGAGGAAAGAGGGAGTAGTTTTTGTGGACATTAACTTTAAACTTTTCCAAATCGTAGCTGACTGGGAGACTTGAGGAAGGAATTTTCTCTGTAATGTGTTGTGCGTTTCATTGGACTTTCGACAACAAACGGATGTGATCTACTGGATTGACGAATTGTGAACGTACACCCGATTCTTGGGGATAAGTTCACTTATCTCAAAAGAGCACTTTCCATAGTAATATCGGTATAATAATGACGCACAATCAACGTTCCGATGATTCTCCAATGAATCAATAGAGTTGGATACCTAACTGTCATTGATAAGCTGCAACGCTCTCCTTAGCACCCGGTCCAAAAACTTCAAAACACACTTTGAAGCCCCTGCCCAGATATGGGAGTTGTATTCCAACTTCAGTCGGATTTAGGCGGTATAAAATGTTAGGAGGTCAGACGGAGTGAAGTAATTTTTGAACCGTTTTAAGAAACCAAGACACTTGAATGCTTCTTACGACACTTGAAAAACATGTTGATTCCAGCGAACATCACATTGTATTTTCATGCCCAGAAAATCAAGAGTGTCTAATTCCTCAATATTTATACAGATGACGTTGCTTCCACAGATCGTCTGTTGGTCTACATACAGCATTGGGTCTTGCGAGCATTAAAATCGACCATATTCGCCAGAACCCACTTGGAGATTGTAGAAAGGTCATGATTAAGTGTGTCATTCATATTCAGTCTCATGGCCTGAACCTAATTTTTTGCAGACTGGTAAACCATATTCATTTTAACCTTCTCTTTCAAACATCCTTTTATAAAATTTTGCAGATTTCTAAGACTTCATCATCCATATTTCGTCTAAATCATTACAGTCACTCGTGACTAAAATTTGAATTGAAATTAATTTAAGATCTAATCATAAACAAACAATTTATGATATTAACAAAGCATGGAAAGACAATAATACCATTATGCTGATGATAATCAACAATAATTTGGATTATGGAATTCTCAAAATGCAAAAAAAATGTCAATAAAATTAAACAAAAAAAAAAACATTAATTTTTTGCATTGCATAAATTTTGATTATTGTACATTTTATTGTGCACGAGACAACAACAGCTCCAGCAACAGAAACAACGAACGCATTGGCATTTTCCTTTTATTTTTGACTAGCCAATGAATCACCCATCGACGACGACACAACCAAAAATGGTTGAAACACTGACATTTAAAACAAGTTCAGATGCAAAACAATGGATCATTATCCCCCAGATGCAGATGCAGTTAAAAAGATATTCTGCACAAAAAAATATAAACAAACAAACATACAGCAGCAACACACAGATAGAAATTCACTCAAATCACCATATCGAACGAGAGAAAAACAAAAAGGAAACATATTCCCATAGGTTACATAGAGATGGTTTGTAAGGTTGGTTAGCTGGTCGGTTGACTTGGTCATGGCTTGATTAACTGTGATGCCAACTTTTTATAAACAAAAAGCACCGAGAAAAAATGTTTGTAGTGACAACTGAGTTTTTTGCAAGTCAATTTGCAACAACACAAATTCGGTTGTAAGTAGCGAATTTTAGAAAAATTTAAGACCAAAAAATCTGTTGATTCAAAAACATCAAATGATTGCACAGAAAAAAAAAATTATAACAAAAAGGAAAATTTTTGACAAAAAAAAAATTGACTTTCTGTCACCACTACTCTGGCTTCTGGTGCTAGATCCCATTCTGAAGGAACTGAGAACTTTAGGAACACCAACAACAGCGTACACATTAGGGTTATAACTTTTTGCATTTTTTAAACAATATCTGATCATGAAAAATTATTAATAGCTGCGTTTTTAGTTTTCGCGATCAGTAAAAAAGTTCACGCACCAAACGCATTGAAGTTTTTAATAGCACTACGTTACAAAAAAACTAAAATTGCTTGTTTCTTGAGGTCTGACCATAATTTTTATGTAATTAAGACAAAGGCAATGGAAAATTAGGGTTTTTAAAAATTAATAAAAAAAAAAACGGTAAAGGCGTTTTAAAAATCGCTTTAGGTGTGTGAGGTTTTTTAACCAAATTGAACTAAAATTATTTTTTGTATCATCAATACAATATTGCCCATAAGATAGACCCTTGGGAGAATGACGTCCAAAACAGAGCCAACGCTTTTACTCGAGTAGCTCGAGTAATCGAGTAGCTCGTTACTCGAGCAGCTCGAGTAGCTCGTCAATTACTCGAGCAGCTCGAGTAGCTCGAGCTACTCGAGTAGCTCGAGTAGTAAAACACACATTTTTTATATTTAAACTCCTGTAAAACAAAAACTATTATAGCTATTTTCAAAATTTTTACATTTTTGGAATGCTATGCTTTCAAAAAATATACATAATAAATATGAAATTAATAGGATTATCGTAGTAGCTTTGCTAAACTACTACTCGAAAAAGATCGGCGAGTTTTCATACAAATGTATGAAAATCCGCCCTCCTTTAAACTTTAATATCAAATTATGAGAATATTTTCAAAAAAAATGTCATTATTTTTTACCAATTATGATCGCATATACGATAAGAATACTTCCTCGAAATTTCAACTCATTTCTTCAAAAAATGTGGCATTGGCGATCTACTACTCGAAAAAGATCGGACGCTTTCCATACAAATTTATGAAAATCAGTAGAATTTAATTCTTTGAGTAGTAAAACACACAGTTTTTATCTTTGAGCTCCTGTAAAACAAAAACTATTATACCGATTTTTACAATTTTTACATTTTTGAAATGGTATGGTTCCAAAGAATAAACATGATAAATATCAAGTTAATAGGATTATCATAGTGGCTTTGCCACGCTACTACTCGAAAAAGATCGGCGAGTTTCTATACAAATGTATGAAAATCCGTCCTCCTGTGAACTTTAATGTCAAATTGTGACAAAATTTTCAAGAAAAGATGAAATAATTTTTTACCAATTATGATCGCATATATGATAAGAATACTTTATCGAAATTTCAACTCATTTCTACCAAAAATGTTGTATTACGAACTACTACTCGAAAAAGATCGGCCCATTTTCATACAAATGTATGAAAATATGCCCTCTTTTGAACTTTAATGTCAATTTGTAAAAATGTTTTTACGAAAACATAAAGTTATTTTTTGCCAAATATGATCGCATAAATGATAAGAATACTTTCTCAAAATTTCAATACATTTCTACAAAAAATGTGGCATTGTCGACCTACTACTCGAAAAAGATCGGCCGCTTTCCATTCATAGACTAGATAACTTCAGTAAAATTTAAACAAAAAAAATTTAAATAAATTACGTAAACATGTTAAAGATAATTGTTTTTTTATGAAAGGAGTCATAAACAAATATTTGGAAAATCCATGGCAGTAAAATTTGCTGAGACCACGTGTTCTTTTATTAGGTTGTAAAATCTTTTGCTGTGCCTTTTTTAAAACACTGCCTATAAATATTGCACTAAAAGGTAAAATGAAAAAAAAAAAAAAAAATTACGGTACATTATAAATGGGAAATTTTAGGTAATAAAACAATTTGGGTTAAAAAATTCACAACAGGTAAATTATGTCAAAATTAAAAAGATAAATTTAGTGGTCTAAAAAGATTTTCACAAATTGAAATTAAACTTCAAGCAAGTGCTGGTTTTCAAACATTTGTATAAAAAGCGGCATATCTGTTTCGAGTAGTAGTTCGCCAATGCCAAATTTTTGGTAGAAATGAGTTGAAATTTCGAGGAAGTATTCTTATCGTATATGCAATCATAATTGGTAAAAAATAGTGCATGGTTTTTTGAAAATATTTTCATAATTTAACATTTAAATTGGAATAAGGGCAGATTTTCATACATTATTATGGAAAGCGTCCGATCTTTTTCGAGTAGTAGGTCGACAATGCCACATTTTTTGTAGAAATGTATTGAAATTTTGAGAAAATATTCTTATCATTTATGCGATCATATTTGGCAAAAAAATAACTTTATGTTTTCGTAAAACATTTTTACAAATTGACATTAAAGTTCAAAAGAGGGCATATTTTCATACATTTGTATAAAAATGGGCCGATCTTTTTCGAGTAGTAGTTCGCCAATACCACATTTTTGGTAGAAATGAGTTTAAATTTCGATGAAGTATTCTTATCATATATGCGATCATAATTGGTAAAAAATTATTTCATCTTTCCTTGAAAATTTTGTCACAATTTGACATTAAAGTTCAAAGGCGGTCAGATTTTCATACATTTGTATAGAAACTCGCCGATCTTTTTCGAGTAGTAGTGTGGCAAAGCCACTACGATAATCCTATTAATTTGATATTTATTATTTTTATTCTTTAAAACCATACCATTTCAAAAATGTAAAAACTTTAAAAATCGGTATAATAGTTTTTGTTTTACAGGAGTTCAAAGATAAAAACTGTGTGTTTTACTACTCAAAGAACTAAATTCTACTGATTTTCATAAATTTGTATGGAAAGCGTCCGATCTTTTTCGAGTAGTAGATCGCCAATGCCACATTTTTTGTAGAAATGAGTTGAAATTTTGAGGAAATATTCTAATCGTATATGCGATCATAATTGGTAAAAAATAATGATATGTTTTTTTGAAAATATTCTCATAATTTGATATTAAAGTTTAAAGGAGGGCGGATTTTCATACATTTGTATGAAAACTCGCCGATCTTTTTCGAGTAGTAGTTTAGCACAGCCACTACGATAATCCTATTAATTTGATATTTATTATGTGTATTCTTTGGAAGCATAGCATTCCAAAAATGTAAAAATTTTGACAATAGCTATAATAGTTTTTGTTTTACAGGAGTTTAAATATAAAAAATGTGTGTTTTACAACTCGAGCTACTCGAGTAGCTCGAGCTACTCGAGCTGCTCGAGTAATTGACGAGCTACTCGAGCTGCTCGAGTAGCTCGAGTACTCGACTACTCGAGTAATAGGGAGCTCTGGTCCAAAACAAAGTATAACCCTAGTACACATATGATGTAGTTACTAGGGTATTCAATTAATCGAGGTTCTTGTTTAATCGGTTAATCGAGCAAATAATTAATCGGGGTTGAGATTTAATCGGTTAATAATCGGTTAAATTTGAATTATTCGATTAACCGAATAATATTAATTTAAAATTTAAATTGAATATAAAACCACGAATTGTATGTATGTACTTTTAAAAATCTTATTATAAACAAGATATGTATATCCCCTATGCCAAAGCTTCAAATATTCCCAACAATCTCAGCCCAAGTAAAGAATTTTTGTATGGCATCCTGAAAAATGACCCCAATCCAAAATGACACCAACGTGAAAAATATACCTCATAATTAAATGACATATTTGGCCCAATTCAATGTGAAAAATGCAAAAAAATAAAGCTATTTTTATAAAAAAGAAAAATTGCCCTAAAAATATTTCAAAAAAATTGTTTGGTTTCCAAATTTGTTTCTTTTATTTTTTAGTGCTAAAATTAAAATAATTTCATCGGTGAATATCTCCGTGATTAAAAAAGATATCTGAAGGATTCCAAAAGTATTTTTTTCAGATGTGCCAAACTATTTTCACATCTAACAATATTTCGCGGTTTTATAGGGTCCCAAACATTGCGAAAATCTGAGATTATTCACACTCTTATGAAAATAATTTCAGTTTACTACTAAAAATTGAAAAATTATTGAAAATTTACACAATTTATAGTAGTAAATTATTTGAATTTGTATAAATTTACCAATTTATAGTTGGAAACTGGACTCCCTTTTTTAGAGATCAGTATTGAAAATCGAAATCCTAAAGCCAGATTCAGATTACGCGCATGAAAAACTATTAGAAAAATTTATTGTGCTGGAAATGTATAACAAATTGGCTAGGGTCACCAAGTTAATTTTTTTAAGGGAAATATATTTTTAGGGACTCGATAAAATATTTTCTTGACGACAATTTTACACATTGATAAAAGAGAGTTTGATTAATTTTTTTTATACCTAAACTTCTTTAAGCAGAACTGTATTTTGCAGAACCTTAAACAGCAAAAAATAACCAAAAGTAATTAAAAAAAAGAAATTTCGGTTAATCGGTTAATCGACACAAATTAATCGGTTTATTTGTTATTTGAAAATTGGCAATTTTGAATTATTCGAACAGTTAATCGACCAAAATTAATCGGTTAACCGATTAACGGTTAATCGATTGAATACCCTAGTAGTTACTCTATCGTGTGGTAAATATTTAGATACTTTACTGGAGGTTTTATAGGGCTCACCTAAGGTAATGTGGAATTGGGCTTCAAAAAATGGAGTTAATGCTACCCGTAGAAGACATTACAGGTCCCAATGGGAGGAGTGGAAACTTCAATATCGCCGCATGCCAAATTTCTGGGTGTGATTTTAACAGTAAGTTTTTTTGGAACAAGAATTCAGAGGAAATAGTGAAAAAGTCAAATAAAAGGCAAATATGTGTGGAAGAAAATGAGCCTAAAGGCTCAAAGAGTCAAATTTGTTCAAGTATCGAACTTTGGACGCATTAGCACCGCTAACATAGACAGTATTGGCTCTGATTACATAGTGCTTAAAATATTTTTCGGCCGGAATACCTCCTGATAAATCAACGGAAACTGCTCTTCATGAGCTTGTTGGTTCCATCGCGTTCGTTAAAGAAGTGACATTTCTTGATATAGAGGGGCCTTTTAATAATGTTATCCCAGACTTTATAAGTGTGATATATCCCATACTCGATAATTGTGGTCGCAAATCTGCTTGCCAATCGATTTATAACGTCTGATTTATTGCCAATAGGGGCACATCACAGAGAAGATGTTCTTTTGACGCTTCTTTGTAACCTGTTCAATATGTTTTCTCTATAAGCACGTGGTTATCGTGTTGTTGCATATGCTGACGATGTCGCAATATCGGTAAAGGGAAAGTACTACCAACATTCTTGAAGTTCTCTGAAAGATCTGTCGAAATGGGCAAGATACTGTGGTCTGGGAGTTGATCCAAGTAAAACAGATATTTTCTTATTTAAAAAGAAGAATTGGTTGATGAATGTGCAAGAAACGCTCGGAATCGGTGGGGGGAACGTGTAAAGCTGACATCTCGGTTCCTATAGTGGAATTGATGAACAAAATTGAAAGGATATATGAGAATTGAATGAGGGATGGGGTGATATAAATGATTACGTGCAGGATATCGATAACCATGTGGCCACTGGCAAATCCTGAGAGGACAAAAAGTTTTATATCTTCTGGCAAACGGGCGGTTAGCCTATTAGTAGGAGTACTTACAGGACACTGTATAATTGGCCAAATAGCCGTGCGTATGGGTACTTCTGATAGGGATTATTGTAGAAGTTATGGGGAAGTGAAGGAGGAGGAGTCAGTGAAGCAATTGCTATTGTGAATCTGGTGATTTGGGGCAAAAATTTTTCGATGACCTAGATTGCCTTAACGGTGTCTCATAGATATCTCTAGCCGAATATCTTAGAGAATCCGGGTGGTTCAAAAAGTAGCAAAGTTTTTTTTTCAGAGGGGAGTAAGGAAATAATAATTAGGGGAATCACAATTGGTCTTATGGTCTCCGAGTGAATTCGCCAAATTGGCGGACACCTATCCAACCTAACCTAACCCTAAGGAAGAAAAGGGTTCCTGCTTGTGATCCTATTTCTCTGAAGCCATGTATCTTGAAGTATTTCTAGATAAAAAGTTGCAATTCCAGGCATTATATTGCGGAACGGGTGAGAAAATCAAAGATTGCATTTGGAAAACGAAGGGGATTTAGCCCTAAAGTCGCTCATTGTATTTATACAGCAATGGTGCGTCTAATTCTCCTGTATGGAATCATTGTCAGGCGGCCTGCTTTAGAGAATTGTGTCTATTTCGCGAAGTTACAAAGAATGTCTTCGATGTACATCACTGCACGGTGGTCAATTCCGGCCAAAAATCAATGCTTGAAAATTTAATTACACTGCGTGACAAAACTAACCACTATTTTAGAAAACAAGAGGTACGACCATCATTTAAATATATTTCGGACATGCTGAATCGAATGGCGTACTCCGTTTTTCGATGTATGGTACAGTTTTCTTGTAAGTTGTCATTAAAGATTGGCTGATTTTCAGCTGCTTTTTTAACAAAAAAAATTCCGAAGCTAATGATTTTTAAATTTTATGGCATGGAAAACAAAGATATAACTTGTAGCGATATTTCTAATATAAATTTGGTTTAAAGCTTTTCATCTTAAGCCCTTAAATTCGCGGATTTCTTCATTTTTTTAAGTTTTCGCGAAATTACCCGCTAAATTGGTCTCTGATAAAAAACTTGCATTTTGTGGATCATAAATGCGTCCATGACACTACGAATAGTGGACAAAAAACATCTATGTTATATGGACCATCATGATGAAAATCTTGAAAAACCGTTTTTTTGTATATGGCAGCATCACTTTAGGAGATGATTTGAGGCTTCATCTTTTAGTATATAATGTGGGAACCTTAAACAATGAACTGACCCAAAACTTGTCCAAAAAAGTTTTCATTTGCAAAAGTTATCTTAACAAAAACTATAATTATTGTATCGCAAACACTGAAATAATAGTTTTTGTTAAGATAACTTTTCCAAGTGAAAACTTTTTTGGCCGAATTTTTGGTCAGTTAGTTGTTTAAGGTTCCCACATTATATACTAAAAGATGGAACCTTAAATCATCTCGTAAAATGATGCTGGCGTATACAAAACAACTGTTTTTCGCGATTTTTATCATGATGGTCCATATAACATAGCTGTTTTTAGCCCACTATTCGTATTGTTAGGGATGCATTTTTGATTCATTAAAAGCAAGTTTTTGATCAAAGACCAATTTGGCAGTTAATTTCGCGAAAACCTTAAAAAATGAAGAATTCGCGAATTTAAGTTCTTAAATTGAAAAGCTTTAAACCAAATTTGCATAAGTGTTATCTACAAATAAAAAAAAATCTTCAAAATCGGTTTAGTAGTTTTTGCTGTAAAAATGCAGCCAATTTTTCCCTTTAAAAAAACAACACGCGATTAACTGGCAACCCTGAAAACTCTAGTTGACCAAATTTTGTGTTATGAAATTTTTAAAAATACTAAAATGTTCTTTCTTTCAAATGAAAAAACAGAATTTAATAATATTACGTATTTATTTGTTTAGCTGTTTAAAAATTGCTAACATTAAGGCAGTTTTTTAGTTCCAACCCCCCTTAAACCACTTTTTTTTTTATTTCGTCTTTTTTTAAGTTTTTTTAACTCAAATCTATGGGTTTTAAGTTAGCATCTCTTCAAATTCCCTATTTTGGTGGAGTTTGCAGGTTTAAAAAAGTCCACCATTTGTAAAAAATGAGTCCACTGAAAATTATCTGGTTTAAAGAATCGGTAAAAGTAGGGGCTGAAATTTAAAATACTTACTTTTAATAGTTAAGAGTACAAACTGCTTTTTATAGCTAACCTCTAATAGCCACTAATTGATTTTTATGGTCTTTCAAAATTTATTATTTTTAGAGTTTTTTTTGTAATTTTTATCTAATATTCATACACATCACTTTGAGACAAAAACGCACACAAAATCTGCAAACACCACATGGAATGATTATCTACTATAGGAATTAAAAATCCATGTCCGAACTTACAAAAATAATGTGAAGAAAAATGCATGGCCAACTTTTATTGAACACTAAAATATACATTTTAAAAAAACGTTAAATGAGAAGCAAAAAATACTCCACTTTGCACCGCTATGGGCAATAATATAGTGTTACAAGGCCCAAAAAAAGATTTAAATTGTATGTTTTGAAGTATTAGCTATAATATAGCATCAAAATTTCATCAAGATTTAATAAAAAAATAAAAAAAATTTTAGGCCGGAATTGACCACCGTGCACTGGTGCTCTTCGTACTACACCTACATCTGCATTAGAAATTCTCCTTTACCTGATACCTTGGCAATATCGGGTATGAAATATGCGGCTACGTCGGGAATTCGACTAAATAGCACCCTGCAATGGAAAAACAGCTATTGTCGCCATAGCGCAATCTTGAAGGAGATAGCAATAAATCTAAATGTCGACTGTGCTCCATATATGAGACTTTTGAGCGACCCTTTACCACTACGATACCATCCAGTAAGTTTTGCATGAGAGGCATTCCGGGTAGAAGAGCCTCCATAAATGTTTACACAGAAGGATCTAAGCTACACGAACAAGTGGGGGTTTGTGTCTATTCGGAAGTTCCTGGGTTGAGCCTGGCTCGAAGATTTCCAGATCATAGCAGTGTTTATCAGGCAAAGATGTTGGCAATAAAGGAAGGGGCTGGAGTCAATGTTTCTGGAATTAAGATCTGCCCTAACTATCCCACGTCTATAAATTATATGGCCAAGCAGTTGGCATACGACTCATATGGGTCCCAGGGCACAGAGACATTCCAGGAATTACAAAGCCTATGGTTAAAACAGAATTGGAATGGGTTCGTATGCCTCTGGAAACTTGCAAGCAGAAGCTAAAGTTTTGTTGCTCGACAGAGACTAATCAGAGATGGGCACATAGATGGACGTTTGAGACTACGCAGCAGATTTGGCTTTCTCCTGATCAGAAGAGTACAAGTGAGTTGATATCTCTTTCAAGAGGAGAGTTTCCGACGGTAGTTGCTGTAATTACCGGACACTTTCCTATAGGAAAGCACGCATAGCGGTTAAATTTTCCGTCAAATGACTTTTGACGGAGTTGCATGAATGAGGAGGAGTTGAAAACCATCGAACACTTTATCTGCTATTGCTCGCACTTTCTAGTCACAGTGTTGGTTCACTGGGATCTGAGGAGCTGCACGATCTTTCTGATTTGTCGGATGTCAAAATTCAATATCTTATGTTAGTAGTTTTATAAGAAGCGCAAAGTAGTTTAACAGCTGGGACTAGTAGATGAACCTATTAGAGTGCCGTGGTATAACAACGGACCTCAAAGTATATGTGTGCTGACGTAAAACGTCAGTAGCCACCTACAATTTAACCTAACCACCAAAAATTTAATGAATTGTCTCGTAGGAAAAAATTTCTTATTGTCCAAAAAAAAATCAAATTGGCATCACTTTTATTTCGTATGTTTATTCAGTCCGTCGATTAAGTTGGTGATATGCGATATGTACTGTTTTTGGTCGCTGGTTTTATTATTCCAATCCAGGATTTTTTTTTTTCGTCGATACATACGTAAAATAAACATTTACGTGATGTTTGCTGTAAAGTGAGTGGTAGACTACAACAACAAGAAGAGTAATCAGTTTTTCTTCTTCTTCTGGAAGATGATGGTCGATTGTAACGAATGTTACTGATACTGCAACAATTTTTTTTTATTTGCTTCAGCTGCTGCTGATGTTGCTGTTGCAAGCTTTTTTTTTGTTGTTGTTGCTGTTGTAGATGTAACTGCTTATTGATTACATTCCTATGGGCCATTTTTGGTTTTAACTAAACGAAATAATAGTGCAACATCAGTTGAGACAGTTGCCACCATAAGACATTGTTATTTTTGTTGCTGTTGTTGTCGTTTTTGGAGTTTGACTATAACCTTAAGGTTTATTTTTACGCTTGCTTGCATGCCGAGCATGTTCTGTTGATGTTGCCATGTTGTTGATCGGTATGCCAAGAATATTCACAGATTTTTTTTTGTGTTTTGAACATTGGATGAATTTGAGGAGATCGTTGAAGATGAGATGTTTTTGGCTGCTGTTGTTGTCGATGATGATGATGACGACGACGACGATGATGCTGGTGGTAGTAAGTAGTAATGATATTGGTCGGTAGTTGTTATTGTTGGTGTTTTTTTTTGGTTACAGTTGGGAGAATGTCTAGTCCATTGGTTAGAAAGAACTACGAATGCTTAAGCAATATGAAATTCAATGCCTTCAGGAGCCATTATACCACATGCACATGTTTAGTAACATGGACTTATAAAAAAAGTACTAAATAAATGTTTATTATGTACTTTCATAGGTTTTAAACAGTGGCGCAGCTTTATAGCATTGTAAAGCAACATTGTGAAGAGCATTTCGAAAATTTTGTATATAAGTAACCTTCGCAAGGCTATTCTGTCCCCTTTACTCTGGCTGTTAGTGGTAGACCCTGCTCTGAAGAATTTGGGAACTTAAATCATCGCTTTTAAGGACGACGTCGTAAAAATGTCTTGTAGGAAAGATCCGGACAAGATACACGACTTACTTGAGTGGTCATTGAAGATAATGTTGATGTGGGCATCAGATAACGAACCCGAAAAAGACCGAAAAAGTACACACAGAAAACCAATTTGCTGATTTCCAATTTAAAGTTAGTTATTGCAACAAAAAATCGGGTGAAACATTTGCATATAGGTCGTCGCAGTTAAACATCACAAAAAATTTGATTGTCACAGACAAATAAAGTAGCACCAGCCGAATTTTTAGTTGATACAACTGAGAAATTCGATTGGAAACTTACTTTTCTGCGTGTATTTTTACGAGAAGTACAAGATCCCAAATTTTAGGTTCGAATCGTGGAAATTGTAATTCCAGTATCCTTTCATGCGAAATTTTGTACAGTTATTTTGGACAGTAAGCTGTCTTTGAAAATTTACACGGTTGAGAGAATAAAAAAGGCTAACACTGCCTACTACGCATGTACAAAAATTTTCTGTATGACCTGGTTCTTAGAGCCTAGAGTTACGTATTAGATTTATTCTGCAGTGGTTACACCAATCTTACTTTACAGAGTGCTAAGCACTCGAAAGGGATTTGATACTAAACCAGTTTCAAAGACTTGAACGATTTATGGGACGTAGTATCACAGGAGCTTTGAGAAAGACATCGGCTAACTATATTGATGCCTTATTGCATCTTATACTAATTGAAGTCTTTGCAAAAGGTGAGGTCTGGACACATTAGCATGGACAATAAAAAATTTATTGACTCGGATTACATAGTGCAGAAACTATTTTTCGGTCGGAAATATGAGGTAAGATTTCTGACTCGAGAATAGTGGTCTAATTGGCAGGACAGATCCGAATACACGCTTGGAGTAGGACCTGGTTTTACGAACGTGAAACCAGAACTTTTCTCTTAACCTTCCTTTGGGTTCGACCATATCTCAGAATGAAATAGTAAAAGTAAAGCTGTGGAACATATCAAATAAACGAAGGGTTGGGCTGTAAGTGGAAGTTGGAGTTTTACGTCAATACACATAGTCTCTGAGGTCCGTTCCCCTACTAGTGATGGCAGGCAATTTCAGCTTCTTATGAAAATCCTACCAAATTGAATTTTGACATCCGGACAAATCAGAAAGATTGTGCAGCGAGTTTTTGACCAGAAAGTGCCGGTCAATGGCAGATGATTTTCGATAGTTTCCAACTCCTCTTCATCCATACAACTCCGGCAAAAGTTATTTGACTGCCCATTTTACAGCTCTGCGTGCTTCCCTATAAGGCAGTGTCCAGGAACTTCAACAATCACCGTCAAAATCTCTCCTCTTCGAAGCGATATATGATCACTTGATTGCCTCTGATTAACAGCAGGCCAAAAAAAGGCAGACGAACTTGCGAAACTTGGAGCTGATGGTGTAGAAACCACGGTGCCAGTTTTACCACATTTTTAACACTAAATAGTTATATTTGACTTTTTTCAAATGTTAGTTGTAAAAGATGCGCTTCTCCAGCAGTGGATGAAAGAATGTAACACATACTTTTTCACTGCCCAGCGGTGGCAAAGAGTCGCTGAGCCATTGCAGATCAGATAAGCTTAGGCGGTGTGGAGTATATAAAGCGAATGAATCTTAGAATCTTGAAATTTTTTGCAATTACTTTGCACGCGTTTAACGCAGCTAGAGGAAAAAGTTTGTGGAATCGCAAAAAAATTTTGCAAGGTGTCAATCGGACACTGCCACTCTAACTTGACCTTGGAGTTTTCCTTTAAGACAGTGTCTGGAAATAATAGAAACCACTGTTAAAATCTCTCCTCTTTGGAGCGGCAGCTGTTCACTTGTCCTTATATTATATAAACGAAGGCCAAATCGGACGCGCAACTTAAAAGAAGAGCAGGTCCATCTTCACTCCGAGATGGTCTCGGAGTCCATTGGGAGGATGAGGTACAATGTTGTATTAGGTGGCAGGCTCCTTCCCCTTTGCGAATCCGAAAGGAGCCAGCCACGTAAGGTCCGTACGACATTGTCAGGTCAGGTTACTCGAGGGACCTGAACAGTTACCTGTCCAGAGTTGACCCGGACGTCTCGCGCCTCCCCTCTTTACAACTCTGCACTCCATGACACCATACATCTCTTCGAGTGCCCGACACTAACCCCCAGGTCATTATGAACAATCCAGTCGAACCAGCTCGCTTCCTCGAACTGGACGGGTAACCTGTTCCATTTCTTCCCTCCCAATTTCCATTCCCATCCCTGAAAATTTAAATAAATTAATTTAACCTAACTACTAACTTTTTTTTTGCTTATATGTGAAAACTCCAGTGGACGTTACAACAACAACCATGTTTTTCAGGACGTGCGGCACTTAAAAGCAGATCTTTGTTTTCAGGAACATTGACATCATGGACTTGACCATAGCTTGATTGTCAGAATATGCCTTAACTGCATATAAGACTATGCATTGCATCCTAACCGGTCAGCCCCATTCTTTATTAACAGCATCCAAGGTCTCCTAAATAATCTTTAGAGCACAATTGTTCGTGTAGATTCGATCTGTCTGTTTTAAAATGTATGGAGACTCCCTCTATGGTTTCATAGTGGTATATTGGCACTCAAATAGTCTCATAGATGGAGCGCAGTCAATAATTTGTGGTATTGCAACTATTTTCAAGATCGCGCCATCGGACACCACATTGATTTTAATTTATAAATAAATGACATAAATCTAATTTATTTCAAATTGATTGTTTTTTGCTGAGGTATAGCCAATAATATTCATAACTTAAAATTATTCCTACTTTTTCCTCTACGTCTCTGACATCTTTTGTTTAAATAAACTGTATTTGTTTGATTTTGTTTTCAATACTTTTTGTATTGCAGAGTAGAATTTAAATGCAAAATATCAAAAAAATTAGCATTTGTAACAATAGCGAATTGCTAAAGAAATATTATGGAACCTAGTTGACCCCCAATTTCTATTTGTTGCTGTTGTTTAAAGTACATTCAATCGAAGCAAAAAAAAATATTTAAAAAAAAACAAGAATAGAATATATCGATGGGCATTTAATAAAATTCATAGGAAACCTTTAAGCAGTTAAATAACTACTGTTTATTTTAGTTTAAATATTTTACTCCCATTCCTACTTGCAAATCGTACATAAAGAGTGAGTAAGCATATATGAATGTCCATGATGATGGTACATGCTTACATTTTCAGCAGAGCTGGAAGAGAATTAATTACAGTGTTCTAAAAATTTCAGGTTAGTTCTTAGTTCCATGAATTAAAATATATAAACTGGAAGCAGTTTTTGGAAAGGAGTCAAAGAACGCTTCCAAACCTACTTCTTTCAGCAGGCGCGAATCCACGGGAGGGAAAAAAGAAATTTTCCATTTTTAAAAGAGCTGAAAGGAGAGTGTGAAAAAGACAAGAGAAAAGAAATTGTCTGAGAATTTCATTATAGGAGAATCTGAGAATGTAAAAATTTTTCTATAGGAAAAGTGTCTCAAACTTTTAAGATTTTTTTAAAAAAAAATACTAAAATAAGATTCCTTACTATTTTTCTAAAGAAAAATCTAAGAAAGAGGACGGAAACTGCAAAGAGAAAATTGAATAATCTGTGAATTTTTTTTAAGGAAAATTAAGAATTACTGCTTTAATTTTCTTAAAACAAAAATTTTTGTAACTTGAGTTTGTAACGTGAATAGTAGTTAACCTCGTGGTGAACAAAAAAAAAATTTTCATTCACCAGCTGGTGAAAAAACGTAAAACGAAACGTAATTTTTTTTTCATCAATATTTTTTTTTCTTTAATAACACCGCTCAACAAATCGAAGGTTTTTGGCTCCGGTTTGAAGTTTCATATAAAATTTTTAAAGATTTTGACTCGCTGATTCCAAATCAGTGCTCCAAATTTTTCCATCACGTCTAGAATTTTAATTATTCGCGGTTGAAAATGCGAAAAAACGCGATTTTTGCCTTTTTTGAAAGCCTGCACAGCAGCCACTGGGTGAAATAAAAATCTGGTATATGAGTGTTAGAGCAGAATTAAACTATACTCTCAATATACCCAGAAAAATTTTTCAGAACCGAAACAGAACAGGTTCTACGGTAACCATACACTATTACACATTAATTATTCAGAACAACTTAAGTGAAAACTATTGTGAAGCTTGTTCTCTGCAGTCAGGAATTTAAAAAAAATTATGTGTCAAAAAAATTAATAAAATAAATATCAATTTATTTTTGTTAACCAAGAAAAAAAATACGAAATTCTTTTTAAATAGCAGGATATAATCGTGAAAATTGTTGAAACAAAGGTGAGTAAATTAAATTTTCATTGTCTGGGTCGGGTCAAATACTAAGAATATTATGTTTTTTATTATTGTTTTCAGAAAATGCATGTTCTGGTGTGTCACTATTGTAAGGCCCAAAATGCAACTTTGGAGGCGAAAAAGATAAATGTGTGTAAAAAAATTTAAATATTCCATGTTAAATATAATTGTTTTTATCTTTGTTTAATAAATTAATCCAATTCAAAATATTTCTTTAATTCTCATTTCTATTCCAAATTTCACTTCTAGAACCGATTCCGAGTAAAAAATTAGAAAAAGCACCATTTTTAAAAGGCTCTAAAACAAAAACCAGATGATCAATCTTTACGGTGATGAGCTCAAAATTTAGGCAAACTTTCATTCTTTCTTATAGACTTTTAAACCCATTAAAGATATCTTCCGGTTTATATGAAAAATAACACAGAAAACTTAAATTTGTAAAATATTTTGTTTTTATATGTTGTTGGACTTTATATTTTATAACTGAAGTTTTTATTTATTTCGGTTTGAGTCCATTATAGGTCTTTTCGATTACCTTACTACAATCTACTATTTTTTACTCATTTTACTACAGCTGGAAATTTTCAATACAAAAAGTAAACAAGACTTTCCAGTTGTAGTAAAAAATAGGAAGAAATTTGGGTAATCGAATAAACCTATTAATTATTTCTGAGAAATAATCGGGGCTATTCCTGTTGTCATCAACGCGTTTAAAACGCGACGAAGGTAATTTTTGGTATTCCTGAATACGTTGGAGATGATACAGACGAAAAACATATGTTTTTTCGTTATCGTCGACATTCGACGTATTCCTCAATTCGTCTTCGACGCCAGATTCATACAATTTTGTTCGACATCTTTTTTGGCGCGTTTTTATAGAAAATTGTGTTTTTTTTTAACTAAATCATTAAAACTCATAGAATTTTCTTTTAAATACCAATTAAGTGTTTTATTTTTGTATAAATTATCTAATAAAAATGTCTCCGGCAGAATAAAAACCATGAAAATGCAAATTGCATTTGTTCCCGGACTGTGCCACACAGGGACGGATTTTTGTTTATGGCGATTTTTTGTATAATTTCTGAAGTTTAAAATACTTATTCTTAATTTTTTAATTATATATATTATAGTAAGATTGAAAATAAATATAAAATATGACCCGCAATATAATTTTAATTAATTTACAATTCATGTTATTTTATATGTTTTGTTGTTTTTTTTGTGTTTTGCTAGTGATGACAAAAATTAATCGATATTCCTTCACTGATACCACTGAAGTATTGTAGAATGTGGTGAAACTCGGTCGTCGAAAGTGAAACTCATTCGACGTCGAAGTGATGCGCGTATTTAGAAATAAGGATGAATTATTTTTGTTGTACAATGAGAAAATCTGAAAAAGTTAATTGACAACACAGGCTATGTGGAGATGTCGACAGCCTTCGGAAGAAGCCACCCTTCCTTCGTCAGCACACTTTGATTGTCACTGTAGGTGTGTAAGATTAAGATCAGCTATTTAAACGTACATTTCTACCAGATTTGTATTCCACTGAATGGCTGCTGTGCAAGCTTTCAAAAAATGCAAAAATCGTAATTTTTCGCATTTTTAACCGTGAATAACTAAAAATCTGGACGTGATGGACAAATTTGGAGAACAAATTTGGAATCAGGAGATCGAAGCCTACTAAAATTGATCACCAGAATTCAAACCGGAAACTGAGCGTTGAGTTTCTTTCATCAAAATTTTTTTCATCAATTTTTTTCCATCAATATTTTTTTTTTACCCAAATTCTGATTAATTTTTATTAAAAAATAAAAATAGTTTTATTCGACCTTTAAAATATTATATTTTGAGGATGTTTATTCTGGTTCGAGGTCATTATTTTCTTTACTAATTAAAACCATGATATTCTCATAGCATAATTTTCAAGAGAATTATTTTTTTGTTTTAAATTTATTTATGTTTGTCATTTTTGAAAGACTTAATCGACACGTGTTTCTGAATTTGTCAAGATTCCATTGTCAAGATTATTTAGCAAAAATAGAAACGATTTATTACAAAGAAGCAAACGAATCTAATGACCATTCGTTTGTGCACACACTAGAATATTAATACATAGTCGCCTCTATTCACAATGAGAATTAGAAAGACGAAGAAATTGTACCATACTAATAAGGCGACGATTGTCAACAACCAACAAAAAATTTTAAAACAATTTTACATACGATAGTCCATTGGACTACAACAATATGTTATTTGTGTTGTTGTTGTGAGAAATTCTTCATATTAGGGTTATTCATCACATGGCATGCCAACCATTATGTTCAAATTCTGATCAATAAACAACATAAATAAATTTAAAACAAAAAAAAAAAATTTTCTTGAAAATTATGCTATGAGTATATCATTATTTTAATTAGTAAAGAAAATAACGACCTCGAGCCAAAATAAACATCCTCCAAATTTAAAATATGTATTTTAAAGGTCGAATAAAACAATTTTTATTTTTTAATAAAAATTGATCAGAATTTGAACAAAATGGTTGGCACGCCATGTGATGAATAACCCTAATATGGAGTATTTCTCACAACAACAACACAAAAAACATATTGTTGTAGTCCAATGGACTATCGTATGTAAAATTGTTTTAAGTATTTTTGTTGGTTATTGACAATCGTTGCCTTATTAGTATGGTACAATTTCTTCGTCTTTCTAGTTCTCATTGTGAATAGAGGCGAATATGTATTAATATTCTAGTTTGTTCACAAACGATTTGTCATTAGAGTCGTTTGCTACTTTGTAGTAAATCGTTTCTATTTTTGCTAAATAATCTTGACAATGGAATCTTGACAAATTCCGAAACACGTGTCGATTAAGTCTTGCAAAAATGACCAACATAAATAAATTTAAAACAAAAAAAAAATAATTTTCTTGAAAATTATGCTATGAGAATATCATGGTTTTAATTAGCAAAGAAAATAACGACCTCGAGCCAGAATAAACGTCCTCAAAAGCAAAATATTATCATGATTCAATGGTTTGGGCAAGAGTAGAAACTTCGGAGACATTTTTATGAAATGTCTCAGAATCGGAAAAAAAATTCTCAGACGCTGAGACTTTTTTATAGAAAAAATGTCTCAGACTCTTACTTTTTCTTTAGAAAAAATGTCTTCAAAACTGAAACTTTTTCAATAGGAAAAATTTCTCAGAATCTAGACTGTTTTCTTATCCTTTTTAGGTAAAAATTGAATTTACTCTGTTAAAACTCTGTTTAGTTGTTATTGTTTTTCATGGTTGTTTTAGAAATAGTGGGCACTAAATTTTTGTATTGGCAACGTGTGATGTCGTCTGTGACGTTTATTTTACATGCATCTTAAGCTTCTTCAGCCATCTTTTTTGTTGTTATAAGTTTTCAACTGTTTGTTTAGGGGTTTGGACTTTTGGACTGATGTTGTTTCGTTTTGGAGGTATAGTTGGTGGTTCAAAGCTTAAGCATTATAAAATTATACATGTTGTTTGTGATGACAACAATGTCCTTTAGTTTTACCATGCAATTGTAATAGTAGTTTGTGTTTTCAGAAAAATTCCGCGCCATATTTGTATCATGTTTTTTACTTTGTTGCTTGCTCCTTTTCTATTTTAATTTATCTAAGATTTTTTTGTTTGTTTTTAGTTTTGTTGTATTTCTTGACTTCTGGAGCAAATCGTTGCAGCGCCACACAATCACAGACTACTATTTCTATATATGTTTCTGCTGTGTCTTTAATTCTATGATTTTTCATCAAAGTATAGAAAACAATAGTTTTTGGAGCTGTGTGTTTGTTAGTGTGTGTGTGTGTATGTGAAAGAGGACGAACTCTCAGTTTATTACAAACTTTGAAATTTTATGTGAACGCGTGCTTAGAATGATCGTTTGTTTGTATACTACTATATCTGTTTATTTTGGTTTGAAAATGTCGTAAAGAACAACTGCAACAAAAAATTTTATTCACAATACCAAATACGAAGACAAAAATCTAATAAAAAGGAATTTGCTGGCAGGAGTGGTAAACCTGTTGTTCAACACACATCCTGTCGTAAGCCGAACTGAGGTCTCTGTATGCACTAAAGGTTCAAAGATATAAACCGGGATTGGTACGACTTTCTGTTTTTTTTGGGCACTCGATGTTTGGGTATAGCAAAGACCAGACAAAATAGTGTCTTTCATCGATGTGTATAACGAATACATTAGATCTCTTGACCAAATCCTACAGCACAATGTTATACTGGTATGTGCTTCAGGTTAGAGTTATACAATGTTATACTGGGTTTCAGGACACAAGCTAGCTAAAGAATGTGCCGGAAAAAACTATAAGTTTTTTTGTAAATTCAACTGACGCAGACTTTTTAATATTTTTTTTTTTCAATTTTGATGATTATGGGTTTTAGAATTCGCCTTCGCAGATGGAGCCAAGTGTAGTGGAGTATATCTAGATAGGAAGTATCATTTCAGTCGTAATATTGAGGAACGGGTGAGAAACCCAAAACAATTTCTATATATACCTGTAAAAAGGTCATTGGAAAACAATGGTTGAACTCATTGTCTGGTGGCCTGCTTTAGGGACAACAGGGAACTGTGTCTTAAGCACAAAGGTACAGAGATTGACGAGCATGAGTACCAGTGGTGCTTTTAATACTACACTCAAAAAATAACTTAGTCAAAATATTAGTAAAAGGTGTTGTAATTTACTTCAACCAAACTTTAGCAAAAAAATTTTTAAAAATTTAACTTTTACAGAATTTGTTGGCAAATTACTATTGATAAAATACAAAAATTTTTTGGTACTTTTACTATATTTTCTTGCTAGTTTTTTTTTTTATTTTACTATAATTTTAGCAAAAATATTAGTATTTTCCTTAAAGAAATGGTAATACTTTTTTTTTCTTTTTTCTTAGTTTAAAAAACAAAAATTGTTTAAAATGTTCTAGTGTGAAAAAAATCATTGCAGATTCTGCTGCTGTTGAAAGTCCAGCTACCGAGAATAAGGTAAAAGATGATGCTGCCAACACCATAGCAAAGTAGCCATCCATCAACTGAAATAATGGTGGATGATGCTATTAGTTTGAACGTGGCGCTCAAAAATAGGCTACACAATTTTTAGTATTTTTTACCAAATTTTTTGCTAATTTTACCATATTTTTTGCTAATTTTATATGAAATTTTTTTAAAATTCGCCACCTAAATTGTTAATAAAAAGTTGATAATTTAGAAAAAATATTTTTTTTAAATTTTAACACATACTTAAATATCTATTCTTCAATATCCAAAAGTTTTTTTTTATTTTTTTTTTTTAAATACATGTGAAAAAAATTAAAAATTCGAAAAAAAACTTGTAAATTTTTTACAAATTTTACGTGAAAATGTAAGAAATTTCTTGTGTAGACTACTGCGCAATTCTCATTTGTTCTACTTAAGCTAAAAAAAATGAAGCAAAAAAATAAAAAAAGTGAAGTGTTGTTCTTTAAATTTTTTGTTTAAAGTGTTTAAGTGAAAAAAAAAATCATTTTGGATTTTGATGTTGTTGGAAGTCCAGTTACTGCAACTACAGCTGCTGAGAAGAGGCAAAAGAAGATGCCATCAAGCCGAAAAACCATCCAACAACTGAAGTAATTGTTGATGCTGCCAGTGGCGTATACAGGGGGGGGGGGCCGGGGGCCCGGGCCCCCCCCCCCGAAATGATTTCACAAATTTCAGGATTTGGTATTAAATAACAAGTACAATATTACAAAACTTCTTAAAAAAATCGAAAAACATTAAGAATCTAAAATTTTTTGAAGAAAAATGTTTTGAAACTGAAAATATTTCTGTTAAAAAAATCTCAAAATCTGAAAATTTTTCTTAGAATTTGAAACTTTTCAACTTAAGATTCTAATGAAAAAATATCTTAGAACCTGAAGTTTTATGTACACAATAAATGGACCTAATTGTAAGTAAAATGAAGTCAAATGCGACTTTGTCTTTTAGAAAAATGTCTTAGAACGAGACTATTTCTTAATAAAAAATGTCTCAGAATCTTACACTTTTCTAAAAAAAAATGTCCCAGAATCTAAAACTTTCTATAAGAAAAATGTCTGAGAATCTAAGACTTTTTTTATAGGAAAAATATCTCAGTATCTGAAACTTCTTCTATAAAAAATTCTCAGCATCTAAGGCTTTTCTTTATGAAAAATGTTTCAGAATCTGAGAACTTTCTATAGGAATAATGTCTCTGAATCTGAAAAATGTCTCAAAATCTTAGATTTTTTCTATAAAAAAAATTCTTGGAATCTGAGGCTTTTCTATAAGAAAAATTTCTCTGAATTTTTCTTTTAATCTAGGAAAATGTCTCAGAATCTTATACTTTTTTCGGAAAATGTCTCAGAATGAATGAATTTTTCTTAAGGAAAATTATCTCAAAATCTATGATTTTGTGTACAGGAAAAATGTCTCAGAGACACAAGCTGAGACTTTTTATATAGAAAAATGCTCAAAATCTGAGACTTTTTCTATTGTAAAAATATCTTTTTCTATAAGAATAATGTCTAAGAATCTGAGTATTTTTCTATTGAAAAATATTTTAGAATCTGAGACTTTTTCTTTAGGAAAAATATCTCAGAATCTGAGGCTTTTTCTGTATGAAGAATGTTTCAGAATCTGACATTTTCCTATAGGTAAAATGTCTCAGAATCTGAGACTTGTTCTATAGGAAAATGTCTAAGAATTTGAGACTTTTTCTATAGGAAAAGTGTTTAAGCATCTGAGACTTTTTCGATTGGAAAAATGTCTCAGAATCTAAGAAATTTTCTGTAAAAAAAATGTCTGATAATCTGAGACATTTTTTATAGGAAAACTGTCGAAGAATCTGAGACTTTTTCTATAGGAAAAATGTCTCAGAATTTGAAACTTTTTCTAAAGGAAAAATGTCTAAGAATCTAAGACTTTTTCTATAGGAAAAATGTCTAAGAATTTTAGACTTTTTCTATAGGAAAATTTTCTCAGAATCCGAGAATTTTTTTTTAGGAAAAAGGTTTTAGAATGTAAGACCTTTTTTATACTGTTTTCTTTTTAAAAAGGTCTCAGAATCTGAATTATTTTTCTTATAGAAAAAGCGAAGATTTTCTCAGAATCTAAATGTTTCAGAATCTGAGAAAATGTGATAGACTAGAAATATCTTAGATTCCGGGAAAATGTCTTACAATCGGAGTGTTTTCATTTGGAAAAGTAATTTATGAATATGCTTATAGAATCATTTTCTAACGTGACTTTTTCCCGAGAAACGTTTTCCATTGGAAATATGATTTAAAGTCTTTGACTTTTTCTATAACAAAAACTGTCTTCACTGGAAATTGTCATAGAATCTTAGACTTTTCTTTGAAAAAAATCAGATTCTGATAAACTACTTTGTAAAAATGTATCAGCATCTGATACAATTCACATTTTAAAAAGAAGGCTAAGTCTCTCAAAAAATTTTAAAATATAAAAAAAAAAAAAATTTCCCCCCAACAGTTTTAAACTTACACAAAAATGAAGAATCTGATTGTGTTACATTCAGTTCAAGGAAAAGATCGAGAAAAATTCTAAAATATGTGCTGTTGGGCCCCCACCGAAATAAAATCCTGGATACGCCCCTGGATGCTGCTATTACTACATTTAAAGAACGTGGTGCTCAAAACCAGGCAAAAATTTTTTTAGTATATTCACCAAATTTTAAAACAGTTACTAATCAGAGAAAAAAAATTACTAAATAAAACAGTTTTTTTTACCAAATTACAAATTTTTTTATCTATTTCAATTTTACCATTTTTTTTTGTAATTTTACCATATTTTTTGATAATTTTACAAGGTTGATTTTTTACAAAAAAAAAAATGGTATTCTTGTAATTTTACCATTTTTTTCCTAATTTTTTGATTAGCAAAATGGTTTTGCTAATATTACCAACATTTTTGCAACGTCCAAAACTACAGTTTTTTTGCTAATTTTAACCCTTTTTTTTGCTAGTTTTACAAAATTTTTTTTTGAGTGTACTGCTACGGCTGCATTGGAAATTCTACTTTAGCTAATTCCATTGTACATATTGGGTACGCAGTATGCGACTACGTCGGCAAGTCGATTAATAGCTCACTGCAACGGAAGAGCAGCGATTGTGACCATAGCGCGATCTTGAAGAAGATAACAATACGAAAAAATGTGGACTGTGCTACCTTTATGCGCCTTTACCACTTTGATGCCATACAGGGAGTCTTTGATAAAGGGCATTCTAAGACGCGGAGCCTCCATAAATTTTACACAGAATGATTGAGGCTACACGAAGTCTATTCAGAAGTGCTTGGGTTGAGTCTGGCTTGGATCCGGATCATTGACTGACTGGTTGAGTTGCAATATCTTGTCTATAACCGCGGTAGATGTTGACCGCGGTTATAGACAAGACAATCAAGTCCCTGGAATCAATGTTTCTGAAATGAGATCTTTAAATAAGATGGCCAAGCAGTTTGACATCCGACTCCTATGGGTCCTAGGACACAAAGACATTCCAGGGAATTGCAAAGCCGATGAGCTTGCAACACTGAGAACCACCTAACAGGTTCCAAGAGAATTGGTATGTTGGTATGCCTATAGGAAATGACAAGCAAAGTCTACGGCTTTGTTCCGCGATGGTGACTAATCAGAGATGGCCACATGGATGTACGTGAGAGACTTTACGACAGATTTGACCTTCTTTCAATCAGAAACGAAGAAGTAAGCTAATATCGCTTACAAGAGGTGAATAATTAGAGGACACTGTCTTCTAGGAGAGCACGCAAATCGTTTAAATGTGCCTTAAATGTACTTTTGCCGGAGTTACATGAATAGGGTGGAGTTGGAAGGTTAGGTTAGGGTGGCAGTGTCCGATTGACACCTCGCACAGACCTCTTGGTCCATAGCGGTACGACAAAACTTTTTCCGCTAGCGGTGCAAGTTAAACACTTTCAAAGTCGTTGCGAATCTTTTCAATATCCTAAGATCCATTTGCGTTATATCCTCTAAAGTACATAAACTTATCTGACCGGTAATGGATCGGCGACTCTTTGCCACAGCTGGGCAGTGACAAAATATGTATTCCATCGTTTCATCTACTCCTGGTGAAGCGCATCTTTTACAACTAGCGTCTGAAATAAGTACAATATTCTTGGCATGGATGCCGATAAGACTGAGCAGTTATTATCCCAGTCAGAGCTCGGCATTCCCTTCTCGTAAGTGATAGTAGATATTTAGTTTTCCCTTGATCATTAGCTGGCCACAAAGTTCTGCTGATGTTGCATGTTGTCAGTTCTGTCCACCTGTTGTTTGCCTTTGCAACATTGATGGAATTCCGTTTTAGTTTATAGTGTTGAAGTGGTGGTAAATTTGGCACCATGGTGCCTATACCATCAGCTCCAAGTTTTGCGAGTTCATCTGCCTTTTAATTTCCCAGTATTCTGTTGTGTTCTTGTACCCATAAGAAATTAACCTGGTTGTGTAAACGCAGCATCTGCAAGTTCTCGTAACATTGTAAAACTATTTTAGATTTAATGTAATATCCCTGAAGAGCCTTCAAAGCGGCCTAACTATCTACGTAAAAATGTATGGCTGTTCCCTTGGTTTCACTGATATGTTCCTAGGAGTTGGAAACTATCGAAAACTTTATCTGCTATTCCTCAACACTTTCTGGTCAGAGACTTGCTTCATTGGGGTCTAGGGAGCTAATTCATCGGATGTTAGAATTCAATGTATTAGGAGTTTCATAAGCAACTGAAATTGGTTTAACGGCACGTACTAGTAGGGAAACCCCATTACCATGCCATGGTATCACAACATGCCTCAGAGTCTATGTGTGCTGACGTAAACCGTTAGCAGCCACTAACAACCTAACCTATGAAAACGTCTGACAGTGATTATTGTAGGTGTTGTGGAGAAGGGGAGGTGTAGGAGTTATTGAAGGACTTGTTGTGTAAAAGTTCGGGTTTGATAAAGCGTCGCCTCAAGCAACTAGGGCGAAGATTTTTTGATGACCTGGACTGCCAAAATAATGTTTCATTGACTACCCCAGCAGAATATCTTCGCAAATCGGGGTGATTTAAGAAGTAAATATTTTAAGCAAAGTGGAAATAGGGGAAAACTATTAAGGAAATCACCATAAGCCTAATAAACTGCCTTAATGGCGAACACCCATCCAACTTAACCTAAACCTACACTAAAAAAAACCTTGTCAAATTACTAGAAAAAGTCTTGTAATCCAATATTTGTCAGTTTTCCTAGCTTTTTAACAAATAGTTTTTGATCTAAATTTACATTTTTTACATTTACATAATTTTACAGTTTTTCTTGTAATTTTACAGTTTTTCTTGTAATTTTACAAATTTTCAAGATTTTTTACAAAAAACTTTAGTAAATTTACGAGAATTTCTTGTAAGTTTTATTTCGCCAAAAAAAGTTGTAAATTTACAATTTTATTGGTAAAAATCTTATAAAATTACATTAAAAAAAATCGTTATTTTTACTAGGAATTCTCGCAAAATAGGAGGTAGCACAAAATCTAGTAAAATCACGAAACCTTCTTGTAAGTTTTATCGAGTCAAAAAAATTGTAAATTTACAATTTCTTTTGGAAAAAGCTTGTAAAATTACAAAATTATTGGTAAAAAGCTTGTAAAATAACAAGAAATTCTTGTCAAATAGGAGGTAGCAAAAAAAGTCACAAGCTTTTCTTGTAATTTTATAAGTTTTTTTATACCCTCCAACTACAGTATGGGGGTATACTCACTTTGTCATTCCGTGTGTAACGCATCGAAATATCGGTCGGGGACCCCATAAAGTATATATGTTATTGATCAGTGATCGATTCTAAGATATTCTAGCGATGTCCGTCCGTCCGTCCGTCCGTCCGTCTGTCCGTCCGTCCGTCTGTAGTTAACACGATGCAGTCCAAAATAAAAGAGCTAGACCCCTCAAGTTTGGCACAAATATGTCTTATGATCCTAGGCAGGTTAAGTTCGGAAACTGGCAAAATCGGACCAGGGGGGAAAAAGTTCCCCCTTGAAGAACTAAACCAACATCTAAAAAAATACACATTTTAACATGTTTTTTGCATTTTTGTTAAATAAATTAAACATTTGGTATATTTATCGCGATTGGAAGGTGCTCTCAACCTACCCCCCACAGACCCCATCAACCCCCCCTCCAAAAAAAACACCCCTGGCAAAATTTAGTTTTTATTTTTATTTTACATTTTGGAGGGTATAAAAGATTCGGCACAGCCGAATTTAACACTCTCACTTGTTTTTTTTGTGTACATAACAGTGCTGATAGACACATTTTCTAAACTAGTACACAGAAAAAAATAAAAAAAATATTTAATTAAAAAATTCGTAGATTTAATTAAAAAATTAATTAAATCCGGACCAATCACTAAAATGCGCAAATAAATTAAAAATATTTGTTTGTCGTTAATTAAAAATAAATGGATATTTATTTAATTAAAAACTTAATACTATAAATTAAAAAATTTAATTAAAATTAAAAAAAAAAATAATTAAAATTTTAATTGTATAAATTAAAAAAAAATATAAATATTATTTGTAAAAACATTCTTTTTGAATAAAATAGTTTAAAAAAAAAATATTTCTTCAAACTTTACCAAATTTATTTATGCCGTAAAGACATAGTCAGTGAGATTATTTTATAAAGTTGATTATAAACCTTTCATATACATACACATAAAACTATAAACAAAATGAGAATTCAAAAGCCTATGTGAAAAATAAAAAAAACTTTCAACAAACTTTTTATACTTATGTATTTTTTTTTGTATGTAATACAATGCAAGAGAAAGACACACACTCGCACACACACGGAAAACAAAACAAAAAAAAAAATAAGTAAAGCTAGAAATTTAATTAAACATTTAATTATATAAATTAAATACTTAATTAATATTAAATTTGAAAACAATTAAAATATTAATTAAAATAAAGTTAAAAATTTAATTAAACAATTAATTATATTAATTAAAAGTTTAATTAATATTAAATTAAAAAACAATTAAAATTTTATATATGGTTTGAATTGAGAAAGGTGTGAAAGAAAAATTTATTTTTCTAAAAATTTAAGACATCCTGGTTCGTTTTTTACTAGTTTCATATAATCCAGTTATTATAACACAGCTCAACAAGAAAATGCGTATTGGATTCTGGTTAGTGATTTGGATAGTGTCTGTTGCGCTGATTCCAAATCCGGAGCCCAAATTTGTCTATCACGTCAGGATTTTGAGTAATTCGCGGTTAAAGTGCCGAAAAAAGGCATTTTTGACCCTTTTTAAAAGCTTATAAAATAAGATCCTGACATGCAAATAACTAGGTATCAAGCTCGTTCGAAAGCCTGTAATTTTCTCTTAAAGATAAGATAAAATGTTCTAAAAATTTAATTTTCTAAAATGGTAAAAAAATCATTAGCAAAAAACCTTCAATTTTTTCAATATTAAGTTTATTTACACAGTGTTTTTTAACAAATTTCCATACAAATTCATACATAAATTTTAGATTTAAAGCACTTGTGGCTAATGATTTTTTTACCATTTTAGAAAATTAAATTCCAAGAAGATTTGATCTTGTCTGAAAGAGAAAATTACACACTTTCGAATGAGCTTGATACCAAATCATTTGCATGTCAGGATCTTATTTTATAGGCGTTTAAAAATGGCCAAAATGGACCTTTTTTAACACTTTAACCGCGATTTCCTCAAAAATGTGACATGATAGAAAAATTTGAGTGACCGTTTTGGAATCGGGGTACCAAACCCTATCAACTTTTTTTGGTTTCATGCAAAACGCAGCGACAAACCTCAGATTTGTAGAGCGGTGTAATCATCAGAAAAACTTTTAATGTCAAATTTATTCAGTTAATAGTCAATTTTATTCTATATGTGAAAATTATTAACAGATCGCAGCCGCCAGGGATTGAACCCATGATCTGTAATGTTTTTGCTATTAACTGCCTCTTAGGTACGATCACTCTATTTTAGGTACGATCACTCTATTTTTTTTTATTTTAATTAAAATAAAATATACGATATTTTTTTCTGTGTAATGTAAAATTAAAAGAAGTGTTTGTCAACATTATGCACAATTGTGACAATTATATTATTTATTCATTCTAACATTGACAAATTTATAGATATACCGTTGGCTATCCCTGCATCTTTCTTATATGCATAATATTAAAATAAAATTTTATTGTCGTCTTACAAAAAAATAAAAAAAAGATGGAAAAATCTAAATAGACAAAATAAGTCTAAATACAAAAATTTACGAGACGATCTATTTAAACTTAACAATATGCGAAATATACTTGGACTGAAACTTAAATAAAAAACATGAAAATACACTGTTTGTCCCAAATTAGCGATGACTATTGCCTACTACCGGATAAGGAAGTGACATATTTTAACAGCATGCGTTTTAGGTTGCTCAATGTGCTTTAAGTACCACATTTACGTGGATAGTGTTAACAACTTTGGGCCAAATCATGTCAAACAACAATAGAAGAAAATCATAGAATTCTAATACAGTTTATTAGAAAAATAGAAAGGACAAAGATTTTTTAAAATCTAAAACCCACCTTAAGAAAACAAAACAACAAACGAGAAAACACAAAAAATTGCGATTAATTTCTCAGTAGCTAGTTGGAAATTCTAAAAAAATTAAATGCAAGAAACATCCCAGCAAAAAATCAATGCCACAAAGACGAACAGAAAAAAATTTTAAAAGAATTTCAATCAACAAAAACGCGGATTCAATCAATTTTTTTATTGAAATTCCTCCAATTAAAACAATTGTTATACCTATCATCAAATTGTAGGTGATTGATTGAAAATTTTTTCAAACAAACATTTTTTCGATTTTAATCAAAGGATTGATAAATTTTTATTTATAGTCAATCAAAAAATTGATTGATTTAACAAATGAATTGTAAGCTTATGACAAAATTATAAAAAAATGCATATTTTTTGCTTTCCAACATGTTGTCAACAATAAAAATAAAGTAAAACGCGATTATTTTGTATATTTTTGAATTAATCTATTCAAATATATTAAAGCGAAAAAAAATCTGGTATGTTGAAAATTTGTAATTCGACAGTTAAAGAAAATAACAAAAATTGTAATCAAAACATTGATTGTCTCATGTAAATTTTGTTGATCAATAGATTTAATTGAAAATTGTTAGCCACTGTTGTGAGCGCCTGCAATCAGTGAGCGCCTGTAATCAGTGCTGGAAAGATACAGGATTTCACTGCATCTTCCAAGCCCTTTATTAATGCTACCAAAGAGTGCTGAGTGTGCTAACACACACAGAAATTATGCATGAATTCTGGGGGTTTGGATGTGTTCTTTGACTTGTGATGCCTTTTTAAAAGCTGATTCTAGTTTGGAAAAATTTCTTCTGGGTATGGTGCAGCACAATTTGTACAAACCTTGTACACTCAAAAAAATTAACTGGTAAAACGCCTGGTAAAATGCCTTGTAATCCCGTTCTACCAATATTTAACAATTTTCCTTGTTTTTTAACAAAAAATCTTGTACTTTTCTCAAACGAGAACTACAGTTTTATTGGTAGTTTTACAAGTTTATTTTCGTAATTGTATTCTACCATTTTGAAAGATTATTTTACAAAAAAAAAACAGTAATTTTACAACAAAGTTTTTATTGCTAGGATTCTAGTTGAATTACAAAAAAAACTGTTATTTTACAAAAATTATGTTATACGAGGATTTATGTTGTTTAACAAAAAAAAAAGAAATTTTTTTTGTAAATTTTTTTTATTGAAAAATATTTAAAAAAAAAAGTTGACAAAATTTGAAAAATTTATTACAAGGATTCTAGTTAATTTCCAAAAAAAAAAACAGTTATTTTACAAAAATGATTTTATTAAACAACAACATAAATCCTCATGTTGTTTAACAAATAAACATTTTGGTTTGTAAATTTACCATTGTTTTAAACATATTTACCATTTTTTCTTGTAAGTTTACCAATTTTTTTATTTTTCCGGTTTTAAAACAATATTTTTACCAATAAAATTGGTTATCAAGTGTGTTTTAATTTTTATTAAATAAAAATTAGTTATTTATTCGACCTTTTAATTGTGCAATGAAAAAGAGTTTATTCTGATTCGAGGCCTTTTCATGTTCCCCATTATGAATTAACATAACAAGTACTTATGATAACTCTACTTTCTTTATTAGGATATTCTCCCATTAAATACTCATAGAGTTTCTTGCTTTCAAAAATTTTGGCAATTTTCAGGAATGAATTGACGATCGTTTCGGAGGTGTTCCAATTCCCCCATCATCAGAATTCTTTAGAAAATTAGGTAATACTGTTAGCATGCAAACATCAAATATTCATATTCTAAATAATCTCAACTTAGTGAGAAAGCAAATATGATTTTCGAAGTTCCACCAGCATTACACCAAATATAATTTGAAAGCAAGTTTTTTTGGTTACTGCATATGAGTATTTAATGGGAGAATATCCTAATAAAAAAAGTAGAGTTATCATAAGTACTTGTTATGTTAATTCATAATGGGGAACATGAAAAGGCCTCGAATCAGAATAAACTCTTTTTCATTGTAAAATTGGTTATTTTACCAATTTTTGGCGCATTAAAAATTACGAGGAAATCCTTGTAATTTTACGAGAATTTTACCTACGTCCTATTTTACGAGAATAGCCTCGTAAAATAACGAGATTTTTTGGTAACTTTACAAGGTTTTTTTTTGAGTGTACAGTTACTAAAAAATCTCATGATTTTACGAGGCTATTTTCGTAAAATAGGAGGTAGGTAAAATTCCCGTAAAATTACGACACAGAAAGAATTGAAAACCAGTGTCAATCAACAAAAACGCGGATTCAATTAATTTTTTTATTTATCGGAAGAGTGATGAAGAAAATTGTTATATCAATCATCAAATTGTAGGTGATTAATTGATTTTATTTTCAATTAATCACTTTTTCGATTTTCATCAAAAGTTTGATAAATTTTTTATATAAATTCAATTAAAATAATGATTGATTTAGCAAATGAATTTTAAGCTTATTGAAAAACTATGAAGAAATTCATATTTTTTGCTTTTCAATATGTTGCCGACAATAAAAAAAAAGTAAAACCCTAGTATAAAGTATATTTTTGAATTAATGTATTCAAATAAAGCGAAGCGAAAAAAATCTGGTATGTTGAAAATTTGTAATTTGATAGTCAAAGAAAATAACGAAAATGTTGATCAAAACAGTAATTGACTCATTTAAATTTTATTGATTAATATATTTAATTGAAATTTTTTGTGTGGAGGATTTCCTTGTGATTTTGAATGCGCCAAAAATTGGTAAAATAACCAATTTTATTGGTAAAAATATTGTTATAAAATCGGAAAAATAAAAAGGAATGGTAAACTTAGACGAAAAATTGTTAAATATGTTAAAAAAAATGGTAAATTTAAAAACCAAAATGGTAAATTTACAAAAAAAAAAAATTTTTTTTAAACAACATAAATCCTCGTAATAAAATCATTTTTGTTAAATAACTGTTTTTTTTGTAAATTAACTAGAATCCTCGCAATAAATTTTTCAAAATTTTGTCAACTTTTTTTTAAAATATTTTTTAATAAAAAAAAAAAATTGTCCGGGACTTGGAAAATTAAAAAAAAAAATAAAAAAATTGTTTTCTAAAATGTTTTCTACATAAATCCTCGTACAACATTATTCTTGTAAAATAACAGTTTTTTTTGTAAATCAACTAGAATCCTCGTAATAAAAACTTTGTTGTAAAATTACAGTTTTTTTTTGTAAAATATCCTTTCAAAATGGTAGAATACAATTACGAAAATAAATTTGTAAAATTACCAATAAAACTTTAGTTCTCGCTTGAGCAAAGTTCAAGATTTTTTGTTAAAAAAACAAGAAAAATTGTTTAATATTGGTGGAACGGGAGTACAAGGCATTTTACCAGGCGTTTTACCAGTTATTTTTTGAGTGTATATTTAAAAAAACGATTATTTAATGAATTTGTATCATGACGAATGCCTCAAAAAGAAGTCTACTTTTCACTGGGATGCTTCATAGACAATAAATTTCTCGTAAGAACTTAAATCATCAGTTTAAGTTCCAGATATTGTTGTGCTTCCCAATGAAGCACTTATGTTTGCTGGGCAGCAACTATCAGTCTATTATGTTAAACTTAATGTTGTATTTAAGTAATGTGATATTAAGTGAACAGAAGCGTTTTACGAAGTGTTGATGTAAGCAGTAGCATAAGAAGCAGTAGAAAGAACTTAAGTAAAGGCACAAGAGGTAAATAAATTACAACAACCAGTAGCGGTGTTCTATAACTCTCGAATCGAAAGATTTCTCACATGGAACATGAAAAACGAAACAAAAACATCGTGAATCGGCACAAACCCTGACTTTTCGCATTCGACTGTTTCTGTAATTTTGTTATGCGGAAACTTTCTGTCAATTATGATTTTTTTTTTAATTATTGGAAAGATGCGAGAAAAACTGTTTCTGTAAACCAACTGATCGAAAACTTTTGAAGTTGAAGTGTCAAAATCACTCACATTTAAAAATGGTGCGATATTTCCTAAATTAAACAACTTTTGAGTTATAATAAATAAAATACAATATTTTTTTCATGAAAATATTATTAACTAATATTATTGATGATATGCTACACATTATTTTCATTTAGTTAATTTATTATTTCATTCTTGTTTGCCAATGTTACGGGTGTTGTTAAAAAAAATGTGAAATTGCGTTTTTTTTTGTTGAGATTTTTATTATTTTCTCGCCTTATTTACCTTTTTGACAGCTGATTTGGAATATTCCAATAAAAATACTGCCGTTTTCGCATTGATATACAGAAACAACGTTTTTTCCAGAATCGAGAAACGATGGAATTTTTTGTTTCATACTTTTCGATGAGAAAACTTTTCGCATAAATTACAGAACACACCCACAGGAGGAATACAATATTGAAATACAATGCATTCAAATACAATTTAGAAATTTGAAAAACTTCCATAGTAATTGTGTGTTTGTATATTATTTTAATATACCAACAACCCTGCGGATCATGTCTTCCGAACCAGTCTCAGGACCTGTCACTTTACTTTAATGGAAAAGATGTAGTCGATCTGTTGGAACATGTCTTAAGAACATCCCAGCAGAAATTTTGCTGAACTGGCATTGGAAAGGAGTCCCGAGTCAAGAAGCGCATCTAAGGTAAAAAAAAAATCTTAACAAAAAGTTTAAATTTGTTCCCCTTACTTTGCCTGCATCCTTTAGAGGATGCAGCCAAAATCTCGATTTATTTTTGCTAGGATATCACAAGTTGTTAATTACCCCGCTTTAATAATGTCGCACAGAAAAAAATAAAAAAAATATTTGAGTAAATTTGTAATACTATTGAGTAAAAAAATACTCAATTTTGCACCAGTAAAGAATTTAATAGTATTGAGTAAATTTTTAATAAAAAATTATTAAATGTTTGAAAAAAAAAATTTAGTAAATTTTTTATTGACACATTTATAAAATTTATCTATTTATTTTTTTGGAAAGTTTAAAAAAGTTTTAAATCTTTTTATAAAAAAAAACAAAAAACTTTTTTCAAACTTTACCAAACATATTTATGTCTCAAAAACAAAGGAAAATTTTATAAAGACGATCACAAACTTTCATATATATACACAAAAAACTATAAACTAAATCAAAAAACTTTGACAGTTTAAAAAAAAAATTAAAAAAACTATAAAATTTTTATTAAATTATTTACTTAAATTGTTTTTAAAATTTTCAAGTAAATTTTTAATTGCGTCAATTAAAAAATTACTCAATTTTTGTTTTTAAATTTAAACAAGTGATTACTCAAATTTGTTTCCTCCATATTTTTTTCTGTGCGCAATGTTAAAAAGACGAATTTACAAATCGTAAATTCAAATTGAAATTCGAAGATCTTACTTGTTATTCGAAAACACCAATTGAAATTCGGAATTCCTACAGAATTTCGAAATTCTGTTTGTAATTCGTAAGAAATCAATTGTTATTCGTAATGGATAAGTTGTATTTCGTAAGAGATCAATTGACATTCAATAATAATAAAATAAGATCAATTGAAATTAGAAGATTATAATTGAGAAATACACGGGTGGCCCGAGACAGTTTTAATCTAATAACGCGAAACCCATATTTATAACTTGATAATGTTTTTAGGCTAGATTTTAAAAATAATGCTGGACGCCACCTCAGTTTGACACTATAAGCCATAGAGTAAAGAATATATCAGAGATTTTGATACACTGAAAAAAAATACATAACTAAATTTAAGGAAAAAATGTCTTTGAAAATTTATCATGAATTTTCCTAAAATTTAGTTAAATTTAACTTAAAAATGAGAAATTTTCTTAACTATGAGGAAAAAATTTTAGTTCATTTACTTATAATTAGTTCAAAGTTTTCTTTAAATGGATTTTTTAAATATTAGGAAAAAAATTCTTACTGCCAAAGAAATTTTCCATAAATCTAAGAATCGTATCTTTATTTTTAAGACATATTTCTTAAAAAACTATTAAGTTCAAGTTTAGTTAAAATTTACTAAAAAAAACATCATCGTATTTCTCTTCTTTGAATTGAGGAAGTGTACTTCTTAGAATTTAGTTAATGACTTCTGAGAATTTAGTAAATAACTTCTTAGAATTTAGTTAAAAATTCAAAATGGCGATATCTCGAAAACTAAGCTAGATAGAGCGAAACGGATGAAATTTTCAAAAGAAAGACTACAAAGAAAAATATGGAACAGCCTAGCTCTGCATATCTGTCGGGGTCTCAAGACCCTAATTTTAGATCTAAAATTTGAAATTCCCGAGATTTTATAGATACACATATCTCGGTAAATACTGCCAACACGAGAAAACGTCTAACGGCATTTTTGTAGCTCTTGACTCGTACAACACTTCCGCAAAATATCCGAAAGCCCTCCGATTAATAGTTTTTGAGTTATCCGGTTTTTAAGATTCTCAAGACCCTATAAGGCCCCTTATTACCGTATCTCAAAAACTAAGCAAGTTAGAGCGAAACGGACACAAGTTTTGGTTCAAAATCTGTGGGACCCTTAAAGGACCCAACGTGGTCTCGAGTTAAATGGGGTCCGAACCCATGGGTCCAGGGTCTAGACCCAATCTATTTTTTAATTGTTAAGTATAATTTTTCCCATTTTCTAGTTAAATTTGGCTTAAAATTAAATAACTTAGTTTTCCTAATTTTTGGGAAAATTATGAACTAAAATCAAGAAAAAAAATCTTTGGAGCCAAATCATTCCCTCTTTTTCTCAAAATTGAGTTAATTTTCCCAGATTTTAGTTCACTTTTTTTTTGAGTGTAGGCCCCAAAACAATATGTCACTTTAGAGGAAATTTAATGGTAGCCAACCAACCTGATACCCACTGCTATAAGCTAACGACTAACAAAAAAGAAAATAAGAATTACTGTTTTCATTTTCTTAAAACCAAAAAAAAAAACAAACTTCGATTTGTAACTTGGATAATAATTCACCTGATGGTGAATAAAACCGTAATCAAAATTTTTTTTTCATCAATTTTTTTTTTTCATCAAATTTTTTTTTCATCCCGGGTGAAAATGACCATGTATGTTCATACATGCTCATTAAGGGTGTTCTTATTTTTTTATTTCGGATTTTTGTGTTGCAGTGGGCAGAATTTTGTTCCTTTGTACAACAAACTTAATAATAAAAAATATGGAGTTAATCCGATAACTTTAAGTGGACGCGGAAACGACCTGAAGTTTGAATAACGGATTACAAAGGGAAAAAATGTCTTTTTACTCATTTTCTCAATTTTTTCGATATTTAAAGTTAAGTTTGAATTCAAATGGTTACAGAATTGTGATGTGGAGTACATTTCCTTTGTAATAAGGCAATAAAAACTAAAATCGGTTAAAAATAGAGTTTGCAAATAATCGAGATATTTCATAATCGCGATTACGATTAAAAAAATTGCCGTTAATCGCGATAACGATTAATCGAATTTTTTAAATAATTTAAAAAAAAACTTTTGAAATTTACATTTTAGAACGTATTTTTCGGAACAAAAACTTTCCCAGTAAAAATTATTCGAGATTTTAGCACCACGGTCTCTTTTTTTAGTATATCATTGCGCTCGAGCGCACTTGAGAATTTTTACTTAAGATTTTTTTAAAACTTATAATTAAAATTCTTTGTTGATAAAATTTCATACATACTTTAATTTTTGTCATCTTTAACTCTTTTTAAATGATCAAAAAGATTTTTGGAGAAAAATATAGGATTTTCTTACATATTTATTGCGGTTAAATAAACTCTACAAAGAGTTCTTCAATCAGCGCTGAAAAGTGACATGATTTTGCTGGGTCTTAATAGCTTTTTATCTTTGCTACTAAAGAGTACTCTAAACTGTGACTGATTTGGATTCGCTCTTTGGATCATGGTTTCTTTCCAAAGCTGCTTCCAGTTTACCAAAATTTCTGCGGGGTCGTGTCAAAATACCTGCCGATGGCCAGTTAGCTCTTGTGAGGAAATTTATTTAAAAAATTAACAAGGCATCATTAGTCAACCAGCGGTCAAAGTAAGAAAAAAATAAGTTTTTGACAAAATTTCATCTTCAAATTTGTTGACCAAAGGCTTTTGAGTATATTTTAAAAACAAAACTCTTTAAAATTTACTGAGATCAGAATTTAAATTTTACCTTAAATTTGAATGACTTTTACGAAAAAAGGAAAGAAAAATCGCAAACATGTTAAATGAACCATGGGTCAACCCATCAAAACTTTCCGGTCTACTTAACATTCCAGAATCAATGATTTTTGTTTGAAATTGTCCCGAAAGTAATCATTTTTAACACTAATTTAGTTTTTTTGACAAGTAATTTTAATAGAAACTTTAAAATTGGTTTCAAAAAATTTTGGAACTGATTTAAATTCGTTATAAAAACAGTGTATTTTAAGAAAATTTTTAATCGTAATCGCATGATTTTTTTGTCGATTACGATTACGATTAATTGGTGCGATTAATCGCGATTACGATTACGATTTTAATCGTTTTGCAAACTCTAGTTAAAAATCAGCCAAGTTATTACAACTGCCCCAAGCACCCAGCAGAAATTTTGCTGAACTGGCAGCAGCTTTTGGAAAGGAATCCCGAGTCAAGTAGCGCTTCCAAACGTGCTGAATTCATGCATGATTCTCTAAGGCGATGTCCCACTTTAGAGCGCAAGTTGGATACACAGAAAAAGCGCTCTTAAGATGTTCTGAAATCACGTCTCTTTAGAGCGCTGAAAAAAGCGCTATAAAAATGAAGTGAATTCATGTACCTTTTTAGATCTAATTTAAGCAGAATAAAGATGATACTCCCATCATATTTAAAAAAATTCCAATTATATTTCGAATATTTCAATTTATATTTCAGAAATTTCCATTTATATTTCAGAAATTACCATTTATAACTAAAAAATGTTCAATTACATTTCAAAAATTTTTAACTATATTGGAAATTTTTGAAATATAATTGAAAATTTTTAAATATAATTGGAGATTCTAAAATATGATTGAACATTTTTTGTAATATAATTTGCATTTTCTGAAATTAAAGTGGAAAAGGTGAACTCAAATTTTTTTTTTCATTCAAAATGTGTTAAAGGTGTTATGATTGAAGCACTCTTTTCAGCGTTGATTAATGCGCTAAAATTATGCAGTCAAATCATGTGTCTTTGTCCAAAACTCATGGTTTTTCATTCAAATAGTATTAAATATATTAAATGGGAAAGCATGTGCGAAATTGTATCGAAATATAATTTTATATTTTAAGTTTAATATAAAAAATCTTAACAAAAAATTAAAATTTTTTCCCCTTACCTTTACTGCATCCTCAAGAGCGCTCTTTGGATGCGCTTCGGTATGCTATAAAAAGATGCTGTGTCGCCAAAATCTCGATATATTTTTGCTGGGCAACTAGCGTGTGGCAGACCACTTGATTAAAGATTTCGAGTTCAATTTTTGAAATTGATTGAAATTATCTACTATAGCACCATTTTTTTATTCTTTACTTCCTAATGTACTAAGGTGATAGGTATTTTTCATATTGTGTTATGCTAACTTGTTTTAAATTAATGTTAAAAAGGTCTAAATTTTTCAGCCCTGTTTTCAAATCTCCAATTTTAAATTTAATTTTTTTAGGCAAATAAAATTTAAAAAATCGGCCATAGGGCCATAGGATTTTGTTAAGCACATACAAGGGAATAAAAACTACAAAAATTGTAGACATTCCTTTTTTTATTCGTCTAGTTTAGCGATTTTAATTCGGCGAATTTCGAGATAATAGTGATTTTGGTAACTTTTTTAGCTTTTAGTTAATTTTTTTATTTTTTTTTTAACAAACTTCATATGTTTTCTACCGAATTACTACAGAATTATATAGAATTCTTCAATTCCTTTAATCAGGGCAAAATTGAGATATGAAAAATTGACCCAGTTAAAGGTCAAAGGTAAAATTTTAGAAGAATTTGAATTTTTAAAGATTTACAGATTTTTCGAGCGGATATTAATGAAAGTCCTAAATGTTATTTTAATAAGATGTAAAAATTAATGGCTTATAAAAATTCAGAACATTAACCCTTAAGTGCTGTTAGGGTCTATATGACCCTATGAAATAATATACTTATATTTTCTCCATTAAATAAAAAAATATAGACCCCAATAGCACTTATGGGTTAATTTTCCGAATTTTAATAAAAAACCATTTATGTTTAGTCATATTATAATAACATCAAGGAGTTTCAGAAATATCCGCTCAAAAAAAATATCCGCTCTTTAAAAATTCAAATTGTTCACAAATTTGTCATTTTACCTTTAACTGGGTCAATTTTTCATATCTCAATTTTGCCCTGATTAAAGGAATTGAAGTATTCTATATTGTTCTGTAGTAATTCGGTAGAAAACATATCGCTCCTTTACTTGTATAGTGTCATAACTCAAAAAATGCGTTTTTTGAGTTAATGATGCAGAATTATTCGTTATATCGTGCTTTATATTGTGTCAAAAATTCGTATCAATATCTTTTAAACTCACCGTTTGAGAAGAGTACACGCAATTATTACATTTTCTATGTACCGGCCTTTTTCAATTAAAAACCAATTTCAATAGTAAACTTTAAGCGTGTTTTCTGCAAAATCAAATATTTTGAGTTATGACACTATAAAAGTAAAGGAGCGATATGAAGTTTGTTAAAAAAAAATAAAAAAATTAACTAAAAGCTAAAAAAGTTACCAAAATCACTACTATCTCGAAATCCGCCGAAATAAAATCGCTAAACTAGCCGAACGAAAAAAGGAATGTTTACAATTTTTGTAATTTTTATTCCCTTATATGTGCTTAACAAAATCCTATTGTCCAATGGTCGATTTTTTAAATTTTATTTGCCTAAAAAAATTAAAATTTAAAATTGGAGATTTGAAAATAGGGCTGAAAAATTTAGACATGTCTTAAAAACAATTTTTTTAAAGGTTGGGTTCGGCAGAACTTTGCAAAATTGGACGAAGTTCATGAATGGGTTCAGTCTGAAAAAGTCGTTCGGTTGGACAATAATGATCATACATCATCAAGATTGATTATAATTTTTGTATTCTATAGGCGAATATGAACGGCACTAACGTAAACAACCAAATTTAGAAGAAAATTCGAACACTCTGACCGCATTACTGTCAGAGCTGCGAAGGATTTCATCCCTTACTAATATTTGGTGTTCTGAATTAAACTTTAATTATTGCATTCCCCAATCACAATTTATCAAATGAATTTACATTTGATTTTAAAATATAGAATGAATTCGGTTTCTTTTTCATTCGACTTTGAAATTGAATGCGTAAGTTTTTATAAATTCGATTTTTAAAAGTCTCATGAATAATAAAGAATGCATTCAGTTTTTAAAATTCTTATAAACAAGAATTCGATTTAATGGTAAAAATCGAATCCATTCCAAGAAATATTGATATTTTAAAGATAATTGTATTCAGTGACTATAAAAATCGAATGTATTTTATTTGTGAATTCATTCGAAAAGTGGTTAATTCTTCGAAGCTTTGATTAGCCTAAAGTATCATAAAGTCCAAAGTATATTTTTAAAATGTTCGTAAGTTTTCATTAAAAAATCAGTGTCATAAATTAGTACAATTTATTTATATTTCAAAAAATTTCAATTAATCGACGTTTTATGGAAAAAAATACAAAAAAAAAAATGTTTACATACAAATTCATGTATGACAATGTATGATCATTAATGTACATGTACCCTCAAATTACGGATATGCACTTGTATGGACATCCATATATGCATCATATATGAACATTAGAGTGTCCCTTATTTTGGAAATGTTGGAAATGTTGAGACGGTACCCCCTCATTTTTTACCTTTTGACTAAAAAATAACTCAGGAAAAATTTTACGCCCCTACGACCACGCCTTCCCTACGCGACGGGGCCTTAAAGAACGGGGCCTTAAAAATCATTTTTCCATACAAACCAAAAATTTTTTTTTTTGATTTTTAATTTTTTTGTTATTAATGTGGTGGGATGAGTGGGATGAGGCTTTCAGTTCTAAAAAATTTTTCGAAAAAAAAATTTAGAGCTTTTGGAGTCCTACAGTAAAAATTAAAAAAAAAAAAAAATTTTAGTTTTGACAAGCAACGGTTTTAGTTGTAATGTTGCTTTTAATGATATATATTCATAAAAAAATATTATTCATATCTGTGACATTTTGATCGTGTATCGAAAAACATCAAAAATGCATTTTTTACCCTTTTTTAGGTCACGATAAAGATGTCACAGATAGGAATAATATTTTTTTATGGAAATATATCATTAAAAGCAACAATTCAACTAAAACGGTTGCTTGTCAAAACTAAAAAAAAATAATTTTTAAAAAATTTTTACTGTAGGACCCCAAAAGCCCTAAATTTTTTTTTTCGAAAAATTTTTTAGAACTGAAAGCCTCATCCCACCAAAATCAAATTTTTTGTCGTGAATAAGCAAACCAAGTAATATTATAATTAATAACAAAAAAATTAAAAATAAAAAAAAATTTTTGGTTTGTATGGAAAAATGATTTTTAAGACCCCGTCGCGTAGGGAAGGCGTGGTCATAGGGGCGTAAAATTTTTCCTGAGTTATTTTTTAGTCAAAAGGAAAAAAATGAGGGGGTACCGTCTCAACATTTCCAACATTTCCAAAATAAGGGACACTCTAATGAACATACATGGTCATTTTCACACGAGATCAAAACATTTTTTTTTATAATTTTTTTTTTATCTATTTTTTTTTTGTAGATTTTTTTTTCATTAATTTTTTTTATCAAATTTTTTTTTTATAAATTTTTTTTTTTCATCAAATTTTTCTTTTCATCAATATTTTTTTTATCAAATTTTTTATTACAATAAATTGTTTTTCGTCATTTTTTGGCAATATTTTTTTTTTTCATCAACATTTTTTTCCATAATTTTTTTCAAAAAAATTTTTTTTTCATGAAAAATTGTTGTTTCATCAAAAATTATTTTTTCATCAAAAAATTTTTTTCACCAAAAAGTTTGTTTTCATCATATTTTATCATAATTTTGTTTTTCGTAAAAGAAAAAAATATTTTTTTCCATATTTTTTTAGATTTTGGATTTTGTTGCTAAATTTTTCTTACACATCCCAAATAAATTTTCAAAAAAAAAAAAAAATATGGTTTTCGCACTTTTAGGTTAAAACTGCCTCGAACCACCTGTGAATAAAAAGATCAATTTAAATTCGTAATAGAAAAATTGCTATTGGTAATAGAGCAATTGAAATTTGAAAAGTATGAAAAACATCGATTAAAATTCGGGAAAGATTTTCGAAAACGATTAATTTAAATTTGTTAAATATCAATTGTCATTCAAAAAAGATTCTAATTCTAATTCGGAATTTCGTGAAAGTTCAATTGAGTAAAGAATATTGGGTATTACTACAAGACTTTTAAAATAGTAACGGTTGTGTAATGCATTACCATGTAATGTATAGCCAAAAAATGCAAAAATAATTTTTGTTTGGGACGGGACACTAAGTAATGGGTGGGTTTTATGTAATGCGTGAAAATACAAAAAAGTAATGCCAACGGTAAGCTTATTTTTGGATTTTTTTGGCTATGCATTACATAACCATTACCATTTTTAAGGCTTTGCTGGGATGCTGATAATGGCATAAGTAAGCCAGGTAATATTAAATAAAATGTTTTTGTCAGTGAAAAAAAATTTTTGATTCCAAAAAAAAAAAATGTTTTTACTCAAAAAAAAAAAAGTTTTAACTCACAAAAATTCTTTTTTTAGGCAAATGACTAAATTTAGTTATTTACTTAAAATATTTTTTTTTTGTTAAAATCTTTGTACAATTTCCATACGTTAAAAAATAACTAAAAAATAGTTTTTCAACTCAAATCCGTTTGGATTCTAAATGTTTTGGGAATTGTGGAGGGTAATTATGGTTCCGGCCAAGTCCAATTTAATTTTTACTTGTTTTGTATTCCAGTTAATTTTTGAATACATAATCTTTCAAATTAGTTTCACGTTTATACAAAAAAAAATAGTTAAATCATCTCAATCTACAAAATTCATTTATTGCAGATTTGGATTGCACTAACTTTAGGCGAACGACCTGCAGAAAATCCTAAAAACAGTAGTAATTTTTTTTTTTTTGCTTTGTGTAAAACAGTTTTAAACAATATTATTGTTGATCAAATCATGAAAATCTCTATTCAAATGCTTCAAATATTCATTGCAAATATTGTTGCCATTTTTGTTTTCAAACTAATTTAGTTTGTTTGAAACACTGCATTAGCGAAGCCAAATACTAACTAAAATTTAAAGTATTTGTTGCTGCCAATAAAATGCAATACACAATACACTCCACCTCCTTTTGAGGAAACGGTATTGAAGAACAATAATCACACATTTAATATTAAATCTAAAACAAAACAAAGTAAAAGAAAAAAAAACATTGTTTTGTATTAAAGAAGTTCGTTTATTTGAGGATACAGCGCCGGTGCCTCAATTTGCTGTTCATATCAGTTTCATGGAACTATGGTCACGATTTTGTAATAATGTTTTCTTAAATATTGCCATTCAATATATGTATTGAACAACTGACTTGACTGCCAGCCTGCCGCACTAAATAAACCAACATCTCAACATCTTTTTTTTTCTACTAATGCACAGTGGTTTTTAATTAGATAATTGAAGGAATTGAGTCGGTGGAACCTGTTAGCCCAGCTCCTCTAGTAGAAATAATGAACAGAATTATTGATATAGCCGGAATTGAGATGAAGGGTAGGGGGATATCCCTGACTACGTGTAGGATATTGTGGATCCTATGGTCACTGCCAAATCCTAAGAGGATAAAAGGTCTTGATGAATTTGTAAACAGGATTGTCAGACGATTTTTTTTTTTACTTGCTGGTAAGTTTAGTTGCAGAAAAGTGTTTTTTTTTTTTTACTTTGAGCCAACACTCAGGGGATGCCCCCTACTAATGCAATGCATTGTGTTGGTATAAGGAAAATAGGTTATGATGAGGAGGAAAGAGGGAGTAGTGTTTGTGGACGTTTAATTTGAATTTTTCTAGGTCGTAGCTGACTGGGAAGACAACTTCAGGAAGTTTATTGGTTCGACTGAGAAACGAATTTTCTCTGTAATGCGTTGTGCGATACATTGGACATTCGACTACGAATGGATGTGATCTACTGGACAGACGAGTACTACGAGCATGAACCCGCGTCTCCGGGAAGAGTTTGTCTATCTCAGCTGAACACTTACCGTGGTAATATCGATAGAACAATGACACACAACCCACATTCCGACGATGCTCCAATGAGTCAATAGAGCTGGATACCCTACTGTCATTGATGAGCTTCAACGCACTTCTTTGCACCCGGTCCAGGAGCTCCAAGATAGACCTTGAAGCTCCTGCCCAGATATGGAAGTTGTATTCCATTTTCGGTCGGATAAAGTAAGGAGATCAGACGTAGTGAAGTAATTCTTGCTCCGTTTTAAAAAACCTAGGCACTACAATGCTTCTTTCGACACTTGAATAACATTCAACATCACATTGAATTTTCATGCCTAGAACATCAAGAATGTGTGATTCCTCGATAGCTATACCCCCCATGCATACAGATGACGTTGATTCCACAGACCGTCTGTGGGTCAACATAAAACACTGGGTCTTACGAGCATTGAAATCGACCCTATTAGCAAGACCCCACTCAGTGATCGTCGAAAGGTCGTTATTGAGTGTGTCATTCGTGTTCTGCATCATAGCTTCAACCACGGTAAGGCTTGGTCTATTATTAAAGGAAAATGAATGACAAATGTTGCTGTCATCTGCGAAAGAATATATAGGATTGGAAGTTTGACTTAGAAGGTCACTTAGAAAAATTAGACAAAGTGTGGGAGAAAGAACGGAACCTTGCGGTACCCCCGAATTAAGATGGAATTCATCTGATGAAACCCCATCTATAACAACACGTATAGTGCGGTTACTGTGAAAGCTAGATATAAATCTAGAAAATTCACTACCGACACCAAAAGCAATAAGCTTTGAAACGAGGGCACCGTGCCACACACGATCGAGTGCTTTGGAAATGTCCAGAGCAACCACTTTGCTATCACCAAATTGGTGGATGGAACGACTGAAACGCTAACAGGTCTCCCGTAGAACGACTTCTACGAAAGCCATACTGCCGATCGCACAAAAGTGAGTTGGACTCCAGATAGTTAACCAAGTGATAATTAATCATGGTCTCCATCACCTTAGAGAGCGTAGAGCAAATTGCTATTGGGCGGTAGTTATCTGGATTAGAGGATTCACGCTTTCACCCTGAACGTTAGCCACCTTCCAGAATGATGAGAAAACTCCTATTCGGTACGAGTAGCTAAAAAGTTTTGCCAAGGGACGAGACAACGACGAAACACAATGTTTCAACACCAGTGCCGAAATACCATCTGGCCCTGGGGACTTATTAACGTTGAGTTTTTCAAGGACTCTTTTAACTGCTCGTGCTCGGAAAAATATCTTGGACATAGTAAAGGATACTCTCTCGAGATCGGGCAGTGGTTGATTGCTTTCCGGCAAGAATGAGTTTCTTGCAAACATTTCAGCAAAAAGGTTGGCCTTAACAACCGAGTCTGTGAATATTTGGTCATTCCTTATAAGGGTTGGAATGGATGAACTAGTATTATTCTTTACCCCTTTAACAAATGACCAAAAGGTCTTGCTGCACCGCGGAGGAGCAAGGACCTTAGCATGCAAACGCTGTTTGAACAGACGCTTTTCGCGTCTGGCATTACTATATTAACTATAATTTCTGCTGCAGAGTCAACATTATCATCTAGAAAGCATAGTTTCCAGTTGAAATGATGAAAGAAATAGTTGAGCTCAGCCCAACGGGACTTTTCATAGACAAAAATAGAGCGCTTCGGTGCTGGTTGAGAAACACTGCGAAGGTCTGAAAATGAAAAGGATGCAGAAATGAGGTTGTGATCCGAGAGGCGCAAGTAACGGAATGGAAAAGGTCGAGAGTATTACAAAACTGCCCTTCAACATACGGAATATGTGTTGGCTCATTCACAAGTTGCACAGGGTGATTGTGTGCAGCAAAGAGCTCAACGTATAAGCCCTCTGGAGTCGTTGAGCTAGAATGGCGAAGCCATGAAACATTGTGTACGTTGAAGTCCCCAGCAACGACAATCTCGCTACTCGGACATTTCCCAAGGATTCCAGTAATGGAATCGGATATCGAGTCAAAACCATTGTAGGAATTCACCGTACTTATATTATGGCTCTTTTAGACGAACCCGAAGTGTAAAATGTGTGACCTGATTTGGAATTTGACCCAGAGAGAGTTAAATTCCGCATCACTACTGCCCAGATGAGGCAGTAGTTGGTACACAACATTTTCCCTAATATATATCGCAAGCCCCCGATGAGAAATAAAAAGGGATAGAAAGTGATACCCTGTGACCTAAATAAAGTTACGTCACAAAAAAAATTGAACATATAAACCCCCTCCTTCCCCGTTATTCTTTGGTGAAAAGGTTCGCTTAGGTTAGGTGGGTGTTCGCCATTTGGCAAATTTACAAGGCTCAATCAAATTCCCCTAAATGCCATTTCCCTAATCCACCTCTGCTTAAAATATCTACTTCTTCTTAAACCATCCCGTTTCTCTAAGATATTCTACTAAAAAGTCAATGATACACCTTTTTTGTATTCCAGGTTATCGAAAAATCGTTGCCCCAAATGCTTAAGTCAACTATTCATCAGACCCGTGTATTCACATAACAAATGCTTAAATGATACCTCCTCCTCCATTTCCCCACAACTCCTACAATAGTCCCTGTAAAAAATTCCCATACGTACGCCCATTTGGCCAATTTTACAATGTACTATTAGTACTCCCACCAGTAGGATTACCGTCCGTTTGCCAAAAGTAAGAAGATTTTGTGTCCACTAAGGATAAGGCAGTGTCCCTTTATCCTTTATCCCATTCCCTTAATCAATTTCGATCAGTAACTCTACCACCCATCAACTCAGAGTCCTTCCACTTCCGCACTTCATCATCTAATTCATTCCCGTAGGCCCCACTATGTCCAGGGACCCAGACTAGCTTGAATTGACTAGCTTGACCGTTTTCACAGTGTTTGATTTTATGGCCTTCATTGCTGCGAAACTATCCACGAAAATGTTTATGGCGTAGGGAATGTAAGACCCTCATCATAATCATCTGCGCGGTTTTATCAATTGCAAGTAACTCTGCCTGGAAGTCTCTTCACTTGTCCGGATGTCTCAATGAGGCCCTAGAAGCTATCAAAATATTTTCCCGTATACATCTCCCTTCACGATCCGTCCGTAAAAATGCAGATCGCATTCTGTGTCATAACCGAATTTGCCGCCCAGTCTTTCCTAGTACACTCAAAAAAAAATCTTGTAAAACGACAAGAAAAGTTTGTAACTTTTTTTGTTTGCTACCTCCTATTTGACAACAATGCCTTGTGATTTTAGAAGCTTTTTACCAATAATTTTGTAATTTTACAAGATTTTTACCAATAAAATTATAAATTCACAAATTTTTTGAAGCGATAAAACTTACAAGAAGGTTTCGTGTTTTTACAAGATTTTTTGCTACCTCATATTTGACGAGAATTCCTAGTAATCTTACAAGCTTTTTACCAATAATTTTGTAATTTTACAAGCTTTTTAGCAAAAAAATTGTAAATTTACAAACTTTTTAAAGCGATAAAACTTACAAGAAGGTTTCGTGTTTTTACTAGATTTTTTGCTACCTCATATTTTACGAAATTCCTTGTAAAATTACAAGCTTTTTGTGGTTTTACAAGATTTTTCCAATAAAATTGTAAATATACAACTTTTTTGGCGTCATAAAATTTACAAGGAATTGTTTTGAATTTACTAGATTTTTTTTTGTAAAAAAAGGTGAAAATTTGTAAAATTTCAAAAACAATTGTAAAATTACAAAAAAAATTTAAATTTCGATGAAAATTTTTTGTTAAAAAACAAGGAAAACTGTAAAATATTGGTAAATTGGTATTACGAGACTTTTTCTGGTAATTTGACAAGTTTTTTTGTGTGTATTAGAACATACTCCCGAACCCGTACACATTTCCCATCCGTGAACCTTCCTGAAAAATTTAGATCTCATTCTCTGTCAAAACAGAATTTTCCGCCCAATCTTCCATAGTAAGTACTTGGACTACGAAGGTTCTCTCAACGTTCGTCTGCTGTGAGATATACTCGGTTTTCAGTTCCATCGTACTTAATATGGTCGAGCTTTCTTTAAGAGCGCTGTAAGCATTTTCGAATCTCTGTAACTGAGAGCTGATTTTGTTGTGTGCTTTTGATGTAGATGCTCACGAGCTGAATGTTTTGTATCACTTCCAGGCTGGCATGATCTAATAGCACCAGTGATACCAACACACGCCAGTCGTTGTACCTTCTGTTAGTTACAGAGATATGAAAGCATCATAGGTATTGGTTATATCACCATACATCCAGTGAATGATATACGGATTTAGACCACCCCTTCTTTCAAAAGATTTCCTGCAAGTGTAAGAAGCCGTGCCGTGACATAGCCCCCTATGGACGAAAAAAAATTGCCCATAGTCCCAATAAAAAATGGACAAACCTTCCAGAAATTACGCGGATAATTACGTAACAAATAGCCATAATCCCCATTACAGGGATTGTATCGACTATACTTGTTCCCAGTTGCCAACGTCCTCCAGCCATCCTCAGCGACGACACGCTGACATGTCAGAGTCACTGCTGACATCCACAAGACACCTATATGCACTGACAATGAGTTGTGGACAGTTTCATATAAATTTTCAAAATGTCTTCACTCAAAGTCAGCTGTAGTCAGGGCATGCTGACTTTCTGGGGACATGTCACCTAAGACTTAGTTCGGGAAATGTCTTCGTATTTCCTTTAGTTTTTAATTTCATCCATTTTTCTTTATAAAGATAGCTTATCATATTAAAAAAAAAACTTTTCGCCTTTTTAGTCCCAACTGGATTTGAACCTGAAACCTTCAGTTTATTAGTCCCTCATCTTACTACTTGTTCCAAACATTATTTTCAAAATTGTTTGTCTATTACTTTTTTACTACTTGTAAGATTTTCATTTTATTTTAAATACATCGATATTTTTCTTGGAAATTGAAGAGTTTCTCAGATTTAAAGTTCTAATTTAATATACTGCTATCCTGAAGTCATTTCCTTTTCGATGTCTTAGAGAAATTGTCCACTCTCTTAAAACAAACATTCGTGGTTTACAATCTTACGACATATTATCAAGGATTACCTATAATTTGTCAGAATCTGAAGACATTTCCTCAAGGAATGACTATGTAAATTTTCTCAGTGACACATTTTCCAAATGGGAAGTCAACAAAATTGGCGCCCAACTTGGGGCTGGTTCTCTATAAAATATGTTTCATCTCGTTAAAAAAACTAGGATCAAGGAAAACCGAGTTTCTACTATTAATGCCGTACTTCGAATGGAATATAAACCGTTCACACGACGCGTTGCATTTTACAAAATTTGAGGGTTATTTCAATTAAGTTACCAACTTCATCTATTAGTGCATCCTATGTATCTTACCGATTTCATCCATTTTAATCCACTGTTTTTTGAGTCTCTTATAAATATACACAATTTATGCGCCATACTCTTGTACATATTGCAAACAAAAAAAAAAACAATTTTTAAACTCTTCTCATTTTTATTTTCTTTTTTTGTTTGAAAGTTTGAAATAAACAAAAACAGAAAGAAAAACATTAATTTCTGGTGTAAGATTTGTTTAACGGATAAAAATAAAATTGTTCATTTAAAGTAGCTGCTGTTCGATTGGTGTTATTGCTTCTGTTGATAATGTTCAATATGCATTTTTTTTTCATCGTTATTGCTGTTGCAGCACAAACAACTGCTGCACCAGCAAACAACAGTTCTTACTTAACACCAATATTATGATTATTTATGAGAGCAGTAGCAATATTTTCTTGGGCAGTTTTACTTGCAGTGATTGAAAATAGATTTGGGAAATTTAATTTGAATCTTTGGAATTTTTAAAATGTCAATCACTTTGTTTTAAAAAAAAATAGATTTATCTTATGTATAGCTCACGGTCATACAGCGAAAATGCTACAAAAATGCATCATGTGATATTTATATCACAAACTCTTTTGCTCTTAATCATAACCCATCATCCACCCATTGGTTGATTAAAAATTTCTGTCCCCTGTTGTGAGTTTTGAAACTTTTTTATGCCGTTTTTGCTCTACAGAAAACTCTGCTCAAATATTTTTAAACAAATATATATTTTTTTCTCCAAAAAATTCTGTTTTAATTTTTAAATTAATAAAAAAAAAAAAATATTCTCTTCTAAATCCTTTAAAAAAATTATGACTCCCCTATTTAATATACTTTTCCAAACACCGTGCACTGATCCAATTTTGTTAGTTAAAATAACGTACAATGTTAGTTGTTTTGGAGTCAACTACACTTTTAATAAAATCAGCTAACATTTTTATTCCTGTGGTAGTAATTATACCCTCCAACCACAGTATGGGGGTACGCTCACTTCGTCATTCCGTTTGTAACGCATCGAAATATCGGTCGGGGACCCCATAAAGTATATCGTGAACCTATATTCAAAATATGCCAACTCAAATTTGACCGAAATGAGTTTCCGATGGCAAATATCTCCCCTATGCAATACCCATCTGTGGTTAAAATTTCAGAGCAAAAAAATAATTTGATGTCGTTTTACATCCATTTTTGTTATTTTGCTATCTCAAAGTACATATTTTTTTGGTGAAAATAAATGCCAACTCCCATTGTAAATTTCCAAAAATTTTTCTAAATTTTTTTTTAAAAAAATTAGACTTCACATTTTATTGCATTTGCCATTCTGAACACGAATCTGGTAAAGATTTTGATATCTAATGGCTAGTTTTCGAGATATTGCCATTTTGAAAATATCGGTAAATAGTGTTTGTAAAAAAAAAAAAAATGCTTATATATATGTAACTTTCAAACTATTTATCAGATTGAAACATTATGAGTGGGGCAAATAAAGTCAATGATATAAGCGTTCAAAATAGCTAGTTCGGAGTGATCCTAATACAATACAGTGTGAGTTACAGAGTGCCAAAGTTGACCACCCTGAGATTAAAAGGCTTTCGGAGCCAGTAACTTTTAAAAATATGCAAAGATTTTTTTTATTTTTTTTTATTTTTTGCAATTACCGTACTAAGGATAACAAAATCCAAAAAAAAAAAAATTAATAAAAATTTTTCAAAAAAAATTTATTTTTATTTTCCGACAAAATATGCCAACTCTAAACAAATATTTGTTTTTTCACATAGTAATAAATGCCATCTCTTAAAAATACGCAAACTAGTGCGAAATACGAAATTTTTGGCATAGGTAAAAATTGTTTAGAATATTTAAACCATCTTATGGAAGGTACATTGTTTATTTTTACAATAATATGCGAAATAAATAGTTTTTTAGCTCTCCTGAAAAGTAAGCTTTTTAGAGTTGGCATTTATTGAATATAGTTCGACGATATATAATATTGATCGATTCTAAGACATTCTGTGAATGTCCGCCTGTCCGTCCGTCTGTCTGTAGATGGCACGATGCAGTCCAAAATAAAAGAGCTAGGCTCCTGAAATTTGGCACGAATATGTCTTATGGTCCTAGGCAGGTTAAGTTCGTAAATGTGCAAAATCGGACCAGGGGGAAAAAATTTCACCCTTGACGAACTAAAGTAACTTCTGAAAAACACGATTTTTTTACGTGTTTTTTTATATTTTTGTTAAACAAATGAAACAAATTTATGCAAGAAGAAGTTCAGAGTACTGCACTAGGACCTAGGGGACTAAAAAATTTAGTTTTTTTCGCCCGCCCTCCTTTTTAGGGCGTGGATATAAAAAAATGATTTAAATAATGATAAAAATGTATAACTTTAGTGCAAAAAGCATAACATATAAATTAGTAAACATTTTTGAGAAGGGGAGCTGTCCCCCACTGCACCCACAAAAGCCTCCTCACAAAAAAAAGCCCCTGATTTTTTTTACATGTTGGAGGGTTTAAAAGATTCGGCACAGCCGAGTTTAACACTCTTACTTGTTTTTACTTTAATTTGTCAGTTAAAACAGTACAGTTGACCCAGTAGTTAAAACTTAAAAATGTCCTACTTTTTTAGCCCCTGGTAGTGCCCTTATTGGACATTAGAGCACCCACAAAATGTATGGAATGTGCAAAAGTGTATTTTTTATCGCTCCTCCCTCATTTTCGGTTGAGTTGGGAGTAAAAAATAATATCTATCCAGAAATTGGACTACTACCTCAAAAATGGGCTAAAAATCCTTTATAGATTAATTTGGCTGTAACTCTTAAAATAAAAGTTTTTCGCAATTAACTTGCATAACATTTTTTTGTAGATTCAAAATGCAAAGATTTTTCTCTCATTCTGTTTTGACCTAAATATGTCCGATCGCGGTGTTTTGAGCGATTAAAGTCGAAATTTGGATGAGAACTTTTTTTTTAATTCTCGTAAATTTTTAAATTGGGGAAAATTTGAGCTCTTTGCATAATTTAATAGGGTATTGAGTGTAGTTTTCAAAAAAAAAAAAAATTTGCAAAAATATACCGGCCCTTCCATGAAAAATTGCCAAAATCCTACTCTGAACCACAATTTTTGGAAAAGACAGGAAAAGTTAAAAATTCACCAGAAAAAACAATAAAAAAAAGTTTTTTAATTGAAAAATGGATTAGTTTGTTATTAGAAGTGGCAAGTTTTTGTTCATTTAATGTAATTTGGAGCGTTAACTATGCACAAAAAATCAATTTCAATAATCGTCGTCCTTGGGCCTTAAGCTTTTCTTAAGTTTCAAATTTCAAGTCAATTAATTGATAATTGCGACTTAAAGATAGGTCTAGGACTAATATTTTGGATAGTTACAAACATCAAGAGAACCTCATTATACTCTGGACCATGTAGTGGTCTGGGGTGTTAACATTTTTGTATTTATTAGCGTATTTTTTATGACGATTTTTTGACGACAATTTTTTTTCAACTTGACGATTTTCACGATTTTTTTTTTAAATTGACGATTTCTCAAAAAAAAAATTGGAAGCACTGATTACGTTAGCTATAACCGGTATGAATTTCGCTGCAATCGCTCCAGTATGTACTTACTGACAATGAGTAGTCAAATTATTAATTCGAAACCACTGTACATCGTTGCGTATGATTGTTGTTTAATGGGAATTACAAAATCAATCATACGCCACTCATGCAGTTTTCAAGCAATTACTATAAAAATTATAATAATAGTTTACCAACTTCAAATGCTCGTAAAAAAATCCAGCGCTGATCTAGGAAAAAGCCTTGAGGGGTTTGTTATGGAATATGTCAACTTCATTTGCTTTTGGTTTCATCCTATTCCGATTTTGATTGTTGCATTGTGTTTTGAAAAATCTCAATTACACATATTCTATGGGTTTCTTGACTGTGAAAAAAATTATTTGTTAAGATTTCTACTAGGTCAGGTTGAATTCGCAATATTTCGAATTTTCCTGTAGGCTATAAGGCGTATTGTGATTCCCTTAATTGTTATTTCCCTACTTCTGTACAATTAGAAAATTGGAAAATTATTGCAGTTACTACATGACGGTCATTAGTGTAGTAAGAAGTAGTTGTGGTTTTCAAATACAATTTTAGTTGTTTTTGTATTCAAAATCTCAAACAAGTGTCAGATGCAGCAGCAATTATTACTAAACCAATGCACACTGGGTAATTTGAGCCAATTTTTAGGCCAAAAATAATTACAGCTAAAGTTTTGGACCGATATGGCTGAAATTTTAAATTTAAGAGTTTTTTGCGTGTTCACAGCTGGATTTTATGAATTTGGAAATCGTGGAAATTTTTAGGGTTGCCACCATACGAAAAAAAGTGAAAAGACTGAATATCTCGAAAACGAATAGGAAAATTTTTTTTGAAACTCGGCACGACAAAAATACGCAAGGAGGCTACCAAAATGGCACATAAACATTTTGTTTGATTTTGCTCGAAAAAGCTGTTATTTTTCGAGCGGGCCTTGTACCACCTTAACGAAAAATTTTCAAAAAAGTTCTCACTATTTCCTTCAACAAATCCAAATTTTGGTTTAAAACATTATTTTTTTTCTCTTAGTTCTTTTCCCAATCCAAACGTTAGAAAGTTCTACATATTGCAAGCTGAGGCTGTCTGAAGAAAATTATATATCTCAAAAACTGCAAGAAACCGCAACGTAAATAAAAAAAATTAATTCAGAATTATTTTCTTAACACTTTTCATCAATCAAAAACACGGCACACCACAGCTAACATTATTAAAAGCTTAGGGGAATTTTTATTTATTGAAATAGTCATTTATTTGAGGTTAGGTTACAATGACACGTTTTGTTAACAATAGCAATAGCATTCACCAAAATATTTTGTACACTCAAAAAAAAAATATTGTAAAACTAGCAAAAAAAAATGGCTAAAATTAGCAAAAAAAACTGTAGTTTTGGACGTTGCAAAAATTTTGGTAATATTAGCAAAACCATTTTGCTAATCAAAAAATTAGGAGAAAAATGGTAAAATTACAAGAATACCATTTTATTTTTGTAAAAAATCAACCTTGTAAAATTATCAAAAAATATGGTAAAATTACCAAAAAAAAATGGTAAAATAGAAATAGCAAAAAAAATTGTAATTTGGTAAAAAAAACTGTTTTATTTAGTAATTTTTTTTTCTCTGATTAGTAGTTGATTTAAAATTTGGTGTATATACTAAAATTTTTTTTGCCTGTTTTTGAGCACCACGTTCTTTAAATGAATCATCAACTATTACTTCAGTTGTTGGATGGTTTCTTCGGCACGATGGCATCTTCTTTTGCCTTCTTTTCAGCAGCTGTAGTTGCAGTAACTGGACTTCCAACAACATCAAAATCCAAAATGATTTTTTTTTTTCACTTCAACACTTTAAACAAAAAATTTAAAGAACAACACTTCACTTTTTTTATTTTTTTTTTTGCGTCATTTTTTTTAGCTTAAGTAGAACAAATGAGAATTGCGTAGTAGTCTACACAAGAAATTTCTTACATTTTCACGTAAAATTTGTAAAAAAATTAACATTTTTTTTTCGAATTTTTAATTTTTTTCACATGTATTTAAAAAAAAAAATAAAAAAAAACTTTTGGATATTGAAGATTAGATATCTAAGTATGTGTTAAAATTAAAAAAAAATAATTTTTCAAAATTATAAACTTTTTATTAACAATTTAGGTGGCAAATTTGAAAGAAAATTTCATATAAAATTAGCAAAAAATATGGTAAAATTAGCAAAAAATATGGTAAAAAATACTAAAGATTGTGTAGCCTATTTTTGAGCGCACATGCAGTTGATGAATGGCTACTTTGCTTTGGTGTTGGCAGCATCATCTTTTGCCTTCTTCTTGGATATTTTAAACAATTTTTTTTTCTTAAAACTAAGAAAAAATAAATAAAAAGTATTACCATTTCTTTAAGGAAAATACTAATATTTAATATTTTTGCTAAAATTATAGTAAAATAAAAAAAAAAAACTAGCAAGAAAATATAGTAAAAGTACCAAAAAATGTTTGTATTTTACCAATAGTAAATTGCCAAAGAAAACTGTAAAAGTTAAATTTTTACAATTTTTTTTGCTAAAGTTTGGTTGAAGTAAATTACAACACCTTTTACTAATATTTTGACTAAGTTATTTTTTTGAGTGTAATTTTTTTGTTACTTAATATCCCCTCTCTTCTCCATATTATACACGATATCCTTCTTTATGTATAATAGCTGAAAAAATCTATTGAATTTATATCAAAATTAGGCGTTTTATATTGCTTATATATTGGAAAATGTGTCAGAATCTTATACTTTTTTTTTAATAGGAAAAATGTCTCAGAATCTAAGAAATTTTCTGTAGAAATTTTCTATAGGAAAAATGTCGAAGAATCTGAGACTTTTTCTATATGAAAAATGGAAAAATCAGACTTTTAAACTTTTTCTTTAGGAAAAATGTCTAAGAATCTGAGACTTTTTCTATACACTCAAAAAAATAACTTAGTCAAAATATTAGTAAAAGGTGTTGTAATTTACTTCAACCAAACTTTAGCAAAAAAAATTGTAAAAATTTAACTTTTACAGTTTTTTTGGCAATTTACTATTGGTAAAATACAAAAATTTTTTGGTATTTTTACTATATTTTCTTGCTAGTTTTTTTTTTTATTTTACTATAATTTTAGCAAAAATATTAGTATTTTCCTTAAAGAAATGGTAATACTTTTTATTTTTTTTTTTCTTAGTTTAAAAAAAAAAAAATGTTTCAAGTGTTCTAGTGTGAAAAAAATCATTGCAGATTGATGATGCTGCCAACACCATAGCAAAGTAGCCATCCATCAACTGCATGTGCGCTCAAAAATAGGCTACACAATTTTTAGTATTTTTTACCATATTTTTGCTAATTTTACCATATTTTTTGCTAATTTTATATGAAAATTTTTTAAAATTTGACACCTAAATTGTTAATAAAAAGTTGATAATTTTGAAAAATTATTTTTTTAAAATTTTAACACATAGTTAGATATCTAATCTTCAATATCCAAAAGTTTTTTTTTTATTTTTTTTTTAAATACATGTGAAAAAATTAAAAATTTGAAAAAAAATTGTTAATTTTTTACAAATTTTACCTGAAAATGTAAGAAATTTCTTGTGTAGACTACTACGCAAATCTCATTTGTTCTACTTAAGCTAAAAAAATGACGCAAAAAAAATAAAAAAAGTGAAGTGTTGTTCTTTAAATTTTTTGTTTAAAGTGTTTAAGTGAAAAAAAAAAATCATTTTGGATTTTGATGTTGTTGGAAGTCCAGTTACTGCAACTACGGCTGCTGAGAAGAAGGCAAAAGAAGATGCTGCCACCATCAAGCCGAAGAAACCATCCAACAACTGAAGTAATAGTTGATGCTGCTATTACTCCATTTAAAGAATGTGGTGCTCAAAAACAGACAAAATGTTTTTTAGTATATTCACCAAATTTTAAATCAACTACTAATCAGAGAAAAAAAATTACTAAATAAAACAGTTTTTTTACCAAATTACAAATTTTTTTATCTATTTCAATTTTACCATTTTTTTTTGGTAATTTTACCATATTTTTTGATAATTTTACAAGGTTGATTTTTTACAAAAATTAAATGGTATTCTTGTAATTTTACCAATTTTTTCCTAATTTTTTGATTAGCAAAATGGTTTTGCTAATATTACCAAAATTTTTGCAACGTCCAAAACTACAGTTTTTTTTGCTAATTTTAACCATTTTTTTTGCTAGTTTTACAATATTTTTTTTTTGAGTGTAGGAAAAATGTCTAAGAATTTTAGACTCTTTCTACAAAAGGTCTTTTAAAAAGGTCTTAGAATCTGAATTATTTTTCTTATAGAAAAAGCGAAGATTTTCTCCGAATCTAAAACTGAGTAGAATCCCAGCAAAACTTTGGTTACCAAATAAGGAATAAAATAAGGTATAGATAGCTTATTTTATACATTGCAGCATTGATGATTTTAACATGGGATGAGACTCAAAGTAATGCATTACGGTGCCCTGGATAGGATTTAAATAAAGTTTTGGTGTTACTCTGCTTTTTAAGTGGATTATGTTTTAAGACGATAAAAGAAAAAAAATTAGCCAAAAGAGAAAAAAAAGTACTAGGCGCTTTTTTTTTGGCGGGCAAAAATAAGAATTTCTAAAAAACAAAAAATAATTTATTCTTTTAAATGCATTAAAATTTATTTATACAGTTGTAAATTCATCACATATTTACTTATCAGTGATATTTAAATATATATGTAACATATTTTTCCAGATATGAGACTTACAAGAATAATTTCACTATTAATTGAAACTAAATGAAATATGTTCTTCTAAATTATTTAAAAATGTGAGTTCTTAAAAGTTTTCAGTGTACTACTCAGACGGACAGCAAAACTCAAAGTTCCATCAATATAGCCATTAGTGATTCATATCATTTTAAAAGAATTTATTCTTTTTTGTTAAAAATGTTTTTTCAAAACTAAAAAAAATCACCTTTGAAATATGTGTTTGCAGTGTCTCAGGAAGAGTAAAACAATATAAATAGTTTGAAAAGAGATGAAGAAAGTGGTTGGGACTATTTGTTTATTGTCAATTTTATGGATGCGCTAAATATCCTTTTTTATTTTTTTTTATTTCGCCAAAAATGCTTTGAAAATTTTGTTTGTATTGTTGGTGTAACTTCCCTCCTTCAAAATCTAGAAACAGGATCAGTCTTAAATGTGAAATAACTCCAAGAGTTCAAATTTTCATTAAATTAAAGAAGAAATTTCATTTTGTATGTATCACTAAATAGTAAAATTATTCTTTTAAGTCTCATATCTGAAAAAATATGTCACATATATATTTAAATCTCACTGATAAGTGAATATGTGATGAATTTACATCTGTATAAATTTTATGAATTTACATCTGTATATAATGCATTTAAAAAAATGAATTCTTTTTTCTCTTTTTGTAATTCTTTTTTTTGCCCGCCAAAAAAAAAGCGCCTAGTACTTTTTTTTTGGCTCATTTTCCTTTTTTTATAGTCTAAAAACATAATCCGCCTAAAAATTGGAGTAACACCAAAATTTTATATAAATCCTCTCCAGGGCACCGTGGCATACGAGTAATGTATAAAATATAGCATACCAGATACGTAATATATAAGGCGTTACGAGTAGTGAACAAGTAACGATGTATTAAATTTACTCACGTGATTGTAAGTGAGTAGAAAAAATATGCTCGTGAGTGAGTGCCCGTGATTCAAAAATTCCTGTCGTGAGCCCATCTCTACACTGAAGAAAAAAGACATAACTAAAATTAAGGAAAAAATGTCTTTGAAAATTTATCATGAATTTTCCTAAAATTTAGTTAAATTTAACTTAAAAATGAGAAATTTTCTTAACTATGAGGAAAAAATTTTAGTTCATTTACTTATAATTAGTTCATAGTTTTCTTTAAATGGACTTTTTTAATATTAGGAAAAAAAAATCTTACTGCCAAATAAATTTTCCACAAATCTAAGAATCGTATCTTTATTTTTAAGACATATTTCTTAAAAAACAATTTAGTTCAAGTTTAGTTAAAATTTACTAAAAAAAATATCATTGTATTTCTCTTCTTTGAATTGAGGAAGTGTACTTCTTAGAATTTAGTTAATGACTTCTGAGAATTTAGTAAATAACTTCTTAGAATTTAGTTAAAAATTCAAAATGGCGATATCTCGAAAACTAAGCGAGATAGAGGAAACGGATGAAATTTTCAAAAGAAAGACTTCAAAGAAAGATATGGAGTAGCCTAGCTCTGCATATCTGTCGGGGTCTCAAGACCCTAATTTTAGATCTAAAATTTGAAATTTCCGATATATTATATATATGCACGTATCTCGGTAAATACTGCCAACACGAGAAAAGATCCAACGGCATTTTTGTAGCTCTTGGCTCGTAGAACACTTCCGCAAAATACCCGAAAGCCCTCCGATTAATAGTTTTTGAGTTATCCGGTTTTTAAATTCTAAAGACCCTATCAGGTCCCTTATTACCGTAACTCAAAAACTAAGCAAGTTAGAGCGAAACGAACACAAGTTTTGGGTCAAAATCTATGGGGACTCTTAAAGAACCCAACGGGGTCTCGAGTTAAATGGAGTCCGAACCCATGGGTCCAGCGTCTAGACCCAATCTATTTCTAAAATGTGAAGTATAATTTTTCCCATTTTCTAGTTAAAATTGGCTTAAAATTAAATAACTTTGTTTTCCTTATTTTTGGGAAAATTATGAATTAAAACCAAGAAAAAAAATATTTGGAGCCAAATCATTCCCTCTTTTTCTCAAAATTGAAGTAAATGTGTTACATAATCACCACCCACTACCAAAGTTTTGCTGGGATGTTTCAGAATCTGAGAAAATGTGCTAGACTAGAAATATCTCAGATTCTGGGAAAATAACTTACGATCGGAGTCTTTTCATTTGGTAAATTATTTTATGAATATGTTTTTAGAATCATTTTCTAAATGACTTTTTCCTGAGAAACGTTTTCCATTAGAAATATGATTTAGAGTCTTGACTTTTTCTATAACAAAAACTGTCTTAACTGGAAATTGTCATAGAATCTTAGACTTTTCTTTGAAAAAAATCAGATTTTGATAATCTTCTTTGTAAAAATGTATCAGCATCTGATACACACTTAAAAAAAAGTCTCTCAAAAAATTTTAATTTTTTTCCCCCAACAGTTTTAAACTTCACAAAAATGAAGAATCTGATTGTGTTACATTCAGTTCAAGAAAAGATCGAGAAAAATTCTAAAATATGTGCTGTTATATAAATTTTTTGTAAAATTTTGGGCCCCTACTAGGCTTGCCAGATCGAAAATGGTAAAAAGCTTGACATCTAGAAAGAAAAGCTTGATTTTTCATGACATTTGAAATTTAAAAAAGTACTTTTTCAAACCAATTTGAAAATACTAAAGTGGTTAGTGAATTTGAGACTAAAAATTATAATAATTATTTATGGCCTAATTTTGTAAAACGCAACGCGCCGCGTTGTCAAAATTTCAATACAATTTGTTGTTGTAATAAAAAACAAACAAAATTTGTTGTTCTACAAAAGTTTTCTAAATTTTTAGTTACGACTTATTTTTTTTTTACTGATTTCAGTTACCTATCTTTTGGCAAATTTTTTAGTACCTCTTCATAATAAAAAAATAGAATCAGCTAATTTTTGCGTATTTTTTTTAAATTTGATTTTAGCTTGACAAATGACATTTTGGCTTGATTCTTGACACGTACTAAAAAAGCTTGACAATCAAGCCAAATCAAGCCCGTCGGGCAACCCTAGCCCCTACTCATATCCATCCATATCAGTTTCGTTCATAAATGCCACTATAGTTACCGAGATGTCCGGTTCCTTCCGTTCCCCACCTACTCAGAGCTATTTCTCGTGCATTCAACAGTCAATTCGTAACCAGCGACCCCACTATGTCCAGGGACCCAAATTAGCTTGACTGTGTTCTGAAAAATTTGACGAAAGGTTTGTATACAATTCCTAACGATTCCCGATATTACAGTGTTTGACACAAATGTGGAGTTCACACTTGCGACCTTAAAAAATTGTATAGTAACAAAATATGAATGTAATTTACACAGAACAAAGACTTTTTGAACATTTCGTCATTAAACATTCAAAACCAGAAAGTGTGAACCCAACATAAGGCCTTCAGAGCTGCAAGACTATTCACGAAAATGTTACTTGTGCACGGACGAAGGTCGCTTTTAATAATCTCTTGCGCGGCGTTACCAATTGCAAGCACCTCAGCCTGGAAAACATTACACTTGTCCGGAAGTCTCAATGAGGCCCCGATTTCCAGGAGTTCAGAGTATACTTCCAAGCCCATATCAATCTGCATTTTCGATCCGTCCGAAATATTAAGATCGCATTCTCTGTTATTTCAGAGTTTTCCGCCCAGTCATCCCTAGTTGGTATTTGGACTTCGAAGGTTCTATCAAAGTTTGTATGTGGTAAGATGTAGTCAGTTTTTTATTCCATCCCGCCTACCGTACTTATTATGGTCGAGTGTTTCCAAGAGCGTTGCCGAAGCAATTGCGACTCTCTTAACGTAGATATTCAAGGTTTGATAGACCAGACCGGTCGATCAAAGTTCCCCTGCAGGTGTAATTTCGGAAGAAGGGGGGGGGGGGTCTAAAACCGTATAGAATCCTCTGGATACGTGGTGCGATATTTAGACTAATATATATCTATGGTTCCCTTGTGTGGTGGAGAGCAGTGGATAAGAAATCATATCCCTGCAACTTACAGATGGGTGTCACTACCCTGGAAGTGATACTAATAACTTGTCTACTAACTTAACCTGTTCCTGTTTATCTAATGTGGTGTTTGTTAATTTTCTCTGAATTGTTTCCTTAACAAAAATTTTAATATTTATTTGTGAATTCCATCCCAATAGGAAAACCTTCCCTTCAACCATAACATAAATTCTAAAAATCTTAGCATATCACATTTTCGTAATACTGATAAATCACTTGTCAATGACTTCAAGGGATCTTAAAATGAATCTTGGCCTTTTTATTACTAAATCTCAAAAAATCATAAATCTCCAAACACTAATCTACCCAAACTAAGCTCCACTACTAAAATAAAATCAAAAAAAGTTTTGAATATTCTTTGAAAATGTTTGTGTTGAGATTTCAAAGAATTCAAAAATGTGTTAAGATATGCAAACAACAATGTCAATATCAAAAAAAAAAAATAAAGAAACTATACGAATATTCAAAAAAATACCTTTTTAAATTTTCGATACAAAACATACAGATTTTTTTTTGCAAATAATTTCAAGAATTGCAACAAACTAAATAAATCACTCAAAAAACCTCCCGAAAAAAAATCTGAAACAAAATGTTGCAAACAATCCATGAAAAGAACATTCAACAATTCAAAAAAAAAGATCGTGCAATACTTGTCTTTTGTGTCAGTTAAAAAGATACGAAAATCTTTCTTCACACAAGGGTAGCACAGCGTTGACAATAACGATCAATGTGTTGTTATTTGGTTGCCGTAATACAAAAAAATATATAAAAGGGTTAAAATGTTGCCAACATTCATGTATTGGTTACGAAAATGTGGTGATATATGACAATGAATTATAAAAATCATGCTATTGTTTTTCGATTTTTTTTTTTTGTGAAAAGTAGTCCTGAATGTGTAGTTCCCTTTAATGTTAGTTTTTTTTTTTTTTTCTTTATACCCTTCAAAAGAATTTATTATGGTATTTTGACCTTGTCATTTCATGTGTAACATATCGACTTAATTGTCCGAAAATATTAATATTCGAAATAACTACACCCCAGTGATATTTATAGGGTCTATTCATACAAACACAATATTCTCATGACGAAACATATATCAGTCAAAATTAAGGAGAAAATCACAATTCCGGCCTTGGATCTTCAGATTTTGTTTCATATCGTGGGATTAGATACTTTATGCAGCGATTGAGACATTCCCGTTTACAGTGTAATAAAATTAAAAAACTCGAAATTTTATTCGCGTTATAGAGTTTTCCGAATTCTCCGGACGACCCTACTTTCCAATTTTCATGTTTCTATAACTATTATTTCAGTACCGAAACTCTTTTTCCCCCGGAATTATACTAAAAAAAACATGTTTTCAGAATGTGTTTCTGCCGGACAATCCTACATTCCAAATTTCAAGTTTCTTAAGACATTTATTTTAGAAAAAGGGTATATTAAGATTCGGCCAAGCCAAATGCAACACTCTCACTTGCTGTTTACTTAAAAAGGACTATATGTTGCATAAGCTGCCAGTTGATACTGTTCGTTTGTGGTTTATTTTCAATGTTATTTAAACGAGACAAATATCTGTTCATTGTAATGAAACAGAAAAAAAAAAACACGATGACATGAATATTTAAAAATCACTATTGTTAAGTTTTTGGTTTACGATACAAAAAGCTTGTCACTGAGGATCATAAGAAAATATTTATGACTTTGTGACTGTGAAATTTAAATGATGAGAAGTTATTCAAATTCTTTATTATATTCATCATATCGATCAGTTGAGATTTAATGATAAAACAGTCTTACGGAATATTTGGTATAGATGCGGACAAAAATCGGTATTCGGCAATAACTGTTTGCCGTTATTGCCAAATAGGAATTGAACTCTGAGACCCCAGTTAACTACTTACTTTATCATCCACTTCCAATAAGTGGTAGAGTTTATCATTCTGTTTGTAACTTATCGAAATATTTGTCTGGGAGTCCCAAACTGGGAGCCCATAAATTGTTTATAATATTGATCAGTGATCGGTTCTAAGACATTCTAGTGATGTCCGTCTTTCTGTAGGTTAGGTTAAAGGAGGCATAGGCCGGGATGGTCCATAACGAAACCACTATAACTCCTTAGCGAAGGTGATAGAACGCGTTAGTCCTCAAAGCGAATTGCATTTGTCTTAAGTCGACATTCGAAATCGTTACCAAGTTTTCGATGACATGTCTGCCGAATAGGTGCCAGCGGGTTCTGGCCAAGGCAGGACAGTGGCAAAGAATATGTTCTACCGTTTCCTCAAATTTAGGTTCATTGCACCTCCTACAGCTGGCATCGGAAAAAAGTCCCATTTTCTTTCTATGATAACCTATAAGTCAGTGCCCGGTGATTACTCCAGTGAGTGTACTCAGCGTTGCCAGGTACTTTTTTCCGTTGTCCCCAAAAATGTAACAAAATATCCCCAAAAATCCCCAAACAATAAAAACAACTTTTTTTTTAATTGCACAAAAAAATGTTCTTTAATTTTAGAAAAAAAAAATATTAGAGTAATTTTGAAACTTTATTTCGTAAATTTAGTAATTAAAAAACCCCAAAAATCCCCAAACGCGTAAATAAACGGTTTTTGGCAATGTTAATATACATTTTACAGCCGATAAATGCAAGTTTTACTGAATGCGTTTTGTAATTTCGTATCAAAGAGTGGTTATCACTAAAATTATTGTTAAAAATCGCTGATAACATTCAATTTAGCTTGCATTATTAAATATATTTAGTTTCGAATATCCCCAAAAAATCCCCAAATTATTTTGCGAAATCCCCATAAAAATCCCCAATCCCCAAATGAGATTTCTTGTCCTTTTAGTTCGCATGATATCCCCAACTTTGGGTATAAATCCCCAAGTCTGGCAGCCCTAAGTGTACTGCTGTTCCAACTGGTAAGTGAGAGTAAATAGTTAGTTTTCCTCAGATTATGGCATCTTCCACAATCTTCTGCTGATCGTGCTTGTTGTTAGCTCTCTCAACTTTTTGTTAGCCTTTAAGTGATCTAAAGTAGAGATGGGCACAAGAGCTGATTAGAGCGTGATTCACGAGTGATCACGCGTGAGTGTGACTGAATTCAATTTTACTCACGTGATTGTGAGTGAGTGTGAGTATAGAAAAAAATTGCGTAAGTGAGTGTGCGTGAGTAATATTTTTGCGTGAGTGAGTGTGCGTGAGTCGAATATTTTACGCGAGTTTGCGTGATTTATTTCTTTTCATATTTCCTTTCATACCAAAAAAAGCAATAAAAAAGTTGTCAAAATTGGCGTTTCGTCCCAAAAAAAGCAAAAAAAACATGTAAAATTTCGCTGTACTTTTAATTTTGCTGAAAATTTTGAAAGATTTTGGAAATTTTAGTTTTTGAAATTTTTTTTGTATAAATAAGAGTTTCGTGAGTGTGAGTCAACGTGAGTGTGAGTGAAGCTTGCGTGAGTGCACGTGAGTGTGAGTTGTATTAAATTAACTCACGTGATTGTGAGTGAGTGTGAGTAGAAAAAATATGTTCGTGAGTGAGTGTGCGTGATTCAAAAATTCCTGTCGTGAGCGTGAGTGATTGTGAGTCAAAAATCACTCACTCGCCCATCCTTAATCTAAAGTGCTGGATTGGTGGATTGATTTGTAGTGAAATACCAATACCATCAGCACCTTATTTCCCGAGCTCGACAAATTTTCAATCCAAGTAAAACAGAGTTTGTTTTGTTTACAAGGAAAAATAAGATTCCTGCTTTTGATCCTATTTCTCTGGACGGCACTGAAATCACCTTCTCAGATGGAGCCAAGTATCTTGAAGTATTTCTAGATAGAAAATTGAATTTCAAGCGTAATATTGAGGAACGGGTGAGAAAAGCAACGATTGCTTTATATTCCGGTAAAAGGGTCATTAGAAAACGATGGGGTTTTAGCCCTCAAGTCGTTCATTGGATCTATACAGCAGTGGTGCGTCCAATTTTGCTGTATGGAATCATTGTCTGGTGGCCTGCTTTAGAAACAAAAGCGAAATGTGTCGTTATCACGAAGGTACAGAGAATGACGTCGATGTGCATCACTGGTGCTCTTCGTACTACACCTACGGCTGCATTAGAAATCCTCCTTCACCTGATACCATTGGACATATTGGGTAGGCAGTATGCGGCTGCGTCGGCAATCCGACTTAATAGCACGCTGCAATGGAGGAGCAGCGATTGTGGCCATAGCGCGATCTTGAAGAAGATAACAATACCACAAAATGTGGACTGTGTTCCCTCTTTGAGCGCCACTTTACCACTATGATACCATTCAGGGAGTCTTGGATGGTGGACATTCCGAGTAGTGGAGCCACCATAAATTTTTAAACAGATGGATCGAGGCTGCACGAACAAGTGGGCTTTGGAGTCTATTCGGTAGAGCTTGGATTGAGCCTGGCTCGAAGATTGCCAGATCATTGCAGTGCGTACCAGTCAGAGATGCTGGCAATAATGGAAGTGGCTGACTGGTTGAGCTGCAATGTTTTGTCTACAACCGCAGTCAACATCTAAACTGACAGTCAAGCCGCGGTCAAGTCCCTGGATTCAATGTTTCTGAAAACAAGATCTGCCCTTAACTGCCGCACGTCTTTAAATGAGATGGCCAAGCAGTTTAACATACGACTCATATGGGTCCCAGGGCACAGACATTCCAGGGAATTGCAAAGCCGATGAGCTGGAACTACCTTTCAGGTTGCAACAGAATTGGAATGTGTTGGTATGCCTCTAGAAACTTGCAAGCAAAACCTACGGCTTTTATCTGCGACGGAGAGTAATCAAAGATGGGCAAATGGATGGACGTGTGAGACAACACGACTGATTTGGCCTTCTCTTAATCAGAGGCGCACAAGTGAGCTGATATCGCTTCCAAGAGGAGAAATTTCGACGGTGGTTTCTATAATTACCGGACACTGTCGTATAGGAAAGCACGCAGAGCGGTTAAATGTAAATGAGATGGCCAAGCAGTTTAACATACGACTCATATGGGTCCCAGGGCACAGACATTCCAGGGAATTGCAAAGCCGATGAGCTGGAACTACCTTTCAGGTTCCAACAGAATTGGAATGTGTTGGTATGCCTCTAGAAACTTGCAAGCAAAACCTACGGCTTTTCTCTGCGACGGAAAGTAATCAAAGATGGGCAAATGGATGGACGTGTGAGACAACACGACTGATTTGGCCTTTTCTTAATCAGGGGTGCACAAGTGAGCTGATATCGCTTTCAAGTGGAGAGATTTCGACGGTGGTTTCTATTATTACCGCACACTGTCTTATAGGGAAGCTCGCAGAGCGGTTAAATGTGCCGTCAAATGACTTTTGCCGAAGTTGCATGGATGACGAGGATTTGGAAACTATCGAACGCTTTATTTGCAATTGCCCGACACTTTCTGGTCAGAGACTTGCTTCACTGGGATCTATGGAGATGTACTATCTTTTTGATTTATCGGATGTCAAAATTCAACATCTAAGGAGTTTTATAAGAAGCTCAAACTGGTTTAACGACAGGGACTAGTAGGGAAACCTATTACGGTCCCGTGGTATCACAATGGACCTCAGAGTCTACGTGTGTTGACGTAAAACGTCAGCAGCCACTTACAACCTAACCTATGGGACTTTTAATTAATAAAAATCACGAACTCGTTACTTCATTAGCGATTTCTAAGAGTTAAACGACTTCAAAAAATTATACTGTGGTGGGAAACGTACTGCTAGTATTCCAAATGCCTCCCTCGAAGTCCTATAAATGTAAAAAAATCCTTGAGCACCCACATCGTGGATTTAATAAAAATTAAAAAAAAAACTATACTATACGAAAGGGATTCAGAAAGTTTCTATTGGGAGTCAAAATGACTCCATAAAAATTTCGTGAAAATCAATAATTTTCTTCTGCTTTCGCATCGCGGTTGAAGTATGTTTTTTTTTTGGAAATTTTTACTTAATCTACGATGTGGGTGCCCAAAGATTTTTTGAGTTTTTGGGGAGGCATTTGGAGTACGATTTTGCATTTACAAAAACCAAAAAATTTACAAACTTAAAATTAAAACATGGTTTTTTAGGAAAATCCGTTCAATACGGGTACGTACCGGTACCGAAGGACAAGATTTTTGAATACCGGTATCCGATACCAAAATTCGGTATTGTTATTGGTACCAGTATTCAATTTATAGAGTTTTGAAACGGATAACGGTATTGAAAAGGTATCGATTGCCAACATTGATTATTTTAATAATAATTCCTTATTTTTAAAAAATATCATATATTTTTCCTAATATTTTTATTCAACATTTTTATATTGTTTAACGAAAGCCAAAACATCAGACATGATCAAAATGATTCGTTCACGAACTGTTGAACGAAAACAAAAATTGACCGATTTTAACTAGACGAGCGAACAACAGACATGATCCAATTGACCGATTGAACTAGATGAATAAACTAGGTCTTTTATTTGAAATAAACGAAAATAACCGCTCACTCAATTGAACGATTAACAACAAGTCTACTTAAAACTACTTTCTCTTTACCAATTTTTTATCAAAATTGATGTTTTATTTAGTAAATACAAAATATTGATTTACTTATAAAACACGAAATCGAATTGATTTAGTGTTCCAACTGTTATGTACCGATTTGTCTGAAACTTAAAATATATATAAACGAGACGATTTTAAGACTGCGGCCATATCAGTGTTTTAAAATTTCGTTGCTCCCTAATAAAATATTGTTGACCTTTGGGAAAATTCTGATAACTCCCGAACTAACAAAAATGTCGTCTAGAGAAAAATACATGACGACTTAAATTTAATAAAGACTATTTCATATTCAAATGGATATCGCAGGGCTATGTCTTCACATACATAAATACCCCTCGAAATTTACACATTTTCGTAGGGTTAAAATCTAAAAAAATAATTTTCTTCATTTTTTGGTAAATTTTTTGAACACCTTAATTCCCGATATGGCCTATAAGCCGAGACCTCCCAACCTTAGAATTGTCTCTTTTATATATATTTTGAGTTTCAGACAAATCAGTTCATAAGGGTTTGAATACTTTCTTGTAAGAGACACTGGTATATTTTCTCTAACTACTACACTGATAGAAATTTGTACATGACAATAATGAAAATCTACATTAATGTTATGAAAAATGACGTTAAAAAGGAACCTATGCAGGGTTTCATTGAATTAATGAAATAGGTATCATAAAATGTAATTGCAAGAACAAGTTTCATAAAATTAATGAAAATTGTTTATACAAAATATAAATTGTATTTTATGAAAATTTTTCATTACTTTAATGAAAAAAGTATTTAATTCTTATGAAATGATTTCATTGAATAAATTCTACTTTTTATTTTTGAAATAAAATACTTTCATTGAATAAATGTTACTTTTATTTTTAAAATGAAATATATGTATAAACTTGTAAAGATCTTTTTATAGAATTAAAAATAATAAAAAATGGGTTTCATTCACTTAGTTTTCTTGCACAAAATTTTACTCCAACCTTAAATTGTAAAACATAATAAATAAAATTGTAAAACATAAAAAGTAAGAGACAAAAAAGTTGAAAGAAAGTATGAGGTGAGGTTGAGATTACTAGAAATAGAATTGTAGTGTTGGAAACTGTCAAAATTTATTCTGTAGAAACTATAAATATTCACATATATAAAAAACAGTTTTCATTAACAAGACAAACCGACATTTAAAATCCTACTGAAGATGACACTAACTGGGGTGTTTGAAACCGGTATAGGAAATACCAGAAATGTCTATAATTTTTAGAAATTCAATTTTTCTTCTGCATTTTTTCAACTTGAACCCTTATAACAAATATAATTAGAGCCCGTGCTCGATCTGTACTTACAGAAAAAATCAAATAATAAAAACACACTGAAAAAAATAACCTTACTGATATTAATGAAACGGATTCATTATTTTGTTTTCATTACTTAAATGAAGGAATTCATAAGCTGATTGAAATTTCATGCATGTTATGAACAAATTTTATGAAACTTGTTTCATTAGATTTCATAATTTCAATAAAAAATATCATAAGATTTTTTAGAACTACTTAAATAAAACTCTGCGTTGCGAATAAGAGAAAGAAAGCAGAACAAAAACATACGACGTTTTATTACACCACGCGTGTTTAGTCTAATTGTAATTTTTACATGTGTGTTAACTTTTTTCTAATAAAATAAAATAATTTTATATTTTTTCGCTTTGTTATTGAAACTTGTGTGTGTGTTTTGCTGGTTATCTCTAATTGAAATTACAAGTGAAAAGTTCCGTATAACTGTTTCTTTTGACTGTTTCTTATAAAATATAATATAATTTGCAACAGAAAAATAGTTTTTTAAATTTTAAAATTTTGTGATGAAATGTAGGTTAATTTGTGTTGTTCCATTGCTACGTTGTTGCTACGTTTTGGCAGCACGTGTTTTTAAGTCATCGCGTTTTTGTCTTTTATAGTTTACCAATTTGACCAATTTATGTTTGGAGTAAAATTTTGTTGTGTGTAAAAACTAGGTGAAAGACATAAATAGTGTGCAATTAAGGGTCATGTCACAGACTCAATTCCGTTCGGAAGTGGAATAAGTGGTTCACTCGTAAAACGCAAAGCAAATACTTTTTTTCGGAATGAAACCACTTTAAGCAATTCAATTCCACTTTGATTTTTGAAAGTGATTTCATTCCGAAAAAAAAAAATAGTTTTGCGTTTTACGAGTAACAACTTTTTTTCAAATCCGATCGGAATTGAGTCTGTGACATGCCCCTAAATAAAATTTCAGTGATGGTTACAGTGATGGTTACATGTGACTTACCAATTTTGTTATTAATGCAAATTTTCACTTATGGGTGTATGATACGTGCTGTTTTTAGGTAACTTGTTCCTAACTTGATTAGGGGCTTCTATGGAAATTTTGATAACTTTAACCAACATGAATTTATCGTAATTCCCATATCAAAACCTTAATAAAGTTAGCAACTAGTTTCTTGTAAAAAGCAATTATCATACGCTCATTACCAACTACTATTCCACATTTAATCAACGGATATTTTCATACATTTTATGAAAAACTTCATAAAACGTTTCAAACAAGTTCTAAGAATATTTTCATTATTTATATGCAAGTTTTCATTGAAAGGAACTTTAATGACACCAGTTTCATTAATCAAATGAAACCTGTCTTCGGTTGAAAACGTGAGTCATTTTTCATTAAGGTTAAGTCAATTTTCATTAATTTCCCGAAGCTATTTTTTTCAGTGCACGAACTAATATAAAACAGCACAAATTTAGTAAATATAAAATTAATATTTTTCTTTTTTTCCAATTTCATAAAAAAAGTCTGAAAAAATCACAAAATAACCAAACTAAAAAACACTTTCACATATTTTTTATTTTATCTATAGATTTCACTCAGTTTTCTCACACAAAATTTTACTATAACTTTTACTTTTAATACGTAAGTAAAACCACTAAAAATTATTAAAAACAACGCGAGTTTAATAAATACTTATAATTAATCAACAACATTTCATTTTTAATTTCGTATAAAAATTCTAAAAAAAATCACGCTCTGATCAGCTTGTATTTGCGCGCGTAAACTAATAGACGCGACACGGCAGGTGTCAAAAAACAGCAAATTTTGTAAACAAAACTTAATGACATTCTTTAATGAAACTACGAAGTCTAATGAATCAAAATTAATGAAAATGTTGCACAATATGTATGAAATTTTATTCGGCATATGAAATATTTCATTGTTGTAATAAAACAAAGTTAATGAATTCCATTCATTAGTGATATGAAGCGTTTTTCTATCAGTGTACTTTCAAACATTTTTAGTCCCAATCAATGCTAAAGAATTGTGCTGCACAGTGTAATCTTAAAAATTGTTACTGGCAAATGTCTTCTGTAAGTTTCTGAGCCTATTTTTATTGTTAGTTTCCTTTGTTTTAAAATAGAGCACCTTAATATTCTTTCAACTTAACATTTTCCAAAAAAAAATAAAAAATTGTATAATTTCGTTTTCTGTAAATCATTTTGTTGATCACGATTTTTCAATAATAAAACCAAATTTTAGCGCATTTCATTCCATCTTGCTTCCGTTTATGTATTCAATATTCAATAATATAAACGAAATCGAGCGCACTATCAATGGTGCTTAAACAAATTTATTGTATTCAATGCGCATGTGCAACAGCAACAACACAAACAACATCACATTCAATAGATTATGTGAATTTTTCGTGTTTTTGTCATTTTATCCATTATTACTAGTATATATTCTGTTGTGGTTGTTGCAGTTGTTGTTGTTGGTGTTGTTGTCTGTGGTACATGTTCTGTTCATGCCTATGTCTATTAACTTATTGCCAAGTAATATTATGAAAATTATTGCTAGTGCTGCCAACTTTATAGCAAAGAATAACATAACACTGGTAACATCGACTTGAAAATACAAAAACAAAAATGCATGCATGCAACAAGTTGTTGTAGATGAAAATAACAGAAACATTATCATGCTACAAAAATCACATTAATATATATTACGAATTATGGCAAAAAAGGCGTTTAAGTATTTTGTTTATAATGGTTTCAAAAATATTGAATTTAATGAAATAGAGTTGCCAGATTAAAATATTAAGGCAACATGTACTTAGGTGTGTAGGTGAGACTAAAATTGGCTGATGTGTTCTTCGGTTCAGTTCTTCATTCCCCAGAGTTTATTATATCGAAGATAGGTAGGTTGAATGGGCGTTCGATATTTGGCAAATTCACTCGGAGTCCATAAAGCCCATTGTGATTTCGTTAATTAATTTTTCCCTACTCCCCCTATTTTTAAACCATCCCGATTCCCTAAGATATTCTGCTAGAGATGTCAATAAGACACCGTTTAGGCAATACAAAAGAAATTTTAGTTTCCCCTGTTCCCTAACCGACTTTGAGGTATTTCTTTAACATCCATTAGCCATTTCGTTCCCAACCAGATTAACTTGACTATACTGACTGATTTCACGAAGGGGTTGTATAGAATTCCTATCGATTCCCGATTTAACAGTATCTGATTCTAAAGCCTTCAAAGTTGCAAGACTATCAACGAAAATGTTAATGGCTCAAGAACAAAGGTTCCTTTTCATAATCATCTGTGCGGTCTTTATCAATTGCAAGTACCTCAACCTGGAAAACACTACATTTGCCCGGACGTCTCAATGAGCCCCGATTTCGAGGCATTAAGAGTATATTCATTCCCGAGCACAAACCCATCACCATTTTCGATCCTTCCGTAATGATTGAGATCGCATTCTCTTTTATAGCAGAGTTATCCACCCAGTCTTCCCGAATTCGTGTGTAGTAAGATATAGTCGGTTTTCTGCTCCAGTTCCGTCCTGTCCACTGTACTTGGTATGGTCGAGTGTCTCCAAGAGCGTTCGCTTTCAGACATCCAAAATAAAATGCATCTGCACAGATTCCATCGAATTAAGACCTTGTTCAAAGAAACTATGACCAACCTGGAAAACACTACATTTGCCCGGACGTCTCAATGAGCCCCGATTTCGAGGCATTAAGAGTATATTCATTCCCGAGCACAAACCCATCACCATTTTCGATCCTTCCGTAATGATTGAGATCGCATTCTCTTTTATAGCAGAGTTATCCACCCAGTCTTCCCGAATTCGTGTGTAGTAAGATATAGTCGGTTTTCTGCTCCAGTTCCGTCCTGTCCACTGTACTTGGTATGGTCGAGTGTCTCCAAGAGCGTTCGCTTTCAGACATCCAAAATAAAATGCATCTGCACAGATTCCATCGAATTAAGACCTTGTTCAAAGAAACTATGACCGTGGCAGAGAAGAGGTTTCATTATCTATTCTTATTTAGCTAACATCGGCAGAAACATTTCACTTGGCAATTAGCTCCTCTCAATAATAGATAGTGTCTGATTATGACAGTCACCATTATGGAAATAACTCTTTCCGATCCGACTTTACATGCTACAGTATAGCACAAAAACCGATGTTTATTCAATATCTCCTTTAAGTAAACTCATATCTTAGGTTTGAAAGTGTATGCAAGCTTTTCAATACCCACTATGCAAAAAAAAATACTGCTGACCCATCCTATATAAAATTGCTGACATCTTCATACAATTTTTCTAAATTTCCCCAAGAGCAAGTCTGCAGTTGGTTTAGATGTTGGCTATTAGCATTGTTGGTGGCCACTGATGCTGGTGAGCACTGCTGGCTTGTACATGGGGACATTGATAAAATCGTATGAAAAAGTCAGTAACTTCATAAAGGGAGTGTCTGCAGTGTGTGAGCGGTAATCCTTTTTGTACACAGAGTACATATCAGTTCCGTAGTAAATGTAGCGTCCATACCTGTTAGGTAAAAGGTTTAACAATGCATTTTGATGACGCTGTGTGGAACGTTTTGCTGCGTAGAGTGTATTGCAAATGTCTTTTTCTTAACCCCTGGATTTAAGTACAGGGATATGACTTTCTCCTGGTCAATTCGATTTGATTGCGGATCATTCGAGTATACATCGCGGATCAATAATATGTATACTTTGAGTGGTCTTAAAAGAACTTTTCGATGCGTTGCACACGGAAGTGAGTATAATGCTGAGAAGGGTTTAAAAGATTATACTTATTTTCACCATGTGGTGCGCACAGGCAGTTTGTCTACTTATAAGAGTATTAAGTCTGTAACAATCCTTTCTATTCTTATCTGGTCTTATCACAATACAATAATGCATGATGGAGAAACAATCTCTATAAAAATCGGTTAATGAAACATGTAGCTTCGATCCGTATGTTTTAAAACTAATGACACTACCAAAATTCCGTGTTAATTATCCACTGCAGATTGTCCTGTTATACATGTTAAGTAAGGTTGTAAGTGGCTGCTGACGTTTTACCGTAATAGGTTTCCCTACTAGTCCCTGTCGTTAAACCAGTTGGAGCTTCTTATGAAACTCCTTAGATATTGAATTTTGACATCCGAAATCAGAAAGATCATACCAGAAAGTACCGGGCAATGGCACATAAAGTGTTCGATAGTTTCCAACTCCTCTTCATCCATGCAACTCCGGCAAAAGTCATTCGACGGCACATTTAACCACTCTGCGTGCTTCCCTATAAGACAGTGTCCGGTAGTTATAGAAACCACCGCCGAAATCTCTCCTCTTGGAAGCGATATCAGCTCTCCTCTTGGAAGCCAAATCTGTCGTGTTGTCTCACACGTCCATCCATTTGCCCATCTTTGATTAGTCTCCGCCGCGGAACAAAGCCGTAGGTTTTGCTTGCAAGTTTCTATAGGCATACCAACACATTCCAATTCTGTTGGAACCTGTAAGGCAGTTCCTAGTCTTGCAAGCTCATCGGCTTTGCAATTTCCTGGAATATCTCTGTGCCCTTGGACCCATATGAGTCGTATGTTAAACTGCTTGGCCATCTTATTTAAAGACGTGTGGCAGTTAAGGGCAGATCTTGTTTTCAGAAACATTGAATCCAGGGATTTGGCCGTGGCTTGACTGTCAGAATAAATGTTGACTGCGGCTGTAGACAAGACAATACAACTCCACCAGTCGGCCACTTCCTTTATTACCAGCATCTCTTGAGCTAGGCTCAATCCGAGATCTTCCGAATAGACTCCAAAGCCCACTTGTTCGTGCAGCCTCGACCCATCTGTGTTTGGTAACCCTTAATAAATATTACACCCATTATCTATCTCCAGTTTTCCTGGGTTATATATTAATATAAAAGAAAATATTTAACTGGTGATCATTAACAAAAATATTTTTGCGCTAATGTTCAAATGACAAAACTGTCAATTGAAATTGTTCAAAAGCAGATGCACAGCAACAACAAAAAACGTACAACACATTCAACGAACATTAAACACATTTTAAATTAAATGAAAACAACAAAAGATATTCAATACAACAAGAAGAAGGGAAAGAGATGAAGAAATGGCGAGCGAGAAAGGGAGATAACACAACGAAAAAAAAGACAGGTTAAACCCTTTTTAGCACATATTTCACATTGACCGAACATAATGAACAACCATGCTTGTAGAGAAAACCGATCAAACTGATCATGAGAGATGTGTGTACAAATACGATGGAAAAAATGGTAGAGATGATGTTGATGACGATGATGGTGGTAGTAGTTGGTGTTTTTTGTGTGTTTTCTGAACTCGATTGAAAAGATGAACGTATTTCATATAAGGGCGGTGATTATTTACATTTTTTTTTATTTATGAAGAATTCAGGAAGAAGTTCCAAATAACTAAGGTATAAGTTCCAAATGTGGCAGAGTTCGAAACTCAAAAATGTTGATAACCCTGCACCCACAGTATGGATATTCACGCACTTTGTCACTTATTGTTAGTATAAAACGCATCAAAATAAAAGTCAAAGATCCGAAAGTATGCATAAATATTACTGATCCTTGAAGGAATCTTAAAGTTCTAAAATCCAAAAGTCCTTCAAATACTCCCCCACCACCACTTCTCCACAACACCTACAATACTCACTGTCAGGGGTTCTCAAAGGTAAGGCTGTAAGTGGCTGCTGACGTTTTAGGTCCGCACACATAGACTCGGAGGTCCGTTTTGATACCATGGGACTGTTATAGGTTTTCCTTATAGACCAGCTGTTGAAACAATTTGAGCTCCTTATAAAACTCCTAAGACATTGAATTTTAACATCCGACAAATCAGAAGATCGTTCAGCTCCCTAGATACCAGTGAAGCAAGTCTCTGACTAGAATGTGCCGTGCGATAGCAGAATAAGTGTTCGATAGTTTCCCACTCCTCCTCATCCATGCAACTCCGGCAAAAATCATTTGACGGCATATTTATCCGCTCTGAGTGTTTTCCTATGAGACAGTGTCCAGGAACTGCAGCAACAACCGTCAAATTCTCTCCTCTTAGAAGCGATATCAGCTCATTTGTGCGCTTTTGATAAAGGGAAGACCGAACCTCTCGTGTAGTCTCACACGTCTATACATGTGCCCATCTCTGATTAGTCTCCGTCGTGGAACAAAGCCTTATATTTAGCTTGCAAGTTTCTAGATGCATATCAATACATTCCAATTCTGTTAGAACATGTAAGGTAGGTCTGCTTCTGTGCCCGTGACCCATATGAGTCGCATGGAAAAATTCTTGGCGATCCCATTTAAAGGTATGCGACAATTAAGGGCAGATATTGTTTTCGGAAACATTAACTCCAGGGACTTGATCGCGGCTTGACTGTCAGAACTGATGTTGACTGCTGTAGTAGACAAAGCATTGCAACTCAACCAGTCAGAAACTTCCTTTATTGCCAGCATTTTAGCCTGGTAGATACTACAATGATTTAGCAATCTTCGAGCCATGATCAACCCAAGTTCTTCCGAATTTACTTAAGAGCTCTCTTATTTGCGCAGCCTCGATCCATCGGTGTAAATATCTATGAAATCTCCACTACCCAGAAAGTACCTCATCCAAGACTCCCTGGATGGTATTATAGTGGTAAATTTACACTCAAAAAAAAAAGCTTATAGAGGAAAAATCTCATAGAGGATCTTCTTTAAGATCGCGCTACGGCCATAGCCGCATACTGCCTACCCGATATGACCAACTGTACTAGGTGAAGGAGAATTTCTAATGCAGCAATAGATGTAGTACGAAGAGCTCCAGTGATTCTCAGTTCCCTTTTGTCTCTAAAGCAGGACACCAGACAATGAATCCATTCCACAGAATTGGATGCACCAACACTATATAAATCCAACGGACGACTTTAGGGCTAAACCCCAATCAATTTCCAATGGCCCTTGTACAGGAATATCAAGCAATTGTTGCTTTTCTCACCCGTGCATCAATACGCCTGAAATTCAACTTCCTTCCATCCAGAGAAATAGCATCAAGGGCAGAGAAATAGCATCAAGGGCAGCAATCTCTTTTTCATTTAAAAAATGACGAGGTCTTTTTTTTTTGGATTTACTCCCAGACCACAGCCTCTGGTCAATTAGACAGATTCTGCAGAGAACCCTAAAGAATATCCAATGTTAGCAGGTGCTTTTTCGTTACTGCTATCGCCACATCGCGATGCATCGTAAGCATATGTGACAACATGACAACCACGTGCTTCATGACATGACAGCCACGTGCAGCAGTGAATTCACTGCCAAGTTTAAAAGAAGTGTCGAAAGAACAAAACTCTGTGGAGTGCTTCTATTGACTAATCGAGATATGACAGACGCTCTCAATTCAGACGTTATACCTCTATTTGCAAGTAGACTTTCCACCATTATAACGATTTCACGCTTATTCCCAGATCAGACAATGCCACAATTATCGAATCCGGGATGACATTATTAAAAGCCCCTCTGTATCAAGAAAAGCCACCATTGTGTACTCCCTTACCGAAAGCGATCTCTTTGTGGTACCAACCAGGGATGGAAAATCGGAATTTTGAAATGGTACTAGAGCTCAACCAAAAAAGTACTTTTTCGCCCGCGACGGTACTAAAAAAAATAAAGTCGAGTTTCTTTACGACGAACGCCGTTCGTGTGCGACAAATAAGAAGAAACTAGGCACAATTCAATATAAAAGTTCCTAAATTGAGGAAACCCTTATTCATTTATTTATTTTTTAGAGAAAACTTCAATAAAGATTGGCTAAAATCAAAAATTTCATTTATTTGAAGCTTTTGAAACATTTTTCCAATAAAAATAAAAAAAGTCGGTCGATTTTCAGATTTTTTTTTTGAACATTTTTTAAATTTTGGTTGAAAAATGTATATCGTCTGGAGTAGAAAATATACTAAATCAGTCGCGGGGGTACTACGGTATCTTTGAGAGTGAAAAAGTACTGAAAAAGTACTAAAGTACTAACTTTTCCAACCCTGGTACCAACAAGCTCATGAAGAGCAGTTTCCGTAGATCTGTCCCTTGCTGTTTGCATAATTTGTCTAAAATCCTTCCGAGTTGTGTGGGAATTTTACCCAGCCTTCAGGATAAATACAAATATGGTATCCCTCCATTTTAAAGGAATTTACGACGAGTTTATGCGTGCTGTATAGATATTTTAGAGACAAGGTTCTGTATAGTCCGATACATGCTGCATTTCAGACGGGATTATACCATCAGGGCCAGAGGATATAGTGCCTGAAGTTTTTCATCACCCATATCCTAGGGTGCAAGGAGAAGAAGCCAGAACTTTTCGCCGCCTGCATGCCTCGGAAACGTTCTCTATGTTTGCACAGAAGTTTTTCAATGAATTACATTTGGAAATTTGTATCATCTTCTTAGAACTCTTAAGTTGTAGCTATCGTGCAGATCAGTCCACGTCCACTCTTGAAGACTTTGCCTTGCTAAAGAGCTTTCTGCAACTCCCCACTGAAGGTAGACCACACCCCAGTCGGATCCTTCAGGTATCCTAGGGTGCAAGGAGAAGAAGCCAGAACTTTAAGTCGCATGCATGCCTCGGAAACGTCCTCTATGTTTGCACAGAAGTTTTTGCAAGAATCCCATTTGGGAATTTTTATCATATTCTTAAAACTCTTAAGTTTCAGCCAACATGCAGACCAGTCATCATCCTCTCTCGAAAACTTTGCCTTATAAAAGAGCTTTCTTCAGGAATCTCTGTTCGTCTGCAACTGATTTGACCATCAAGGTGAATTTTTTTCCATCTAGGCTTTGTAAAAGGTCTAGACGCATACAGCGACCTATTACAAAAAATTGTTTAATGGTCAACCCGACGGTTCAGATAAGGGTACTTCATTCAAAAGCCCAAAAAAAGTATCCCTATATTTAAACCATTTTGCTTTCTCCAGATTTCTAGAGACTGCCTCAACCGGACCATGCTCCCTGAGTAAAAACTCAATGTAGCGATGATCTGTGAAAAAAGTTTCTTCAAAAACTCTCCGGTCACAAACAGGTTAGTGCTTAACAAAACCTCCAATAAGCTTGCCGATATTTATCGCGAGGTGTTCCAACGTCAAGAAAATCCCCCTTAAAATGCCACCCTAATACACAATGTATATTGTGTACAATGTGCATGGTATGAACACATAATCGTTTAAAAAGAAGTTGCCTGTTGCTGCCGTTTGATCGGATGCTTTTGCTACCTTTACGCCATTAATGGATGTGGAATGGGCAGAAAAAAAGGTAGTAAAAAAATAAGAAAATTATTATGGTGGACGATATGTTATGGCCAAAACAAAAGCTTACTATAAAGTCACGTTTTTTTATACGTTGGCTTCACCTTTCTACTTTATTCATCTACAACACATCTCCAAAGACCATCATCATATCATTTACAATGTTTGTTGTAACCAGGGTTGTCAGATATGGCGATTTCTCGCCAAACGTGGCGATTTTATAACTTGTTTGGCGTCTTAATTTTTCATTAGGCGACATGGCGATTTTTTGGCGATTTATGCAATGGTTGGCGATTTTGTTGGCTATTTTTGAACAAAATCCGATTTTTTTTTTTATAAATTTTGAGATTTTTTTTTTTAGTTTAACGTTTTTTTTTTATTTTTGAGTGTAGATTTATAAATCTGGCAAACCTTTTTAATCTTTTGTTATCATTTTAAAATGAATGCCACACAAACGTCAAAACTATTTTTTTACTCTGTTGCAAAGCTTGAAAAAACTAACGGTAAACAGAAAATATTTTCTTATGAAGTTTGTTAGTTATACCCTACACCACACTGTGGTACAGGGTATAATGAGTTTGTGCTAATGTTTGTAACTATGTGAATGTTATATTATAACCACATTTACTCTTACTTATATCTCAACCTTTTAATATTAGTCAAAAAAATATTTTTTTAAGAGTTTTTAAGTGTATATATAATAGTATATAGTAAACAAAGTACCTCTTTATGTATTCATAAATTATATTTTTTTTGTTTTTAATAAAAATTAACAAAAAATATATTTTGGCGACTTTTTTAAATTTTTGGCGATTTTTGGCTACTTTTGGCTATTTGTAATTTTTATTTTTATTTCATTTTCTAAAAAAAAAAAATTTTTTTTTTGATGATCTAAAAAAAAAAGTACAAAAACTAAGAAAATAATGGTTTTGGCGACTTTTGGCGATTTTTGACATTGCATTTGGCGACAGAGCTCAAAATAATCTGACAACCCTGGTTGTAACTATTGTATGAATTTATAAAAAATGTTCAATGTTTCATTTGAAATTGATGTTAAAGTCATCATTTTCATCATTATTATAAAGACACTATATTTTCCATGATGTTTTGCACTCCCCCTTCCCCACTAACTTTAGTAGAATCCTTTCTTAGCAAACTACTTATAGCACAATTGTCGGTAAATATTTATGCAGGCAACAATTTTCAAGCAACAACAGCAAAACATCGACAACAACAACACACATTAGTATGTCTCATCAACAGGCTGAATTGCTTATTATTACACCATATTGTAGTACAAGGCGTTAGGAATGATTATTTTGGTACATAAGTACCCTTTTTGGGTACATTTTTAAACAATGTAGTTTGGCTCTAAAGCTATATACACACGATATTGCAAGTTAAACAATTTTTTTGAAGAAAGTTTGTTTATAATCATTAATGAATTTAAATTTTAAATGCAACAATGCGTATACTTATTATATCGTGAACCTATATTCAAAATATGCCAACTTAAATTTGACGGAAATGAGTTTCCGATGGTAAATAGCTCCCCTATGTAATACCTATCTGCCATAAAAATTTCAGAGCAAAAAATTAATTTGTTATCGTTTTACATCCATTTTTGTTATTCTGCTAACTCAAAGTACATATTTTTTTGGTGGAAATAAGTGCCAACTCCCTTTGTAAATTTCCAAAAAATTTTCAAAAAATTTTTAAAAAAAAATTTGACAACATATCTTATTGCACTTGCCATGCTAAACACGAATCTTGTAAAGATTTTGATATCTAATGTCTGGTTCTCGAGATATTGCCATTTTGAAAATATCGGTAAATAGTGTTTGCAAAAAAAAAAAAATTGCTTATATTTATGTAACTTTCAAACTATTTATCAGATATAAACATTATGAATGGGGCAAATAAAGTCAATGATATAAGTTTTCAAAATAGCTAGTTTGGAGTGACCCTATTGCAATACAGCGTGAGTTACAGAGTGCCAAATTTGACCACCCTGAGATTAAAAGGCTTTCGGAGCTATTAACTTTTAAAAATATGCAAAGATTTTTAATTTTTTGTTCAGTTTTTGCAATTACCGTACTAAGGATAACAAAAACCAAAAAAAAAAAAATTTAAAAATTTTTCCAAAAAAAAATGTATTTTTATTTTCCGACAAAATATGCCAACTCTAAAAAAATATTTGTTTTTTGATATAGTAATAAATGCCATCTCTGAAAAATACGCAAACAAGTGCAAAATATGAAAATTTTTGCATAGGTAAAAATTGTTTAGAATATTTAAACTATCTTGTGGAAGGTACATTGTTTATTTTTGCAATAATATGCGAAATAACTAGTTTTTTAGCTCTCCTGAACAGTAAGCTTTTTCGAGTTGGCATTTATTGAATATAGTTCGACGATATAATAACATTTGTTTATCAATCATACGACTGGTTTATATTAGGGATACCAAACTGGATTGATATTTACAAATCCCGGATTCGGTATTTTAAAATCCTAATCCCGGGATTTTTTGGGAGTTTGGGTCTTATTAAAAATTAGCTTTTTTAATGCAAATAATTTTTTTTTATAATTAAATAATTCATAACCATACTCAGAAAAACCAAAAATTTGGGAAAAACCTAACTTTAGTCGCACTGCGACTAATTGTTTGGTAATTTTTTTTTTGTACATTTGTTAAACAAATGGACATTTATATGTCAGGTAAAGTTAAATGTTCCAGGAGAATAGAAAATTAAATTTTTGCGGTAGGCTTCTTTTGTGAATTGTAAAAAAAATATTTTTTTCGGAATTTTTCTAATTCCACTCTCAAGATTTTCAGCAAATATAAAGGCCCTATTCTACAACAGACATGTGCACGAATGCATTTAAAAGTCGTTTATAGACATTCTAAAAATTTAGAATGAAAAAATCATTCTATTCTATCCGTTTGAAACGAATGAAAAATGTATTCTATGCTTGCAATGAAAAGAAAATACGAATGAACGAATGAAGAAATCTTAAAATTACAAATATTCTTAAACGCTGTATTCTGTAGCGAATAAATCAAATGGTTTTTTATTACGAAATTTAAAAATTTGATCAAATTTTATTTTTTTGAATAATAAATGCATTTTTTGAGTTCGAGGCCACGAGCTCAAATAACACATTTATTATTTATAAAAAAAAATTTAGAATAAAAACAACATTAATTAATTTAATTTTTTTTTTTTTTTTTTAATTTAATCAATACATTTTGATAAAAATTTGTTTGAGCAATTTTTTTTTTTTACAAAATTTTTTTTTACCAAAATTTAATTTTTTGCCAGTTTTTTTGGCGAAATTTTTTTTAGACAAATTTTTTTTTGGGAATTTTTTTTGGCCAAATTTTTTAGTTTTTTTGGCCTAAATTTTTTTTGACCAATTTTTTTATACCCTCCAACCACAGTATGGGGGTATACTCACTTTGTCATTCCGTTTGTAACGCATAAAAATATCGTTCGGGGACCCCATAAAGTATATATATTATTGATCTATGATCGATTTTAAGTCATTCTATGAATGTCCGTCCGTCCGTCCGTCTGTATAAAACACGATTCAGTCCAAAATAATAGAGCTAGACTCCTGAAAATTGGCACGAATGTGTCTCTTGGTCATAGGCCGGCCGGTCTAAGTTCGGAAATGGGTAAAATCGGATCACGGGGAAAAAAGTTCCCCCTAAAAGAACTTAAAAAAAGTCTCAAAAACGCAATTTTTTACAGCTTTTTTTGCATTTTTGTTAAACAAATGAAATCTTTTTATGTCAGAAGGTGTTCAAAGTACTGCACTTAGACTCCGGGGGCTACAAAATTAAGTTTTTTTTGGCCCGCCCCCTTTTGTGGGCGTGGATTTTAAAAAATCATAAAAATTATGATTAAATGATATTACTAAAGTTAAAAAAGCATAACAAATAAATTAGTTAACATTTATCGCGATGGGGAAGGTGTCCCCAACCACCCCCACATAGCCCCCCCTCCCCAAAAAAACGCCTCTGAATTTTTTTAAATATATTTTAACATGTTGGAGGGTATCAAAGATTCGGCACAGCCGAATTTAACACTCTCACTTGTTTTTGCTCAGTTTGTTTTTGGGAAAATTTTTAGTTCGACAAAAAAATTTTTTCCATAAAAAAAATATCGCCGAAAATTTTTTTAAACATAAAAATTCTTGTCAAAAAAAAAACAAAATTAGTAAAAAAAAATATTTTGTCACAAAAATTAAACAGATATTGTCAAAATAAATTTTTGTCAACAAATAAAAACATTATTAAAAAAATGATTTTGTCAAAAAAAATTTGGTAAAAAATCATGTTTGTTTTTCGATTTAGCTTTTAAAAAAATGTTTTTTTTTTTTTGCAAATATTTTTTTTTAAAGCATTGAAGTGAGCTTATGCTTCCAAAAGGAGAGATTTCATAGGTGGTTGCCCTAATTACCAGGCACTGTCTTATGGTAAAGCACGCTAAGCGGCGCCATCTTCCATCGCCATCTTTTGTCGGAGTTACATGGATGAAGAGTTGAGCACTTTATCTGCCTTCGCCCGGCACTTTGTGGTCAGAAAAAAATTTAGAACACAAAAAAATTTTGGCCATAATGAAAAGCAGTGTTGGCTACCGTTACCCTTTCAATACCGTTACCGATTAAAAACCCTTTAATATTGACTACCGTTACCGTTACCAATACCGAAATAAAAAATTTTAAATACCGTTACCGATAAAAACCCGTTACCTTTATTCGGATTTTACCGGTATTATATCGGTTTTGTTTCGGTTGTATTAATATTACTTATTTTTAATTTTTTTGTGGATTAAAAACACAGTAAAATATTTTTAATAAACGTAAAATAAAAAAAAAAAATGTTTGTTCATTGTCAATCCAACGTCCGTCTGTGAAGACACGCTACAGTCCAAAATAAACGTGCTACACTGCAGGTACGAATACGCCTTATGGTCATAGTTGAGAAATGGGCAAAAACGGTCCAGATGAAAAAATGTTCCATATTTTATTTAATTTTTTTGTCTATTTGCTTAGAAATTCAAACAGTTTTATGCCGTGTGAAGTTTATTGACAAAGATTAGAAAATTAGATTTTTTCGGTTCGCTCCTTTTGGGGGCTTGGCCATAGAAAATAAAATTAAATAAAAATAAAATTGCATTACATATTTAAGCGTAAATATAAATAAAATGAATTTCATAACATTTATTGCGTGGGGAAGGTGTCCCTGCGATACTGCTCGCCCTTGTTGAATACAATATTTAGTGAATGTTTTTGTTAAATTCTGAGTTAATCATTTCGTGTGTAACGCATCGAAATATCGGTCTAGGACCCCAAAAAGTATATATTTTATTGATCAGTGATCGATTCTAAGACATTCTAGCGATGTCCGTCCGTCTGTAGATGACACGATACAGTCCAAAATAAATGAGACTTCCGAAGTTTGGCAGGAATATGTCTTATATTCCTAGGCAGGTTAAGTTCGGAAATGGCCAAAATCGGATCAAGGGGAAAAAAGTTCCCCCTTGTAGAACAAACCAACCTGAGAAAAACCGCATTTTTTGCAGGGTTTTTGTACTTTTTCTAAGCAAATGCAACTTTTTTATTTCAGAATAAGTTCAAAATTTCGAGGGGAAGGTGCCCCTAACATCACCCACAACCGCCCCCCCCAAAAAAAAAAGACGCCCCTGATTTTTATTTATACTGTATTTTGGAGGGTACAAAAGATTCGGCACAGCCGAATGTAACACTCTCACTTGTTTAAAATAATTTTTCTATTTTTTACGTGTTTTTTGCAAATTTGTGACTTGTTAACGTTTTATTCATAATACCGGTACGTACCGGTATTGATGTTTCGGTAACGGTTCACCGTTACCGAAATAATCGAAAATACCGTTACCTTTACCGTTACCGATATAAAAAGTATGTAATACCAATACCGTTACCGATACCGTTATTCGTTTCGGTTGCCAACCCTGATGAAAAGTTCTTTCTGAAAAATAAATTTTTTCTCAAAAAAAATTCTCAAATTCTAAGACATTATCAGTATAGAAAAGCCTCCGATTCTGAGACATTTTTCATATGGAAACAGTCTCACAATCTGAAGCAATTTTCAAATAGAAAAATGCTCAGATTCTAAGACATTTTTCGTATAGAAATAGTCTCAGATTCTGAAATATTTTTCATGTAGAAATAGTCTCAGATTCTGAGACACTTTTCGTATAGAAAGTCTCAGATTCAGAAACATTTTTAATGTAGAATAGACTCAGATTTTGCGACATTTTTCATATTGAAAAGTCTCAGACTTTAAATATTTTGAGCATAGAAATAGTCTTAGATTATGAAACATTGCTCGTTTGGAAAAAGTATCAGATTCAGAAAAAGTTTTTAGAAAAAGTCTCAGAATTTGAAACATTTCTCGTATAGGAAAATGGTTTGATTCTAAGATTTCTGAGAAACTTGTTTAAATGTATAAGTGGCCACAATTCACCGAAAGCTCTCAGATTCTAAGACATTTTTCGTAAAGTAAAAGTTTTAGATTCTGAGACATTTTTTGTGTAGAAAAGTCTCAGATTCTGAAACATTTTTCTAATAGAAAAAGTCTGATATTCTAAGACATTTTTCGTTTTGAAAAAGTGTTAGATTCTGTAACTTTTTTCGTACAGAAAAAGTGTCAGATTCTAAAACTTTTTCGTAACAAATTGTTTTCTAAATCTTTTTCGTACAGATTTGGAAAAATTTTTGGTATTAAAAAATATCTTATATTCTGACACATTTTTCCTGTAGAAAAAGTTTCTGATTCTAAGACATTTTTACCCACAGATAAATTAAAGCAATACCTCATAATAATAAAATCATGACAAACAGATTTTTTTTTTGTCATGCAATTTTACATTCCAGTGGGGCCCCATGGGGCACGCTATGCTTTAAGACGACGCTGCACAGGGTAGTTAACGACACACGTTAAAAAACAGAGATATGAAATATCTGCCAGCAAGAAGCTAAATTAAGGATTTTGAGTAATTTTTGCAACGAAAATCGTTAGTTTTTCCGAAAGCCTTTCAGATTTGGGTAAGTATATGAAAGCGTTTGGTTTAGAAAAGGTACACCCAAAAAAAAACAAGTAAGAAAATTATAGTCGGTCAAGACCGACCATATAATACCCTACACCAAGGTTTCCCGGAAAATGGGTCCCATGGATCGATTAGATCTAAATGTTGTAAAACCTTTAATAAGTGAAGAAAACACTCACAAATCAAATTTGAGTGAAATAGGCTTCTATTTGTTGACAATAAACCGCTTTAACTGAATATCGGGCGAAATTTTCACAAGGGGCCTGAGTCCAAAACTGGTCCGATGATTATCAGGTTTGATAAGGTTATTTAAGTACGCGTTTAACATACACAAAGAAAATTTTAATTAAATATTTTCTATTTTCATGAAATTTGAGACATTTATGTGAAAATCGGGAAGGTGGTTTGTATGGGGGCTACAAGAAGAACTGGTCCGATTTCTTTGAAATTCGGAATGATGATATGTGAAGACAAAACATGTTTACCATCCAAATTTCAAAGCGATACCTTCTATAATACGGTTATTAGAGTCATTTGAGCCAAAACTAAAGAGGACCTTTGTATGGGGGCTAGGTCTAAATATGGACCGATTTTTTCCAATTTCAATAGGCTTCGTCCTTGGGCCAAGAGAGACTTAAGTTTCAAATTTCAAGTCAATTGATTAAAAATTGCGACCTGTATCGTGTTTACACCGTTTACATGGACAGACAGACAGACAGACGGACGGACGGACGGACAGACGGACGGACGGACGGACATCGCTAAATCAACTCAAAAAGTGATTCTGAGTCGATCGGTATACTTAAAGGTGGGTCTAGGACCAATATTTCGGGTAGTTACAAACATCAGCACAAACTCATTATACCCTGTACCACAGTGTGGTGTAGGGTATAAAAAACGTGGGTATTCAGTACTAAAAATTTTACTAATGAACTAATTTTTTTGTCTAAAATGATCTAGTGCAGGCGTTGGTAATCAATACTAAAATTTTTTAATAATATTATTCAAAACCAGTAAAAATTACTAATTTTAGTACTTTGAAGATACTAAAAAACTACCGTACTACTGGTAATTAGTAACTTATTAGTAGATTTTGGTACCAAATCACTTACTAATATTTTTACTGCAGAATTATTTTGAGTGTACTAAATCGCTCGCGGTGGTACTTCGGTATTTTGGAAAGTGAAAAGTACAAAAAACAAAAATACTAAAGTACTGACTTTTCCATCTTTAGTGTCCATTGACATAAAATCGACCTAATGGGAATTACACCATGTATGTAGTTAGAAAAGTTACTTTTTTAATGATTGAAAAGCTTATTTTATCATCTCTGATATCTTCACACACTCTCTTACATTTATACACATGATTCATATTGTGCGCCACCTTACAGAACAACCACATGGTTGCCAGAACAACATTAGTTTACTCTCCCTACCAAACAACCAACCTTCCTCCCTTCCATCACCACCACATTTTCTATGTTAGAGTCTTGAACAAAAAAAAAACGCCTAAGATTTCGTTTTAGGGAACAGGTATTTTTTTTTTATTATTGTTGTTATTATTGTTGCTGCAATTTAAGCTCATTTTACAGGTTTTTTTAAGTTAAACAATTTTCAATTTCTTAACTGCAGTAAAGTTTTTATTTTTCTGTCTATACCGTCGGCAAATTGCATTTATGCTGCATTGCTAGCATTTAACAAAACTTGTTTATATACGGCTACATTTTAGCAGAGGTTTTTGCCAGCAAATTTGATTACGAATTTAGCGCTAAAATATTTAGATTATTCAATTAAATTGATTAAAATTAAATTTTTCTTAAATTAACTACATTGATAAGACTACGACTACTTGTAAGTTGGTGTAACTAAGGAGACACACACAAAGATTTTTTTTTTTAAGAAATATTTATCAAACATGCTGGTTTTGGTTGGACCAATTATAATCAAGTGTATGTTAGCAGGAACATTATTAAAAATTTAAAACATTTTCAGATGGATTTTTCTTTTTCTATGGAATCTTATGGCCAGCAATCGAAATTCCAATTTTTTTATTGTGAGATGGAAACCAGGACGAATAATGAACCGAAACACTGACTTTAATTAAACTTGCATGTTTCAATTACCTCACCTTTGCTGAAAAGGAATCATACCTTACAAACCGTGAAAACCCATCTTTAAAGTCGTCGGACATTAATTTGTTTCCAACAAATTCACAATTAGTTATCGTAGACATTTTAAGATGCAAAGATCTTAATTTTTCTGATAGTCACATTTAAATCGAAAATCGCTTTTAAAACTGCGATACACGGTTAATAAACCAAGGTATAAACATAATTTTTCAAATTTTAATTGGAAGCTTTTAAATTTCACTTTTTAGAATAATAATATTATTATTTAATAAAATTATTATTTAATAATAACACTGTGATACAAACGGTTGGGGTCAGTGATTGGCGGGTGTTCTGCATATCGGTTAAAGTTATATTGGTAAATAAAAGTTATACCATGAATCATAGAGTATATTAGGATACCTGAACTTTCAAGTTTGTGGAATACACTTGGTCCATTTCGTCCAACTTATCAGTACCTGGTGGACTGGCCGCGAGTACCGTAAAAATTAACATTAGAAGGAACATTTAACAAAAATTTAACAAAATTGTTTATTTAAATTTAAAAAAAAAAATTAAGAAAAATTAAAAAAAAATATTTAAAATATACAAAACAAAAAAAATATAATATTTAAGGGGAAAACATTAAAAAGGAAAAAAATTAATTGATTTTGTAATGTTAAAAATAAAAATCAAGAGAAAAAAATTAAAAAAATATAAAAATTAAGTAAAACAAGTAAAAAAGTTAAATTCGGCCTTGCCGAATGTAGTGATACCCTCCACAATTTCAAAAAGATTATTGCAAACAATTTTATTTAAAAGGAAATTACTTTTGAAAAAAAAAAAATTTTGAAAAAAAAATTTCCGCGAAAAAAATTTTGGTAAAAAAATCCGCGATTTTTTTCTTTTTTTGTCAAAAAATATGTTCGTACTTGTTTAAATACCATTTGGTTTTCAATTATGTTCACATATGCCTACCAGAAGACGAATTAAAGCATTTTGTATTTTTAGGTTTCCAGTAAAAAAAGAGCTTACCATTCACTACAAAATTCACCACAACTTATGAACCAGATGTACTTCTTCTTCAACTGAAACATTGATGAATTTAATATGGGCGTTGTAACGACGAGTTTCCTCCGGTTGCTGGGGTATAGCTCACGGGGGCCAGGTTCGTCACAGAAATTTATATTTGCAGTGACAGAGAATGAGAAATGAAACGAGTTGTTTATTTTCTTTTGAAAATTAATATAATTCTTTTATTAATTAATTACTTAAAACTAGTAAAAATGATAAATGGTATTGTATACGAAGTAAATTAAAATATGGTTTGCTTCCCACTGGACAGCCGATGACGGGTTAGCTGGATTGGAACCAAGTGTTGATATGGCAATTCTGCTTACAATTGAAGAGAGTTTAACTACAGTGTTACTATGAGAATCCAAAGTAATTCTATTAAAAAATCCAAGAGCGCACATGGGAACCTGCGACGGATCTCCCTTAAAACCAAGGAGCACAAAAGGGTACCTGCGACGGATCTCCCTTAAAACCAAAGATCACAATAGGGAACCTGCGACGGATCTCCCTTAAAACCAAAGAGCACAGTAGGGAACCTGCGACGGATCTCCCTTAAAACCAAAGAGCACAATAGGGAACCTGCGACGGATCTCCCTTAAAACCAAAGAGCACAATAGGGAACCTGCGACGGATCTCCCTTAAAACCAAAGAGCACAATAGGGAACCTGCGATGGATCTCCCTTAAAACCAAGGAGCACAGTAGGGAACCTGCGACGGATCTCCCTTAAAACCAAAGAGCACAATAGGGAACCTGCGACGGATCTCCCTTAAAACCAAAGAGCACAATAGGGAACCTGCGACGGATCTCCCTTAAAACCAAAGAGCACAATAGGGAACCTGCGACGGATCTCCCTTAAAACCAAAGAGTATAATAGGGAACCTGCGACGGAACTCCCTTAAAACCAAAGAGCACAATTAAAACCAAAGAGCACAATAGGGAACCTGCGACGGATCTCCCTTAAAACCAAGGAGCACAAAAGGGTACCTGCGACGGATCTCCCTTAAAACCAAAGATCACAATAGGGAACCTGCGACGGATCTCCCTTAAAACCAAAGAGCACAGTAGGGAACCTGCGACGGATCTCCCTTAAAACCAAAGAGCACAATAGGGAACCTGCGACGGATCTCCCTTAAAACCAAAGAGCACAATAGGGAACCTGCGACGGATCTCCCTTAAAACCAAAGAGCACAATAGGGAACCTGCGACGGAACTCCCTTAAAACCACAGAGCACAAAAGGGTGCCTACGACGGAACTCCCTTAAAACCAAAGAGCACTGATGGGAACCTACGACGGATCTCCCTTAAAACCAAAGAGCACAAAAGGGTACCTACGACGGAACTCCCTTAAAACCAAAGAGCACAATAGGGAACCTGCGACGGAACTCCCATAAAACCAAAGAGCACAAAAGAGTACCTACGACGGATCTCCCTTAAAACCAAAGATCACAATAGGGAACCTGCGACGGATCTCCCTTAAAACCAAAGAGCACAGTAGGGAACCTGCGACGGATCTCCCTTGAAACCAAAGAGCACAAAAAGGGAACCTGCGACGGATCTACCTTAAAACCACTGAATCACTTGAGGTACCGAACGACGGAACACCTCTTAATAACACGACTCAACACTAGAGGTACCTAACGACGGAACTCCTCTTCACTATGCGCACTAATCACTACGAGCACTGTTCACTTTGCCGGTTACCGACCGACTGATCATTTCTTCATTGTTGCTCTGCTTTTATATCATTTTTCTTTCATCGTTCTGCTTATGACGTTGGCAGAGGTTGTGTGCCAGATGACAGATATCAACTGTGTACATATCAGCTGTTGTGATGAGCTGTGTTCAGTTGTTTTAAAATTTTCCGTTAAATTCAAATTTAAATTTATAAGAACAATTTGTTGAATGAAAAAAATAAACTTGTGTTGACAAAAACAAGCGTTATGCGACTTTTGTCTTTACACTACATTCCCCCATCGGGGCGGTCTAATTTGGCAATGTCTATCTTAATGGAACATATACAATTTGTAGATTGTAGAGGAGCCATAATTTCCACACAAGAGGTATGTTTGGTCAAAATTATTGTGGGTCCACACTAGCATCCGATTCTTCTATAAAACTCTTGAGTTCGCTTAGGTGTGCAGTTTTCGTATCGTTCCTTTCTTTGCCTTTGAGCTGGGCTATTACCGGTGACTTAAAGCTGATTACTTCGTATGGACCGATATATTTAGGGGCCAGTTTGGCCGCAAAGCTTTCCGCTGCCTTTGACAATGGGTGATGGCGAACCAATACTAAATCGCCTATTTTGGGCTTCCAGGGCCTTCTGCGAAGATTATAATGTCTACGCTGATCTTGACCTGCTTTTCCAAGTTGGTAACGTACTATTTTGAAGATTTCTTGAAGTTCCTTCGACTTTTCTACTGGGTTTCGCCTAACTGCTCCGGTTCCCGTGATAACTTCATCATAAAGTGCTTTTGGTAGCCTGGGCTCACGACCCTGCACAAGGTATGCAGGACTGTATCCTGTTGATTCTGATGTGCTTGTGTTGATGGCTAGACTGATTTCGGGTAAGTAGTCATCCCATTGATTGTGGTGATTGTTAGCAATTTGAGCTATCATAGTCTTCACTGTACGGTTAGCCCTTTCGGTGGGATTTTCCTGTGGGCAATACGGTGCGGAGAACTGTTGGCGAACTCCAATTTCCTGCAGGTATTTCTGAAGAATTCGACTAACGAATTGACTGCCATTATCAGTTATTAAAACCTTTGGAGTACCGAACCGTGCCATTATCCTCTCCCGAAATGCCTTCACTACACCCTGTGCGGTGGCCTTACGAAGAGGGATGAGCTCCACCCATTTAGAAAATCGATCGAAGAAGACTAAGAGCATTGAATTGCCGTGTTTGGAACGGGGCAAGGGCCCGACGAAATCGGCACAAACTGTAGACCATGGTTCTTCAGGAATTTGGATTAACATCTCTCCAGCTGGGGCTAGTTGACATGGCTTGTAACGCTGGCATGAGTCGCAACCCCTTACAAATCGGGAAATGTCCCGAAACATACCTGGCCAATAGTACCTGTTGCTGACTCTATTGATGGTTTTTCGGATACCAAGATGTCCAGCAGCAGGTTGATTATGATTTTCGAGGAGAACTCTTTGCCTTAAAGGTGTGGCAACACAAAGTTTCCATGGAGTGCAGTCCTCGTCATTCGGGTGCCTAGGAATATGTCGAAACAGTTGACCATCGACAATAGCGTAGTCTGAAAACTTTAACGGATTCTGTTTAACTTCCTTCATTTTCCCTTGGAGCCATGAACATGTTTGTAATGTAGTATCATCTCCTTCGACTGCTCTCTGTAGGCACTCCATTGGTTGTCGCGATAAAGCATCGGCTACAACATTGTGTTTGCCCTTGCGATATTGCACATTAAATGAGTACTGTTGTAGTTCGAGAGCCCATCTAGCTAGGCGACCTGTCGGGTTGTCTATGGAGTTAAGCCATTTGAGGGAGAGGTGATCCGTAATTACTTGAAAATGGTAACCCTCAAGATAGGGTCGCATTTTTCGTATGCCCCATACTATTGCCAGGCACTCCTTTTCCGTGGCGGAGTAGTTCTTCTCAGCTCCGTTGAGACTTCGACTAGCGTAGGCTATGACCCTTTCGCCATCCTCCAAATTCTGAGTAAGAACCGCTCCGAGCCCGTAATCGCTTGCGTCCGTCTGTAGTATGAAGGTTTTATTAAAATCAGGACAGGCCAGTACTGGTGCCTCTGTTAATTTTGCCTTCAATAGTTCAAATGCAGTTTGTTGTGCCTCCGTCCACTTGTAATGTTTACCCTTTTTAAGCAACGACGTGAGAGGTTGGGCTATGGTGGCGAAATCGGGTACGAAACGCCGATACCAGGAGGCGACTCCTAAAAATCGTCTTACCTCCCGCACATTAGTAGGTGGCGTCATTTCTTGTATAGCTGATACTTTATCCGGGTCTGTGTGTATCCCCCTTTCGCTGACGACATGTCCAAGATACTTAGTTTCAGCTTTGAAAAACTCACATTTTTCCGGATTTATTTTTAAATTCGCTGCTCGAAGTCTTCTAAAAACTTCAGCGAGATTTTTAAGATGTTCATCTAAAGTTTTTCCAGTGATAATAATATCATCAAGGTAGGCAAAGGCATATGGTTCCAACTCTGGGCTGATGATACTGTCAAGAGCCCTCTGAAACGTGGCTGGCGCGGAATGCAAACCAAAGGGCATGACACGCCACTGGTATAGTCCTCGTCCGGCTACCGTAAATGCTGTGTACTTTTTGCTGTCTTCTTCTAGGGGAATTTGCCAATACCCGTCTTTTAAGTCGAGGCTACTAACGTACTTCGCGTCTCTGAGACGATCAAGTATCGTTGATATCCGAGGGAGGGGGTAGGCATCTGGTTCCGATTTTGCATTTAGATGTCGGAAATCCATACAGAGCCTCCATGAACCATTTTTCTTTTGGGCAAGTGTAATCGGGGAACTGTAGGCACTTCGCGAAGGTTCAATGCAGCCATTGGCCAAAAGATCATTAATTTTAGAGTCAATGATAGCCTGCATGGCTGGATTACGAGGCGCATATCTTAATTTAAACGGACGATCATCAGTCATCCTTATGCGATGTTTGGCGGCCGTAGAAAGACCATGAATTTCTCTAAATTTTTGTAGTTCTTGTTCAATAAAGGTGTTAATTTTTAATTGATCCTCTGCACTATGACGGTCTACTGGCAAATGGCTTGGGGCAGATTCAATATTTCCTGTAGAATTCGTTGGAGAAGGTCTGATAGACTGGTTTGGATTCATGCCCAATGACTCGTTAGTGGGGTTGGTTGCAGTTAGGCCATGGGTGATATGTCTGTTGGCTTCCTGGCGGTTTTGAACTGATTTCTCATTAGTAACGGACTGTAATTTACAGAAAAGACCCGAAATTTTAACCTCTGTTCCAAATTTCCTTAGAAAATCCAATCCCAGAATGATATCCTCGGTGGCATCTAGCATCACTAGCAGTTTTATGGTCATGCACTGATTTCCAAAGGTTATGTTGACCTCAATGAATGAATTTATTTGATGGCATGAACCATCTGCCAGGATTACACTAGCGTCGTACGGCTGTAGGTCAGAGCTTCTAATAGTACGGGACAAGTTTTCACTAATAAAACAAGCAGTGGCTCCCGTATCGACCGTGGCTTTTATTAATCGGTTTTCTAAAATAATTGTGGCAACCAGCCTGGTATTATCTAGATATAATGAAGTTTTAATTGGTAGTGAGGACCTTACGTGATACCTGGATTTTCCTGGGTCGGGGTTACCTCCTGTGTGCGGTGTGCGGCAACAATGGATTGTTCTTATATTACGCCGTCCACAATCCCAGCAAAACTTAATTGGCTTATTCTTGCATTTGCTGCGTATGTGATCCTCCAGTCCGCAGTTGTAACAGGCAGTCCTGGGATTGATATTTACTTCTTTACTAATTGAGACGCTTTCTTCCAGGCTCCTTAAACTAAACTCGCGGCTTGCTTCCTGTACGTCCGATGGTATTAGTTCCAGATCTTCACTTAAATCTAGAAGCTCGTCGAGTGTGGCAAAATCCCTTTTTTTGATATACCACTGGTATATTGGCAAGGAATTCATATATATCCGCTCAATTTTTTGTATTTCCGTGTAATTAACGTACCTCATTAAATTTTCCAGATTTAGGGTATAGGTCTTGAAGGTCTCTCCTGGTAGTTGTCGCTTTTCTTGTATGCGGTCTTCCAATAGTTGAAAATATCGAGGTGGCAGGAAAAATTTCAAAAAATCTGACTTAAATTCCATCCACGTGTTCCAATTCCGTTTGTAGTTGCGGTACCAAATCAAAGCCTGACCCATAAGTAATTGGGGCATCATAGCTGGCATGAAATCTATTACTATGGAGTACATTAGGGAAAATTCCTCAATCCTTTCCAAGAACTCAATTGGGTCGTTTTTATCTCTAAAGTGGATGTCCCATTTCCGTACCTGATTAGCTATTTGTTGGAAATCCCGGACGTCTTTTGATAGCGTTGATTTCATCGTAAATGTGTTTTTTTTAGTATATTTTTTTTTTTTAAATTTATTTATTTTATTTTTTTTTTTTGTTTATTTTTTCAAAAATTTTTTTTTTTTAAGTATTTAATTAATTTTTTTTTTTCATTCTCGAGTCCCTGCTCGGGCGCCACTGTAACGACGAGTTTCCTCCGGTTGCTGGGGTATAGCTCACGGGGGCCAGGTTCGTCACAGAAATTTATATTTGCAGTGACAGAGAATGAGAAATGAAACGAGTTGTTTATTTTCTTTTGAAAATTAATATAATTCTTTTATTAATTAATTACTTAAAACTAGTAAAAATGATAAATGGTATTGTATACGAAGTAAATTAAAATATGGTTTGCTTCCCACTGGACAGCCGATGACGGGTTAGCTGGATTGGAACCAAGTGTTGATATGGCAATTCTGCTTACAATTGAAGAGAGTTTAACTACAGTGTTACTATGAGAATCCAAAGTAATTCTATTAAAAAATCCAAGAGCGCACATGGGAACCTGCGACGGATCTCCCTTAAAACCAAGGAGCACAAAAGGGTACCTGCGACGGATCTCCCTTAAAACCAAAGATCACAATAGGGAACCTGCGACGGATCTCCCTTAAAACCAAAGAGCACAGTAGGGAACCTGCGACGGATCTCCCTTAAAACCAAAGAGCACAATAGGGAACCTGCGACGGATCTCCCTTAAAACCAAAGAGCACAATAGGGAACCTGCGACGGATCTCCCTTAAAACCAAAGAGCACAATAGGGAACCTGCGATGGATCTCCCTTAAAACCAAGGAGCACAGTAGGGAACCTGCGACGGATCTCCCTTAAAACCAAAGAGCACAATAGGGAACCTGCGACGGATCTCCCTTAAAACCAAAGAGCACAATAGGGAACCTGCGACGGATCTCCCTTAAAACCAAAGAGCACAATAGGGAACCTGCGACGGATCTCCCTTAAAACCAAAGAGTATAATAGGGAACCTGCGACGGAACTCCCTTAAAACCAAAGAGCACAATTAAAACCAAAGAGCACAATAGGGAACCTGCGACGGATCTCCCTTAAAACCAAGGAGCACAAAAGGGTACCTGCGACGGATCTCCCTTAAAACCAAAGATCACAATAGGGAACCTGCGACGGATCTCCCTTAAAACCAAAGAGCACAGTAGGGAACCTGCGACGGATCTCCCTTAAAACCAAAGAGCACAATAGGGAACCTGCGACGGATCTCCCTTAAAACCAAAGAGCACAATAGGGAACCTGCGACGGATCTCCCTTAAAACCAAAGAGCACAATAGGGAACCTGCGACGGAACTCCCTTAAAACCACAGAGCACAAAAGGGTGCCTACGACGGAACTCCCTTAAAACCAAAGAGCACTGATGGGAACCTACGACGGATCTCCCTTAAAACCAAAGAGCACAAAAGGGTACCTACGACGGAACTCCCTTAAAACCAAAGAGCACAATAGGGAACCTGCGACGGAACTCCCATAAAACCAAAGAGCACAAAAGAGTACCTACGACGGATCTCCCTTAAAACCAAAGATCACAATAGGGAACCTGCGACGGATCTCCCTTAAAACCAAAGAGCACAGTAGGGAACCTGCGACGGATCTCCCTTGAAACCAAAGAGCACAAAAAGGGAACCTGCGACGGATCTACCTTAAAACCACTGAATCACTTGAGGTACCGAACGACGGAACACCTCTTAATAACACGACTCAACACTAGAGGTACCTAACGACGGAACTCCTCTTCACTATGCGCACTAATCACTACGAGCACTGTTCACTTTGCCGGTTACCGACCGACTGATCATTTCTTCATTGTTGCTCTGCTTTTATATCATTTTTCTTTCATCGTTCTGCTTATGACGTTGGCAGAGGTTGTGTGCCAGATGACAGATATCAACTGTGTACATATCAGCTGTTGTGATGAGCTGTGTTCAGTTGTTTTAAAATTTTCCGTTAAATTCAAATTTAAATTTATAAGAACAATTTGTTGAATGAAAAAAATAAACTTGTGTTGACAAAAACAAGCGTTATGCGACTTTTGTCTTTACAGCGTGACACACAAAGTATGTTCTTTTTATCGCCACTTTTCAGTGGCGAAATATTGACACTTAAGTATAACATATATCACTAGTGTTTTTATCACAACTTCTGAAGTAGTGATCAGGATGTTAATATAACTTGACCTTTTAGAAGCACTTTTTTCATCACTTCTTTAGAAGTACATATTTCTTGGCATTTTCGGTGTGATTATGTCATTTTTGTTTGGTGATTTAGAACTTCTAAATTAGAAGTTCTTTTTTCACTTATTTTTGTAAGATTGATTGAAAGAGTATTTTTTTGTAATATTTGCACTAAAAACACTGTTCGACAGCAAAAACCTTCCAGTGAAATTTTTAACTGGTCCTTATAGATTTTGGTCTCCTGCTTCCAAATCTACCGTCCAAATTTTTCTAGCACGTACGTTTTTGAGATATTTGCTGTTAAAAAGTAAAAAAAGCACTTTTAGGGGTCACTGTTACGTATTCTTACGTTGCTTCCACGAAATAGGACTTGATTTCATATAAAATGGAACTCCTGATTCCAAAACTGCAATCCACAATTTTCAAGCATGTTCTGTTTTTGAGATATTCGCGTTTGAAAATTTTAGTGTGATTTATAAAGAATATAAGTGCGTAACAGTAGAGTTTGAGTTTTTCAAACGCCAATATTTCAAAAACAGTACGCGATAGAAAAATTTGGATGCCAGATTTGGAATAAAGATGCCTTTTTTTACTAAATCGAGTTCTATTGTGTTTGAGCAACTTAAGAATACATTACAGAGGAGACCTAAATATTTCAATATTAAAACGCGAATATCTTAAAAACCTCACGTGAGAAAAATTAATTTCATTGATAATCTAACGTATATACTTCGAATTAAAAAAGGAGTAATTATAGAGATCACAAAACTATAAAAATTCACGGCGAATTGATTCACAAGTTTGTTTTGACCACAAGCCTATACCTCAATTTTCTAAAAGGCTTAAACAATCTTTAATAATGTGATGCAGCAACATCCGCTTTAGTTCGTAAATGTATTTATTTAATTTAGGACCAACTTTTTTTGATATAAGATATGAAATTTGAAAAATTTATCAATAATCGATTTTCGTCTTTTCGATTTTTAAGCTCTAAATAAAGAGAAATGAAATGCAATTACCAAATTTTGTCACCATTTTTGCAAAACCTAAATCTATTTGAAGCTGGACGTAGAAAAAATTGCATACTTCGTGTATCACCCTCATTCTAATTGTTTCAGTTGAAAAAGAAGTTCATATGTTGTGGTGATTTGATTCCTAAGAACATATGGAAAAGGTACTTCAAAATCATTAAGCAAAGAACTGGTGAAAGATGTTTTTATTGTTATTTTGTAGCATTTTTGGAAGTGATTTTAAAAGTACTTCTTACGGAATATGAAGTTCGGCACCTATCGCTACTTTTTATGTAGTGAAACCACTAATTCTTTTTCAACCACTTCGTTTATTTTTTGCTGGGTTATGTTGAATGTACTGAAATTTTTGAGGTGTGCTTACATTTTCGTTCATAACTTTTGAACCGCTGAACCGATATCGCTCAAATGCAATACCAAACTTCTCGGGAGAACTTCCAATAAATATGTTAAGTTTCAGCCATCTCTGTGCAATATTTTGTCCGCGACAGCATTTTCCACAGACGGACAGACGGACATCGCTAGAATGTCTTAAAATCAATCGGGCATCATGAATATATATACTTTATGGGGTCCCAGATCGATATTTCGATGAGTTACAAACAGAATGACAAACATATATATACCCTCTATCACTAAGTGGAGGGTATAAAAAATATTTTTATTTTTTTTTTAAATTATTTTTTACATTTTTTTTAAATGTTTTATTTTTTTAAGTAACTTTAGACGAGTAGGTAGGTGTTACACCCTGCAAACAGTTGGTTTTCGTTTCAAATCCCAAGAGTGTCAATTTTTTTTTTACTTTTTTTCTTTAAATTTTCTTTATTTTACGGTACTCGCGGCCAGTCCACAAGGTACTGATAAGTTGGACGAGTTAGACGAGTTGGACAAGATGGACCAAGTGTATTCCACAAACTTGAAAGTTCGGGTATCCCAATATATTCTATGGTCCTTGGTTATACGTGTCCAGGGACCATGGATTATTTATTATAGGATTCCCGAACTTTCAAGTTTGTGGAAATCACTTGGTCCATCTCGTCCAACTCATGCAACTCGTCCAACTTGTCGGTACCTGGTGGACTGGCCTCCAGTACCGTAAAAATTAACCCTCAGATGGGAATTTTAGATTTAAGTTAAAAAAAATGAGAAAAATTAAGATTTATTTAAGATTAAATTAAAAAAAAATATAAAAAATAGGAAAACAACAAAAAATTAACATTTACACTCAAAAAATAAAAACCTTGTAAAATTACAAGAAAAACTTGTAACTTTTTTTTGTTTGCTACCTCCTATTTGACAAAAATTCCTAGTAATTTTACAAGCTTTTTACCAATAATATCGTAATTTTACAAGGTTTTCACAAAAAAAATTGTAAATTTACAAATTTTTTGACACGATAAAATTTACAAGGAGGTTAAAAAATTTTACTAGATTTTATGCTACCTCCTACTTTACGAGAATTCCTAGTAATTTTACAAGGTTTTTACCAATAATTTTGTAATTTTACAAGCTTTTTACCAATAAAATTGAAATTACAAGGAATTCTCGTGAATTTACTAGATTTTTTTTGTAAACTTATCTTGGAAATTTGTATTTCCAAGTATTTACAAAAAAAATGTAAATTTCGATCGAAATTTGTTTGTTAAAAAACAAGGAAAACTGTCAAATATTGGTTACATGGGATTACGAGACTTTTTCTAGTAATTTGACAAAGTTTTTTTTTGTGTGTAGGAAAAAAAATAAATAAGAAAAAAATTAATTAAGAACAAAATATAATGTTAAAGAAAATTAAAAATTAAGTGTGTTTTAATTTTTATTAAATAATAAAAATTAGTTAATGGGAGAATATCCTAATAAAGAAAGTAGAGTTATCATAAGTACTTGTTATGTTAATTCATAATGGGGAACATGAAAAGGCCTCGAATCAGAATAAACTCTTTTTCATTGCACAATTAAAAGGTCGAATAAATAACTAATTTTTATTATTTAATAAAAATTTAAACACACTTGGTAACCCTCTTGATACGAGAGAATTTGTTTTCTATAACAGAAGGCAAAAACAAAAACTGTATTTAACAACTACCGAAGGTAGTATATGCAGTAACCAAAAAAACTTGCTTTCAAATTATATTTGGTGTAATGCTGGTGGAACTTCGAAAATCATATTTGCTTAAGTTGAGACTATTTGTTGAGACTAAGTTGAGATTATTTAGAATATGAATATTTGATGTTTGCATGCTAACAGTATTACCTTATTTTCTAAAGATTTCTGATGATGGGGGAATTGGAACACCCCCGAAACGATCGTCAATTCATTCCTGAAAATTGCCAAAATTTTTGAAAGCAAGAAACTCTATGAGTATTTAATGGGAGAATATCCTAATAAAGAAAGTAGAGTTATCATAAGTACTTGTTATGTTAATTCATAATGGGGAACATGAAAAGGCCTCGAATCAGAATAAACTCTTTTTCATTTTTCATTGAAAATTAAAAATATTAAGAGAAACAAATAAAAAAAAAGAAAATTGAAAGAAAAACATAAAATAATTTTTTTTTTTTGTAAAAATAAGTAAAAAAAATTGTTTTCAGATTGTATTTTTTTTTTTGTACACAGAGAAAAATAAATTTCCAACTGAATTTTTCAGTTGTATTAACTCAAAATTCGGTTGCTGCAACTACATTTTGATGTGTCTAACGAATTTAATAGTTGTTTCAATTAAAAGACAGTTGTAATAACAAAATTTTGTTGTAACTACCGATATTTAGTTGTTTTAACATTAATTCAAATGAATCCACCGATTTTTTGTTGCAACAACTGAATTTCAGTTGGAAATTAGCAAATTTGTTTTCTGTGTGTATACAAAAATTATAATAATATAATTATATTTATTTTTTTCTACAGGAAAAAAGTTTTACAGTTTTACTGGTTATATTATTTTTTTACAAAAATTATCAAATTTAATTTTTTTTATACAAAAAAAAATTTTAATAAAAACATTTTGAGATTGTAATTTTTTTCTTTGCAAAAGTTATCTAGTCTATTTTTTTCTAGAAAAAAATTTTACTTTTTTCAATAGGAAAATTTTCAGATTGTATTTTTTTTTCTATAAAAAAATTACCATACTTAATTTTTTTTTCTATAAAAAAAATTTTGACTTTTTTCTATAAAAAAATTTCAGATTGTATTTTTTTAGCAAAAATTATCACATTCAAAAAAATAATTTGTAAAGTTAGCAAAGAATTTAGTTAAATTTAACTAAAAAAGCACCTGAATTTGGGACTACTAAATTTTTAGTTAATTTAACTAAAAATATTTAGCTAACTTTTCGTTGAATGAATGTAGCAAAATTCGTAACTTTAACTAAAAATTCAGATAATAATTTCGTAACATTTTTGTACTTATTAACAAAAAAACTACTTGTATTCAGCTAAACTTTTTGTTAATTTTCGCCAACTATAATAACCAAAATATTTTGTTAAATATTGGTTAAACGTAAATAAAAGTAACAACTTTTTTTAAATTCAAAACATTTTGTTTACAAGAAATTGCTTACATTTTTAGGCTACTAATACTTCACTTATTTTTTCTAGGCATTAAGTTTAGCTTAAGTAGAACTTATGAAATTTGCATAGGAGGCTGCACAAAAAATTTCTTACATTTTAGAAAATATTAACATTTTTTTTCTGTTTTTAATAGTAACCACTCTTTTCACTTAAAAAATACACTCAAAATAAATTCTCTGTCCAATCAGCAGAAAAATCTGCTGAAAATACACCCATTTTGAGCCATATGAGAAATCTGCTGATTTTAGCAGACACGGTTTGCTAAATATCTGTCATAAGAGGTGAATAAATATAACAATAAAAAAAAAAAACATACGGCGCCAGCCAGCATCGAACTCGCCACCTTCCGATTTGAAAGCACACTTCTTAACCACTACGCTACGGAAGCTTATACTTTTATCTGGCGTTTTGGTTATTAAACATGTGTGACATTTTACTATGTTTATACTGATTTTGTTTGCTGAATTTCATTATTTTGTTAAGAATTTTTTTTATATAAAAAAAAAACAGCAGAACAGATTGTCAGCAGATTGCTCTGCTGAAATCAGCAGATTGATCTGCTGAAATCAGCAGAAATATCGGCTGATTTTAGCAGAAAAATCTGCTGATTTTAGCAGAAAAAATCTGCTGATTTCAGCAGAATAATCTGCTGATTTCAGCAGAACAATCTGCTGATTTCAGCAGAACAATCTGCTGATTTCAGCAGAGCAATCTGCTGACAATCTGTTCTGCTTTTTTTTTATATAAAAAAATTTCTTGAAAAAATAATGAAATTCAGCAAACAAAATCAGTATAAACATAGTAAAATGTCTGTTATTTTCTTAAACTAAATGACAGAGATTTTACTAAAAATATCCTTCTCAGCAGAACAATCTGCTAAAAGATTGCTAATTCAAATTGAAAGTCGTTTTACAGATTTTTTGACAGAGTTTTTCTTTTGAGTGTATGTTACGAAAAATCAGCAAATTAATTAGTAAAAATTCGTTTACTTAATTTTACAACCAGCAAAAAAAATAATTCAAAATTAGCTAAAAACTAGTACATATTTTCGAAAATTTAACTTGACTAAAAAAGTAGTTAAAACGCTGATTTTAACTAAAAATTTGCAAAGAAGCCAGTTAAATCGACTTAACTAAAAAAAATTGAAAACTTTACAGATTTATTTTTTGAGAGTAGTTAGTTTTTTTTTCTTTAATATTAATTTTTTGTTGATTTTTATATTTTCAATATTTTTTTGAAATTTTTTTTTAGTTTTTTTTTATTTTTCCAAAATTTAAATCGAAAATTTTGTTTAATGTTTGCCAAATTCAGTCCTGCAGGTACCGACAATTTAATCGAGATGGACCAGGTGATTTCCACAAACTTTAAAGCTCGGGCATCCTGTAATCCTCTATGGTCCTTGACGTGTCCCGGCATTTCGCTAGATCGCTAAGAATCGATACACTCAAAATAAATTCTCTGTCCAATCAGCAGAAAAACCTGCACTTTTAGCCATATGAGAAATCTGCTGATTATAGCAGACACGGATTACTGAAAATCTGTCATGATTATATAAGTGACATCAGCAGAGAAATCTTTCAAACCAGCAGATAAATCTGATAATACATTTTCGAAAACATTTTTGTTTTCATGAAAACTTGATTAGTTTTTTTTTTTTTTTTAATTTAAACTTAAAAAAAATATATAAATAAATATTTCTGCAAAATTATCAACATAATCTACTGATTTTTTTATAGATTTGTTAATTATTAGTCTCAACCGTTGAATTGTAAAAAAACGAAAAAATGTAATACTGAAAAAAAAAACATATGAACGTTTTCTTGAAAAAATGGAATGCAGTGTGTTTTTGTTAAGTTTCGGGGCTTGATGTGTCCTGAAATGTATAGTAAATTTTATGGCCAATATTGGCAATGAGGAGGGCCTCATTTCCGGGGTGTTTTTTAGAAATTGTTACAATAGAGCCAAGAAGTACCATTTTGAGTGGAAGTTAAAGGGTTAATATGTTCCATAATATATTCTACAAAGTTGCTAAACATACCCTAAACATCAGATGCAAAGAACGGTGACATGACATAATCCCCACGGACATAATCCCCATTTCCGTTATGGGGATTATGACCAAATTCATTTCGGTCATAATCCCCATTATGGTAGTGGGGACTATGACCGAAAATATTTTGGACATAATCCCAATAAAAAACGGACATAATTCCCAGATTTATGGGGATAATGACCACATAACAAATGGTCATAATCCCCATTACAGGGATTATGTCCACTATACTAGTTGGTCATAATCCCAAAAATTTTATTTTATTTTGTCTTAAAAGTTTTTCTGCGTAGCCGGCCTTCGGCCGGGCTTAGGGATTACAAACTCCATGCATTAAACCCACCCTCTCCGCAAAAAACGGGGATTATGACCGAAATTTCTTTGGACTTAGTCCCCATCAGCGCTACCAACTTTGACGATTTATCGTCATTTTGACGATTTTTGAAGTCAAATTTGGTAAAATGACGATTGACGATTTTTCATTTTCCCCGGGAACAAAAATGACGATTTTTAAATACAAAAAGTATGGTAACCTTTTTTTCAAAGAAATTCAAATTTTGTAAGCAAGATAGCTAATTTTTTGTATGCTATTTTTAAGTGTGGAAAGGAAAGAGAAAAGTATACATTTATTTGTTTTCATAACATAGAAACCTGTAAAATTTTGTCAGTTAAAAGGAAAAAGCTAAAAAAAACAGGAAAAATTACAAGTTCTCCAGAAAGAAAATAAAAAAATTCAATTCTAATTGAAAAATGGATAAGTTTGTTATTAGAAGTGGTAAGTTTTTGTTCATTTAATGTTAATTAGTATATTAAATTAATATATTTACAGAACCAACAATCGAAATTGAAGAAGAGCCCGTATTTCAAGAAAAAAAGAAGCGCAAAATAAAAGATGAGTGGCTCGAAGACCCAAAAGTAAATTCATGGGCAGTTAAAAAAGATTCGAGCCTATATTGCAAGGTTTGTAAATCCATGTTAAAAATATCATCTGGATGGTCAGATATAAATCGACATATGGAAACTCAAAAGCATTCGGAGGCCGCAAATTTTATTTTGGAAAACCAGCCAACAATATCATCATTTTTCAAAACGGATCCTTCAAAAGAAATAGAAATAAAACTATCTTTATTTCTGATTGAACATAACGTTGCATTTGCTACCATGGATCATTTGTCGAAGCTGGTAAAAAACTGTTTTACAGATTCCGATTATGCAAAAAACATATCAATTGGAAGAACAAAATCTACGGCCATAGTAAAAAATGCTGTCGGTAAAACCCAGCTCGAAACCATATGTGAAATCATGAATACCAATGCTTTTTCGTTATGTATAGATGAATCTACTGATATCAGTAACAAAAAACTAATGTGTTTGGTGTCAAGAGTTTGCCTGGATTTTAAAATATATGATTTTTTCTTTGGTTTGATTGAAGTTGATAAATGTGATGCAGTATCTTTATATACAGCAATAAAAAAATATTTTTTGGACAACAAGATTGACTACCAAAAACAAATGATAGGCTTTGCTGCAGATGGGGCTCCAAATATGACCGGAAAATACAATTCCGTTGCAAGCCATTTTAAAAAAGAAATTCCAAATTTGTTTATTTTAAAATGCGTTTGCCATTCCTTAGCACTTTGTTCATCATATGCTTGTTTGAAGCTGCCATCATCAGTGGAAACTTTGACTCGAAATATATATAATTACATTTCAAATAGCCCGAAGAGAAATAATCAATTTCAACAAATTCAATCTTTATTGGAATTTAAGCCGAAAAAACTTCTTCATCCTTCACAGACCAGGTGGCTTTCACTGGAATCAGTTGTTAACCGTTTACTGGAACTTTTCGAGCCACTAAAAATTTATTTTGGATTCGCGGTCAATATTGACCTTATAGACACAGCCAAAGACATACTCAATAATTTGAACGGTATCCACCAGTTATATTTTTATTTTTTAAAGTATATTCTTCGTCTTATAAACAACGTCAACAAACTTTTTCAAAGTGAAAGTGTACAAATCCAAAATCTATACAGTGAGTTGTCCAGATTGTTAAATACAGTATTAACAAATTTTGTGAAAGAAGAGTATGTGGATAATTTTGAAATCCAAAGTTTTAATAACGAAGACATATTTTTAAGCAAAGATGAAGTGTATCTTGGAATTGACGTGAAGGAGAACCAATCTAGTTTAAATATTGAATATAGTCAATATAATATATTTGTTGAATGCTGCGTACAATTTTATATTGAATTGGTTTCACAAATTTTAAAACGTTTCGATTTTAGCGATAAACTTTTAGAAGGATTGAACGCCATTGAACCAACTGTAGCTTTAAACAAAAAAAATGATTCAATTTTACAATTGGCCAAACTTTTTCCAAATTTATTAAATGGAAAAGAATATCAAGAACTCGATAATGAAGTTCGAGAATTACGTAATATGAAATTCAGCGAACTCGAAACATTGGCGTTTTGGAAAAATGTTTCTAATTTAAAGCGAGCTAATAATGCAAGGGCCTTCCCAATTATAACACAATTTGTTTCGAGTTTAATGGCACTTCCACATTCGTCGGCCAACGTTGAACGGATTTTTAATATTGTAAATTTAAATAAAACAAAAACCAGAAATGCTTTGGATTCTTCAACATTACAAGGAATATTATTTTCTAAAGATTATCTTAAATTAAATAATTCTCAGTGTTTTAATATAGCAATTAAAAATGACTTATTAAAAAAATTTCACACGGAAATGTACCAGAATAAAGTAATATAATACCAAAATTGAATTACTTATTGTTTTTTTAAAATAATAACTTTATTGTTACTTGTAAATATGTACAAACGAATAAATAAATTAATGAAGTTAATACTTATTTTTTTTTGTCTTTTTTAACGTATTTTTGTCATGACGATTTCTTGACGACTTTTTTTTCTAAACTTGACGATTTTGACGATTTTTTTTTTAAAAATTGACGATTTCCCAAAAAAAAAGTTGGCAGCACTGGTCCCCATAATATGAATGGGGGTTATGACCGAATAATTTTCGGTCGTAATCCCAACAGGTAACGGACATAATCCCCATTGGGATTATGACCGTTTTAGAAACGGTCATAGTCCCCACAACCATTATGGGGGTTATGTCCGTGATGAATTCGGTCATAATCCCCATTTCCGTTATGGGGTAATGTCCGTGGGGATTATGTCCTGTCACCGCAAAGAACACATAGTTTTATAGTCAAATTCAAGATTTCCCATTAAAAAAATTAAAACAAAATAACCCTTAATGGGCAACCTTTAAATTGACTGGTTTTTTTGGTGTTTGTGTTAATTTTGGGGCTTTGGTGTGTTCTAGACTCAATTCAGTACGTCCAAGTTTTTGTGATTTTTTCCTAAAAATAACCTCTGAAAACTCTTTCCCATGGTTAAACACTGACGAACTTTTTCAACACTCAAAAAATATTCATTTGGCTAACAAACTTTTATTTTATTTTTATTTCAGTAAAAACAACTGTTAAAAAAACAACTGTCATTCAACATATTTTCGTTGGAATATTAAAAAACCGCTAATTCAGCACTTTTTCGGTGTCTCCTGAAAAGAGTTCGTAAGTTGCGCAAACAAAATAAGACATGATTTTATATAATATACCCCTTGTTATACCGAATTTTTCTACACTCAAAAAATTATGTCATTAACTGATTGTAGTTTATTTAAAAAGTTTTCCGTTTAGTCGTTTTTAAAAGAAAAAACATTTGTTTGATGTTCAGTTTTTATTAATGACTACTTCAGTCCTTTGTTTCAAAAATAACGCACTAAAAAATAAAGACTTTCATTAACATTTAATTTTTAAAGTCATTTATTTTTGTTCTGTAAGTAAAAACTACTGATTATTCTTTTGATTTTTAATGGTTTTTGTACGTAATTTTTTTTTTAAATTGTTGGTATTTTTTAATGAAAATATCATTAGTTTTTACCTACACAAGTCAGTTATTTTTTTGTAGAAAAAAAAAATCAAAAAATTATTTATAGAAATATAAAAACATGTTTGTATCAAGTGGCTTTGGCACGATGGGTAGAGTGTCTGGCCAGAATGTAGTTGATTGCGGGATCGATTCCCCAAAAATTTTATTAAAAATTTTAAAAAAAAATATTTCAATAAAAAATTGTAAAAAATTACCTACGAAATCATTAATTTTTATTGTTTTCGTAGGTTATTTTTTTGAAATTTGTTGGTAAAAATAATAGAACTATTATTAATTTTTAATGTTTTCGTTGGTTATTTTTTTCGAATTTGTTGGTAAAAAAGAGTGAAAAAAACGTAATTTTTTAATGTTTAATGTTATTTATTTTAGAAAATTTTGTCAACAGTAAAAAATAAATGTTGATGTTTCTTAAAACAAATGAATAATTACTGGGATGGTTTTCAATTGTTTATTCACTGGTTTTAAGTGTGTTTTTCATTTGTTTTTGCCTACAAAATATTTTGAGTGTAGCACTAAAAGTTTTTGAGTTATTCGCCCTTTAAAATAAAAAATTGGTAATAATTTTTTTTTTGGTGATACGTTAGTGACTAAACATATGACTCGATTTTGTATAAAATAGACTTTAATATTCTAAATCTGCCGTCCAAATTTTTCTAACGCGTACCGTTTTTGAGGTTTACGGAGTTTGAATCCAATGTATTGCTCTAATGTTCTTTATATTCATTATAAATAAACCAAATTTTCAATCGCGAATATCTCGAAAACGGAACATAATAGAATAACTAATATTGCTGATTTGGAATCACGAGGTCCCTTCATAAAAAAATCGAGCCCTATTTGTGGAAGCATCGTTAGAATACGTTATTGTGAAATTGTTAATTTTTTGAACTGTTAAACATGGAATATCCCGATAACAGAATCATTTGGAATCATGAAATTACTTTATCTGCCTTAAAATATAAAAATCCATCATTCCTTGAACTTTTCTTTATAATAAAACTTAAAGATTCTGTGCGCTTTTTCAATAAATTGGTGAAGATCAAAATAGTCTCATACATTTTGCGTTAAGGTAACTCTTGATTCACGAACTGTAAAATTAATTCAAGATACATTTTCTTATTGTTGCACGTAGGCAGAGCTTCAAAGGATTTCATTCCCTAATTCGATTTGGCATTCTAAATGAAAATTTAGTGATTGTATTCCCAAATCACATTTTAGCGAATTGAATAAATTCATTTTAGACTCATTCAATTTAAAAATATCAAATGCATTCGATTTATTTTTCATTCGACTTTCAAAAATCGAATGCATTCGATTTTTTTTCATTCGACTTTTAAAAATCGAATGCATTCCATTGCGAATGCAATCGATTTTCTTTTCATTCACTTTGAAAAATCGAATGGCTTATTCATTTATTGCATAAAAAACTTAAAAAACTAACCATAATAGAGCAAAATGGAGCCAATTTTTTGTCCAACACTCTTGACAATTTTTGTCATGTAGGTAGTTAAATACTGTGTGTTATGTGCATTTTTTAAAATTTTTGGGAATACCTTTTTTTAATTCAAAATTAGGGCCCTTTAGGGTCATCATATGTAAAGAGAGTCGGCAATACTATGGACAACAATTTGGCTCCGTTTTGCTCTATCTATTTAAAAAATCTCATAACATTTGCAGTGGAATGATAAAAAATCGAATGCATTCGATTTTTCTAAATCGAACGAACAAGAAATCGAATGCATTCATTTGTTCCATTCAATCGAATGAATTCCAATGACTGCATTCAATGTTGATTTATGAAATCGAATGCATTCACTGACTATGAAAATTAAATGATTTTTTTTTGAGAATTCATTCGAAAAGGATTTCATTCTTCGAAGCTCTGCACGTAGGTTATAAAAAACTACTCTACTCGACGACTTTTTTGCATAGTATTATCGAATAAAATTATTTTTTAAGGTGAAATGTTCAAAAAGCAGTACAATCAGTACACAGAAAATAATATCGTAATTTTTTTTTTAATTAAAAATGGATTTGATATTAAATTTAACTTCAATTAAACATTTTAATTGATTCAATTAATGTTTTAATTGAATTCTTAACTTTACTGAAAACAAAAATAAAATAAACAAATGAAACCGGTTTTGTATGCATTAGTGTTAGTAGCCAATGAAAAAATAATAATGAAAAAACAACAAAAAAAACTTTTGAACTATTGTTTTGTATATTTTGGTGGTAGCAGTCAATGAATACATAAAACGCAACAAAAAAATTTAGTTTCATTGTTTTCTTTAAGGCGAGTGGTCGTTGCGGATAAAGTGTTTTGCTAATGAAATGTGTACAGTTGAAACAAAAAAAAAATAATATGAGGCATTTGCCTTGTGTTTTGCACATTGAAATATAATACAATTTTTTTTGTTTCAACTTTACTAAAGCGACAAAAATGCATGCAATAACAAGATTTAAAAATAAAAATTTAGTTTTTAATACTTATTGATATTTTAAAATAGTACTATAATGTTTCTATGCAAAACTATACCAACTGTTTATATTTAATAAAGAAAATAAATTTCTTAATAATATAAAACAAAAAAATTCTATGTTTATTTATTTTAGGGCATTTTTTGAAGTTTAACTTTTAAAATTAAATTGAGTTTTGGTCTTTTTTCAATTAAGCATTTTATGTGAATCAATAAATCTATATTATTGATTTTCAATTTTATATTATTTTTTTTTAGTTTATTTAATTACAATTTTAATTGGTTTTCCATTTTATTTTCAATTAAAACTTTAATTGATTCAATTAACAATTTAATTAAGTTTTAAAACTATTTTCAAACAAAATGAGTAATTAATATGCGCATTTTCGTGATACGTCCGAAATCAATTAATTTTTTAATTGAATCAACGAATTTCGTAATTGAAATTCATTTTTATTTTTTTCTGTGTACATATTTAAAAAAAACAGTACAAATCAGGACATCGTTTTTTGCTCAGTACACGTGACCACAGTACAATTGGTAAGCCTACATATATAGTAAAATGTTATGCCCAACATTTTCGAAGAACATTTTATCCCCGCCCTCCCCTTTTTTCGGGGTTATTTTCACGATTTGTTTAAATAAAGCCAAGAAATACCGCTATATTTCACAAAAATATTTGTCATAATATTTTCTTCCAAAGTTGCTGAACACAACCAACACCTCAAATGGAAGGAAAGCAAAGTTTTGTAAATATACCGATATGCTGCTGGAACACCCAAAGCTGGGAAATTTTAGCCGTCTCTAAAATAATTTTCCGATGTGATCTTTCTAAACGCCGACACACGTATATCTTTTTTGTGTCTCCTCTACCAGAATCAATCGTCGCGACGCGTCGAAACCCCGTATTTTTTTTAGTGTTGTACTATTTTATAAACATTTAAATATAACTGAAAATGGTTATGTTATATAAATGAAGTTTCATTTGTTTGAACCGTATTTTCTGTTGAATTTACTTACATAATATTTTGAGTGTATAATATAAAATTCATTGTTGGTAGGATTTCACACTTGGTTTTTAACATCTTGAACAATTTTTTAAGCAGAAAAATGATTTTTGGAGAAAAATGTTTGACTTAACTGCATTCGTATTGCGCCTTAATCAACGCTTAAAGGAATGCTTCAATCAGCACAGAAAATATACATGACTTTATTTCATCCTTATGACACCTAATCAGCTATACCAAATTGCGGCATTGCCCATAAAAAATGTGTATAAAAAGAGCTTGTTTAAAAGCTTCCTTTGACTCGTGAATCCCTTTCAAAAGCAGCTTTCATTTACGCAAAATATCTGCTGGGTAGTTTCTTATTATTTTGTCCCTCTTCTTATTTTCCGTTTTCCAAACTATCAAATTACAGGAATAGTTATTCAAACGAAACCTTACCGTAACGCAGATAGAAACTACCGTAATCGTCAACAAAAAGACCACACCTGCTCTATGGGTTCACATTTAATATACACAATCTCCAATACGGTGTCGTTTGGATAACCCAGTCTCAATGGGCATCACAAGAAAGCATATGGTATACTAGTATGCTTGCTCCTAGCGGGCAGCCATACAATAAAATTTGTAGAATCAGTTTTGCTGAAAATTAAAGTTTGCTATGTTAAGTATTTAAAAAAATATTTCATCTCTTTTTTATTAAAAAATTGGTAGCCCTGAAAAGGGCTGTGTGATCTGGTTAAAAATTGCTGATCCATTAGGTGGTAGTTAATCCAATTCCTAAATAGCACCGATTTTTTATATATCTTTTTAATAACAGATCAATTTAAGTATCCAAATTTATTAAATTTAAAGGTGTAACGGCGAACTCGTGCACATTAAGTTGGAACACACGTGGCTTAAAATGCTGAAAAGAAAAGAGAAGAGAAAAAATACATTAATATTTTGGTAATTGGAAAAATTTTGTCAAAAAAGCTTGAGTTTAAAAAATATTTAGAGTTTTTTATATAAATAATAATAATTACCTTGTGTCTAAGTTGCCAACAGCTTAAGTAAAGTCTCGGTCTGGGTTTTCGATACGTTTATTTGTTTCAAATTTTGTTTATCTTAGCTGTTGAGTTTTTTTGTTCATAGTTTCAAGCTTTTCTTAAACCATAAAGACGGTTTTCAATATCCAGTCTCTCTTTTGTTCTCCGCTTTCACTCTCAGTCAATCTTTTTAATACTGTCATTCTCTCTGTATCTCTCTCGTATGCTGCATTGTGGCACTTCTACGAGCTCCAAAAAAAATCTCTTCTAACTGCGATCTCGCACTGTTTTTAAAACCTCCAGGTAAGTGCTTATCAGGCTTTCTTTACCACTGTGAGGGTTTTTTTCTTCTCAATTTTCAAATATCATCAACACTCTTTATGATAAAGCCAGCAAAGCTTTAGTTCGTGATAATTTTATGACGGTGAGAGTTTTATTTATTTTGAAGAGTTTAAAATAAAAAATCATAAATTATTAAGACACGCTTGTCTTGATGGCTGCTAAAGAGCGTTGTTCATAATAAAACAGAAATCATAATTTCATGGCTCAATCATCGAGTTGAGTTTGGGTGAGCGCTCGAGACGAATACCAACGAAATTATATAGCAAAAACAAAAAATATGTTTTCTCACTGTTTCCATAATAGAAATGAAATAAAAAACGAAATAAGATGAGAGCGTTCTTAAGCGGTTTTCTCTTTCTTAATGCAGAATTGACGTAAAGCGGCTAGCGAATTGGATGTAGTGAGATTTTCGGGAGAATCAATTTTACTACTGAGTAAAGTAGGATTTTGTGGTTGTGGACGATTGCTAATGGTGGACGAGTTGGTAGTACTACCCAAAGAATCAAACATAGAAGAAAGAGCATTAAGCGAATCGCTAGGATATTTCTTTTCCCCACCATCGTATGATTTAATGCTGGAAGCGGGCGATTTAGGTGTCAGAGAACGATGACTATCGGTGGGACTACGTGGTGGTACGGCACGTGGCTGTGGACTAACAGTTTTTGGTGATGGAACATTGCATTCTTTGGTGGTGTTGTTATTATTATTGTTGGAGTAGTCAGTAACACCATTAGTTGCAACATCACGTTCTGTTCTCCTTTCCTTAGGACTTCGTTGTAAATCGCGTTCCTCTTCTTTTTCATCATCTAATTCATGTTTAATTTCCATTTTTATGTTTTGCATATGTTGTTCACGTTGTTGTATGGGTGAGTGCATCTTTTCCATTTCTAACTCCTTTTTGATCTCCATGTCATAGTCCATTTTATGAGAAACCTCCTCAACATCTAGCTTCTCCGGAGTAGGAATTTCTAGCTTCCTAGAATCATTATGTGTCTCAGCACTACATTCACTAGCACTGCGTTCACTGCTAGTATAACGATAATGTTGATAGTAAGGATCATTAGCATCAATCAACGGTTTATTGTAGTCTACGGTTTCATCAATACCCAGACGTTTTAGTATACTGGAAGCCACAGGTGAGGTATTTTTGGTGGACGAATTTGAAGGACTGGATGCTGGCAAAGCGGTATGCCTGGTTGGTGTATCAAAACTAGTAGTAAACATTTGTTCGATGGCACTTAAGACCGAAGAGGAACCCTGTTGTGTTTTGGTGGTGCCATTTTTGGGAGACTCCATAAGTTCTGGTGATTTAGTTTTAGCAAGTTGTGTCATGGCTGCCAAGTTATTTTTAGCAGCTTCATCTGACTTAATACCCGAAATATATTGACGCATACGTTCAGCAAATAAAGCGGCCTCAGTCTTATCTGAGCCGGGTCCCATGCCGGGACGTTGTTGCATTTTCATTTCCATATCTGGTTCAGCTTGATCTTGAGCACCTTTCATTTCTAACAACTTTCGGACCGGCAATGATTTCTCTCTTTTCTTAGGAGCCGGTCTTTTGCGATTGCCAGCTCCACTCATGGATTGCATGAGAGGTTCAGCATAATGATTATTTTTGGCCATATGATTACTGAGATCACCCAAAGAGTTAAAAGCTTTATCACACACTTTACAGGTTAACACTGCACTGAGGGTACGACTTTCTTCAGAGCTTAAGCTATTTTGACCATCTTTATTTTCTCCCGAGGAGTTGGAAGATTTCATTGAGATCGTTTGTTCTTGTGACAAGATGTTAGTGTAATGCTGGGTTTCTTGCATATGTCTGGTCATTTCATTCAAAGAACGGAAACTTTCACCGCAACGCATACATTTCAAAATCTGCATAGCTTGTTCGACACCCTTGCCCAACCAAACATTTTGACCTCTTACCAACTTGCGGGGCAGAGGAGTTGGTTGATCCCCACGAAATTGGAATGCATTTTTGGATGCCTGAGAAGGTCCATTATTATTGGATTTATTAGATTGTTGCCGATGGTGAGAGCCTCCAGCTGGTTGTGGATTTTGCTGCACTGGTGGTCTATCATTAGCTGTAGGCAAATTACCAAATGGTGGCACATTAACACCACAATGTTTGCTATCTTTCATGTGGGTAGTTAATGTCTCCAAGGTAGCAAAACTTTGTTTGCACCATACACAACGGAATACTGAACTGGCTACACCCTTATTTTGCCAATGTGACTGCCAGATATTATGACGGGTTTTGGTTATACCTTCAGTAGAAGGTGGTATGGGATTATTAGCCGCCGGTGCTGGAGGTTGAGGATTAACAGGTTGAGCCTGTGGTTGCCGAGATTCCATTGAAGATCTTGCCGATTTCTCTTTACGGGGACCTTTAACAATATCAGACATTTTCTCTAGTGGATCTACTACCAAATCACTTTTGCCATTCCAATCTGGAAATTGTCCAGATCTAAAGATATTTGCTGCAGCAACAGCTGCCAAATAAGGATTTACACCTGGCATTAGATGGTTATGATTAGGATGAGCTTGTGGAGGTGGTGGTTGGGCTGTCATAGGAGGACTATCTGATTTAAATATTTTCTTATTAACATGTATTTGGCCTATAGTCGAATCTGGTTCTGGTTCATCTTCTGCGGAACGTTTACGAGTTCCCGTCGACAGATCTAAAGGATTATTAGCATCATTAGCTTCTTCCTCTTCGTCTTCCTCATCAGAGACTGCTGGTTCAGCTGAACCGCCACGTGCAAACATATTAGTACGGAAATCTAAAGCTTCGGAATGATTACTAGAAGCAGTGGGTGAAGCTTGAGGTGGTAATTTAAACGAAGCAGCGGCTTCTGAGGGTAGAGGTAATGGCAAGCGAGAACCGCCAGCAGCGGACGATGGACCTAAAGGAAATCCATACTGTTGAGCAGCTGCCGCCACCATATGTAAATAGGCTTCCATGGATGAAGGTTGACCTGGTAAATTTGGAATGGCTGGAAATACGTTATTGGGCGAATTAGGCAATGGTAAAATACCAGCTGGTGCTTGATTTATGGAATTGTCACGATGATCTTTGCCATTTTCTGAAGAGTTAGATTCATGTGAAGGACAACGTTCACTGGAATTGGCTGATTCTGTAGAACGGGGCCGTGCTGTGGGTAAAGCCCTAAAAGAACACACAAAAAAATATATAAAAAATTAAATTTATGTTCGCTAACAGATACATTTTTTAATATGTACATAATAAATCTTAAAAACTCTGCAATGCCGTCGCTAAATATTTTACTCCTACTCTTTTTTTTCTCTACTACAAATACTTCTTCTACGAAAACTAAAAATATGCATAATAAAAAATGGAGCCCATTAAAATTTAAAAAATGTTTTCTATCACCACTAAACGATTTCAACTAATCTTAAAAATAGCTCACAATATGTCAACATTTTTTATTTGTTATGCAAATAAAGCGAAACGAAATAAAACAAAAAAAAATATATATGTATATTCAAACAAATAACATTTTATTAATCTTCATCTCTTTCTATAAAAAAAAAAAAGATATTTAAACAAAAAACGTGTGGCTCATTCAATCAAAAGACATACAGGTACAGTGGTTATGAAGTGTGAAATTGTCCATAGCAAATTAAAAATTTTCAAAAGAGACTTTTGAATGTTATAAAATAAACTATTTTTGCAGTTTAGGGAGACTATAAAATACTGTTATTAAAAATGTTTTACAACTCGGAAATGAAAAACTGCCAACAGATTTCTTTTTTACTTAAACCAATGCTCTGGGGATCGGGATAATTAGGAATGGAAAGAGGGAATAGTGTTTTTGGATATTTGATTTAAATTTTCGTAAGTTATAAGTACCAGGATAGACCTCTGAGGGGAAATCAATCCACATACGAATCGTGCGATTAAAAACCAATTTTCTCTACAATGCGTTGTGCGAAACTCAAGACAATCAACAAAAATCGGGTGTGCTCTACAAGATAAGCTACTATTATGAACAAACACTCGGGTTTGGGGATTAATTTCACTTATCACAGCTGAACACCTTGCATAATAATAAAGATAGAAAAGTGTCACATAACACACTTTCCGGTGATGCTCCAATGAATCAATCGTGTTGGATATACTACTGTCATTAATAAGTTTCACTGGCCTCCGTCCTGAATACGGTACAGAAATTTCAGAATATATGCTTAAGAATCCATATACGAGAGTTGCATTTCATTTTCGGCTGGAAATAGCTGGTATGATCGTAAGTAAATCAGATGGAGTGAGGTAAGTCCTGCACCGTTTCAGAAAACCAAGCCACTTGAATGCCTCTTTGGACACTTGAAATATGTGTTTATTCCAACGGTTTATCCAATTCCTGAAAACCTATGCCATCCATACATACAGATGACAATGCTAATTCCACAGCCCATCTGTAGTTTAACATGCAACATTGGGTCTTGAGTGCATTAAAGTCGATCTTATTCGCTCGACCAAATTCGGAGGTTGTAGAAAGGTCCTGGTTGAGTTTGTCATTCATGTTCTGCCGCATGTCCTCTATCTCCAAAGAGCTTGGCCTGTGATCGAATGAAATAGAATGACAAATGTTGCTGTCATTTGTAAAAGAGAAGATTCGATTGACGGTCTGACCAAGAAGGTCCTTAATAAAAATGAGGAATAGAGTAGGAGAAAGACCACAACCTTGCGGTACCACTGAATTTAGATGAAACTCGTTTAATGAAAACTCATCTAAAACAACACGTTTAGTGCGGTCTCTGAGAAAACTTGTTTTAAACCGAAAGAATTCATTACCAACACCAAAAGCAAGAAGCTTAGCCACGAGTGCCCGAGCCACTCACGATCAAACGCCTTGGAAATATCTAGAGCAGCGGTGCCCAAAAAGAGAATTTCTTTTGTTTTTTTCGCTCTCTGTTGTTAGTTTCGTTGTCGTTCATATTGTGTGTGTGTGTCTTCGTTGATCTCTAACAAGTGTTTGGGCACCATTGATCTAGAGCAACTACATTACTCTCGCCAAAGTGGTGTATGGAACGACTCCAACGTTCTGATGTAAACACCAACAGGTCTCTAAGGAAACCGTGCTGTCAATATTTCACCAGATGGTAGTTAACCATGCCTCCATTTGCGCAGAGCAAATTGTAATTCGGCAATAATGTTAATTTTTTTTGTTGACCGCACCCTTTTTAGAGATTGGCTGGACATTGGTAACCTTCCAGCAGTAGGGGAGACTCCCGCACTGTACGAAGATCTGAAAAGGTTTGCCAATGGATGTGCTAACGTAGAAGGGCACTGTTTTAGCACCAGTGCTGAAGTGCCAGCCGGACCCGGTGACTTGTTTACGTTGAGATCCGCAAGAAGTCTTTTAACTGCTAGGATATTCTTTCGAGAACGGGAAGTGGCTGATCGTTTCCAGTAAAAAAAATTGTTGCAACCAGTACATAGAAGAGGTTGGCCAAATCAACCGTGTCGGTAATTAATTATTCATACTTTAAAAGAGTTGGAATAGAAGAACTTGCTCTATTTACTCTATTAACAAACGACTAAAAGGTCTTACTGTCCCGAGGAGCACATAGAACTTTCTCACGTAGACGCCATTCGTATAGAAGTTTTCCGCGTTTAAATACTTTGGTACACACCGTTCTCGCATTTTTGCGATACATATCAGTAACAATTTTCTTTTAGAAAGTAGTCACGACGCGTCGTTTGTAAAAACAACAAATATTTTTGACCCTAAAAGGGTTAATGAATTATAACCCACATCAAGGCCTCTATGGACGTTAGATTTTGTGTAAACCGGCGTCATCCTTCACAACCTAACGACGTTCTTGTTCGAACGCCAATTACTGAACGCTTCCTCTCTAGATCTGACTTCCATTGTTGCCCGTCTGATAAAATCAACACTTGGTTTTTGATTTGGCCGAAATATGCTACGTAGGAAATATTTCATTTCTAGCATAATTATATATACTACCATTTCTGCAGCGGCATCGACGTTGTCGTCTAGAAAACAGAATTTCAAGTTGAAATACCAACAGAAATATTTGAGCTCGGCTTAACGAACTTTTTCATAAAAGAAAAATAGAGCGTATCGGCACTGAGTTCGGAATGCTACGAAGATAGAATATGGAAAAGACGCAGATATAGTACTGTGAAAAAAAATTCTAAACAGTGCCAGTATGTTCACGTCGTGATTTTCAAGGTGAGAAGTGAGGAAGAAGTCGAGAGTGTTCCGCGATTGCCCGTCAACACACGCATTGTGTGTTGGCTCATTGTTTAGAAATTTAAACACAATTTTTAACATATTTTCAGAATCACTTTTTGAGTCGATTTAGCAATGTCTGTCTGTCCGTCCGTCTGTCCATATAACGGTGTAAACACGATACAGGTCGTAATTATCAACCGATTTGGCTGAAATTTTAAACTGAAGCTTCCCAAGGACGAAGCCTATTGAAGTTAGAAAAAATCGGTCCAAGTTTTGACCTAGCCTAATACAAACGTCCCCTTTTAATTGCCTCAAATGACTCTAACAACGGTTTTATAAAAGGTGGTTTGTATTCACAACTAGCCATGCTGAATTTCAAATCACCATCCCGAATTTTAAAGGAATCGGGCCAGATCTTCTTGTAGCCCCCATACAAACCACCTTCACGATATTCACAAAAATCTCTCAAATTTCATGAAAACCTAAAATATTTTATTAAAATTATTTGTATGTATTTAACGCATACTTCAATAACCTTATCAAATCTGATTATTACTGGACCTATAAAAATGTTGTCCGATATTTAGTTAAATCGGTTTATTTGCAACAAATAACTAAAACTAATTAACTTAAACTTGGTTTGTGAGTGTTTTGTACACATTTTAAAAATTTAGCAAAAGATAGATCCCATCGGTCCATGTTTGAACTTGGTATCCATTTTCCGGGAAACAACGGTGTAGGGTATTATTTGGTCGGTCTTGACCCACTATAATTTTCTTGTTTTTTTTTTTTTTAATATTTCTTAAGCATGTAAAACAATCTTATGTCGAAGAAGTTTAAAGTAATGCCCTTGCATCCAGGGTATTGGACCCCTGTTTTTTTTTACGTGTTTCCAACTTGTTAAAAATTCAGTGAGGAACCACAATTTGAGTACGACGAATCACGCGAATCTAACTGTCTTCTAGGAAATCCCTTGTTTTATAAAACTTAAAGATTGATGTTGGTTTCGAGTTAGACAAAAAAAAATAAATTATTTGAAAAAGCTAGATCGATTTAGTTGATCTTACAAGACTTTTTTTAATTTATCGCCAATACTTCAGTATACAATACGTATAATTAATTATATCATGTAAATTATACATCGGTAATACGCACCTGTATACTAAATTAATAATTATAAAACTAAAAAAAGAAAAACATCCTAAAATCTACATATATGTAGATCTATTTTTCTTCTTGCTCTGTGCTTCCCATGCACTGAGTAATTAATAAATTTCTTATAGAGAGTTTACTAAAAATTTCCTTGTCACAGTATTTTCTGTCTGGCCCACTGTGCCTGGGTAATTAAAAAAAAAATATTTAACAATAGAAATAAATTTTTCAAAGATCAAGTCAATTAATGGAATAAACAAAACAAAATTTTATTTGTTTAAGATGAACCAATTACTGAATAACATTAACAAAAAGCCATTAAATGATATTATTCAAAATTCGATCATAAATTTAAATTTGCATAAATTCCTCAAAAAATAAAAAAAAAATATTTCTTTGAAAAAATTAAAAAATACCTTGAGTTTTAAAAATGTAATATATCTACAAAAGGGTTTAAATTAAACATTTTCAGATAGAAGAAAAATATGTGCTGGATTTTCAAAGAACAAAATGATTAATTTCTTATATTGGAAATCGAACAAAATATACGAGTAGTGTTGTCAACTACAGAAAAAAATGCAACAATAAATTTTCAATTTAACCAAATATTGTTTTTGAATAAAAAAAATCTATTAACTTCTCAGTATCTATTAACTTCTTTGTCAGTACAATTAAATTGTTTGTGCATATAACAACGTTTTAATTGAAAATGAACCATCAATGAAAAACTTGTCCTGACACTTTGACATTGTAGGTTAACTGAGTCTTTTATTGAATTATCTCTATCAAGAATGCATCTTTTTAAAACTATTAACATATTTAAAATATTTATAAAATAATTGTCATATAATTTCAATTTAATTAGCAACAATTTAATAATAATTTTATAAAACATATGTACGAAAAAAATAACGTTAATGAAAGCAACTCTGTTATGTTATAATTAAAAAAAAAATAAAATCAAGTTCAAACATGTCTAATAAATATGGATGTACGAGTATACAGTGAAAATATATAGACCCGCAATAAAATTATGTATAATATCTACAATGACAAATAGTTAAAAGTGAAGAATTTATTAAATTTAATTAATTTTTAAATAAATTTGTTTAACTTGAACTAATGCTCACACTATCACACATATCTTTGTCAATAAACTATTTTGAGTTATCTAAAAATTGGTGCCCTACAGTACATCTTACAGGCTGAGTAGATGTTTGGAAAAAATTGTAAATTATTTAAATGGATAAATGATCTTTTATCAGTTACGTGTGTTATCTTGCACTCAATAAAAAATAACTTAAAACAAGAAAATTAACTAAATTCAAAGAAAATTTTTAACGATTAAGCTCAATTGCTATGTTTTTTATACCCTCCTCTCTAGTGATAAATAAGTTTGTCATTCCGTATGCAACACTTCGAAATATCGGTCTAAAACATCTCAAAGTAGATAATTTCATGATCCTTGATCGATTTTAATTAATTTCAAGGATTCGGCTAATTGTAAGTCGAATTTGACTTATCTTATCTACTTGTTTTTTTTTTAGTTCATACACTATAAATTCGGAGTCCAATCATCAGAAATATCTGCTGAAAATACACTCATTTCGATCCATATGAGATCTTAGCCGACGGGGTTTACTAAATATCTATCTTGATTATTATGAAATCAGCAGAGAAATCTGTTGAGGAAACAGAAAAATCTGTTTATTTTAGCAGAAAAATCTGCAGATTTCAGCTGAACAATTTGCTGATTTTAGCAGAAAAATATGCTGAAATTACATCAAGTTTGCACCTGATAAATCTGCTCTTTTTAGCAGACTCAGTTTGTTGAAACTCTGTATTGTTTTAAAGTGCAAAAAAAATCCAACTGTTTTTTAATTTAAACTTAAAAATTTTTTTTTTTTTCAAAATGGGAAAACTAAATATTTCTTCAAAATTAACAAAACACTCTGCAGTTTTTTAAATTTTGTTAATTTTTAGTGTTAGGATTTTAAATTTTACAAAAATTAAAAAAAAAAAAAATACATTTTAATTAACCTAGAAAAATTTTTGGGAAAAAATTTAATTATTTACTATTTATGTAAAATGACAAAATGGTCTGCATAAAATCTGCACAAAAATATTTCAAAATTCAACTAACAAAATCAGTAAAATTTCAGAAATATTTCGGTGGTTTTCTAAAACTGAATGACAGAGAATTTACTTTAAAATATTCATTTCAGCAGAAAAATTTGCTAAAAGTTTGCTAATTATTAGGGATGAGATTTTCATGAACTAAAAACTCAGAAATATGCGCTAAAAAATTAAAAATATGGGCTAAAAAAATTAAAAATATACACTAAAAAATAATATGTGTGCAATAAAATTCTTGTTTGCATAGGAAAAACTTCTTAAAAAGCAAAAATTAACGCCCTGCTTAAATAATAACATTTAAAAGTTTTTTTTTTTTTTTTTTAAATTAATAATTTCTTAAAAAAAAAAAAATTAAAAAGAAAAAAAAATTATTTTTCTTATTTTCAAAATAAATTTTTAAAATTTAAAAAAGTTTTTGAAACAAATAAATTTCAATATGTGTTTTTGCTAATTTATGCCAAATGCAAAAATATGCACTCAAAAGTTGGAAATATGCGCAAAATATGCATTTAAAATCAAAATATGCAAAAATATGCATTTTCACCAAAATATACAAAAACAAATCAATGGCATTTTAATGCAAATTTCTTGAGTCGTAAAGATAATTGGTCGATATCGTTTTTAGACTATCGGCAAAAAACATGCATTTGCATGGAAATCTCATCCCTATTAATTATTATATAAGTTATTTTGTACTACACCATTTGCAGATGTAATTCAAAAAACATCAATTGTAATTTGAAGATTTCAGTTGTGATTCGAAGATGCCAATGTCGAAAAATATCAATTGTTTTTTAAAAAAGATTAACTGCAATTGGAGAAAGATCAATTGTTATTCGAAAAAGACCAATTGTAATTTGAAAGAGGTCAAATGTTATTCGAAGATTTCAATTGTAATTCGAAAAAGCTCAATTGTAGGTAATTCAAAAAAGATTAATTGTAATTCGAAAAATTTCTATTGTAATTTGAAAAAGATCAATTGTTATTCGAAAAATATCTACTTAAATTCCATTGATCTCTTTCTTCATATTACAAATGAAATATTTGCATTACAATTGATCTTTTTCGAATTACAATAGGAATTATCGAATTACTAATGGAATTTCGAATTACAAATGGAATTGGTGAATAACAAGTAGAGTCTTCGAATTACAAATGGAATCTTCAAAAAACAATTGAAATCTTTGAATTATAAACAGGTAACTCTTATTTTTCTCCCCTCTATCCAATATGCAAGTTTCAAGATAATCTGTAGGTGGCCTTACAGAAAGAATTTCAAACGAATTTCAATCAACAAAAACGCGGGTTCAATAAATTTTTTGATTGAAATTCCTCAAATTAAAAAAATTGTTATACCAATCAAAAAATTGTAGGTGATTGATTGAACATTTTTTCAATAAAACTTTTTTTCGATTTTGATCAAAAATTTTATAAATTTTTTATTTATAGTCAATTAAAATAATGATTGATTTAACAAATGAGTTGTAAGCTTATGACAAAATTATCAAAAAAAATCATCTTTTTTGCATTCCAATATGTACACTCAAAATAAATTCTCTGTCCAATCAGCAGAAAAATCTGCTGAAAATACACCCATTTTGAGCCATATGAGAAATCTGCTGAATTTAGCAGACGCGGTTTGCTAAATTTCTGTAGTGATAACCTGGGTTGAATCAGCAGACAAATCTGTCAAGACAGCAGAAAAATCTGCTGATTTCAGCAGAAAAATTTGCTTATTTTAGCAGAAAAAACTGCTGATTTCAGCAGAAAAATCTGCTAATTTCGGCTGAGAAAATTGTTGATTTAAGCAGACAAATTTGAAATTACGCCCAGTTTTAGCAAAATGATATGTTTTCTGTAAAAATATCTTTTTTCATAAATAACAATTTTTTATAAAAATGGAAAAATACAACTTTATAAAATTCTTAATATGAACGAACAAAAAAAACGGCATGTCGCAAAGAATAGAAAGCAAAAATAACACAACATACACAATTATAATAAGAAAAGAAAATACCCTACATTTTTTTAAAATATACCTACGCCCTATCTCCACTCCCTAAGTAGGCTCCCATACAAAATTACATTTTTATAAAATTTGCTCCAACTGTTATTTGTATGGGAGCCTACTTAGGGAGTGGAGATAGGGCGAAGGTATGTTTTAAAAAAATGTTGTAGGGTAAAAATAAATGGGGATCGGTCTCACTAATAGCCCCTCTCGGACGCACCATTGGACCGGTAGAAGCTGATTAAATAAAACAAATTTAGGTGTGTTCAGAGAAAATGATTGGACTAAAAAAATATTGTGGGTCAGTCATACATTTTGTTGCTCTAAGGGCACTATTAGGGCAGTTAGAGCGGTTGGAGCAAATTTTAAAAAATGTCGTTTTGTGTGGGAGCCCTTTTAGAAATTGGAGATAGGGTATTAGTTTGTTCTAAGGAAATGTTAAGACGTAAAAATTAATGGGGGTCGGTCTTATAAAGGACCCCTCTATGACACACCATTGGAGCAGTAGAAATGATTTTAATATTAGAAAATTACAATAAAATTTTTTAAAAAAATTTTAAAAATAGTATTAATCATTATTCCACGATCCTCCTGGGCAAAAAATTTGTAGAATCGATAGAAGTTTTACACAAAAAAATTTCAAAAAAATCGAAGAGTACAAACATTTTCAAAAATGAGATTTAAATTTTAAAACTTAAAAATCGCATACTATAGCGCTTTTAAGATTTTTTTTTAAAAAGCACGTAAAAAAACAAAAATTTGTAAAAAAAAAAATTTGAAATTTGGACCATTATTGAAGAAGTTATGAGTAAAAGAAGTTTAAGTAAAGGAACAAACTACCAATTTTTAAAAATTCGATATCTTTTGAACGGGTCATCAAAAAAATCTGAAAATTTACCACGAAGGAGTTTTCGAAGGGTACTAAAAACTACACAAATTGGGAAAATCTAAAAAAAAAAAATTCAAAGTGTCCGATTTGACATGGAATGCCCCATATACTTTATAGGGTCCTAGACCGATATTTCGATGAGTTACAAACGGAATGACAAACTTATATATACCCTCTATCACTAGGGTGGAGGGTATAAAAATCGTTTGAAACTTGTCGTTCCAAGAATGGTTTTGAATTTGTTATTGCTACGTTTGCGTGCATGAACGGCAGAACTTCTGTTCTTGAAAAGCAACAACAAACTGGCAAAAAATTATCTTTTGTGTATGAGCTGTTTGTTTATGTTCTTTTACATTATATTTTATTAAAGCTTACATATTTAGTGACGCATTTAAGCGGGAGCTATTTATGTTCGTCCACTTTAATTTTCAGAAAGAGATATTTGATTTTTATTTTCGCGAGGCCGACATTTAAAAAAAAAATGCTTAAAAAGAGAAAACAAAAAATATCTGTTAAATATGCGCAAAAATTAAAAAAAATAAATACTTAAAAAAAGATAACAAAAATTATCTGTTAAATTAGCAAAATAATTTGCTGAAAATCTGCACAAAAACTTTGTGAAACTTAGCAAACAGAATCAGTAAAAGTTCTGCAAAATTTCTGTTATTTTCAGAAATTGAATAGCAGAGAACTCTGCTAAAATATTCATTTCAGCAGAAAAATATACTAAAAATTTGTTATTCTTAATTGAATGTCATTTTACAGATTTTTTGACAGAGGTTTTCTTTTAAGTGTAGGAAACCCGATTATTTTATATATTTTTGAGTTAATCTATTCAAATAAATTAAAGCAAAACAAAGACTCATTTAAATTTTGTTGATCAATAGATTTAATTGAAAATTTTTAGCCAATATTTTTTTTTGTGCTCTGAAAGACCTCCCTTGAAAGTAGTGCATTTGTATAGTCGACATTTGCTAAAACTAATAGTTTTACAGTATTTTTTTTTTCGTTAAATGTCTTGATTTTTTTCGTCTATAAATCATATAAAAATTTAGTATCATGTGTCAATATTACTACTTTTTAATATTAGTTTTTAGTATTTTATATATTAAAAATTAAAACTATTAATAAATTTATTGGTTATAAGGTCAGACGAAAAAATTTATTTTAAAAAAAAAATTGTTTATGTTGTACAATAGGGTGGAGCAATATTTATTTCTGCTTAGAGTTGAGGTCGGAACAGTTGCCTTTTTAGGTCATTATCAAAAGCCAAACATGGACCTGTGGAGCAATGTCTTTTGTCATAATAAAATTTTCGGCATAAAAAATATTAAAAATATTTTTTACTTTGTTCGGAACTTCCCGATTTTCAAATCTAAAAGGAACCCAAAGATATTGCCAATTTGTTTTTGTGTGTGAATATTTAAAGTCAACTGTTTCGACCCCGACGGCAATCGATTTTAAAAATAAATATTCTCCATTTATATTTGCTCCGCCCTAATGTATATATTGGAGCAAAACAAAATTCCAAAACTCAGCTATTCATATATTATCGATTTAATGGTTAATAAATTATACAAGTAAATCATAAATTATAATTTTCAAATGCTAAAATATGAAAAATATAACACAATTTTTTTTTGTGATTTTATTAAGAAAAAAATATTTAATGAATAAATATAAAAATCTCTATAATTATTGTGTTACTCCCAAGCAAATTTGAATTAAAAAGCCATTTTTAAATCCCACCCCATAATTATTTGAAATTACTGGCAATATGGCGTTTTTTTAATTCTATTTCAATGAGAATAGATGATGATGATGGTGGTGGTTATAGATCAAAAACATGGCATGTTGATGATGATGATCTATGTGGCCATAATAAAACTGTCATTGTTAATGATTTGTTTATGAAAAAAAAAAACATCCCTATCTAAATGATGTATAGTTAGAAAAATAAAACAATTATAATTCTAAAAAAAAATTAATAATTGAACCGAAAAAACTTTTATATTTTTGAAATTTCGAAATTTTAGTGATAAGAACATAGGCACGTGTGTCAAATTTATGTTTAAAAAAAATAATGGGTCGACTATTTCCATAAGCGTAGTTATATCCTAAGTCTAAGGGGGAACAAGTGCCCCTCCTTCATAGAAAGAATTTGAAACGAATTTAAAAAACAACAAAAACGCGGATTCAATCAATTTTTTTATTGAAATTCCTTCAATAAAGAAAATTGTTATAAAAATCATCAAATTGTAGGTGATTAATTGAATATTTTTCAATCAAAAATTTTTTCGAGTTTGATCACAAATTTGATAAATTTTTTATTTATAGTCAATCAAAATAATGATTGATTTAACAAATGAATTGTAAGCTTATGACAAAATTATAAAAAAATGGATCCTTTTTTCTTTACAAAATGTTGCGAACAATAAAAAAAAGTAAAACCCGACTATTTTTTAATTAATGTATTCAAATAAATTACAGCGAAAACAGTTCTGGCTTGTTGAAAATTTGTAATTCGACCGTTAAAGAAAATAACAAAAATTTTAATGTAACCATTGACTGACTCATTTAATTTTTGTTGATCAATAGATTTAATTGAAAATTTTTAGCCAAACTTTAAAAGTCCTCAGAATTTGATCATTGACATCAGGATTTCGTGTTACACAATTAAAAAAGCGTTATTTTTATACCCTCCACTTAGTGATAGAGGGTATATATAAGTTTGTCATTCTGTTTGTAACTCATCGAAATATCGGTCTGGGACCCCATAAAGTATATATATTCATGATGCCCGATCGATTTTAAGACATTCTAGCGATGTCCGTCTGTCCGTCTGTCTGTCTGTGGAAAATGCTCTCGCGGACAAAATATTGCACAGAGATGACTGAAACTTAACATATATATTGGAAGTTCTCCCGAAAAGTTTGGTATTGCATTTGAGCGATATCGGTTCAGCGGTTCAAAAGTTATGAACGAAAATGTAAGCACACCTCAAAAATTTCAGTACATTCAACATAACCTAAAAATACAAAATGCTTTAATTCGGCTTCTGGTTGACATATGTGAACATAATTTAACACCAAATGGTATTTAAACAAGTACGAACATATTTTTTGACAAAAAAAGAAAAAAATCGCGGATTTTTTTTTTTACCAAAATTTTTTTTCGCGGAAATTTTTTTTAATTTTTTTTTTCAAAAGTAATTTCCTTTTAAATAATGTTGTTTGCAATAATCTTTTTGAAATTTTGGAGGGTATCACTACATTCGGCAAGGCCGAATTTAACTTTTTTACTTGTTTTTACTGAAAAGATTTTAGCTTCTTCGAAATATATTTAATCAAAACTCGTACTGACATATAGCTTGCTTCCTTGCAAAAACATCGTCTCATGAAATAGAGTTCATCACTTCAATTTCAAGGTTCCGCAGAATAAAATAGTAAAAATATCGCTTTTAAGCTGAGCTGTGCTTGAGAGACTTGTATTAACTTGTTTTGTATTCAATAATCACCATTCCGAATTTTAAAGTTATCGGACCAGCCCTACAAACCACCATACAAACCACCTTCCCGATATTCACATAAATCTCGCAAATTTCATGAAAACAGAAAATATTTTATTAAAATTTTGTTTGTGTGTGTTTAAAGCGTACTTTTTTTATAACCTACATAATCAAATCTGATTATTAGGAATGTGATTTCCATGCAAATGCATGTTTTATGTCGATAGTCTAAAAACGATATCGACCAATTATCTTTCCGAATCAAGAAATTGACGTTAAAATGGCATCGATTTGTTTTTGTATATTTTGCTGAAAATGCATGTATTTGCATATTTTGGTTCTTAAGTGCATATTTTGTGCATATTTCCAACTTTTAAGTGCATATTTTTTGCATATTTTGGTATAAATTAGCAAAAACACAAATTGAAATTTATTTTTTCAAAAACTATTTTAAATTATTTTGTAAATAAAAAAAATAAAATTCCTTCATTTGTGTCTGCAATTCCAGATCATGTTGGTAACACAGAAAAAAAAAATTGTCAATACAATTAATTTCATTGTTAATACAATTAAACATTTAATTGAAACTGAGCCTACATTGGATTTTGTCAATACAACATATCAACTTAGTTTTGTCAATTAAATTCATTGTTGTATCAACAATGAAATTAATTGAAAAGTTTGTAATAAATTATATTAACGGAAATAAACATGCTTTAATGTCAATTTATTTAAAAAAAAATCTAAAAATAGAACAAAAGAAATCTCAAAATTAAAAAAAAAAAAAAAACAAAAGCCGGCAGCTGGAATTGAACCCGCAACTACCATGATACGAGTCTAGCACACTACCACAGTGCAATTCCTTGCATATACTTGTAGTTGACTATACGCGTATATTAAAGGAAATTAACTGTTTTTAATGTCATTTAATTTAAAAATAAAATAAAAAACTAAAAATAGAACAAAAAAAAAAGGAAAAAAAAATCGGGCGGCAGCTGGAATCGAACCGGCAACGAACATGGTACAAGTCTAGCACACTACCACCGTGCTATTCCTCATATATATTTGTAGTTGACTTAATGCGTATAAAAGGTGTCTGCAGAATAGCAAAAACAAAATAATCTCCAAATAAAAATAAAAAAATGTTTCCGCCACCTGGCAGCGAACCCGCAATGTTCATGATTCGAGTCTAGCACACTACCACCGTGCTATCGTCACATATTTTTGTGCTTCATTAAATGAGCATTTTGTGCGTTTTTTAACAATGATTTTAATTGATGCATTTAATTGGAAATTAAATTGGATTTTTGTCACATTAACTATATACATTGTTGATACAATTAAAAACGTTGTTGAACTGGAAGCTAGTTGCTAACAATTTGTTTTGTTACTTTTGATTTCACGATATTTTTTTCTGTGTAACCCTTGCGAAATAATGTAAGAGACAAAAAAGTTGAAAGAAAGAATGAAGTGAGGTTGAGATTGCTAGAAATAGAATTGTAGTGTTGGAAACTTTCAAAATTTATTCTGTAGAAACGATAAATATTCACTAGACTGCCCAGAAAAAAAGCGAAGTTTTTATTTTCTTGGGGGATACCTGCAAATTTTGTTCCTTTTTGTGCAAAAAAATTTCGGTTTTTTTGGGATTTTTAAAATAATATCTAGAGGTCGCGATCTCGCGTTTTATAACGATTTATTTTTTTTGGGTTTTTTATTATTTTAAATTGTTAAATATGATTAATATGATAAAATATTAATAATTTCAGACAAAAAAAAATTAAATTAAAAATTAAATATCGCTCATTCCATGAGATGTCTCCCAGCATCTAATCAAATGTTCCTTAATTTATTTGAAATTTTGCACACATGAACACTATGAAGCTATTAAAATAAATCAGTTGTTAGTTCCGAGAAAATCCGTGAATTCGCGAATATATTCGCGTTCGCGAATTCGTGGATTTTCGCGAAACTAAAAACGAATTTATTTTAATTGCTCCATAGTGTACCTGTGTGCGAAATTTCAAATAAATTAAAGAACATTTGATTAGATGCTGGGAGACATCTCATGGAATGAGCGATATTTAATTTTTAATTTATTTTTTTTTTGTCTGAAATTATTAATATTTTATCATATTAATCATATTTAACAATTTAAAATAATAAAAAACTCAAAAAAATAAATCGTTATAAAACGCGAGATCGCGACCTCTAGATATTATTTTAAAAATCCCAAAAAAAAACCCGACATTTTTTTGCACAAAAAGGAACAAAATTTGCAGGTATCCCCCAAGAAAATAAAAACTTTGCTTTTTTTCTGGGCAGTCTAATATTCACATATATAAAAACAGTTTTCATTAACAAGACAAACCGACATTTAAAATCCTACTGATGATGACACTAACTGGGGTGTTTGAAACCGGTATGGGAAATACCAGAAATGTCTATAATTTTTAGAAAATCAATTTTTCTTCTGCATTTTTTCAACTTGAATTCTTATAACAAATATAATTAGAGCCCGTGCTCGATCTGTACTTACAGAAAAAATCAAATAAAATGTTTTCTTTTTTATTTTTTTTTTATAGATTGTCTAAATTTCTAAAAAAAAATATTGCTTAAATTTTTTAGTGCATATTTTTAGGTTTTTTAGTGCATATTTTGGATTTTTTTAGTGCATATCTATCTTAAGCGCATATTTTCGATTTTTTTAGTGCATGAAAGTCTCCGCCATTACATGGCGGTCTTGACCGACAATAATTTTCTTTCTTGTTTTTAGTTGTGACTTAAAAGCATTTGTGTATTGGAAGTAATTTTTGGCAATCAAAAGTGCGAAATGCTTAATTTAATACAACATATAGTCCGGAAATAGATTTAGGTGCTATTGTGGCAAAAGGTGTTGCACTTTCCAATGGTAAATATTTATGACGTAAACACCACAAATGTTTTCGATTTAAAAGCATTCTTGTATTGCAAAGTGCGATTCACAAATTAAACAAAAGCATGAGACAAAAAAAAACAATTGAAAAATAGTGCAAATCACTTTTAAATATTTATAAGTTAATTAAAAATACACAATGAAAACATGCATGTTAAACAAGAGCTTAAAACAAAACGGTTTGCACCCTACAGATAATGAACTAAACTTTAAATAAAATTTAAAAACTAGGAAATACGATTTTTCATTTCTAAACTTAATTTAAAATTTAAATGAAGAAATGCGAAAACTGACATAAAAGTGTAACAGCGTAACAAAATTTGAAAGAAAGCATTTAAATTGGGAGATTTTCAACCTGTTTTAGTTCGTCTACATAAAATTATATTTTTACATCATTTGAAGAAGATCTGAAAGGCTCTGAAGTATTTCGATACAAACAAAAAATATTTTCTACTTTATTATTTGCGAATTGAAGATTTTTTTCGAAAGCTTCTCGTTTCGAATAGAAATACGCGGTAGCCCCCGGATTTTTAATAAAGTTCTGTATTTGTTTCGGCACTTTTTCTGTATCTGTTTCGGAACTTTTTGTTTATCTTTAATTTTACATAAAATATGACGCAAAAGGTTGTCAGACCCCGGAAATTTTTTTTGCGGCTTAAACTTCTTTATGTTTTTCCGTCCGTCTGTTAAAATCACAATAGAACCTAAACAAAAACTGATATATATGTTAATTTAAAAACGGACAAAATTGGTCCAGGGGAAAACATTTTACCCCTAGTAACTGTCACCACCTCCGGAAAAATTAGCTTTTTTATGGATTTTTTTTGTCGTTTTATCAAACATAAAAGTATACTTTGACGCGAGAGTAAGCTACAATGTTAAATAAGGGCAAAATAAATAAGAAAATGCCTTTTTTATTCGTCATCCACCACTTGTGATGTTCACACCTGCTCAACTTAACAGCTTCATAGAGAAAATTCAGAGGAGCAAGTAGAGCACTTTCTTAAATATGTGCAACATTGTAAACATTGCTACCAAGAAACCTACAAAAAACATATAATGAGGACTATATTTGGGAGCCTATTCGATAAAGTGATAAGACACACTTTCGCAAAAATAAAAGCAAAATAAAACTATCCAATTACCAGAAAAATCTGCTGAAAATACTCCCATCGAATTCTATATAAGAAATCTACAGATTTTATCAAATCGCGTCTGACTGCTGTAATTTGTTGGTTTTAGCAGAAAAATCTGCTGAAATCACATCGAGTAAATTCAGAAACTTGTATAAAATTGAAAAATAGGGTATATTTAATAAGTTAATCAAATTCTAAATATGAAACGAAGTAACATTAGCATTTCGCGACAGGCACACTTATAATATAAAAACTTCTTAGGCTGGATTCATTGAGTAATAAAATAACTCTCCGTTTAATTTAACTTTTTCATACAAACTTTGACATAAGGCTCCGTTAAATCGGCAGTTAGCAGCTAACTTTTCATTGAGTAATCCACCCTTAAAGTCGTAATTCCAACGGTGTTTTTGAATTTTGTTTAAGTTTGCGTGTTAAAAATAAACCCTCGGTCCAATCAGAAGAAAAATCTGCTCAAAATACACCTATTCAAAAAAGTAGTGTCAAAACAGCAGAAAAATTTGCAGATGTCTGCTGCAGAAAAATCAGCTGATTTCAGATAAATAATCTTAAGATTTAAAATGTATTTTAAGTATGTCAAAAATAATTAATAACAAGAAAGTTATAGTCGGTCAAGACCGGCCATATAATACCCTACACCGGCGTTACCCGGAAAATAAGTCACAAGTTCAAACATGGACCGATGGTATCTATCTTTTGTTAAATCTTTAATAAGTGTACACTCAAAATAATTCTACAGTAAAAGGTTTAGTAAGTGATATTGTACCAAAATCTACTAATTCGTTACTAATTTTAGTATCTTCAAAGTACTAACATTAGTAATTTTTACTGGATTTGACTAATATTAGTTAAAAATTTTAGTATTGGGTACCAATTTCTGCACTAGGTCCTTTTGGACTAAAATTAGTTAAATTTTTAGTATTGAATACCCACGTTTTTTTTTGGGTGTAAAAAACACCCACAAACCAAGATTTAGTGAATAACGCTTCTATTTGTTTCAAACGCAACACTTTAACTGAATATCGGGCGAAATTTTTATATAAGTCTAGGTCCAAAAATGGTCTGATAATAATCAGATTTGATAAAATATTTTTGATTTTCATGAAATTTGAGAGATTTTTGTGAATATCGGGAAGGTGGTTTGTATGGGGGCTACAAGAAGAACTGGTCCGATTGCTTTAAAATTCGGCATGGTACAAAACACGATTACCTATAGGTTACCTTTTTTAAAACCGTTGTTAGAGTCATTTGAGGGAAATTAAAAGGGGACGTTTGTATGGGGGCTAGGTCAAAATATGAACCAATTTTTTTCCATTCCAATAAGCTTTGTTTTTGGGCCAAAAGAAACTTTCAAATTTAAGTTAAATCGGTGTATAATTGCGACCTGTATCGTGTTTACACCGTTACATGAACAGACGGACGGACGGACATTGCTAAATCGACTCAAAAAGTGATTCTGAGTCGATCGGTATACTTGAAGGTGGGTCTAGAACCAATATTTTGGGTAGTTACAAACATCAGCACAAACTCATTATACCCTGTACCACAGAGTGGTGTAGGGTATAATAATAAATATGTGTGTTGTTCGACCTTTTGTTGCAATTTTATGGCGTTTTCTTTTCTGAAACAAAATGTTGCACACTTAAACAGTATCATTTGTAAAATGTAGCCACAACCCTTTCAATGGATTGCCAGTTTTGTGATTACAAAAGAACACAAAAAATTGAGAAAATTTTTCTTTCAACCAAAACATTGGCAATCAGCTGTTTTTTATACAAGTTTCCTATCCCGTCATTTTATGAAAGTGTGAAAAGTATGACATTTTGAAACTTTACGAAGGCAACATTTTGGGACATAAACATCATAAATTTTAAAAGTGGTGCCAGTTTTTTAGAAAAGAACACAAAAATTGCAATTTTTTTTGAAGGGAAGGTAAAAAATGTGACATTTTTGGCAAGAAAAGAAAACGCCATTAGTTTTATTAAAATCAGACTTCAAAATATTTTGAGAAATTTTTTTTTTCTGAAACTTATAAAAAAGCCATAATTTCTGTAAAATTAGCAAATATTCTGCTTTTTTATTATTTTCAAAAACTAAATGCCAGAGAATTTAGTTAAAACATCTATTTCAGCAATAAAGTTTGCTGGTTCAAACTAAAAGTGCTTTTACAGATTTTTTCGAAATTTTCTTCGGTGTGTTCTTTAAGAACATCAACTAACTGCCAAGCCAGCAAAATTATCTTTTGTGTATGATGTGTTTGTTTCTGTTCTTGTGCCTTTGAAGTTCTTAAAGCTCACATATTTTGTGACGCATTTAAACGGAAGCTATTTATATTCCTCTAGTTAAATTTTCAGATGCATTTGAATTATTTTTTAAGAACATCAACAAACTGACGATCCAGAAAAATAATCTTTTGTGTATGATGTGTTTGTTTCTGTTCTTGTGCCTTTGAAGTTCTTAAAGCTCACATATTTTGTGACGCATTTAAACGGGAGCTATTTATATTCGTCTATTTTAACTTGCAGATGCATTTGATTTGGATTTTTGCGAGGCAGAAATTAAAAAAAAATTGTTATAAAAAAGATTACTAAATATATCTGTTAAATTAGCAAAATAATCTACTAAAAATCTAAAAAAAAACTTTGTGAAACTCAACAAATAGAATCAGTAAAAAAAGCAAAACTTCAGTTGTTTTCTGAAATTGAATGACAGAGAATTCTGTTTAAATATTAATTTTAGCAGAAAAACCAGCAAAAAAATTTTTATTTATAATTGAAAGTCATTTTACAATATTGTTTGTCTTTTAAGTATACACATTTCTAGGTTCCTTAACATCAACTTGTACAATTTTAGTTAATTTATAGCTTTTAAGTGTACTTTTATTTTATTTAAATAAAGAGAACACCAAATATTTTTGCGTTTCCTTAATGTCATTGCACTCAGAAACAAAACTCTGTCGAAAAATCTGTAAAACAACTTTCAGTTTGAATTCACAAACTTTGTGAATTGCACTCGGAAACAAAACTCTGTCGAAAAATCTGTAAAACAACTTTCAGTTTGAATTCACAAACTTTGGGGAGATTTTTCTGCTAAAATGGATATCGTATCATTTAGTTTTAGAAAATAGTTGAAATCAGCTGTTGCAATTTTACAGAAATATTTAGGTATCCTATTGTCAAAAAAAAATTTTTTTTTAAAGATTTAATTTAAAAAAAAAAATTGTGAAAACTGTATAATTAAAAAAAAATTGGAAAATTTTCTTAACAAAAAAAAAAATTACAATCGCTTTTTTTATAAGTTTTAGGCAAAAAAATTATGTTCAAAATCTTTTTTAAGTCTTTTAACATAAATAAAATACATTTTAAATGTATTTTATGCTGATATCAGCAGACTTTCAGCTGTCGCAGCAGATTTTTTTATATGACTTAAAATGGGTGTATTTTCAGCAAATTTTAATGCTGATTGGACTGAGGTTTTAATTTAAAGGTACACTCAGAAAATTATGTAAGTTACTACATGTTAGTTGTTTGTATATTTTACAGTAGTTAGTTGTTTTCAACTACAAACTCAGTTGTTTTTGTATGAAAAATATCAAACAACTATTTCTGTTAGTTATTTTAAGTAGTTTTTTTGATTAACTAACAAAAAAGTACTGTGATGTAGTAACAGTTATTTAAAGTAGTTAATTTTATTTTTTATCTCTGAAAAATTTTCATTTTTTTTTTCCAAAAAATAAAAATAAATTTTCGTTTTTCTTATTTTTCACAACTTTAAAAAAAAAAAAATATTTGGTCTTTCAAATTTTTTGAAAAAAAAAAAAAATATTTATTGATTATTTTATTTTTACTACATTTTAGTTGTATTGACTACAAATGTAAGTAGTTTTTATTACATAAGTCAGTTGTTTTTTTGTCAGTTAAAATAACTAACATTGTTAGTTGATTTAACTGAAAAAGTAGTTGACCCCAAAACAACTTACAAAGTAGTTATTTTAACTGACATTTTCAGTTGATTTTACTAACATAATTTTTTGAGTGTAAATAATTTTCAAAAAACTACAGTCAAACTCGGTTATAACGAACTCGGTTATAACGAATTCTCGGTTATAACGAACTAATTCTAAAGTCCCGACGTTTTGGCATCAATTTTCACACAAAATACTTCTTTTATAACGAACTCGGTTATAACGAATCCTCGGTTAAAGCGAACTGTTTATTATAGTCCCACGAACACAATTTCATGTATATTTACCTTTTATAACTAACTCCCATAAATATTTTTTAATGTGTGGCAATCATGTTTATCAAACTAACAAAAGGTTGGAATTTTTTTGGTTTATATTAAAATTTGAATAAAATTTATTAATATTTTTAATAATTCCTTCTCAATAAGTAGTTTATTGACGAAAAAACATCAAATGAAACAAAATTTTATCTATTTTTTTTTTGGAAATAAAACTAGGTTTATAAAAAATATACACCGCTTATAGCGAACTTCGCTTATAACGAACTATTTTTACTGGTCCCTCGTTCGTTATAACCGGGTTCGACTGTAATATAAAATAGCAACAATAGTGGTAGATATAATTTAAGAAGAATAAATTTAGTACTGTCAGATTCGAAAGGCATTATTTTCGACAAGGTTCTCAAACAAAAGAAAAATATGTTTTTGGGTTAGTTACAACCGAAAAATATTTCTTTAAAAAAAACTGTTTTTTTTTTGTGCGCATTTATTTAAAAAAATCTAATTTTCTTATAAGAATCACAGAAGCTTTCTACAAAATCTTATAAATATATTTTCATTGAAAAAAATATAAAATTTTAAATTTGAAAAGCGTTAGCAATACAGGTGATACATCATGTTAAAGCTTAAAAATTTAGAACTTATATCACCGCTAGAGGGCGCATTATAACAATGGTAATAACACAATATAATCTTTATGTGCCCTTTAAGTTTTGTAAAAAAGTTATGGTGAGCTTTAGGTGCCATTTGAATCAAAAAAACTACATTTTCATCAGGTGCAGAATCAATTAAAAAACCATTAGCGAAACAAGCCGATATTTAAATCCTATGGTTAACTGGAACTGTTTAAAACCGGTATAGGAATACCAGAAATGTGTATAATTTTTAGAAATTAGATTTACTTCTACATTTTTCAGCTTAAACCCATATAAAACAAGTAAAAAAGTTAAATTCGGCCTTGCCGAATGTATTGATACTCTCCACAATTTCAAAAAGATTATTTCAAAAAACGTTTTTTAAAAGGAAATTACTTTTGAAAAAAAAAATTAAAAAAATCCGCGATTTTTCTTTTTTTGTCAAAAAATATGTTCGTACTTGTTTAAATACCATTTAGTGTTTACATATGTCAATCAGCAGCCGAATTAAAGAATTTTGTATTTTTAGGTTATGTTGAATATACTAAAATTGTTGAGGTGTCGTTGCATTTTCGTTCATAACTTTTGAACCGCTGAACCGATATCGCTCAAATGCAATACCAAACTTCTCGGGAGAACTTCCAATAAATATGTTAAGTTTCAGTCATCTCTGTGCAATATTTAGTCCGCGGCAGCATTTTCCACAGACAGACAGACGGACATCGCTAGAATGTCTTAAAATCGATCGGGCATCATGAATATATATACTTTATGGAATGACAAACTTATATATACCCTCTATCACTAAGTGGAGGGTATAAAAACTACATTTTTAATCAGGTGCATTATCATTTAAAAAAACATTTTTTTTATTTTTCACAATTGAACAAAATTATCTTAGAATATTAAAGTTAAAAAGCCTTTCATTATATGTCAATTAATTTAAACTAGCAACTTTATAAATAATTTCTTGAAAATTGTTACTTTAACAATATCATCATAATGATTAGTAAAGAAATGTGACCTCGAGCTAGAATAATCTTTCTCAATACACAGAAAAAAACGAATTGTTATATTGACCCCCATATTTGTGAATACAATAAACTTTTTCACTGAAAGTGCTCCTATACGGAAATTTGTGATATCAACTAATGTTTGTAAATATTGATTGTGGAAAAAAAATTAAAAACAAATTGATAAACGAGTTTGTAATAGTTCTCTAAAATTATTATTTGAATTGACAAACGTACAAAATCTTAAATTTTTTTCAACAAAGAAATTCAACAAACACAAACCAATTTGTTGATCTGACAAACGCTAAAAATCTTATTTTTTTTTTTCAACAAAGAATTTCAACAAACACAAAAACTTTTTGTTGACATGATAAAAAAATTTTGAAATAAAATTACTTGACTAAGTTTGTTGAACTGGCGACCGTTTTTACTAAATGTTTGGTTGATATCATGTTTGGTTGATTTACAATCGATGCTTGTTGATTTAAATTTGACGATTTTATTTTCTGTTTAGTTTTCCAAAAAAGTTTTTTTTAATACAAGAGATTAAATTTGACTCGGTCGAATCTATGAATACCCTCCACTATGCCAAAAACACTTTTTTTAATGATTTCAAATATTTTAACGAAAAAAAAAATATTAAAAAATTCTAACTAGAAAATTTCGGTGGCGAAAGGGTTAAGTTACGTTTTTGTGGACTTGTATACTCGGTACACTCGAATTTCTCATTTAATAAATGTTTTAATTAGGGCACAAAAAAGTCGTTCTATATTCAGCGAAAATTATTGAAAAAGTTTCCAAAGTAAAAAAAAAAATCTTAACAAATTTCCTACACGATTTATATTTCTAACTAATTTATTATAATAAAATATATATTTTATAGTCTAATAAAAATACACAAAAAGAAAAACAAAATTTGATTTAAAACTTACCCAGCATTTAAGGCCTGACGATAGATTTCTAACATTAAAGCTTCGTGCAACATTTTTAAATTTTGATGAATTTTTTTTTTATATTACGGCTACACACAAAATATTAATTTATATATATTTTTAGTATTGTATATATAAAAAAAAAAGTTTTTTTTTTTTGTTTTTAATAATTTTAAATTTTAGGGTGATGATTTTATGATGTTTTGTTTTTGGAGGAAGAGATTTATAGATTTTTTTTTATAGATGTCTTGTGGTTTAATTTTTTGTATATTTTTTTTAAATATTTTTTTTTATTAAAGTATAATTTAAAGTATTTATTTAGTTATAATAAATTATTGTTGTTTTGTGTTTTATATTTGTTTTTTTGCACTATGTACGCGTATAATTTTATGTATTTAGAACTAATGATTTTTTGTTGGGGTTTTTTGTTTTTTTTTTTAAGAAATTTTATTTTTTAATTAGAAAATATTTTTGTTAAACTATTTTGTAATTTTATAAATTTATGGGGTTGTTTTTTTGTTTTGTTTAATTTAATTAATAATTGCAGTGAATCGTATACATTAGGTTATTTTTAAAGGTATTTTGAGAGAATTTGTTTATTACATTTAATTTTTTTTTATTTTATTATTATTTGTTAAATAATTAAAATGAGCAACATTTTTTTTTATTTAAGAAAAAAAAAAAATATTTTTTTGCACTTTATGTTGTTTTTTTTAAATTTTTTTTTTTAATTTTATGTTAAAATTAATTTGTTTATTTGTTTTACGTATACTTTGTTAACAAAATTTTGTAGTTTTTCTTTTGTGTGTTTGTAGTTTTGAGGTTGGATTTTATTTTTACTAAATTTTTCTGTTAAGTTTTAATCAGTCTTTTTTTTAATTTTTGTGTTTTTAAGTAAATTTCTCCATTTTTTTTTTTGTTTAATTTTTATTTGCCAAATTAAAGTTATTGTTAAAATATTTGACTAGATATGAATCCATATTTTTTTTTAGTAAATTAAAAAAATATTATTTTTTTTATCACATCAACACTTTTTTCAATATTCTTTAAAATAAAAGAATTTCTTTTATTTCAAATTCTTTCCGTACTTTTTTTTATTTTTTTTTTAAATTTGCCGTTATATTAAAGTAACCGTCGTTAACCGTTTGAGAGTCAAACAGCGAATGTCGTCACTTAATCACAGAATTTGTACAATGCTGTGCTGCTGCTGCTGCTTAGCTGGCTGTCTCCTCGTCGATGTTGTTTGTGATGTATAAATGTATATGAAATGAATGGTATCAAACTGTCAGTACTCAACTCTATACAAAACGATGAGTAAATGTAGCAAAAGAGGAAGAGGAAAACGACATACGAAGTTTGATGAGTGTATGATAATAATAATAGTGATGCTTTGCTGCTCTGCTTTTGTTACTCGTCACTTCTTTTTCATCTGCTTCAATGTCTTCGTTGTTTATCAAACTTTTTTTTTTTTGTTTTTCTTAGTAAATATTTTGTTGTTGCTTGTTTACTAGAGATTTGTCTCCTCTTTTTGTTGTTGTTGTAGTTTTGCTGCTGCTTCTTTTTTTTTTATTCTTTTTAATGACACTGAAGATGATGTCTCCCCGATATATTTGAAAAAAAGAGTATTATTTAGCACGCGTAATTTTTTTTTTGTGAGAGTTCAAATTGTTGTTGGTTTTATATGGTTGATGGTAGCTTTGTTGGTGTGTGCTTGTCTGGTGGAGCTAAGAAGGGGTGTATGCGTGTTATAATTTTTCGGCAGTGTCAATAGTTTTTCAATCAAGTTTTAAACACAAAAATAATCAACTTTTAGGGATCAATCAAACACAAGTGTTCAAAAATTTCAGCTTTCTGTTATTTTTTCCAGGTAGTTTTTAAATCATTAACTAATTTAAATTTATCTTACTGGAGGCTTTTTTAAAAAAATTTTAAATTTTCTATTATTTCGAACTGATATTTTTATTATTTTAGCAATAACATTTTTCATTCAGAAATTTTTATTGAGTCTCAAAAGTTTTAAACTGTTTTTATATATTTGAATCTTATTTCAAATTGGAATTTTTAAAAGTTTCCCTAAATTTTATCAGAATTATTTGAAAATATTTTATTTTTTGAGTTTTATTAATTCATATTAATGTATTGAATTTCGTAAATTCTTAACTTTTTTTTGTTGTGATCAGTTTTGTATCAAATACTATTGTGTTATTAGAATTAAAAAAAAAATTATTGTTTTTTTTTTTTTTTTAATTGAAAAGTTTTTATTTATTACTATATTATTTTTAATTATATGCCGTCTTTTAAAAGTATTAAAGCAAAAAATCCGTTTTAAAATTATATTGTTGAATTCACAATTTATTTTTTGGTTTTCTTTATCTTAAACATTTTGTTGAATAAAAAAATTCTTCCGTTTAATTCACGTCTTGAAATAAAATCACTTTTTTCGTTTTTTTTTTCCTTATTTCACTTTTAAATTCTCGAAATTTTGTGTATATTTCTGACTTTTGTGCGTTTATATCACTTTACATCCGCCTGGTTAAACGTACGCGTGATGTCTAAATGTTGTTAAATATTTTGTAAAAGCTTGTTAGGTCAAGTTAATGCACGTTTAATTATCTTTAAAAAAAACAAACAATTACTGCGCGTACTCCAAATTATGCTTAAAACTCTTTTTTTTTCTTGTTATCATAACACCACTACTTCAAATTTAAACCTACAGACTTCATAATTTCCCTAAAGAAATTTTTAATGTGTCACTCTTATTTTCTCTTTTAACACTTATAAAGTTTTAAAGAACCCAAAAGCTTTAAGGGAAATTTTCACCCTTTTTTTTAAATCACGTTTTCAAAAAATTATGCATAATTAATTTCACGGCGGCATTTATACAAATATTGATTTAACACACAAAAAAAACCGCTGATTTTACATAAAAATATTCATGATCGTACGTTTTAAAGACTGTTTGGTAACTAAACAAAACTCATTTAAAGAAAACTCTTAATCATAAACTTTTAATATCTACTCTTCTCAATCAAAGAGAGAACAAAAAAAAAACATAAACTTTATTGATACCAAAAATTTCCCCTGTGAAATCCCATAAGAATAAAAATCATACCCCTTTTAAGCAACAAGACTCTTTTGCTCTTAATAAATCCATAAATAACATGGTTTTATTACTCTTTTATTTTTTCCTTTTACCCCTCTCTTTTTTCTATAACAATTTATACTCTTTTTAAAAATAACAGGTTTTTTTGTATCTCTTTTATTTTTTTTGTGATGAGGAGAAGTTATTTCAACAAAAATTTATTTTCTCTATTCATTTCATTCCGTTTCTTTTCATAGTTTGTAGTTGTTATGTTATTAGAATTGAAACTTTTTTTGATGTGAAATTGACGAACTACTTTTAGAGAATTGATGCTCAATTTAATTTATAAACAATATATAAGTGTGAAAGAGTACGATTTTTATTTTAACAATATTTATATCTCTTTTTAACATTTATCAATGGATGCTCCCCTTTATCATAAAGTTTAATAAAATAAATTTAATTAATATATCACAAAATAATTATTGACAGGTTTGATGAAAATTTAGTCAAAAATAATTTTTAGAAATAATACTTTTAACTTTTTTTGGAAAACAATTTTGGTGTTTTATTTAATAACTTATAAATTGCTCCCCCATTCCCTTTATATTTCCCCTTTCTTAAATCGTATGATTTTTTTTAAATCATCTGTCAGCTAAAAAAATATATTTTTTGACATCTTCTCAACATGTTGTTGTTGTTGGTATTTGTGTGAGTTTTGTTCCATCATGCAATTAAGATTTATGACAGTTTAAAATACAAAAGAAAAACAAAATAACAAAAATATTGGCCTGCGCTCTTTTAAGTTTATATCACTCTATTTCATACTTTATCATATCTTCTCTTTCTTACTTTAACAAATCACTACACTAATCTCTCTTGTTAATATAAAAACTTGCTCTTTGTGTTTTTGTTGTAGTTTTGGGAGAGCAACAAAAAAAATAAAGTTGTTTATTTTTTTATTTTAGTAAACAAATGTCATTTCTTATGTGTGCAAAAAAAAAACAAGAATATTTTGTGAACCGGGAGGTTTTATTGTTGCTGTTTTTTTAAATTTTCTTTTTGGCTCATCATGCTGCTGCTCATCAAAAAAACTCACAAGTGTTTGTAGCTGCTGTTTATTCGTTGAGTGTCGTTGTTTTAAAATTCCGTTTTGTCAATTTGATTCCCCGTCGGTGTTTTTTTTTTTTTTTATTCAAAGTCGTTGGTTTTTTCGTCGTTGTAGTCAGTATTGTCCTCTCGTCAGTTGTTTGTGAATGTGTGTATAAATTATTTGTTGTTGCTCCTTTTTTGCTGCTTTGCGTTTTTTTTTGGTATTGTGACGTTTTTGTATCATTTTCTTAATAATATGAGGTGTGTTTTAAACTTTTTTTTTCCTCTTTTGCTACAATATTTGTTTCACACTCCTCAAAATAAGGATATATTCCTCTCTTGTGTGGCAGGAGTTTGATGTTTAATATTTTTTTTTTGTGCTGCTTGTATTGATGTGTTTTTGTCGCTTGACATTGCTATGTCGGTTGTTGTTGTTGCTGCTTTTGGAATTTTCATCTCTTCAAAATTATATAAACTTAACAATTAAATGAGCATGTTTATGCTTTTTTTTGTTATTTTGTGTCCTTACGGAGGTGTGAAATGTGTGTGTCTGCCATTTAGATTTAGTATTTTACCCCCTACTTTAACACCCATTTAGCTGGGATTCTTATTTCTTATGTATTGGTGTGTTGTATTTTTGTTTCATTTTGTGTACCCTTTTATGGTTTTTCTTTTAATCATAAAATAGAAGGCTTGATAATACATGATTGTCTAGAAATAAACAATCGATTTTTGTGGGTTAGACAATAGCCCTGTTTTTTGCAGACCGGATTAAGATTAGGATTAACTTTATTTAGTTAAAAAATGGGTCAAACCAAGTCCAGAATTTTTTTTTATAATTTTTTTCTGAAATTACATACAATTAGTAAATAAAAACAGAAAAACAAATTAAGCTTTGTCCAAAATGTAAAGAATGAAAAATAAATTTAGTTAAATCCTAGGATTAACTCAGATTTATTTATACCATTTTACATTTTGAACAACGCTAAATTTGTTTTCCTGTTTATATTAACTAATTGGGTGTAGATTCAGAAAAAAATATAAAAAAAAATTCTGGACTTGATTCGACCCATTTTTTAACTAAATAGAGTTAATCCAAATCTTAATCCGGTCTGCAAAAAACAAGCCTAATATTGAAGGGATTTAAAGTTTTAATAGCATAAATTGGATTAAAAATTTAAGACAATTAAGTTGATGTAGACAGCTGTAATTCGACCTATTGTGACGTATGCGGCGGTAGTCTGGTGGGCGAGAACGATGGTAAAGACTATTCGATCCAAGCCGAACGGACTGCAAAGAGCGTCTGATTAGGGAATTATTGGTGTGATGAGCAGCACCCCAGGCGCAGCCCTGTACGCTATGGACCTACATATTTAAGAAGTAGCCATGAAATCTTTGTGCAGGCTCCACAAAAGGTGAACATGGCAGGGGAAGTGCAATGTGGGACATGGTCGTCTGTTGAATAGGCTTTCGGAATTTTGTCCGATGTTTTCTATGCCTTTGGATAGTACAAACTCTTTCAGCAAGTTTGATGGGAAGTTTACTGTAATATTTCTGAGTAGGGAAGACTGGTGCAACCCAGCAGACCTGCTGGAAAATTACACGAATACCATCTACACGAATGGATCTAGTACCTTAAATGGCTCTGGTTGGTATTTGGACGATGCGACCAAATGCTTTGTTGCTATGAGGAAAATAGCTACAGTATTTCAAACTAAAGTATTTTGAACGTGGCGACCTGAATAATTAAGAACAGATGTAGGGACAGGAGAATCAGTATTTGCAGTGACAGCCAGGTTGCGCTCATTGCGCTTTAATCTCTAGTAACTTCATCTAAACTTGACCTTGAATGTAGACGCAGACTTAATGAGGTCACATGTGGGAATAGCGTCTGTCTTCTGTGGGTTCCAGGTCATTGTTCAATTCCTCAGAATCTGGAACTTCCGATTGGTATGGGCTTGACATGGCTAATGCATTGGATTAACTCTTATATGAAAACAATTTTCTTGAAAAGATGGTCAAATGAGTTGGCAATCGGGACTGGGTATTCTGAATCCCGGGTTTTGGGATTGAAGAAAAATTTTCGGATTCGCGGGAGTTTTTGAAAATTTTGGGTATTTTTAAAAATTTTTAGAATTTTTTGTCATTTCATTCATCAAATTCACGTGTTCGTAAAGATTCGCGAAGTTCTGTTGAAGTTGTGAAATTCAAAAAAGTAGAAATTCGTCCTGTGAAGGACATCAGTATTCGGTTATCTTTTTATACCCTCTATTTAGTGATAGAGGGTATATATAAGTTTGTCATTCCGTTTGTAACTCATCGAAATATCGGTCTGGGACCCCATAAAGTATATATATTCATGATCCCCGATCGATTTTAAGACATTCTAGCGATGTCCGTCTGTCTGTGGAAATGGTGATCACTACCAAAATACTACACGGATATGACTGAAACTTAACATATTTATTGGAAGTTCTCCAGAGAAGTTTGGTATTGCATTTGAGCAATATCGGTTCAGCGGTTCAAAAGTTATGAACGAAAATGTAAGGACAACTCAAAAATTTTAGTACATTTAACATAACCTAAAAATTCAAAATGCTTTAATTCGGCTGCTGGTTGACATATGTGAACATAATTGAACACCAAATGGTATTTAAACAAGAACGAACACATTTTTGACAACAAAATAAATAAATCGCGGATTTTTTTTTTAACAAAATTTTTTTTTCGCGGAAATTTTTTTTTTTAATTTTTTTTTTTTTAAGTAATTTCCTTTTAAAAAAAGTTTTTTGGAATAATCTTTTTGAAATTGTGGAGGGTATCACTACATTCGGCAAGGCCGAATTTAACTTTTTTACTTGTTTACTTTTCGTCGTGGTTCATCTTTATCAACTTTTAGCTGCTTTTCCTTATGAACTAGAGATGAACGCTGGTCATGTGATTTGCGTGATTCACGTGAATCACACGTGAGTATAAGTGATTTTCATGTCAATCACTTAATTGTGAGTGAGCGTGAGTTGAAAAAATTTAAGTGAGTGATTAGAAGAAAAAGTCCAATATTTGCGAGAGTGGATAATTTTTTTTGCGGGAGCTTCGTGTTTTGATTTTTATACCCTCCAACCAGAGTATGGGGGTATACTCACTTTGTCATTCCGTTTGTAACGCATCGAAATATCGGTCGGGGACCCCATAAAGTATATATATTATTGATCTATGATCGATTCTAAGACGTTCTGTGAATGTCCGTCCGTCTGTCTGTAGATAACACAATGCAGTCCAAAATAAAATAGCTAGACTCCTGAAGTTTGGCACAAATATGTCTCATGATCATAGGCAGGTTAAGTTCGCAAATGGGCAAAATCGGCCCAGGGGGAAAAAAGTTCCCCCTTGAAGAACTGAACCAACCTCTGAAAAAATACACTTTTTTTTACAAGTTTTTTTGTATTTTTCTTAAATATTTGATATATTTATCGCGATGGGAAGGTGCTCTCAATGTCCCACCCTGACCCCATCACCCCCCCCCCCCCCCCCAAAAAACGACCCTGACAAAAATTTTTTTTTTTTAATTTTATATACATTTTGGAGGGTATAAAATTATCGGTACAGCTGAATTTAACACTCTCACTTGTTTTTATTAAAAATTATTTTTTTTTCATTCTTGCAGTTTTTGTTATAATTTTTTTTTGCGTAAGTAGAGTTTGCCTGAGTCACTCGTGATTGAATCCAGCGTGAGTCATGCGTGTGGGTGAGTGAGTTAAAAAAAATATGCGTAAGTTGAAAATTGACTCATGTTTTAGAAAAACGCAAAATAAAAACAGTTTCCAACTTAAGGATTAAAGATGTGTCAAAAGCCCTTTGGTCGAACCACCATTAATTTTTTGCAAACTTTACATTTCGCAAACGGTTCACCTTTGCTATCACAAAAACATGGTATCAGATGGAAGTTTTGTCGATTTTTTATATTTTGTGTCACAAAATTCATATTTTATAAAAATTATTGAAAGAAATATAAAAATATTAAAAAAAATCGGGATCCCGAAAATCCCGGGATTAAAAATCAGAAATTCCGAGATTCGGGTATCGGAAATTCGTGGCATGCAAGAATACCAAACGTTTTGTGATTAGGTCAGGCAAGAAAGTGGAGACAGATCTTCTATAACCCTATCAATCATTGTAAAACCATTTTCATGTTCAATTCGGCCTCTAACCATTTCTAAGACTTTGCACTTTTCAAAGCCAAAACACATTTTTATGTATTCACTAAATTTCTTGACTATATTTTATTAACTATTTATATGTTGTCTTGATCTTGCGAATAGTTTAAGATCATCCATGTAAATCACATGTGAGCATGTCGCGTGTTCCCCATCGGCATTTATTCGGTATCCATTGCTAGTTTACATTTATATTGGTTTCATTAATCATTTTATTTCGGATGAGTGGGAGATTAACCCTCTGCATCCAAGGCTGGTGTTGGGGCTGCCTACTTATTGTCTCCAGCCTGACAGCTTCGTTTCTCACACTAGCTAGTACAATAACGGATAATACCAATGCCCTGTGTTCACCTGCAACGAAGGGTCGGAGGTCGCGAGTCTTCTTAGTTGGTTACAAAAGCAAGGATTAGTTCTGGACTTTACCAAGTTAAAGACGATCAGTAAATTTGGAAGTTTACTTAGTGGAGCTAAGGCCATGCAGAACCATAACGCACTAAAGGAGTCTCCTTGAAAAATACCTTTATTAATTTTAATGTGTCTCGTACGGAGGTCTCCGAGACATAACTTGGTGTTCCATTTTGTCATAGCTCTTTCAACGAATTTTACGAATCTCTCATCTATTAAGTGAGCTTTTAGAAGATCAAGCAGATTTTTGGGGGATAAAGGCCTTTTACAGAGGCTACACAAAGATTGCGTTGATTAACTTTCGAGTTTCGGGTAATAATTGCGTCTATGTTTGCTTGTTCCTTACATCCTCTGGATTATTTTACTCATCCTTTCTGTTCTGCAGGTATCAATTTATTTATCTCACAGTGGTTCCATATCCAATTACTGATGACTCCAGAGAAAACTTTGAATACAGTCGCCAGACATGTTATTGGTCGATAATTAGCTGGATTTCTTGAATCCTCTTCCTTGGGTAACATGTATGTTAGTCCAGTAGTAAGGAAGCTTGGCAGCGGTATTTGGCAACTAAGGATTTTGTTAAAGTTACTTAATATGTATGGGTGCACGGCGGTAAAATTTTTAAGCCAAAAGTTTTGTGTTTGATCTGGGCCTGGGGCTTTCCAGTTAATTGATTTAGCTATTGATCGTTTCAGTTCTTCTATATCAATAGAATCTTCACTCATTTAAGTTTGGATGGAAGGTTTATATTGAGTAAGCCGTATCGATTCTACATTATATTCACTTTCATATTCCCATATATCTTTCCAGAACGTTTCTACGTTGCTCAATGTTGGGTTTGCTCTGGTTTCATTATTTTTATTATCCAATTCACGATAAAATTTTCGTTGATTGTTTTGGAAGAGTAAATTATGTTCTGTCCGAGCTTTACTTGTTAGTTATCTCTTCAACCGAGCACTTGTTACTTGTAATTTCTGCGTGCGATCATCAAGTTCCTTGTTTAGATCATGTATAACTATCCACACTATTTAGTTGCCTTCTTAGAATTACTGCTACTTTCCGCATAACATGCTGAGATCATATTCCCCTTTTGTATTGCGTTAATCTTCCCAGGTCTGCTCTTAAAACGTATACTTTTGATTCCAATCTTCGTTGCCATTGTGGTTTTTGTGCTTTAGGGCCTAATTTTGTAAATCACTCACGTTGAACGCATCACCAACGTTAACGTGAACGCGAGGCTCAAAAAGTGCAATTTTGTAAATCACTACGTTATTGCGTTCAATTATTACGTTATCACTTGAAATGTCAATTATATTAGAATCGGTGTTGCCAGACATTTTAAAATTGATCAAATTGCCTACCCATTTTGTAGGGGATACACACCCATTATCGTGGGGAAACACATATATATGATAAGGCAATACCTGCAAAGAGAATATTTGAGAAAAAAGAGAACAAAAAAAAAGTAACATAAATTAGTTGAAAAAAGCAATAAAAATCACAACGAGACGCTTTGCTATTTTCGATGTTTTTCTTCTGCCGAAGAAGGTTTTTTTACACATTTATTACTTTTTTGTTGTATATTTACATATTCCAACGTTATATATTTATTTTTTGCTATTTAAAAGCATTTGTAACATCAACGCCCCAAAATTTCAAGTGATCATTTTGACACTTCAAATGATGGAAAAACGCTCTCTCGCGTTTTACAAAATTCCGTTTTCCATACAATTTGTTCTCAAAACACGTAAGTCAACGCGAAAAAAACAGCTGTTCAGTCCTCGCGTTTTACAAAATAGAAAATTGTCCAACGCGAGGTGAAAAGGCGCGTTGCGTTTTACAAAATTAGGCCCTTAGTCTTAGGACCCGATGGCAGCGGATTTATTTTTAATTTAATTTTAATTAATTTTAAAACTATTATTTGGCGGGAAGAGCTACAAAAATGTTTTAGAACTTTTTGTTGTGTTGGCAATATTTACCGAGATATGAGCATTTAAGAATTTTCTGGAATGCCAACTTTTTTAAATTGAAATTTAGGACCCATTAGGGTGCACACATGTGAAAAAGACCGGCGATTTTATGGGGATTCAAAGAACCAAATATAGCCTCTTTTTAGGTCTATCTGGCATAGTTTTCGAGATATCGACATTTTAAGTTTTTTGAAAAAAAAAAAAATTTGCTCGAGTTAAAAAAATTTTACTAAAATAGTGGAAACAACTTCCTTAAATCTAGGAAAATTAACTAATTGTTAGAAAATTACATCCTTAAACTAATGGAGAGAAATATGACTTAAAAATAAATTTTTTTGTTTTTAATTATTGCTAATTCGGCAATAGAGTTTTAATCGCAGCTAGTTTGTAGGTCTGAAAACTAGTAACTCTTCAGTAATTCTGATGTTTAATTTGAAATGCTTCTCAACATTTTGAAAGTGCCCATAAAATACTGGCAACATTCAGTAACTGCTCTTCTCTAAAAGCACTCCTCAATACCACCTCTCAATCTCTCAGAAATCCCTTCCGCTCCAAAATTAAATTGTTGTCAAATTTCATTATAAAAAATTAATATCAAAAATAAATTAAATTTATTTTATTGAATCAATTAACAAATACGAGCAGTTTTAAAATTTGATTTCCTTACACATCTGAGACTGGTTAAGAAATTTAAAATTTAAAAGCAATATAATTTGTATGAAAACAATATTTTTAGTACAAAAAATAAACATAAATACAAATATTGGCTCATAAATCTTTCACTTGTTGACTCAATATTTTTTAATTGGATTTTATGTTAACGAAAAAAACTCCAACAACACAATTTTGGATATTTTATAAAACATCACATTTACGTTAAAATATTTAAATAAAAAAACAAAAAAAAAACACACAATTGATTCTTTACACAGTTGATGTATTTGTTTGTAAAGATTTGTTTTGTTATTTATACGAAGAACAAGAATTTGGTGGAGATTAACTGGTACAGTGTTGCCAACGTGGTTGATTTTGTAAAAAGTTTAACGGTTTTCTTTTTATCCACTTTTTATTTTTTTATAGATGTTTTTTTTTTAAATTATAGTAAAAATATATTTTTATTATTAATTTTATTATTTAAAAATAAGAAAAAGAGCAAAACATGTAAATTCTTTAAGTCAAAATCGAATGAGGGCGAATAGTTTCCCCTAAAAAACACAACTTTTTTTGTACTTTTGTTTAACAAATGCAACATTTTTCTGACAATAGAAGTTCAAACTCCAGCACTTCAACCCAGGGGATTGAAAAAAATATTTTCCAACCCCTTCCGCTCCTTTTGTAGGCGTGGCTTAATTATTTTCGAGTGGGAAGGTTTTCATCAAAGTCCCAAATGCAGAAGCCCTTCCGATATTTAAAAGGAATCCTTAATTTGCGTTTTCCACGCAGAACTTTTGCACATGGTACATTTGCATAGCTACACTAAGAAAATTATGTCATTAACTGTTTGTAGGTTATTTTAAAAAGTAATCAGTAAAGTCATTTTAAAAGAAAAATCACTTATTTTATAAAGGATTTAATTTTTTTACTGTTTCTGTAGTTTAAAAAAAATAATTTACTGTATTAAAAACGAATTTCTGTTACATTTAATTTCGGCAGTAAAAAATTTCTTCTATAGTTTTACTGTTTTTCAATACAAAATAACTGAATATTCAGTAGTTTTTTAATGTTTTGGTTAGTCATTAAATTAACATTTAAAATTGACTGTAATGTGTTTTTATTTTAAACTAGCTGGCCCGGTCCGCGTTGCTGGCCCAAATGTAAGATAAGTATTATATTTCGTCTCGCTTTAAATATATAGCCCTGCAAAAAAAGTAATGAATTTCTTGGCTTACAAAAATTTTTGGGCGTGGTTTTAAAGACCCGATTAGGCAGATAATCATCTTCAAATTGTATTTTGGGAACTAAAAAAAAATACCATGTCTTCGACTTTGCGAACTGTTTAAATTTGAAACTTCTTTAGTATCATTACGAAAAACACAAAAATAAATTACGCATATTCTTCGTTCTTATCGTGAGCTATTGTATTAAGTTCAAACAAACCTTTATAGTTTTCCCGGATTTTCCGCTTTTCCGTGACACTTTTCTCAGGACATTATATATTTCCGTAAAGTCCTTAATTGGACTATAATGATCATAAAAAAAAAAATTAGCAAATCAGGCCAATCGTTCGCCGATTTTAGATGTATTGAGAAAAGTGGGAGTGGACAATTTATTCTTTCGTTAAAACCTTAGTTGTACTATCATGAACGTCAACAAATACCAAATACGCCAAATCGGCCCTGCCGTTTTTTCTATTTTAGATATATCGAAATAAAAGTGGGCGTGAAAAATTTTTATTTCCGTTGGACTATGACTATAAAAAATAATGTTTAGTCAAATCGATCAAAGGAGGCGTATAAGTATGAGTGATTATTTTTTTTTTCCAAAAAACCTAAAACGAACATTTTAAAAAAATATTATTTAAATCGGTCAGTTCTCAAGTGATGCGATAAGAACGAACTATGTACATTTGATTTTAATTTATATTTAATTATTCTATATTTTATTGTTCTATATTTTATTATTCTATATTTTATTTTTCTATAGCATAAAAACCTTATTTGAATTTAAAAAACTCAGTCGATCCGTTTAAAAGTGGGCGTAGAAATGGAAAATTGTTTTATTTACGGAATTCTTAGTTGGACTATGACGAACATTAAAAACAAAATTAGACAAATTGATCCAGCCATTCCATGATTGAAAATATATATATCGGGAAAAGTGAGCGTAAAAATAGGCGTGGACAATTGTTCTTTCCTTAAAAATCTTTTGCGGACTATAACCAAATCGGGCTAGCCGTTATAGTTTTTTCGATACATAAAAAAAGTGAGGGTGGGAAATTTTACTATGCGTAAAAACCTTAGTTGAATTATGACGAACATTTTCAACAAAAATTAGCCAAAGTGGGCGTGTTCAATTTCTGATTTCGTAAAAACCAAAGTTGGAATGTGATGATAATTCATTTAAAAAAAAATTAGTCAAATCGGTCCAGCAATTCTCAGATTTTAGATAAATTGAAAAAGTGGGCGTAAAAGTAGGTGTGGTCGATTTTTCTTTCAGTAAAAACTTAAAATACTTTATTATGAACCTTAAAATAAAAAATTACCCTGATCGGTGCAGCCGTTTTCCGATTTTATATAAATCAAAAAAAGTGGGCGTAAAAGTGGGCGTGGTCAAATTTTCTTTACGTAAAAACCTAAGTTGGACTATGACCAAAGGTTCGAAAGAATTAATTCTTTAATTCAATTTTCTAATTCGAATTAAAAAAATAGAATTTAGCATTCCCTAAAATCATTCAACTTTCAAAATCACTGAATTAATTCTTTCAAGAATTCATTCCTTAAGAATGATCATTCTTAAGGAATGAACTATTTTTTATCCAAATCAATCTACTACAAATTGAATGGTGAAATTTTCTTATCATTCAATTTTAAACAGTGAAGCGCAACACACATACACACACATTTATGCTTGTGTGGGAAGCAGCAGACGAGACGTCGACAAAACAACAGCCAATCGTTTACACACGAAGATGCTTAAAATGCACACAAGCAACACATTTTTGAAAATATAAAGGGAATGAAATAAAAAAATCATCATTCAATTTGTAATGGATTTGAATGATGAACAATTTTGATCATTCAATTGAATGATTAGCTTGAAAGGAATTAATTCTCTCGGGAATTAATTCAATTTGATTTAAGCTTTGAGAATGAGCCTTTGAATTAATTCGTGTTGAATGCTAGTAAGGAATGATAATTCAAAACTTTTGAAAACAGAATTGAACTTTTTGGGAATTAATTCTCAATAGAATTAATTCGTTCGAAGCTCTGACTATGACGAACATTTCAAAAAAAAAATCATCCAATTCGGTCCATCCGTTCTCAACTGATGCTGTTACCAACGAACGACAATTGATTTTTATTTATATAGATAGATGAAAAAACAGTGGAATGGTTTTTAAATAAAATTTCATTTGTTTTAAGTGAATATTCACTGGAATTTACCTACATAATTTTTTGAGTGTAGGTATAAATCTAGCGCTTTTTGTTAAAACAATTTGTCAACATCGATAACATCCATACACACTTATAGATTTAAATAGGAGGAAAGCACACATTTGCTACAAATCAAAACATCTGTCATTCAGCAAACAACTTAAAGACCTCTATTTAAAAATATACATTGCAAGTATAATGAGCACAGTGGAACAACCAGCTATTCTAAATTAAATATGTCGAAATTTTTTTTTTAAATTTAAATAAAACAAGTAAAAAAAATTAAATTCGCCCTTGCCGAATGTACACTCAAAAAAAAAAACTGTAAAGTTAGCAAAAAAAGCTTGTAAACCTACAAGAAAATTTGCTGATTTTGAACCCACAATTTTTTTGGTAAAGTTAGCAAAAACGTTTTGCTAAAAATTAGTTAACTGAAATTATTTTTATTTCAACTTAGTTCATACACATTTGAGGACCCCATTAGGTTCGGACCCGATAGGTCCTGACCCCGATGGGCCTAGACCTAGTTGGGTTCCTTAAAAATCGTCATAGTTTTTGATCCAAAATTTGTGTCCGTTTCGTTCTACCTTGCTTAGTTTTTGAGATACGTGATTTTAGGGGACCACCGGGGTTTTGAGAATTACAAAACTCGATAACTTCAAAAATATTACTCGGAGAGCTTTTGATTATTTTGCGGTCTTGTTCTATGTGTTGAGCTACAAAAATGCTTTTGGACTTTTTGTTGTGTCGGCAATATTTACAGAGATATGAGCATTTTAAAATTTTCGGAAATGCTAACTTTTTTGGATCCAAAGTTAGGACACATTAGGGTCCGCACATGTGAAGAGGACCGGCGATAATATGGTGAGCCCGAGAAAAATGCCCTCCATTTTGCTCCATCTGGCCTAGTTTCCGAGATAGCGCCATTTTAAGTTTCTTAAAAAAAATTTACAATTTATTTTTGATATTACTTAGCAAAAAATAAAAATTTGGTCAACTCAATTTTAAGTTTAGCAAAAAAAATTTGTTAACATTTGGTTTAAAATTGCTAATGTGCTAAATGAAGTTTACAAGATATTTTTGCTTACATGCTAATCTCAACTAAAAATTTCCTAAAAAGAACTATTTTGCTTACCGAATATTCGGTCAGACACTTCAAATTATAAAGGAAGATTTTAATTAAATACAGTTTTGTGAGCATTAATTTTTTTCAAAAATACCCCTTATGGGGGAAAAATAGTTCTTTTCGGCCATTATTCGGCTTTGGTCACATTTTTGGACGAATATGGCCGAATACCGAATAATTGTAAAAAAATTGTAGTCAATTGTTGAAAAACATATTCAAGTAGAAAAACACTTTTTAAGTGATAGTAATTTATTAAAAATATTATTATTTTGAGGAAATTACGTTTTTTAATAATATAAAAAAAAATTTTTTTGAGTGTACCATTTTTTTGAGTGTATAATTTTTTTTGAGTGTAATTTTTTTTTTTTGTTTGAGTGTAAAAAGTTTTTTGAATGAAAGAAACACTGTAAAATATTTTTGTAGCTTTCCACTAAGCTTTAAAGCATTTTTAGTGTGTTTTTCAACACGTGAATTTGCCAAAAAAAAACATCCAAAATTCACGTTTTTGCTAATAACTCATTCGTTCGCACTCGTTCGCATACCATATTAATATACAATAAAACCTGAGCTTTCTACGAAGTTTTACATGTATAAAAATGTTTTAACAATGTTTAACATTTTAAGTTATACTCTACGAAAAACGATAAAACTATTCACAATTTCACAAAAATTACCCCTAAAAAAAACTCCAAAATACTTACGAAATAAATTTTTTTTTCCAAATATGTTAAGAAGTCGTAAAAATACTCACCTTGAGTATTATATAGGGTGTTTAATTAATCGGGTTTTTTAATTGTTCGATTAAACGATTAATCGATATTAGACCTTTTTTAAATTATTCGATTAAATAAATTTAATAAAATTTTAAAATTGTTCGATTAATCAAATAATTACAAATTTAGAAATTTCTAAATTACAAGATTTTTTTCGACACTTTTAGAAAAAATTGGTACTTGTGTAAATAAACAACATTATTAACAAGTATTTTAAAATTTTATTAACAACATAAAAACAAAATTAAAATCATTTCAAAATTTTAGTTTTCTGCTAATTTGTTTGAGAAAATTTAAAAAAAAAAATTATTTTGGAGATTTGTAAAATGTGTAGAATTCAAAACCAATTTTTTTTTTACAAATTTATTGGATTACCGATATCACAAAAAAACAATACTACATTTGGGAAAATCTTAAGTTTGTAATTTTATTTGTTTTTATAACTTAGTGCTTTTTTACCCAAAACTCGAGACTTTGACCGTTTTTAGCGCGGTCATACAGTTAACCGATTTGGCCCAAAATTTTATCTTCTTCTTCTTATTTAGGTCGTTTAACAATTATAAGCTTCAGAAGCAGCGAAAATCCGAAAACAAATTTAAAATAAGGACCACTCAAGTAAACATGACTGTTTTTTTAATTCCAACAGTAACATACATTTGGTTTGTTTATTGGACTAAGGGCGGAGTACTCAATGAAAAGCCTTAAAACTTTTAAAAAATTATACATATTTCCAGAAAAACCATATATTATTATTATTCGATTAATCGACAGAAATTCTTCGATTAATCCTTTAATCGAAATTAGCAAGTTTAAATTTATCGAACAATTATTCGTCTAAAATTGTTCGATTAATCGAACAAGAATTAATCGACTGAACACCCTAGTATTAAAATTCATATTCACAACATTTTTTTTAACCAAAATATATTTAAAAAAAAGATATATACAGATTTATTAAAATTTGGTTGCTTTACAACTTTCAACACGTGTTATAAAAACTGTATACATTAGCAGCTGTTTACACATCGACAATGTTGCCAACTATCATAACTTTTTTAAATTTTTTCTTACCAATACATTGGTAATTGAACACAATCCAAAAATTTTTAAAAGTCTATACTTGAAAAATTGACTTTTTGCCGCCAAAATTAAAAATTCAGCCAAAGTGCAGTGGTCCCCTAAAATCATGTATCTAAAAAACTAAGCAAGGTTGAGCGAAACGGACACAAATTTTGGATTAAAAATTATGACGATTTTTCAGAACCCACACTGAAAAAAAAGGCATAACTAAATTTAAGGAAAAAATGTCTTTGAAAATTTATCATGAATTTTCCTAAAATTTAGTTAAATTTAACTTAAAAATGAGAAATTTTCTTAACTATGAGGAAAAAATTTTAGTTCATTTACTTATAATTAGTTCATAGTTTTCTTTAAATGGATTTTTTTAATATTAGGAAAAAAATTCTTACTGCCAAAGAAATTTTCCACAAATCTAAGAATCGTATCTTTATTTTTAAGACATATTTCTTAAAAAACAATTTAGTTCAAGTTTAGTTAAAATTTACTAAAAAAAACATCATCGTATTTCTCTTCTTTGAATTGAGGAAGTGTAATTCTTAGAATTTAGTTAATGACTTCTAAGAATTTAGTAAATAACTTCTTAGAATTTAGTTAAAAATTCAAAATGGCGATATCTCGAAAACTAAGCGAGATAGAGCGAAACGGACGAAATTTTCAAAAGAAAGACTACAAAGAAAAATATGGAATAGCCTAGCTCTGCATATCTGTCGGGGTCTCAAGACCCTAATTTTAGATCTAAAATTTGGAATTTCCGAGATTTTATATATGCACATTAGGGATATAACCATTTGCATTTTTTTGCAAATATCAAAAAGGACCTATCATAGTGAGATAGTGCATAAAAAAATATGAAGAAATGTGCCTTCCTTTTTTCGCGAGCGTTCAAAAAGGTTCGGCACCGATCGCGATGAAGTTTTAGCTTATAATTTTTTTCAGTTTTACAGGAAATCCATAATTCTAACGTCGAAAGCCATGCTGGTCTTTGCATTTCGTGTTTTTTTTTTTATAAAATGGCGATTCCTTGCATTCCAAAAAAAGAAACCAAAAAAACGGTACAAGGGAAGGATACCCACCATTAAAATTTATATTATAATTTATGCGACAAAAATATAACGTAAAAATACATATATTTTTATTAATATTAACTTCTTAGATGTTCCCACAAATATTTTTTGGGGAAGGACTCCCACCAAAAAAAATCAATAGTCAAACTAAAAAAACAAACAATTTTATGAAATGTTATTGTACGTTTTCTCCGCGTTTTCTGCTTCTGGAAACTAGAGAAAGGGAAGGATTCCCATTATAAAACATATGCGTTAAAATATGTATTATTTTCATAGACATTTTTAATTGTTTTTCTTTTTTTTAATATAGCTCAGAATTAGTTAAGAAATTTCTACTTGTTTGATTATTAAAATTGGCAAATTGTGTCTTACAGTAAAAACTGTCACATTTTTAAATTATGTAATATTATTTGATAAATATTTTCGTGTGTTGTAAGTTTTTTTCCCGATTTTTTCGTGTTTTTTCCTTTCAAACCGTATTTGATACATGTTTTTCGTTTTTATTTATAATAATGTCGTTTAAAAAAAGTAATAAAAATTAAAAAAAAAATGTTTGGTGTTTTAGTAATTGCATTCGGTGCCGAAGGTTTTTGGACCGAAATGACCCCTGATATCGATTTTTAATATCAGTATAACATTGCCCATACCGTAAGGATAGGTTCTTATTTTGGTTATACCCCTAATGCACATATCTCGGTAAATACTGCCAACACGAGAAAAGGTCCAACGGCATTTTTGTAGCTCTTGACTCGTAGAACACTTCCTCAAAATACCCGAAAGCCCTTCGATTAATAGTTTTTGAGTTATCCGGTTTTTAAGATTCTCAAGACCCTATCAGGCCCCTTATTACCGTATCTCAAAAACTAAGCTAGTTAGAGCGAAACGGACACAAGTTTTGGTTCAAAATCTATGGGGAGCCTTAAGAGACCCTACGGGGTCTCGAGTTAAATGGGGTCCGTACCCATGGGTCCAGGGTCTAGACCCAATCTATTTCTAAAATTTGATGTATAATTTTTCCCATTTTCTAGTTAAAATTGTCTTAAAGTTAAATATCTTTATTTTCCTTATTTTTGGGAAAATTATGAACTAAAAGCAAGAAAAAAAATCTTTGGAGCCAAATCATTCCCTCTTTTTCTCAAAATTGAGTTAATTTTCCCAGATTTTAGTTCACTTTTTTTTTGAGTGCAACTAGTTCTAGGCCCATCGGGAACGGGGCCCATCGGTTCCGAACCCAATGGGGTTCTCAAATATGTATGAACTAAGTTGAAATAAAAAAAATTTCGGTTAAGTAATTTTTGGCAAAATGTATTCTTTTTTGAACATCTCCGGCAATCTAGCGTTTATTTCGCACGAATATTTTCCTTGAGCTCGTCGATGATCTAAGGATTGTTGGCGCACATTTTGCTATTCAAATAACCCCATCAAAATAAGTCTGGAGGGGTCAAATCTGGAAATAGGGGCCAGTTATTGTCGCTCTTTTTTGACATCGCACGTTAACGAACTTTTTTATTGTCACAAAAGTTTGTCTGCGTTAGCCGGTATTCGGCCGGGCTTTGGGATTACAAACTCCATGTCTAAAACCCACCATCTCCGCAAAATAAAGCTTTCTTGGGTAGCAAGCCTTGAATAAAAAAGCCTTTATAACACCGGAGTTATTTATAAGAACGGAGTTATTAACTCTGTTAATCACAACGGTCTTCGGAATCTTTGTGTGCTGCCGAAAAACGTCAGCAGCAGCTTAGGGGTTTCAAATTCTGTGCATGTTCATGACAGTGTTCATAGTCCCCATAACAAATATGGTGGTTATGACCGCAATCTGTTCGTAACAGTCCCTATTTCCATTATGGGGGTAATGTCCGTGGGGGTAATGTCCGAAGGGGCTATGTCCGGAAAAATATGGTGGTTATGACCGCAATCTGTTCGTAACAATCCCTATTTCCATTATGGGGGTAATGTCCGTGGGGGTAATGTCCGAAGGGGCTATATCCGGACACCATCTAGATTCAAAGCTTCTATCATATCTCGATTTTTCAATAGGGAAACACCATAGGGAGGTGATCTGTCGCCGCTTCTTTGGAATCTGGAATCGCATTCAATGCTTCCCTCTCAAAACACGTGGTTGTCATTTTTTCGCATCTAAATGGGCAAGTGACTGTCGTCTTGGAGTTAATCCAAGTAAAACTGAACCTGTCCTGTTTACAAGGAAAAAAAAAATTCCTCCTTTTGATCCTATTTCTCTGGACGGCACTGAAATCGGCTTCTCAGATGGAGCTAAGTATCTTGGAGTATTTCTAGATAGGAAGTTGAATTTCAGGAGCAATATTGAGGAATGGGTGAGAATAGCAACGATTGCTTTATATTCCTGTAAAAGGGCCATTGAAAAACGATAGGGTTTGATTTACAGAGAAAAGGGAACTGATAACGGTACAGAGAATAGCATCGATGTGTATCACTGGAATTATTTGTACTACACCTACGGCGGCATTCAAAATCCTCGTTCACCTAATACCATTGGACATATGGTTTAGGCAGTATGCGGCAACGTTTGCAATTCGTCTAAAAAAGCACACTGCAATGGAATATCAGCGATTAGGGCCAAAGTGCGATCTTGAAAAAGATAACAGTACCACAAAATGTGGACTACCCTCCTTCTTTAAGGTGAAGTGGCTCCTGTTTTAGTGCCACTTGGCGACTATGATACCATCCAGGAAGTCTTAATTGAGGTGCTTTCAGGAGCCTCTATAAATTTCCAACTGAATTTTTATACAGATGGATTGAACTTACACGAACAAGTGGGCTTCAGAGTCTTTTCGGAAGAGCTTTTGTTAAGCCTGGCTCGATTTCCAGGTAATTGCAGTGTTTACCAGGCAGAGATACTGGAAATAAAAGATATGGCTGACTGGTTGCGTTGCATTGCCTTGCTTACAACCGCAGTCAACATCCCTTCAGACAGTCAAGCCACGAACAAATCTCTGGATTCAATGTTTCTGAAAACAAGATATGTTCTTAACTGCCGCACGTCTTTAAATAAGATGGCCAAGAAGTTTGACATACGATTCATATGGGTCCCAGGGCACAAAGACATTCCAGAGAATTGCAAGTTCCAACGTAATTGGAATGCGTTGGTATGCCACTAGCAACTTGATAGCAAAATATATGGTTTTGTTTTGCGACGGAGACTAATCCGAGATGGGCACATAGATGGATGTGTGAGACTATACGAGAGATTTGTCCTTCTCTTAATCAGAAGCGCACACGTGAGCTGATATCGCTTCCAGGAGGAGAGATTTCGACGGTGGTTGCTATAACTACCTGACACCGCCTATTATGAAAGCCGGAGTAGCATGAATGAGGAGAAGTTGGAAACTATAAAAGTTGGAAACCATTGCTCGGCACTTTATGTTCAGAGACTTGCTTCACTAGAGCTTAGGGAGCTGCACGATCTTTATGATTTGTCGGATTATGAAAGTTAATATCTTAGGGGCTTCATAAGGGGCTCAAATGTGTTTTAACGGCAGGGACACACAGACAACAAATTTGCTAATTGAGTTGATGCAACAAAAATTCGGGTGATACATTTTCATAAAAGTTGTTACAATTGCATATCGGTAGTCACAACGGAATTATGTTGATAAAACTGACTTTTAATTGAAACAACTACAAAATTCGGTTATCATATCCGAATTAGCTAGCTGCAACAGAATTATGAGTTGATGCAACTGAAAAATTCAGTTGAAAATTTATTTTTCTGTGTGAACTAGTATGGTAACACCATTCCCGTCCCGTGGTATCATAACGACAACAGAGTATATGTGTGCTGACGTAAAGCATGTGGACTAGTAGGGTAACCCCATTACCGTCCCGTGGTCTCACAAAAACCCCAGAGTATATGTGTGCTGACGTAAAGCGTCATCAAACACTTATAACCTAACCTTCCACTCGTATAAAAAATACAGTTGTCACATCCATGATTATTCCAACCTCATTTTTGAGGCTGTAGCGACCGGTCTTGGTTGTCACAACCTCAAATAATTTATCGCAACTGTAATGGAACTGTGACAACCGAAATGTAGTTGCAACAGCCGTAGAACCGATTGCGACAACCTCAAAAATGAGGTTGGAATATTTTCGGTTGTGCGACTTAGATTTTTTATGTGATTGGAAGTGCATCCATGCCACTGTACCATATGTTAATACATATGATTATGTGCGTATAAATTTTACACATGTATTTGTAGTTCCAAAACTTGTGTCATTGTTGAAATACAAATTATCTGTTATATGGATTTTTATCTTGTAAAGAAATAAAACAATTTTATTGTATTTGTATCATGTGTGTTTGCAATAGATTATGTTTTTTTAAGATCTATAAGTGCTTTATGGTGATATATTTGTTGTTTTTCAAAAGTCCTCATTTGTGATTGGATAAACTCTGAGATTTGTTTTATTATACCAATTCCATTGTCAGTGTGGCACATCCAATATACCATCCCCAAATTATATATAAAATTCAAATACTTATGTATGGTGCTCGTAATAACTCGTATACACTAGTTTTTGGGCGCCGTGGTGAGAGATTTCAATTTAAAATCTAAAACTGACAGATTTATCAGGTATTAGCCGACATATCTGTTTGTTAGCACCACCACCAATTGATCGCCAAATATTCGAGATTGGTTTTTTTGTGCTGTTGTTGTTTGTTTTTCTTGGTGAGGAGGTCGATTTATTTCCAAATGAGATGAGATGCGAGATGCGTATAAATACAAGTAGAAACTCTGTATGTTTTGAATGGATAAATTATGTGAGTATCAATTAATTTAAACCAAATTGTTTTTCTTTTGTTGGTTTCGTATGGAAATTAAAGCCCTATATTGTACATCCAACCAGCACATACTGTTTGGTTTTAATGCGATTTTAATTTATGATTCTACAATAAATAAATAAATTGTTCTAATTGAATAATACCACACAGATTGGTAGGTGGTAATCGATTTTTAAGAACTTAAATAAATACATAAATAATTAATTTATCAGGCCACAATAAAACGCACACCTAAAATTTTAAAACAATTTCAATTAATTGCCCACATGCATACTAAAATTTTTTTGTAAAATTATTTGGTATCAAATTTAATTTCAGTATAGTTTAAAATTAAAAAAAATGTTCTCATTTACCCAGCAACAGTGTATTTTTTTTTCATAAGTTCTGAAATCATGTGCATAGAACAAGTGCAGGAACTAATTCATAGTTTATGTGGAGATCCTGCAATTTAAATGCGATTAAACATTAACTGTTAGTTCCTGGGAATTACTACAGATTTCTGGTGGGAATGATGAAAAAGATCAAAAAGGCTGGATTTAGATAAACTTAACCCTACCTTTCACTTTCTTGCTTCAGAGTGGAATGTTTAGTTTAGTCATGAAGTTGCTGCTAACGTTTTACGCCAGCACACATAGACTCTGAGCCCCGTTGTTACACTACCCAGGAAAATTTTTCAGAACCGATTCTGACAACACCTATTCTAGAACAGGTTCTTCGGTAACCATATACTATTACACTTTAATTATTCAGAACAAGTTGAGTGAAAATTATTGTGATGCTTGTTCTCTGCAATCAAAGTTTCATAACATTTTGGTTCTCAAGAATTAAAAAAAAAATACGTGTCAAAAAAATTAAAAAATAAATATTAATTTATTTTTGTTAACCAAGAAAAAACACGAAATTATACTAAAATAGGTGGATATAATCGTGAAAATTGTTGAAACAAAGGTGAGTAAATTAAATTTTCATTGTCTGGGTCGGGTCAAATACTAATAATATTATGTTTTTTATTTTTGTTTGCAGAAAATCCATGTTCTGGTATGTCAATATTGTAAGGCCCAAAATGCAACTTTGGAGGCAAAAAAGGATAAATGAATGTTAAAAAAGTGTAAACATTCCATTTATATATGATTGTCTTTATATTTGTTAAATAAATTAATGCAATTCAATATATTTCTTTAATTCTTATTTCTGTTCCAAATTTTACTTCTAGAACTGATTCCGAGGAACAAAAATGTGTTCTAATTTTGCTTGCAAACACCTGTTGCTTTTGGGACAATCCCTTTGTAAAAAGAATCGGTGTTGCACAAGAATTAGAACAGGGTCTAGGGAAGTAAAAGTTGTTCGACAATCGGTTCTTTGCAACCGAAAATTTTGCTGGGTACGTGCTAGTCCCAGTCATTACGCCAATGTGAGCTCTTAATGAAACTCCTAACATATATCAAGGGCGAATATTCAAATCTTGCTATCTGCAGTATTATAACATAACAAATAGCTAGTTTTAAATATAAGCCCTCGATAAATTGAATTTGGACATCCATAAAATCAACGAGATCATTTTCTTCCGTGAGAAAAGCTGGCCACCAGTCAATGATTATATCCTGCAGAATTGAACGCACCACTGCATAAATCCAGTGAGACATTCCAGGGAATTGCAAAGCCGATGAGCTTGCAAGACGGGAACTACTTTACAGGTTCCAAAAGAATTGGAATGTGTTGGTATGCCTGTAGAAACTTGCAAGCAAATCCTACGGCTTTGTTCCGCGACGGCTTTGTTTTCGACGGTGGATGCTGTAATTACCGGACACTGTCTTATAGGGAATCACGCAGAGTGGTTAAATGTGAATGACTTTTGGCGGAGTTGTATAAATGAAGAGGAGTAAGAAACTATCGAAACCTTTATATGCCATTGCCCGACACTTTCTTGTCAGATACTTGCTTCACTGGGATTTACGGAGCTGATTTGTCGGATGTCAAAATTCAATACCTAAGGAGTTTCATAAGAAGCTCAAACGATTTAACGACAGGGAATAGTAGGGAAACCTATTACAGTCCCGTTGTATCACAATGGACCACTGGGTCTACGTGTGTTGACGTAAAACGCCACTTACAACGTAACCTAACCGAGGCGGGAACAATGGTCCATATCAGCACGCTCTCGGGAAAAGTCGTTGTAAGATGATGCGAAATTGAAATTTTCCATTAGACATTACAAACTGTCTAGTATTATATAATTTTTTTTTATCCCGGGAAACGCCGGGTGCAAAGCAGCTAGTAATGTATAAAGATGTCTTTAATGAAATTTGAATGCGGTTCTTTTCGTAGAACATATTAACCCTCTATCTCGAATTTTTAGTAGTCATTTTTGTCTTTATTTAAAATATTCTCGTAGAAATCTACTAAATCGTGCATTTGAATTGTAAAATGGGCTAAAATCCCAGCAAAATTTTCGGTTGCAAAGAACCGATTCTAGGAGATCATTTGAAATAAGGACAAAATTGATCCCTGTTTCTCTCAAAAGTATATTTACTGTTCTCTCAAAAGTATATTTACTAAATTTTTTTTAATACTTTCATACTTCTTTTGTGAAACACAATTAAATCTTAGCATTTTTCGCGAAAAACGCGAATTGATTTAAAAAACCTGAAAAACACGACAATATTATTTTTATACACACTTTTTGACTAGAGTGAATTTTTTTTATGGTGCAAAAAAAAATTTTTTTTTTAATTTTTTGCGAAAACACGAATTTATCTAGAAAAACTGCGATACACGGGTATTTTATGATCGGCCCTACTCTCAGAATTATTTGGTCCGGTTCATGTGTACAGCCAAAATTTTAAATTAGGAGCTCAAATTAACTTAACGACAGGGACTAGTTGGAAATCTTTTACCGTCCTGTGGTATCACAACGGACCTCAGAGTCTTTGAGTTACAACCTAACCACAGTACTGACTAGTATTCAAACAATAGTATGCAAACAATGTTCTAATAACCACGCCAATATGGTGGCGTGGTTATTAGTACAGAATAATCAGCGCTGCCTAGTGTATGTGTGCCTGTACGTGTAACCTTTTGTGTATGTATTTATGTTGTTTGTTTACGTTTTGTATGAAACGTTAAAAGTTACACCGTGTGCTGTCACTAATACTTACACACATCAAATGCAACCCTGTGAACCTACTACTCATGTTCTGTGAACCTAACCTAGGTTTAATTATGGGCAATGCTGGCTTAAAAAAGGTAGAATTGATTAGAGATGACTTGTGCAGATGGTGTGGTGACGAAGAGAAAGTGGAAGATTTATTTTATTTTCTTTGTCAGAACCCTGAATTATCTCGTGCTTGATTTAATTTTTGGCTCTTACATCTTTTAGACCAATGGTTCGCAAACGGTGAAATTTTCGGTTGCGTCTGTGATCTGACCACTTTTTTCGATTTACTTTTTAATGCTGTATCCAAATCTGGATCCTCTAGATTCGTGATCGAATAAATTTTCGATCAATACCAAACATTGGTACATAATTTTAAAAAAAGAACAATCATTACTCCAAATTGGACTTTAAATGCTTTCTTGGAAAACATTTCTTCATTTCTGATCAGGTTTAACTGGTGTTTTCCTTTTATTTTCGGAATTAAAAAATCGATAAAGATAGTAAGTTTCGATATAAAATGCTGTAATTCGGGACCTGGTTTCCAAATTTTTGAGAAAATTGTGGTCAAAGTTAACAAAAATTGTATGCGTCTGGGATCTGACCACACGGTTTTGATTAATCTTTTAATGCTGCTTCTGAATTTGGTTTCCAAATTTTTCCATTACTTGAGGTCAAAGTTCACGTTAATAATTTTTAATGTTGGGGGGTCGCGAAAAATTAGAAATGTTGAAAAGGGGTCGCAAAGCAAAAGTTAGTGAGAAGCTCTGTTTTAGATTATGGATGAACTTAAAGGTGTCAACTTGTGAAATATGCAACTTGTGAAATATTTTGGGAATCTTCATAAAACATGTCAAAGTTAATTTTGAGGGGGGTACAACTTTAACTTTTTTTTGTCCATATAAGGTGAGTCGGTCTAATGTACATATCCCAGCAAAAACTAGGTAACGAGTACCCATTCCCAATTGGATTACTTGGTAATGAGGACTAATTACTCGCTGCGTTACTTTATACCCCAAAAAAAGGCCTTACTTTTAACTTACGATGTAAATGATTTGAAATCTGAATTTTAAAAACCAGTTAAGTTTTATAAAAATATATAAAAAACAATTTTACTCTTAATTTATTTTCTCTTATTTAATACGTGCAACTAAACAAACAATGCAGTTACTTTTTCAACTTTTCGTAAGCGAACTAGGAATGGGCTATTATTTGTTAGCTTTTTCGTAAGCGAACAAAGAAGGCCTTGCCGCCAATGACATCGCCTTGTTAAAGTAATTAACAATGAAATTGGGACGTAACTAGTTATTTATTTTCGTTATAAATCCCAAAGTTAATTACTTGGTAATGGAAGTTTTTGCTGGGATATTACGCTGAGCTATTGGACAGGAAGACAGAGGAGTTTTTAATACTATAAATAGTATTAATACTATAAATTATATTATAAAGAGCATCCCAACGAGGTATCATTTTGGGTTTCTTAACCCTGTCTACACAGAAAATAAAATCGTCAAATTTAAATCAACAAACAGCAATTGTAAATCAACCAAACATGATATCAACCAAATTTTTTATAAAAACGGCCGCCTGTTAGTCTATAATACAAAACTTCGATTTTGTTTTCTACAAACTCAGTCTAGAAATTTTATTTCAAAATTATTTTATCATGTGAAGAAATAGTTTTTGTGTTTGTTGAAATTATTTGTTAAAAAAAAAAAAATTTTGTAATAAAGCACTATTACAAACTCGTTATTCAATTTTTTTTTTTAAATTTGTTTTATCATTTTTGTTGCTCCTATCATAAGGAGCACTTTTAGTAAAAAAGTGAATTGTAATATGGGGGTCAATATAACAATTAGTTTTTTTCTGTGAACTTAGTACACACGTCTTTGAAAACTTCAGTTGGCCATAAAAAACTGTAAAAAACCCCTTTGCGGATTTTAGTCATTTATTAGTGTACTTTAATTTTTCTTTGATCTCATGCCAAATGCAGTATGTCATGTCAAATCTGGTTGAACAGTGTAATCAACGGATTTATGAACAGAAATCTTTTTAATAGTAAACCTCGATTATGTTGTTATCACTAAGGCTGAGTTTTTGAGTTGTAAAATTTATTGGTTTTAGGTTTAAACTGAGTTAAAACCACAAATTCTGTTTTTGAGATGTGGTTTATTTTAAGTTTAACTCACCAATGACGGAGAGTTAAACTAAGGTACAAAAATGTCAAAAAAACACCTCTGATTTTCAAATATACCGGTTAGTATTGCCATGTTGTGGTATTTTATTCGAAAAAATGTGCGATGATGGCAACTATTCTAATTGGAAATGTGGCATTTGGTATGGCAATACCGCGTTAATCGACATTTGCTAAAATTGAACTGAACAACAGAATGCTTGGTTAAACTTGGTTTTATTTTTATAAAGTTTAATAAAACTCCCGGTTAAACTAAGTTAAAGCGATATGTCAAAAACGCAGCCTAAGATAATAAAACTTATAAATTTGTATATCAAACTGCATGGAAAACGTAATCGAGTTTATATTAAAAATATATAATCAAAATGATTTATTACCGTATTAAGAACAAATAGAGCAACCACAGATATAAGCGGCTTCTTTAAATGCAACCGAATTTCAATATTTGTTTAAAACATTTCATAATAAATATTTATGGCCCACTTAAAATTTGGTTAAGTTCCAGTTTCTATTTTTATTATTTTGTTTGTAAGATTTAAACAGCAAAACTTTGAATTTTAGTTTTTCTCAAACAAATACAAAAAAAGAATACAAACTGAACTACCTTGAAGCGCCATCAAGTCTTTGATTAACTTATCAAACTGTATGAACAACGAAATGTCATAAAAGCTCCCCAAAAAACCAAAAAAAAAAGAACAAAGATTGGCATTGTACGTGTTATTTCTCTATGAATATTCTATCAATCAAAATGTATTTAATAACAAAAAAAAAATAATTTTGTTAAATGGTAAATTTTTTGTATGAGATATGAGCGAACAAATTAATTTAACCAAACGACGACTAACGTAAAATTAACTGACTGACAAACTAAATTAAATGATTTCTTTTTTCGTTTCGTACAAATGAAAAAATAAAATCATTCAAAACTGATGGATTGATTGAGTGATTGATCGATCGTGGCCACTAAAAAAAAAAACAGTTGCTAGTTTTGAATTTTATTTGTTTCTAAATACTATAAAGTGAATCAAGTGTATGAATGTGTTTAGTTTTTTTGTTTTTTTTTGTTTTAATCAAGCTGCTTCATAACATAACCACAACAACAACAAAATTTGTTTATTTGAAACTTTTATTTATGATTGATGGATGGGTCTACTCTACTCCACTATACACGTTATGGGGATTAGGGTAGCGTATGTTTTTTAAGTTGTTTGTTACGCATCTTTAGACTATAGAGACTGTTACTCTAGAATCTACTTTTTATATTCGAATAGATCTTTGGACTTTTGAAATAATTTTTCCAAAGTCCTGGTTTAGATACACAATTGAAGGGCCATTGAAGGGCCATTTCTATATACGTTATGGGGATTAGGGTAGCGTATGTTTTTTAAGTTTTTTGTTACGCATCGCTACAGTCTATAGATGCGCAACAGTCTATTGCCAAGACTATACTTTTTATGTGATAATTTTTTTTGTGATAAACATTAAATGTACGAAATATTGTTCTTGTTGTTTTGTTGAGTGTTGTTATTATTATTTATATCGTCGAACTATATTCAATAAATGAACCATTTATTATGATAGTGGGGTAAGTCACATTTTCAAAAAAACTTAGTTAACGATAGATTTGGATACAGTTTAATGTTATCTTTCGATTAAAAAAAAAAGTTCAAAGAAAACTTTAAAAACGTCTGAGAATTTTATGAGAGAAGTTTTGCTAGTTAACGATTTCTCAAAAACGTTAATTTTGAAAGTGAGGTTAGTCCACAATTTTTTTGTAGCGTTCAAAATAACCAAATAATTGCTGATTGAATAACACTTTGGTGTTTTTTACTATTAAATAACTCTATAGTTAAATCCCTAACTACTTTTCTTCAGAATTCTGAGATGAGCTGAACAAAATTTTACTAGTTAACGATTTATCAAAAAGATTAATTTTGAAAGTGGTGTTAGTCCACATTTTTTTTGTAATGCATAAAATAACCTTTATATCTCTGATAAAGAATATCCGTAGCGTTTTTAACTCTAAAATAGCCCTATTGCTTAGTCCTAAACTAATTTTGTTACAGAATTGTAAGATGAGCTAAAAAAAATTTTAATTTTGAAAGTGGTGTTAGTCCACATTTTTTTTGGAGTGTTAAAAATAACCTTATATTCGCTGATAGAGTAAAACATTGATGATTTTTATTCTTAAATAACTCCATAATTTAATCCTAAACTAACTTTGTTACAGAATTCAGAGTTCAATTTAATCCTAAACTAACTTTGTTTCAGAATTCAGAGTTCAAAATTAACATTTTTCATAAATCGTTTACTAGTAAAATTTTGTTCAGAACATCTAATTAAATCCTAAACTAACTTTGGTACAGAATTCTGAGATGAGCTAAACAAAATTTTACTAGTTAACGATTTATCAAAAATGTTAATTTTGAAAGTGGTGTTAGTCCACATTTTTTTTTGTAATGTATAAAATAACCTCTATATCTCTGACAAAGAATATCCTTAGCGTTTTAACTCTAAAATAGCCCTTTTGCTTAATCCTAAACTAATTTTGTTACAGAATTGTAAGATGAGCTAAAAAAAATTTTACTAGTAAACGATTTATCAAAAACGTTAATTTTGAAAGTGAGGCTAGTCCACACAAAATTTTTTTGTAGTGTTAAAAATAACCTAATAATCGCTGATAGAGTAAAACATTGATGATTTTTATTCTTAAATAACTCCATAATTTAATCCTAAACTAACTTTGTTACAGAATTCAGAGATGAGCTAAACAACATTTTACTAGTTAACGATTTATCAAAAACATTAATTTTAAAAGTGGTGTTAGTCCACATTTTTTTTGTAATGTATAAAATAACCTTTATATCTCTGACAAAGAATATCCGTAGCGTTTTTATCTCTAAAATAGCACTATTGCTTAGTCCTAAACTAATTTTGTTACAGAATTGTAAGATGAGCTAAAAAAATTTTTACTAGTAAACGATTTATCAAAAATGTTAATTTTGAAAGTGAGGCTAGTCCACACAAAATATTTTTGTAGTGTTAAAAATAACCTAATAATCGCTGAAAGAGTAAAACATTGCTGATTTTTATTCTTTAATAACTCCATAATTTAATCCTTAACTAACTTTAATACAAAATTCTGAACAAAATTTTACTAGTAAACGATTTATGAAAAATGTTAATTTTGAAAGTGGTGTTAGTCCACATTTTTTTTGTAGTGTTAAAAATAACCTTATAATCGCTGATAGAGTAAAACATTGATGATTTTTATTCTTAAATAACTCCATAATTTAATCCTAAACTAACTTTGTTACAGAGTTCAGAGTTCAATTTAATCCTAAACTAACTTTGTTTCAGAATTCAGAGTTCAAAATTAACATTTTTCATAAATCGTTTACTAGTAAAATTTTGTTCAGAACATCTCAGAATTTTGTATTAAAGTTAGTTAAGGATTAAATTATGGAGTTATTAAAGAATAAAAATCATCAATGTTTTACTCTTTCAGCGATTATTAGGTTATTTTTAACACTACAAAAATATTTTGTGTGGACTAGCCTCACTTTCAAAATTAACATTTTTGATAAATCGTTTACTAGTAAAAATTTTTTAGCTCATCTTACAATTCTGTAACAAAATTAGTTTAGGACTAAGCAATAGTGCTATTTTAGAGTTAAAAACGCTAAGGATATTCTTTGTCAGAGATATAAAGGTTATTTTATACATTACAAAAAAAATGTGGACTAACACCACCTTCAAAATTAATGTTTTTGATAAATCGTTAACTAGTAAAGTTTTGTTTAGCTCATCTCTGAATTCTGTAACAAAGTTGGTTAAGGATTAAATTATGGAGTTATTAAAGAATAAAAATCATCAATGTTTTACTCTATCAGCGATTATTAGGTTATTTTTAACACTACAAAAAAATTTTGTGTGGACTAGCCTCACTTTCAAAATTAACATTTTTGATAAATCGTTTACTAGTAAAATTTTTTTAGCTCATCTCAAAGTTCTGTAACAAATTTAGTTTATGATCAAACTATAGGGCGATTTAAGTGTTAACACACTACCGATATACCTTATCAGCTATAAAAATTTAATTTTTAAAAGCTATAAAAAGTTAATTTAAAAAATAAGTCCCTTTTATATAGTGAGAAATGGCGGGTTTAATTAAATCTTAACAAAATAATACTCAATAAGTAAATTTAGGTACCTGAGATAACACCTAGATTAAAATTTAATCAATATAAAGTACCCAGATTTTTAAAGACTTAAAAACGCAAACCCTTCAATATCTCGTTTTGAAACCATGTGGACTTACCTCACTTTCATAATAATCGGTTCAAATGCCAACTCGAAAAAGCTTACTGTTCAGGAGAGCTAAAAAACTAGTTATTTCGCTAATTATTGTAAAAATTAACAATGTACCTTCCATAACATGGTTTAAATATTCTAAACAATTTTTACCTATGCAAAAATTTTCATATTTTGCACTTGTTTGCGTATTTGTCAGAGATGGCATTTATTACTATATCAAAAAACAAATATTTTTTTAGAGTTGGCATATTTTGTCGGATAATAAAAATACATTTTTTTTGGAAAAATTTAAAAAATTTTTTTTTTTTTTGGATTTTGTTATCCTTAGTACGGTAATTGCAAAAACTGAACAAAAAATTAAAAATCTTTGCATATTTTTAAAAGTTACTAGCTCCGAAAGCCATTTAATCTCAGGGTGGTCAACTTTGGCACTCTGTAACTCACGCTGTATTGCAATAGGGTCACTCCATACCAGCTATTTTGAAAGCTTATATCATTGACTTTATTTGCCCCATTCATAATGTTTCAATCTGATAAATAGTTTGAAAGTTACATAAATATAAGCAATTTTTTTTTTTGCAAACACTATTTACCGATATTTTCAAAATGGCAATATTTCGAGAACCAGTCATTAGATATCAAAATCTTTACAAGATTCGTGTTTAGCATGGCAAATTCAATAAGATATGTGGTCAAATTTTTTTTTTTTAATTTTTTTGAAAAATTTTTGGAAATTTACAATGGGAGTTGGCATTTATTTCCACCAAAAAAATATGTACTTTGAGTTAGCAGAATAACAAAAATGGATGTAAAACGACAACAAATTATTTGTTTGCTCTGAAATTTTTATGGCAGATTGGTATTACATAGGGGAGCTATTTGCCATCGGAAACCCATTTCCGTGAAATTTGAGTTGGCATATTTTGAATATAGGTTCACGATATATTGTGCTTTTTATATTTATTTTTGTTTGTGATTATTTCTTTTGTAATTATACACCTATTTGTACTTATACACTTAAATGTTTTTGTATTGTAGACTCCCCCCTGAGGATGGTTTTCAAAGAAAACCGAAATATCGGAAAATAAATAAACAATTATTTACACCTAGACCTCGAGCTCGAGTATTTTATTAAATATATCTACTTTTTATATTAGAAAAGCTTTGCAAAATTCTAAAGTCCTGATTAAGATAAGACTGTACAACAATTGAAGGGCCATTTCTTAGGGCCTCAACCAAACCAAGACAGTTTCAAAGTACTTGTGTGTAGTAGTAGACTTGCATTTTGTTGTATGTCAGAAAAGTTTTTCTTCCGATTTTGAACGTCAGGCTAAATTTTTCTAGTGGACCTAAAAAAATATGTGGTAAAAATTTGAGGTCAATAGGATTAAATTAACCCGTGGCGCCCGGCGATCAAAGTTTTGGGTACTGCGCAATAACTCCCAAATGAAATAACTCCCAAAAAAAGTGAATCAACTCCCAAAAATTTTACATACGATTTGGGACTTATTTCATTATGAAATTAGTCCCAGTGTAGTGGGACTTATTGCACAAATTTTGTTGGGATTTATTTTATTATGAAATAACTTCCAAATAAAAAAAAACCCCAACAAAAAATTGTTTGGGAGTTATTTCATTTCTTTTTAAGCATTGGGAGGTATTTCATTAATGATGGGACATAGCGCCCAAGGTCTTTCGCCTAAAACCGTTAATGTTATATCGCCCAAGTTGCGACGTATAGCCCAAAATAATAGGTCTAAAAATGTTATTTCTCCCAAAACAAAAATGCCAAAAAATCCAAAACATTTTTTTTTTTGGGCGAAATGTCGAAATTACGACTTCTATGATTTGTTTTTTTGTAATAAAGGTTTTCTGTGTAGCCGGCCTTCGGCCGGGCTTAGGGTTTACATACTCCATGCATTAAACCCACCCTCTCCGCAACGTAAAGCAAAAAACAATATTTCTAGTTGCGTTCATTGGCGACTTCGCAATTCACATGTTTTTAATTTTGGGCTATAAAATCGCTTATTTTTATAATGTGACCCTAATTTTTTGTAAGGACGTGTAGGTTAATAAAATACACAAGAATCAATCAAAATACCGATTTTGAATTTTTTGTTAGTTAGGGCGTTTTGCATTTTAGGTTACAATATTGTTTTCATAACTTTTGGACTATGAACATGTAGACATAATTCCTGTAATGGGAACTTATTTAATTTTCTTTGGCACTTATTTCACTGGGAGTTCTTTCATTTTTTTGGGGAGTTATTATTTTGATTTTAAATAACTTCCAAATATTGAGACATATTTCATTTTTTCTTTGGGAGTTATTTCATTTTTTAAAGTGTGGAGTTAATTCAATTTTCTTGGAACTTATTTCATTGGGAATTATTTCATTGGGACTTATTTCATTTGGGAGTTATTGCGCAGTACCAAAGTTTTGGATTTGTGAAAAGTTTTCGAAAAAAAAAATAAAATAAAATATGTCTTGCGATACATCATTCTTATTGATTTTGACGCGCTGAGCACAAATATCAAAGAAATTTAAAATATGTAGGTAAAACAGTTTTCGAGATATCGCTATTTGAAATTTGCAAAAATGGCGGCATTTCCCTACGTTCTAGAATTTTTTTACAAAAAATCTCGAAATTTCTTTTCCTTGAACCTTTCAAAGAGCTTGACATAATATTTCATTCAAAATTATTTTGAGCCATATCCCATCGTTTTAACTCGTGGCGCCCTTTAATCGAAGATTTATATTTTTGGAAAATTTTCACCAACATTTTAGATTTTTTAAAAATTAAAAATAAAAAAAATATGTCTCGCGATTTTCACCAAAATTTTTTGATTTTATAAAAATTAAAAATAAAAAAAAAATATGTCTCGCGATACATAATTTTTATAAATTTTGGCATGCTAAACACAAATATCAAAAAATTTCTTAAATCCGTCGAACGGTTTTTGAGTTATCGTCATTTCAAATTTCTCAAAAAATTTCACAAAATGGCGGTTTTTTTTCCTACGCATAAGAATTTTTTAAAAAATCTTTAAATTTTGTTTCCGTTAACTATTTTATAGAGCTGGAGACAATCTTTCATTTAAACTTAATTGGAGCCAAATCAGACCATTTTAACCCATGGAGCCCTTCTATCAAAGTTTCGAGTTGTTGGTGAAAATTTTGAAAAAAAACAAAACTTTGATCGAAGGGCGCCACGGGCCAAAATTATCGGATTTGGCTCAAATTAACTTTAAATGAAAGCTTGTGTCAAGCTCTTTAAAAGCGTCAAGGGTAAGACATTTTTAGATTTTTTTTTTTAATTTCTAGAACGTAGGAAAACACAGCCATTTGTAGCAAATATCTCGAAAACCGTTTGACTGATTTTAGAAATTCCTTGATATTCTTGTTGAGCGCAACAAAAATTAATAAGTATGAAGTGTCGCAAGAAATAGTTTTTTTTTTTTTTTTTAAAAAAATTTAAAAATCTAAACCTTTGACCGCTGGGAGCCATGGGTTAATTGAATCCGATTGACCTCAAATTTGTACCACATATTTTTTAGGTCCACTAGAATTAAAATTTGCCCGGACACTTGGGAAAACCAAAAGTTGAAGAAAAAAATGCCACTCTAGCGTAGTAGTAAAACCCTTAATGGGTTTTGCTCTGTAACGTCTCAAATTTTTTTTATAGCCCACTCAATTTTAATTTATTTTTCAAAGGCCTTTGAAAAAAGTCGAAAAAAATAATGTTAATAATCTTTTGAGCTTGAAATAATGAGGTAGTTTTTTCTAGAATATATAAACTCTCTATCATCCGTATTTATTGGTCATTTAAGTACTTTTTTTTAAGAAATGGCTCAAAAGTCTACTATAACTTGCGTTTAAAGGGTTAAAATGTCTTACAAATATTTTGTGCATAAATTTTACTAGGGGTTATGAATTCAGAAAGTTCTACTGGTGTACGGAAATGCAAAAAATTAGTAAATTGTAAAGACTCATTTATTTTTTATAAGAGACATTCCACACAAAATGTCCCGCTACAGTAAAACATGTGTCCCAAGAATTTCTGAAAATGAGGCAATCCACACCAAATGTCCAGCGAAAAAAAACATGTGTACCGCAAACTTCTGAATAGCTTGTATGGATAGCCCTACATGGAACTTAGAAAATTGCGTTTTTGGTTTTTAATTTTTTTAAAAACTGGGCTTAGGAGGCGTGGTCAAATATTGGAAAAATTGTCAAATTAGTAGCGAGTTGCTTTGGTTAAATATTTATCACATTAAAACAGAATGCACCACAATCTCAAAAATTTACATTCTTATATAGTTTTGTATGGGCTATCGATTCAAATTTTTTTCTTTGGAAAATTTTCAGAACCCGTTCTGAAATTTCCCATTTTTAAAAAAGTCAATTTATCAAAAATCCGGCCACTTTTTTTTTTTCATTTTTAAATTTGTTTTTTTTAAGTTTAGATGTTTGTCCATCCATACAAAAAAATTAAGAAACACACTTTTCGTTTTTTTTTTCGAGAAAATCGCATTTGAATTTTAAATTTCATAACAATTTAGTAATTTGCTTGTATTTTCTTGTGTCAACAGAGCGTATGACGAATATTTATGCAATTAATATTACTCATTCGCAACTTTAAAACAAAGAAATACAAGCAAATAACAAAATTGTTATGAAATTTAAAGTTCGAATGCGATTTTCTCGAAAAAAACGATGAACTTGTTTCTGAATTTTTTTGTATGGATATACAAATATCTAAACTTAAAAAAAAAAAATAAATAAAAAAAAAAAAAAAGTGGCCGGATTTTTGATAAATTGACTTTTTAAAAAAATGGAAAATTTCAGAACGGGTTCTGAAAATTTTCCAAAAAAAAAATTTTATCGATAGCCCATACAAAACTGTATAAGAATGTAAATTTTTGACATTGTGGTACATTCCGTTTTAATGTGATAAATATTTAATCAAGGCAACTCGCCCCAAATTTTACCATTTTTCCAATATTTTACCACGCTAAGTCCAGTTTTTGAAAATTTGAAAAACCAAAAACGCAATTTTCTTAGTTTATAGGGCTATCCAAACAACCTATTCAGAAATTTACGGGACACATGTTTTTCTGTAGCGGGACATTTGGTGTGGAATGCCTCATATGTGGTTTTGATAGTATTATATGAAACTAAGAAATTTGCGTTTTTGTTTTCTAAATTTTCCAAAATTGGGCTTAGGAGGCGCGGCTAAATATTAAAAAAAATATATAAAATTTGCGTTGAGGTGCCTTGAATAAATATTTATCACATTAAATCGGAATGATTAAAAATTGTTATTTTGAAAAATTTTCAGAACCCGTTCTGAAATTTCCCATTTTTTAAATAAAGCAATTTTTTTTCTGTTTCATTTATTTTTTAAGTTTAGATGTTTGTCTATCCACAAAAAAAACAGTTCAGACTCGCGTTTTTTAGAAAATCGCATTTGATTATGAGGCATTCCACCGCAAATGTCCAGCGAAAAAAACACGTCTACAGTAAACTTCTGAATAGCTTGTATGGATAGGCCTATATCGAACTTAGAAAATTGCGTTTTTGGTTTTTAAATTTTTCAAAAACTGGGCTTAGGAGGCGTGGTCAAATATTGGAAAAATTGTCAAATTTGTGGCGAGTTGCCTTGATAAAATATTTATCACATTAAAACGGAATGCACCACAATCTCAAAAATTTACATTCTTATATAGTTTTGTATGGTCTATCGATTAAATTTTTTTTTTTTGGAAAATTTTCAGAACCCGTTCTGAAATTTTCCAGTTTTTAAAAATGTCAGTTTATTAAAATTATGCCACTTTTTTCCATTTTTTAAATTTTTTTTTAAAAAGTTTAGATGTTTGTCCATTTGTTTCTGAATTTTTTGTGTGGATGGACAAACATCTAAACTTAAAAAAAAAAAGAAAAAAGAAAAAAAGTGGCATGATTTTTAATAAATTGACATTTTTAAAAAATGGAAAATTTCAGAACGGGTTCTGAAAATTTTTGAAAAAAAAAAATTTGAATCGATAGCCCATACAAAACTATATAAGAATGTAAGTTTTTGAGATTGTGGTGCATTCCGTTTTAATGTGATAAATATTTAATCAAGGCAACTCGCCACAAATTTGACCATTTTTCCAATATTTGACCATGCCTTCTAAGCCCAGTTTTTGAAAATTATAAAAACCAAAAACGCAATTTTCTTAGTTCCAAATAGGGCTATCCAAACAAACTTTTCAGAAATTTACGGGACACATGCTTTTTTGTAGCGGGACATTTGGTGTGGAATGCCTCATGTTCAATTTAATAACAATTTTGTAATTTTCTTGTTTCAACATAGCGTATGAGTAACATTTTTTAAAATATTTGTTACTTATACGCAATGTTGAAACAACAAAACACAAGAAATTACAAGTTTTACATTGTTACAGGAGGTCGGCATCCAACTCAAACACTCAAACATTACCTGCATGGTATTTGACCAAAATTTATAAAAATTTTATTTTGAATGAAAGCCCACTTAGGAAGTGGAGATAGGGCGTAGGTATGTCCAACAAAAATGTTGGAGGGTAAAAATAATTGGTGGTCGGTCTCACTAATGACCCCTTTCGGACGCAAATAAAACAAATTAAAAAAAAAAAATTGTGTGCGGACCGCCTTAATAGTTAAAAATAGAGGGTAGGTGTGTTCAGAGAAAATGTTTGGACTAAAAAAATATTGTGGATCGGTCATACATTTGGTTGCTCTAAGGGCTTTCTTATGGCGGTTAGAGCGGTTGGAGCAAATTTTAAAATATATCATTTTATGTGGCAGCCCCAATAGAAATTGGAGATAGGGTAGTACAGTTTGTTCCGAAAAAATGCTTAGACGTACAATTTAATGGGGGTCGGTGTTGGAAATGACCTCTCTATGACCCACCATTGGAGCAGTAGAAATGATTTTAAAATTGAAAAATTACAATAAAATTTTTAAAAAAAATGTAAAAAAATAGTAATAACACTGTGTCACAAATTTTCAACAAAGTCGTGACCAAATGAATCTGACACCTAATCTTTATGTAAATCCGAACGCTGAATCCGAATATGAAGTCAGAATGGTCAAAAGTAGAACAGTTTTCGAGATATTTACGAGAAAATCGAGAAAATTACCGTTATTTGCTCTTTTCAACTTATTTTTTTAAAACCAAACAATAAATTTTTTTTAAATTTTATCACTTAAAACGATCCAGATCGGTGCAAAAATGACAAAGTTACAGTAGATTAATTGAATTATCCCACTTTTCGATTTTTTTTTTTAAAACACAAGTAAATATACAAAGCTAAATGTTAGTAATGAAAGGTGGATTAATTCACTAAATCTTCTGTAGCTTTGTCATTTTTGCACCAATCTGGGTCTTGTTGGGCGCAAAATGTTCGTATTGAAATAAAATAATGTCCTATGTAATAAAATATCATAATTTTTAATTGTTTGGTTTAAAAACAATAACGTGAAAAGAGAAAAATTGCAAAAAATCATCAAATTTTTCATGGAGTTTGAACTTTTGTCCACTGTAACTCTGTCATTTCTTAACTAATCTTCACAAGCGAGCCATGGTTATTTTAGTAATTTTATTATCTTTCATTAAAAAAAAAGAAATACATAAATCGACGAATAGCTTTGAAGATATTTGCATTTAAGTGACATCATCTTTTTTAAAAACACAAAAAACGCTTATTTTCGAATATCTCGAAAACTGTTCTACTTTTGACCATTCTGACTTCATATTCGGATTCAGCGGATAATTGTACATAAAGATTAGGTGTCAGCTAATTTGGGTCCCTGGACATAGTGGGGTCGCTGGTAACGAATTAGCTGATGAGTGTGCAAGAGGTGGCTCCGAGTCGGTGGGGGAACGTGTCGAACCGGATATCTCGGTTCCTATAGTGGAGTTGATGAACGAAATTGATAGGATATCGGGGAATATGATGAGGGATAGGTGGATATCGCTGACCACGTGCAGGATATCGCGGACCATGTGGCCACTGCCGGATCATAAGAGGACGGAAAGCCCTCTTACCTTTGGCAAACGGACGGTTAGCCTATTAGTAGGAGTACTGACGGGACACTGTATAATCGGCCAAATGGCCGTTCGTATGGGACTTTCTGACAGGGACTTTTGCAGAAGTTGTGGGGAGGTGGAGGAGGAGGAGTCAGTGAGGCACTTGTTGTGTGAATGTCCGGGTCTGATGAAACGTCGTCTTAAGTATTTGGGGCAACGATTTTTTGATGACTTAGATTGCCTAAACAATGTACCATTGACGTCTCTAGCAGAATACCTTAGGGAATCGGGGTGGTTTGAGAGGTAGAATTTTTTGTATATCATGGGAGTAGGGAAACAACTTTAGGGGAATCACAATGGGCCTTATGGCCTCCGAGTGAATTCGCAAAATCGGCGGACGCCCATCCAACCTAACCTAACCTTAGGTGTCAGATACATTTGGTCAAAAAACTGTCACGTAGTGTAATCGTTATCCCACGATCCTAATTCAAAAAAATCAAACCTACTGATGATGACACTAACTGGGGTGTTTGAAACCGGTTTAGAAAATACCAGAAATGTCTATAATTTTTAGAAATTCAATTTTTCTTCTGCATTTTTTCAACTTGAACCCTCATAACAAATATAATTAGAGCCCGTGCTCGATCTGTACTTACAGAAAAAAATCAAATAAAATTACTGACAAAATATATCGCCATTAGGCACGTCTCCGAAACAGAAAATGCAAAATCCGTTCATTTGTGTCTGCAATTCCAGATCATGTTGGTAACCCTTGCGAAATAATGTAAGAGACAAAAAAAGTTGAAAGAAAGTATGAAGTGAGGTTGAGATTGCTATAAATAGAATTGTAGTGTTGGAAATTGTCAACATTTATTCTGTAGAAACTATAAATATTCACATATATAAAAAACAGTTTTAATTAACAAGACAAATGATGATGATGATGACACTAACTTGGGTGTTTGAAACCGGTATAGGAAATACCAGAAATGTCTATAATTTTTAGAAATTCAATTTTTCTTCTGCATTTTTTCTACTTGAACCCTTAGTACGAACATTTTCAAAAATGAGATTTAAATTTTAAAACTTAAAAATCGCATACTAGAGCACTTTTAAGAATTTTTTTCTTAAGTACGTAAAAAACAAAATGGTCCAAGTTGCAAAAAAAAAATTTGCAATTTGGACCATTATTGAAGAAGTTATGAGTAAAAGAAGTTTGAGTAAGGGAATAAAATACAAATTTTTAGAAATTCGATATCTTTTGAACGGGTCATCAAAAATTTACCACGAAGGAGTTTTCGAAGTGTACTATTAACTGTCAACAAATTGGGAAAATATAAAAAAAAAAATATTCAAAGTGTCCAAAATGCCACGTGTATATTTTTTTAAATTTTTTGTTAATCTTTTATTACCGGTCACCACGGGGCCGCTGCTCTTAAAAATAAAGTCATGTGTTTTGGAGCCAGTTTTCAGTAGATAAAGAAAAACGTTTGTTTTTATCCCTTTGCAATATTTTTAAAAATTTTGTTTAAAAAAAAATCTTTTATGTAAAAAAATGTCGAGTTCTTCAACGGTCTTATAGTGGTGCTGAAAATTTCTTCAGAAATCGTGTTATATTGACTACATCGAATTTTTTACCAAATACATAATTGTGTTAATTTTCAAGTCAAGTGTTAAACTACACTCAAAATAATCACTCTGTTAAATTACAGAGATACTCTGCTGAGCCAGCAGAAAATACCATAGATTTCCAACCAGCAAGATTTTTTGTTATTTTACGAAGAAAACTCTGTAAAATGATTTCGTTAAAAAAAACCTGTTAATTTACAGAATCATCTGTAAAATATTGATAAAAGCGACCAGAATTTTACTATTTTATTTACTATTTGTTTCTGATCAATTTCTCTTTCCTTAATGTGTAAGTAGTGTTGACAATTGGAAAATGCCACCGAGTAAATTTGCCCGCTTTAATGCTTCCAAATTGTAAATTTACTTTTTTTATTTTTGTGAAAATTACGATGTATTTTACGAGTACCTCCAATTTTACCCGACATCCTCGTAAAATTTACCAGGTTTTATTGTAATTTAAGACGCTTTTTAAAGAGCGGTTGAAATATTTGGGAGTTTTTTGAAGAGCTTTTATTTAAAAACTGTATTACAGAGCACTAAGTTAAATTACAGTTGAAATTTAGTATTTTGGTTACGAGAAAATGTATAAAATCTGTATTTTACCAAAAAACTCTGTTTATTATCTATAAAATAGAGATTACAAAGTAAAAACTAAAATTACAGATAAAATTTTGTTTTTCGGTTACAAGAAAATACAAAGTATATTCTTAAAATCTGTATTTCGACAGATAACTTTGTCAAATGTCTGTCGAATTAAGATTACAGTCATTTTACAGAGTTTTTAACAGAGTAATTATTTTGAGTGTATATCATTTTTATGGTTCTCATTTAAGCGGCACCTTAATGTGCATGAACTATATAATGGAATGTAGCAGAAGAAGTTCAGATACAAACATTGTATAAGTATTTGTCTTTCAAAAAGCTTTAGATATAATTATTAGTCTCTAACGCAGCGTAGGAAATCTATAGAGTGGTGGTGAGCAGGAGGTATGAAGGTTTAATAATATATCACAGAAAAAAAGTGGGTCGTTTAGCAAAACAGTTTGTTTTTTTTTATTGATAAATATTTTTGATTGATTTCTTACAAACAATTTTTTGAACATGAATGTCATTGATCATTGTTAAACGGGTGAAATTGTAGACATCACTAATATTAATATTACAGGTTGCTAATTTTATAATTTTTGAATAATTATTAAGGTGTTGTTGGTTTTGAGAAATTATACATCATTAATTTAAATGCAAAATTAATAAATTCGTTTAAATTATGATTAATTTTATACACAAAGAAACTTTTTTAATTAACATGTTTATTATAATGACTGATTTTAAACATTTGACTGCTGACGAAATCAATCACAATATATTTTTTGAGTGTTTAATTAATGGTGTCTTTAAATTAGCTGCTTTACAAAAGAAAATCCCTTAATTAATTAAAAGAAATGTAAATCAATGAAAAATTTTTTATTCTAGTTCAATGTCATTTATTGTCTCCGTAATGAATTAACATTATAAGTGCCTTTGTAAACTATACTTTCTCTCTTATGATATTCTCTCGATAAATACTCATAACCAGGGTCAGGACCTTCATGCACTAAAAACTATGTTTTAGGCGCCTAAAATATGCACTAAAAAGTCTTGAAATATGCACTAAAAATTTTAAAATATGCACTAAAAATTATGAATATCCACTTGTTTTTATACCCTCCACTCTAGTGATAGAGGGTATATATAAGTTTGTCATTCCGTTTGTAACACATCGAAATATTGGTCTAGGACCCCATAAAGTATATATATTCATGATCCTTGATCGATTTTAAGTCGATCTAGCGATGTCCGTCCGTCCGTCCGTCCGTCCGTCCGTCCGTATGTCTGTCTGTCCGTTGAAAACACGCTAACTTTTGAAAGACTTTATGGAGGCTCCTGAAGTTTAACATATATGTTGGGTATTTACCGGGTCAGGTTGGTATTGCAATCCAGCCAAATCGGTCCAGTGGTTCAAAAGTTATGAGCAAAAGAGTAAATTTCGGCATGGGAATTTTGTGAACTTACGAGATTAAAACCACTCTAACTTTCGAAAGACAATTCTGAGGGTGCTGAAACGTGTTACATATCTTTGTCGTTCCCCAAGTCTATTTGGTTTTGAATTTCAGCAAAATCGGTTCAGTGGTTCAAAAGTTATAAGCAAGGCTCTGAATTTCAGATTTTGTTCACCTTAAACTGTTGAAAACTCGTTAAACAAGTTTTAAAAGCATGGTGAAATACCAGTTTTTTTTTAAACTTGTTGTTGTTTGTTTTCCTGCCGTGGGGTATAGTTTAGTTGTTAGACAAGTAAATATTTGTTGTTTTTGTTTTTGTAACTGTATGTAACTGTGTATAGTAAGTATTTTTGGAAAAAATCAAATATTAGTTTGTTTTTGGTTTTTAAAGACAAGGATGGTAAAATAAAACAAGTAGAAAAATAAAATTCGACTTGGTCGAATCTATGAATACCCTCCACAATGTTATCTGATAGTAATTTTCTAAAAAAATTGCATTACAAATTTTTATTAGAAATATATTATTTTGAGTAAAACTTTTTTTAATCAATCAAATTTTTTTGTGAGTGTAAAATTTTTTTGACAGTACACATTTTTTTGAGTGTGAATTTCATTAAAAAAAAAATAATTAAATTAAAAATTAAAAAAAAAAATTTTTTTTTTGAGTGTAAAATTTTTTTGAGTGTAAATATTTTTTTTAGTGTACTATTTGTTTGAGTAACAAAATTACTTTGTAAAATATTTTTGTTGTTTTATACCTATACGTATATGTAAAAAAAAAAATATTTCATATATTTCCCTCATTTTATTTTACCATCCTCGTCTTTAAAAACCAAAAACAAACTAATATTTGATTTTTTTCCAAAAATACTTACTAAACACCGTTACATACAGTTACAAAAACAAAAACAATAACAAATATTTACTTGTCTAACAACTAAACTAACACCCCACGGCAGGAAAACAAACAACAACAAGTTTAAAAAAAACTGGTATTTCACCATGCTTTTAAAACTTGTTTAACGAGTTTTCAACAGTTTAAGGTGAAAAAAATCTGAAATTCAGAGCCTTGCTTATAACTTTTGAACCACTGAACCGATTTTGCTGAAATTCAAAACCAAATAGACTTGGGGAACGACAAAGATATGTAACACGTTTCAGCACCCTCAGAATTGTCTTTCAAAAGTTAGAGTGGTTTTAATCTCGTAAGTTCGCAAAATTCCCTTGCCGAAATTTACTCTTTTGCTCATAACTTTTGAACCACTGGACTGATTTGGCTGGATTGCAATACCAACCTGACCCGGTAAATACCCAATATATATGTCAAACTTCAGGAGCCTCCATAAAGTCTTTCAAAAGTTAGCGTGTTTTCAACGGACAGACAGACAGACAGACGGACGGACGGACGGACGGACGGACGGACGGACATCGCTAGATCGACTTAAAATCGATCAAGGATCATGAATATATATACTTTATGGGGTCCTAGACCAATATTTCGATGTGTTACAAACGGAATGACAAACTTATATATACCCTCTATCACTAGAGTGGAGGGTATAATGAGGGAAATATGTGAAATATATTTTTTAACATATACGTATAGGTATAAAACAACAAAAATATTTTACAAAGTAATTTTGTTACTCAAACAAATAGTACACTAAAAAAAATATTTACACTCAAAAAAATTTTACACTCAAAAAAAAATGTTTTTTTTTTTAATTTTTAATTTAATTATTTTTTTTTAATGAAATTCACACTCAAATCAATAAATATTTACACTCAAAAAAAATGTTTTTTTTTTTTTAATTTTTAATTTAATTACTTTTTTTTTTTAATGAAATTCACACTCAAAAAAATGTTGACAGTCAAAAAAATTTTACACTCACAAAAAAATTTTACTCAAAATAATATATTTCTAATAAAAATTTGTAATGCAATTTTTTTAGAAAAATACTATCAGATAACATGGTGGAGGGTATTCATAGATTCGGCCAAGTCGAATTTAATTTTTCTACTTGTTTTACTTTTATTAAAAAACAACATAACATTTGAATTCGGTCTGGCATTTTAAGCTTAAATATACATATTACAGTGTGTATAAAATGTTATTAAAAAAATAAAAATTATCTAAAAAAATTTAATAATTGCTTTAACGCAAAAAAAAATATCATAAAAATATCTTAAAAATACCTAAAAATAGCAAAAAAAAAAAACTAAAATTTATACAAAATATGACCTAAAAATATGCATTTATAGCGAAATAATAGCAGAATATGCAAAAATATGCATTTTAAGCAAAATATGCAAAAATATGCACTAACGAATCGATGCCATTTTAAAGCAAATTCTTTGATTCGCAAGGATATATTGTTTATGCTGTGCTATGACCAAAGGGGAAAAATATGCATTTGCATGAAAGTCCTCTCCTTGCTTATAACGTTTTAGTTTTAACAAATTTGGTAGTTTTCGGGATTACATTTTGTTTCATCATCAGAATTCTTTTGAAAATTGTGGTATTACTGTTTTGGTACAAACATCGCAAATCCATATTCTTAATTATTTCAAACTAGTGGGAACTACGATAAAAAGTACACTCAAAAAAAAAAAGTTTGTAAAATTACAAGTAAAAGGTCTTGTAATTCTATTTTAATAATATTTTTGTCTTTTTACAAAAATTGTTGTATATTTAATAAAACGAAAACTACAGTTTGCTTTGTAATTTTACTATTATATGTTGGTAAATTTATTTTACAAATTCTTTATGTAAATTTACAAAAAAGTGAATTATTTTACAAAGTAAAAAATATTACAAGGTGTTTAGTTTTTTTACAAAAAAAAACTGTTATTGTAAAACAAAATTTTACTTGATGTTATTTAGTCTTTCTACCAAAAAAATGTGTTATTACTAGGGCAAGTACTTTCATGCATCTAAAAAACGAAAATATGTGCCTATAATATGCATCTAAAAATCCAAAATATGCACTAAAAACTTCAAAAATATGCATCTAAAAATTATTGTTTTTACAAAAAAAAAAATAATTTGTCAACATAAGTTAGGGTTTGTCAAATTCTTAAAGGCCCTCGACATTTCATAAAAATGTTTTATTGAGTGGAAACAATTTTTAGTTAGTAAAATATTTTTTTTGCTTGAGAAGTTTTTTCTTTGAGTCACTAAATATTTCTGAAGAAAAAAATTTTATAAAAGAAAGAGAATATGAAAATACAATATTTTTCTATAACAAGTTATTTTTCAATACTTTTTGTTCTTTCTTCTAAAAAAAAATTATTTATTTAAAAAAAAAAAAATACTTTTTTTTGGAATTTTCAAAAAATTAACTCAAAAGCAAAGGCCCCCTTAACTCGAATCAAAACAAAAACATCAATTTTCCTGTAAAAAAAAATCTTAAATTCTAAAACATTTTTTTCTTACCGATTAGTAAAATGTTTCAGAATAGGAACATTTTAAATTGAAAACATTTCTCAGAATCTAAAAATTATACTTCCGGAATCCATTTTCTTTAAAAAATTGATCAGAATATGATATGCGATAGGTTTTGAATTGTTCTAAGGACATTTTGAAAAAATATTGATGAAATTTAAAAAAAAGTCCAAATTATATGAAAATATGCAAAAATATGCATTTATACCAAAATATGCAAAAATATGCAATTATAAATCAATGCCATTTTATTGCAAATTCATTGATTCGGATAGATATTTCATTTGTGTTATGTTTACAATGCCGAGTAAAAATATGCATTTTCATGAAAGTACTTGCCCTAGTTATTACAAACATTTTTTTTAAGATCGTTTACAAGGTTTTCAGTTTGAAATTTATGTATTGAAAAGTACAAAATTCCAATATAATTTTACAAAACTTATTTTATTACTAGAATTAATGTTGTTTTACAAAAAAAAAATAATTATTCAACAATAGGACACGCAAAAATTTTCTAAGTTCAATTTTTTTTGCGTTTTGAAGTAAAAATTTAGCTAAAAACAATTTTTTATAAATAAAAAATTTTATGAAAAAAAATTTTGGAAATTTTTTAAGTTCCCGACACAAAAATTTTTCAACTAATTGTAAGCTTTAGCAAAAAAATTGAATTTTTACACCATTTGTTGGTAATTTGCGTTAAGTAAAATACCACAATTTTTATGTGTTTCTACTATATAAAATAATTAAAAATTAAAAAAAAAAAATTTTTTATTTTTTGACTAATTTTTCCTGAAAATAAAAGAAATTTCTTGTGTAGCCTCCTTCGCAATTCTCATATGTTCTACTTAAGAAAAACGAAATGTCGAAAAAAATAAAAAATGCAGTGTTATACATTAAAAAGTTTGTTAAAAGTGTTCAAGTGAAAAAAAAAAAATCATTTTAGTTTGTTGAAGTGCTACTCCAGCTGCCGAAGAAGGAAGAATAAGATGCCCCAATGGAAAAAAGCCTTTAAATTTACAAAACAAATATGTAAATAAACCAATTTTTTTGTAAATTTACAAAACAAATATGAAAATTTAAAATACAAAATTGTATACTTACGAAAAAAGTTGTAATTTTACAAAAATTAAGTAGAAAATACAAAAACAATATTGTAAATTTACAAATTTTTTTGGTTAAACTTCTGTTTTTACGGCAAAAAAATAAGAAAAATGGTATATATACAATAAAAATTGTAAATGTACCACTTTTTAGTGTAAATATACAAGTTTTTTGCCATAAAAACAGTAGTTTAACCAAACAATTTCTAAATTTACAATTTTGGTTTTTAATTTTCTACTTTATTTTATAAATTCAAAACTTTTTTTTGTAAGTTTACAATTTGTTTTATAAATTTTAGTTTTTTTTTTTTGCAAATTTACAATTTTTATTGTAAATATGCGTGTTTTTCAATATTTTTTTGTAAAATCAGTAGTTTAACCAAATAATTTGTTAATCTACAATTTATTTTTTTCATTTTCTATTTTTTCTTTGTAAAATAACAATCTTTTTCTGTAAGTTTACAATTTTGTTTTGTAAATTTACCAAATTTTTTGTAAATTAACAAAAAAATGTTCACCTCGAAGTTGATATTTTACAAAAAAAATTGTAAATTTACATTTTCTTTTGTTAAATCAATTTACAAATTATCCCCGTAACATTACGGGGATTCTTGCTAGTACATATTTTACAAAACCTGCCCCGTAAAATCACGGGGATTTTCTGTCATTTTACAAATTTTTTTGTTTGAGTGTAATCTCTGGCCTCGAAATTTTACCATTATTATCCCAAACTCAATTTTCAATCTATTGTATTAGCACAAATTTATATAAAATTACCGAAACGATCTCAAATTCAATGCTAAAAATTAGCAACTTTTTGAAAGCAGAAACTCTATGAGTTTTTATTGGGAGAATATTCCTAACGTGAACAATTTGTATTCTTGAATATTTTTAATGGGCATTTATTTTATTTTCAGCACTCGTTCTGAAATTTTTAATTTTTTAAAAAAATCAATTTATCAAAAATGCGGCCATATTTTTTTAAGGTTCTGATGTTTGTCTATCCACACAAAAAATCAAAAATCAGCAAAGCATTTTTCTTATTTTTCGAGAAAATGGAATTTGAATAATGGATTTCATAAAAATTCTGTAATTCTCTTGTATTTTATTGTTTCAACATCGCGTATGAGTAATGAAACCAACGAATTTCAAAATATTTGTTACTCATACGCAATGTTGACAGAATAAAATACAGGCAGTGTTGCCACCAATTGAATTGGAAATTACACACAAAAAAAAATATCCAAAATCTCACAAATTACACAATTTTGTTTTTTAACCAAAAAAAAAAAAATTTCAATAAAAAAATTATAAACTTCTAGTTTTTTCTTAAACTTCAATTGTACGTTCAAAATGATATCCTCATTTTTTATACCCTCCACTCTAGTGATAGAGGGTATATATAAGTTTGTCATTCCGTTTGTAACACCTCGAAATATTGGTCTAGGACCCCATAAAGTATATATATTTATGATCCTCGATCGATTTTAAGTCGATCTAGCGTTGTCCGTCCGTCCGTCCGTCCGTCCGTCTGTCTGTCTGTCTGTCTGTCTGTCTGTCTGTCTGTCTGTCTGTCTGTCTGTCTGTCTGTCTGTCTGTCTGTCTGTCTGTCTGTCTGTCTGTCTGTCTGTCTGTCTGTCTGTCTGTCTGTCTGTCTGTCTGTCTGTCTGTCTGTCTGTCTGTCTGTCTGTCTGTCTGTCTGTCTGTCTGTCTGTCTGTCTGTCTGTCTGTCTGTCTGTCTGTCTGTCTGTCTGTCTGTCTGTCTGTCTGTCTGTCTGTCTGTCTGTCTGTCCGTAGAAAACACGCTAACTTTTGAAAGACTTTACAGAGGCTACTGAAGCTTGGCATATATGTTTGTCATTTACCTGGTCAGGTTGGTATTGAAATCCAGCCAAATCGGTCAAGTGGTTCAAAAGTTATGAGCAAAAGAGTAAATTTCGGCAAGGGTGTTTCGCGAATTCACGAGATAAAAAACACGATAACTTTCGAAAGACAATAATGAGACTACTGAAGCTTGGCATATATCTTTGCCGTTCCCCGGGTCTGTTTGGTATAAAACTTCAGCTCAATCGGTCCAGTGGTTCAAAAGTTATAAGCAAAACCCTGAATTTCAGATTAGTTTCATTTAAAATGCCACGTGTTTTAACAAGTTTGAAAAGCATTGGTGGTAACCAAGCAATGCTTTTCAAACTTGTTTAATTTTAAGGCAATGCTTTTTAAACTTGTTTAGTTTTAAAAGCATTGGTAACTTAAAAATTACACTCAAAAAAAATTTTACACCCAAAAAAAATTTTACACTAAAAAAAAATTTTACACTCAAAAAAAAATTTACAAAAAAAAAAATTTAGTTTTTTTTACAAAAATGACAATATTTTGTGTACATACGTACGTGCATTCACTCAGAAATATTTTCACAGTAAAAAAACATTACACTCGAAAAAAATTTTACACTCAAAAAAATTAGTAATTTTTCTTTTTTTTTTTTTAAATTACAAAAAAAGAGTTTTTTACTCAAAATAAAATATTTCTAATCAAAATTGTTAATTTTTTCAAGTTAAAAAATGTACTACCCTTTAAAAAAATGCATTGTGGAGGGTATTCATAGATTCGGCAAAGTCGAATTTAACTTCTCTACTTGTTTTTTTTCAATTCCATTTTTCGTAAAAAGATGCAGTTGTATTTGTCGATAATTTGTTTTTAAAGTGTTTTAAAGAGCCGTTCAGACGATTATCATTTTAGTAAGATTTATCCTTTCGGGGTACCTTGTTTGTTAAATATTTTATCCGCTTGTGAAATATTTTTCGGAATAAGTAATTGCAAAAGATGAGGAGAGCCATCCGTTTTTCAAATTACATAAATTTATTCAGATAATTTAGACAGGTCGACTCACATGTCTGCTCGTCTGAAAATTTTGTTCACTGAAGAATGGGAAAATGGTAATATTAAAAAAGTTTAACAATTTTCCGATTTTGGAAGACAATTCACCAGAAAAAATTTTAATTTCAAAAACTTAAGACTATAGTTTATGGGTTTTTTGGTCCATTCAACGCATGTCGGTCAATGTTGTCAATGATCTGTTTAAGACGAAAATATCAATAAAATGGTAAAAAAAAACTTTAATATTATCAAAATTCGTTGGAACTTTGTTGAGGTGAAATTACACAAAAGTACACAAAAAATTTCGTTATCCAAAAATTATCCAAGAATTTTGAAACTGTCCCACTTTTGGATAAATATCTAGAAAGTGGCAACACGGAATACAAGAGAATTACAGAGTTTTTATGAAATCCAATATTCAAATGCGATTTTCTTGAAAAATGCACTCCCGATTTTTTGTGTGAATAAACAAACATCTAAACTTGAAAAAAAAAAAATCAAAATTTGGCCATATTTTTGATAAATTGACTTTTTTAAAAAATTAATACTTTTAAAACGGGTTCTGAAAATTTTTCAAAATAAAACATTTTAATAGAGTCTATAAAAAATATACAAGATTATAATTTTTTTGAGATTTCAGTACATACCGTTATAATTTGATAAATCGCTCATTTACTTGTATAGTGTCATAACGCAAAATGTTTCATTTTACAGAAAACCTGTTTAAAGTTTACAATTGAAACTTGGTTTACACTGCAAAAGGCCCGTACATAGAAAATGTTGTAATGGCGTGTTCTCTTCTCAAACGGTGAGTTTAAAAGATATTAATACGAAATTTTGACACAATATAAAGCAGGATATAACAAAAAGCATATAACTGTATTGTTTACCCAAAAACGACATATTTTTAGTTATGACACTATACAACTAAGTGAGCGAAATATTTAATCAAGGCAACTTGACACAAATTTTCCGATATTTAGCCACACCTCCTTTGTCCAGTTTTTGACAAATTAAAAAAAAAAACGCAATTTTCTCAGTTCCATTAGGGTGGTGCGTAACCAGTGAAGTGTTCAGATCAACTATTAATAGAGCGTAAAAGTTAGTTCAAGTAAATACAGACATTTTAAAACCAAAATGATCAAAATCGGTTCATGTTTTCTGTTCGCGCATCGAGGGTCAAAATTGGGGTTTTTTAAAAAAATGGAAAAAATTAAAAAAAAAAAATTATAGCATTAGTTCGAAAATATTCAAATAATCTTTTTTTTCATTTTTTCGATCGATAACGCACTCAAGCGTGAGTCCAAAAAATCGCATTTTTAGCTTGGAGCTCAAAACTACTTTTTTGACAATTTTATGTAACAAAATTTCAAAATATATTAGTTTTCATTGAATACATTCCAGCCTGGAGATTCTCTCCAAATAAGGAATAATTATACATTTATGCAAAGTTTTCTTGAAAGACATCTTTAAGCCTTGTTGAACCAGAGCCGAAAAAATTTCAAACATCTGTTTTTTTTGCTCATAGTCAAATTTGACTTTTTTGACATATGAAATATGTTTTTCACTCTCAGCTTTACTCAGCAACAACAACAATGACGTGGTGAAATTTCTGAGCCCATTTTAAGAAATCACATGATGTTTTTTTTTGGGAAGAACGTTTTGTTAAACTTCTGTTTTTAATTTTGCAAAAAGGAGTAAAATGGCTACATAAAGTGCGAGTTAGAGGGTTAATATGTTCTAGAAAAGGAACAACAACACAATTTCACTGAAAATTTCAAACCATATTTTTTAGCTCAGACATAATTATAGATTTTTTTTAACGTTTTTCAAACACCTTTGATAAAAAATTAAACATTTCAGTGGGCCATAAAAAAGATATTCGAACTAAGTAAACCCGTTGATGATTTTGTTTCTTTGATGGTCTACTTTCATTTGGCATAAGAGCCATTGAGGCTCAAGAGGATGACCCATAATTTGTTGCACAGTGCAATTGAAAGTGCCGGGCAATCTCACATAAAGTGTTTTATGGTTTCCACTTCCTTCCATCCATGCAACTCTGGCAAAAGTCATTTGACGGCACATTTAACCGCTCAGTGTGCGTTTTTACGAAGAAGTGTCCGGTAGTTACAGCAACCACCCTCGAATCTCTCCTCTTGCAATCGTTATCAGCTCGCTTGTGCCCTTCTGATTGAGATAAAGCCAAATCTGTCGCGTAATCCATCATGTGAGCTCATTTCCGTTGCAGAACAAAGCCGTAGGTTTTGCTTGCAATTTTCTAGAGGCATACCAATGCATTCCAATTCCGTTGGAACTTGTAAGGTAGTTCCCAGTCTTGCATGCCCAACGGCTGTGCAATAACCTGGAATGCCTCTGTACCCTGGAACTCCATATTAGCCTTATGTTAAACTGCTTGGCCATCCCATTGTAAGATCTTAAGGGAAGATCTTGTTTTTAGAAAATTTGATTCCAGGGACTTGACCGCGGCTTGACTTTCGGAATAGATGTTGACTGCAGTTGTAGACAAGACATTGCAACTCAACCAGTCAGCCACATAATTTATTTCCAGTATATCTGCCTGGAAAACTATGCAATGATCTGGCAATCTTCGAGCCAGGCTCAACCCAAACTCCCTGTTCCTCAGCATTATGCCTAAAATTCAACTTCCTATCCAGAAATAGTCCAAGGTAATTGGCTCCATCTGAGAAGGCGATGTCATCAGCGTCCAGAGAAATAGGATCAAAAGCAGGATTCAACATATGCAACAACATGATAAGCACATGCTTCTGGATAGATCAGCAGTGAATTCAGTGTCAGGTTCCAAAGATGCGGCGAAAGAACACCTTCCTGTAGTGCGACCCTTTTGACAAATCGATCAAGTAGATTTTTCAACATTTAAACGATCTTATTTCTTACTCCTAGACCAGACAGTGTCACAATTATCGAGTCAAAGTCACAATTATTATCTCCGAAGAAATTTCAGACGTTTGGGCGTCAGAGCGTTCCAAAGCTTGAAACTTCGTCAAGGAATTGCACGGAAAATGTTAATGAAATGTTGAAAAATTGTGCGTTGTTGGTCCACCAGTGAATGTTTCCAGCACCTGCGAACCTCCACTGGAGGTGATCCACTCCACACCATAGTTTTCATAAAACTATTATGTGATGGACAAGTTTTAAGACCAGATTAAATATTATCAGAACAATTACAATCAATTGTAAAGGATTACTATCTGTCATTTAGAAAGAACTCCATACATTCATCAACTCGTACACGCTCTACGATTTCTTCTAAAGTATATAAATGGTGGAGGTTGGTTGAAACTTTTTTTAATGCATTCGAAAAAGTTCATAAAAATATTTTACGATCTAAGAATTTAACGATAACACAGGCACACAAAAAAAAAAAAGTGGCCAGACCCAGAGGGTAGACCCAGTTATTTATAGGTTTTTGGGGCTGCTGAATCCGAATATGACCATTAAAAATCATTTCAATTGCCAGTTTTCCCCCTACCGCCCCCCAATAACCACCCAGAGGATTGACATTTAATTCTCATAGAAACTTAAAATTAATGTGTACTTTTATGTTTTTTTGGCAGCTGAAACCAAAAATGACAACAAAAAAATTATATGACCCTTCCCTCAACCCCTAGTACGCCCTTACAACCGCCTGAAGGGGGATGAATTTTGAGTGATTATACAAAATTAAGATGTATATGGATTTCTATGTTTTTTGGACCGCTAAAACCGAATATGACTACAAAAAATGTATAATTCCCCTCCCTCACTCCCTAGCACTCCTTACTACACCCTATAGGGGATTTAATTTTGAAATTTTCAATAAAACTTTAATCAAATTTAATTAAAATTAAATCCCCTGTAAGGTGTAGCAAGGGGTACTAGGGAGTTTGGGAGGGGTATTATACACTTTTTGTAGTCATATTCGGTTTTAGTGGTCCAAAAAACATAGAAATCCATATACATCTTAATTTTGTATAAACACTCAAAATTCATCCCCCTTCAGGGGGTTGTAAGGGCGTGCTAGGGATTGAGGGAAGGGTCACATAATTTTTTTGTTATCATTTTAGGGTTTAGCTGGCAATTGAACATAAAAGTGCACATTAATTTTAAGTTTGTATAACAGTTAAAAGTCAATCCTCCCGGGGGTTAATGGGGGGCGGTAGGGGAAAAACTGGCAATTGAAATGATTTTTTATGGGTATATTTGGATTCAGCGACCCCAAAAACCTAGAAATAACTGGGTCTACCCTCTGGGTCTGGCCACTTTTTTTTTTTGTGTGCCTGTGTAATCAAAGCATTATGACAATATATTGAACCATAAAGTACAAATGAGTTAACAGCAAAAGAAAAAAAAAAACAGAAGATTGGAATAATATGGTCTTAAAATTGTGCTGCTGCTGTTCGATGCAATTAAATATCGAAAATAATTCAACGCCAAGTGACATTGACGCCTAAAAGGAAGGAATTTAACACGATTTACAATTACTGATGATGATGCGGAGGATGGTGTTGATGTGGCTGCCTTTAAAAACCACCAAATACCATCAACAGCATATAAAAAAAATCACAATTACAAGCGTAAAAGAAGATTTCTCACAACATTTGAGTGGCCAGCGTAGAAAAACGCAAAATAATAAGAGAGCTCCATCAGTATTCAACAGGGTCATAAATATGTTTACGATTTTTTAATACGATTTGAGGTTGTTTGTTTTTTTACAAGTCTTTTCGTTGTTATTACTGATGTTATTGTAATGTTGTTTTTTGTTTTTTTTTATTTAAAACAAAAATTTCTTTTTCTTCATTTAAATAAAATAAAAACAAATTTAGTTAGTCATGGTAGACAAAATGATACCCTAAATTTAGTTGTATTACTACAACATTTTCATATGAAATTCGAAAAAGATCAAGTATAATTCGTTGATTCCATAATTCGAAAATTTAAATTGAAATTCAAAGATTTCAATTGTAATTCGAAAAAGGTCAATTGTAATTCGAAATTGATCAATTTTAATTCAAAAAAGATTATTTGTTAATCGTAGAATCCAATTGTTATTCGGAAAAGATCAATTGTTATTTGAAAAATATCAATTGTAATTCTGAAAAGATCGACTGTAATTTGAAGATTCCCATTGTTATTCGAAAAAAATCAATCGTAATTCGAAAAATATAAATTGTAATTCGAAATAGATCAATTGTAATTCGAAAAAGAACAATTATAATTCTAAAAATATTAATTTTAATTCAAAAAAAAAAATCAATTGTAATTAGAAAAAGATCATTTAAAATAAAGTCAATTGAAATTCGAAAAAGATCAATTGTTGTTCGAAGATTCCAATTGTAATTCAAACAAGTGAGAGTGTTAAATTCGGCTGTGTCCAATATTTTATACCCTCCAAAATATATATTAAAAAAAATATTTTTACAGGGTCATTTTGGGGGGTGCGGTGAGTTGGGGATCCCTTTCCCTTGCGGAATATGTTTACAAACTTTTTTCCCCCTGGTCCGGTTTTGCCTATTTCCGAATATATAGGACCATAAGATATATTCGTGCCAAACTTGAGGGGTCTAGCTCTGTTCACTACAGACGGACGGATAGGCGGACGGATAGACGGACGGATAGACGGAAAGACATCGCTAGAATATCTAAGAATCGATCATTGATCAATAATATATATACTTTAAGGGGTCCCCGACCGATATTTCGATGCGTTGCACACGGATTGACAAAGTGAGTATACCCCCATACTCTAGTTGGAGGGTATAAGTATATAATATATCATAGATGGGACTAATTAATTAATGGGACCAATTAATTGATGGTTTAATTACCATTTAATTGATGTAAATGGTAATGAAATTTTTTTCATTACAATTGGTTGTATCAATTGCACCAATTAAATTACTAATCAATTTAATTACTAACGAAAATTAAAAAAAAAATAATTACCATTGGTATGGCATCAATTAAAAAAAATAATTACCATTAGTAAAAGTCGTCACAATATTGTCAAAATCGTTAATATTTGAAAATATCTGTTGTTTTTTGTTATTTTGTATTTCAATTTTTCACATTTTATGAACCAAACGCACGTTTGCCTTTTGTATAATACAATATTTGAAGTTTTTTTATTTGCGTTTAGATTTTTGTCTTTATTCATATTTAAAAAAAAAAACATGCTTTGATGTTTAAATTTATAACTTTTCAAAAAGACAAAAATGTGTAAACAAATGGTTTTGAAACCAATTATAATTGGTGTTTTTCAAGGTTGGCAATCGAAACGAATAACGGTATCGATATCGGTATTGGTATCGTTATTTTATTTATTTCGGTATCGGTATCGGTTACGGTATTTGAGTTAAATCGGTTACGGTATTACCGATACCGAAACGTCAATACCGGTACGTACAGGTATTATAGAAAAAATGCTAAAAATATAAAAAAAACGTACAAAAACTGTAAAAAAAAATTTAAAAACAAGTAGAAAAGTTAAATTCGACTTGGACGAATCCATCAATACCCTCCACAATGCCCTTCTAAACCCAGCAACTTTGGTAATGGGTAGTGATTATATAACACATTACCAGGTAATGCATATAACTTATTTGTAGCATTATTTTATGATGTCTTACCAAACATTTGTTCCACAACGTATTATTTTCAAGTGAAAAATAATGCATTACTAATTATTTCCTACGTAATGCATGATTATTGGAAAAAATGTATTTAATATTTGGTATTTCTAAACATAAAATCACGGATGACTTATATTTGGTTACATTATGTATTATTTTAATGTTTGAAATAATGTATTATTTATAATTGCATAATGCATTACAATAACATAAAAAATTATTATTTTATAAAAAAATGCATAAGTTTAAACTAGAGATGGGCTCACGACAGGAAATTTCTAACGACACACACTCACGGGCATATTTTATCTACTTACACTCACTTACAATCACGTGAGTAAATTTAATACAAAATTACTTTTTCACTACTCGTAACACCTTATATATTATCTTCAGGTATGCTATATTTTGTACCTTACTCGTAACCTATAAAATATCATATATTTTACTCCTTACTCGTATTCTTCGTTATACATTTATGACTTATTTTATACCTTACTGGTATTCTTTGTGATAATGTGGATGCATTACTTTGAGTCTCATCGCCTGTTAAAATCATCAATGCTGCAATGTATAAAATAAGAGATCCTATACCTTATTTTATACCTTATTTGGTAATCTAAGTTTTGCTGGGAAGTTTAAACTAGAGATGGGCTCACGACAGGAAATTTCTAACGACACACACTCACGAGCATATTTTATCTACTTACACTCTCTTACAATCACGTGAGTAAATTAAATACAAAATTACTTTTTCACTACTCGTAACACCTTATATATTGTCTTCTATATTATTTCATTTCTCGTAACCTATAAAATATCATATATTTTATACCTTACTCGTATTCTTCGTTATAAATTTATGACTTATTTTATACCTTACTGGTATTCTTTGTGATAATGTGGATGCATTACTTTGAGTCTCATCGCCTGTTAAAATCATCAATGCTGCAATGTATAAAATAAGAGATCCTATACCTTATTTTATACCTTATTTTGTAATCTTAGTTTTGCTGGGAAGTGATAGTTAATTTTCTAACGTGAATCAAATTAATAACAATTTTGATTAGAAATATTTTATTTTGAGCAAAAAACTTTTTAGTAATTTTTGAAAAAAAAAAAAAAATTGACAAAAAAAAATTTTTTGAGTGTAAGTTTTTTTTCGAGTGTAAGTTTTTTTTGTTTTAGTATAAAAGTTTTTTTAAGTGACAAGAATACTTTGTAAAATATTTTTGTGACTCATCAATTTTTTTAAAGGTTTAACGGTTTTTTCAACAAGTGAATTTAAGGCAAAACCAATCTGAAATTCACGGTTTTCTTAATAACTTTTGAACCACTGGTCCGATTTGGCTGAACCAGACCAGGGAAACAGCAAATATATATGCCAATCTTCAGCATCCTCAGGATTGCCTTTCGAAAGTTAGCGTGTTTTTTATCTCGAAAATTCACGAAATCCCGTTGCCGAAATTCAGTCTTTCGCTCATAACTTTTGAAGCACTGTACCGCTTTTGCTGGACATTTTCCTATGTCTTTAATATATAAATATAACACCGTATCGATTTTTAACTTTCCTTTTTGTTTGAGCTGAAAAGGGTCCAATAAGTTTCTATTAGGTGTCACAATGGCTCCGTAAAATTTATTTCCCTCCCGCATCGCGGTTAAAGTAAAAACCCCAACAAATTACATATTTCATCTTATTTCTAGGCAGCTAATTATTTTTGTTGGTGTTATCTATTTGGAAAAATAGGTATTCCCTGTCTAGACAAGATCACATTCAAAAATATTGCAAAAAATTTTTTTCGCGAATTATGGGACTATTATGGACGATTTCTACGAGTTAAGTCACTTCAAAAAATTATACTATGGTGGAAAACCTCCTGCCAAATGCCTTCCCCGAAGTCCTGTAAATATCAAAAAATCCTTGGACACCCACATCACGGATTAAATAAAAATCTCCAAAAAACTATACTACACTAAAAATATTATGTTAGTAAAATCAACTGAAAATGTCAGTTAAAATAACTACTTTGTAAGTTATTTTGGGGTCAACTACTTTTTCAGTTAAATCAACTAACAATGTTAGTTATTTTAACTGACAAAAAACAACTGACTTATGTAGTAAAAACTACTTACATTTGTAGTCAAAACAACTAAAATCTAGTAAAATAATTTTCAATATATTTTTTTAAATTTTCGGAAAAAAAAATTGAAGACCAAAAATTTTTCAAGTTTTTTTTTTTAAAGTTGTGAAAAATAAAAATTTTGGAAAAAAAACTTTGAAAATTTTTCAGAGATAAAAAAAATAAAATTAACTACTTTAAATAACTGTTACTACATTACAGTTCTTTTTTGTTAGTTGTTCAAAAAAAACGACTTAAAATAACTAACAGAAATAGTTGTTTGATATTTTTCATACAAAAACAACTGACTTTTTAGTTGAAAACAACTAACTACTGTAAAGTATACAAACAACTAACTTACAGTAACTTACATAATTTTTTGAGTGTATACAAAAGGGGTCCGGAAAGTTTATATAGGGAGTCAAAATGAATCCATAAAAATTTCGTGAAAATAAATAATTTTCTTTTGCTCTCGCAACGCGGAAATATGTTTTTTTTTAGTTTTTTTTTAATTCACGATATGGGTGCCAAAAGATTTTTTTGATTTTTATGAGACTTCGGGGAGGCATTTGGAGTACGATTTTTCATTTACAAAAACCAAAAAATTTACAAACTTTCAATTAATATATTTTTTTTGTAAAAAATCATGGTTTTTAAGAAAAACCGTTTCAGTACCGGTACGTACCGATACCGAAGGAAAAGGTTTTTGGATACCGGTATCCGATACCAAAACTGAGTTTCGGTATTGGTATTGGTACCGGTATTCAATTTAAAGGGTTTTGAAACGGATAACGGTATTGAAAAGGTATCGATTGTCAACATTGGTGTTTTTCAACAATTGGTGCATTTCATTACAATTGGTAATTATTTTTTCAATTAAAAAAATTTAATTACCATTAAATGGTAATGAAATTTTTTTCATTACCATTGATATCAACCAATGGTAATTAAATTTCAATGGTAATGAAAAATTCCCATCTATGTAATATATATATATACTTATAGTTCAGTTCAATTGATCTTTTGAAATTTTTTACTTGTTTTTTTGCGTTTTTTTAGCAAATTAGACATTTTTATGTAAGAAGACGTTCAAAGACCTGCACTTGGACCTAGGAGACTAGAAAATTTGTTTTTTTCGTCCCACCCCTTTTGTAAAATTGGTTGAAAAAAATCATTAAATTTATGATAAAATATTTGAGCTAGGGGAAGGTATGCCCCACCGACCCTCACCCTCCAAAACAAGCGTACCGTATTTTTATATTGTTCTAATTTTTAACATGATGGAGGGTATCAAAGATTCGGCACAGCCGAATTAAACTCTTTGAATTGTTCGAGTTGTTGTGATTTCCAGTAAATTGTCTCTCTTATAAGTCAATAAAAACTAAAGTCGGTTAAAAATTAGCCAAGTTATTACAATTTTAATCTCCAATTTGTTTTGACCGTTACAAAGATTAATCTTAAACTTATAATACCGATTGATATCAAAGTCTGTAGTAGGGTATTTAAACCTTTTAAATGATTTGCTTTTGTCTGATGATTTTTATTTATAAAATGATGTAGTGATATTTTAGTACTAAAAATTTTACGAGTATTTTTCTGATCATAAAAATAATGTTTGATAAATTATTACACTTATACATTTAAGCCTTCCCGGAGAACAATTTCTTGTCGTTGCGTATTTGTTAAATATTTAATTGACATTTGCATTTTATTTTGATTGGCTTTTATATGTATGTGTTAAATTCAATACAGATTAAATAAAAAAAGAGGCGACACGAAATAACTCCCACATGAAATAACTCCCACCTAAAAAATGAAATAAGTCCCAAAAAAAACTCCATACAAAGTTGGGAGTTATTTCAAATGAAATAACTCCCAATTAAGTGGGACTTTTATCATTTTTGTTGGGAGTTATTTCATAATTTTTTCGGTGGGAGTTCTTTCATATGAAAGAACTCCCACTGCAATAGCGATGAAATAACTCCCACTATTGTTTCATTGTTGGTGGAAGTATCTGGAACATTTTGACTTATAGAATATTATTATTAATAAATTAAAATTCGTTGTGATTTTGGTACCAAAGTTTAGGACGAAGTGCTTTTTTAACAAATTTGTATGTTTTAGAAATTGTGCTTCCAAAACTGGCAAGGATTTTTGAGGTAATAGCGCACTGCAGCCGAAAATATTTTCGTTAGAATACAAAATTGTTATAAAAAAGCGGAGAACGCAAAAGTTATCCAACGTGTTGCGTTTTCGATAACATAGAAAGTTTTTGGATAACATACAAGATTGTTGAAAAAGCACCGCAAATGAAAATTTAAAAGATTTAATCAGAAGTTGTTGTAAAAAGCGCAGAAGGCGAAAATTTGGTACCAAAAATCGCGGCGATTTTTCTTTTAAATTTTCGGTTACATACAAATATGTCGCAATAAGCGCCGCATGCGAAAATTTGGTACCAAAAATCGCGGCGATTTTTTGTACCAAATTTTCGCCTGCTGCGCTTTTTACAACAACTTCTGATTAAATCTTTTAAATTTTCGGTTACATACAAATTTGTTGCAAAAAGCGCAGCAGGCGAAAATTTGGTACCAAAAATCGCCCCGATTTTTGGTACCAAATTTTCGCCTGCGGCGCTTTTTGCAACAAATTCTGATTAAATCTTTTAAATTTTCGGTAAAATACAAATTTGTCGCATACGGCGCTTTTTACAACAGGTTGTAAATTAATCTTTTAAATTTTCGGTAACTTACAAATTTGTCGCAAAAGGGACCGCAGGCGATAAATTGGTACCAAAAATCGCCGCGATTACCGAAAATTTGATAACAAAAATCGCCTACATTTTTTCGAATACGGAGCTTCATACAAATGTTTGATGCGATGTTTGAATTTAACCGAAGCAAGTCAAATAGAACACTCAATGTATTTTTGCATGTTTTCGAAAAACTCTGAAAAAAAAAAACAAATCAGCCGTCAGTTTCGCATTTCACAGTTATTATAACTTGTTTGTATTGTACCGAAAGTAAGAACAGGATCCTCGTGCTCGACTTAACTGATATATTTTCCCTTATTGTTTGTTTCATTTTTGTTGAGACTTCTTAATTTTTTATTGGGACTTCTTTCATTATTAATGGGAGTTATTTCATTGGCACTTATTTCATTTTGTAGGTGGGAGTTATTTCATTGTGGTTGGGACTTATTTCATTTTGTTCTCCATTGGGACATATTTCATTTTTGGTGGGATTTATTTCATTGGGAGTTATTTCGTGGGAGTTATTTCATGTGGGAGTTATTTCGTGTCGCCAAAAAAAGATAGTGTGTTTCCAATTAGATGGATTAAGATTTTTTTTATTTTATTAAATTCTTAGAAAATGTTAAATCAATACGTATTGATATTCTAATGAGTTTAAGTTCATATAAAATTGTTAAATTATTTTATCTAACAATAAGTATAATTAACTAACACAGAAAATAGGCTTTAAGGATTCCCATTGAAAAAATGAATCTTTATACAATGGATTGATTTTAGTTGGAATTATATTTTTAGAACATGTTTTGATTCGATTATCGTTTGTAAAAATAACTTTTACAACATAGTGATACAAAATCCAACTTTCCGAATCGAAATGGGATGAAATCAAATTAAAGTTGACCTTTGACATAACAAAAACCCCAAGGCGTTTTTTTAATTTAGCACTAGATTATTTTTTACACGCATTTAAATTTGGTGATTTTAAGGCATTTAAAGTTTTTGTATATTAAACATGTCCTACTTTAGTGGCCCCTGGTTGTACCCTTTTTGGACCTGAAGGGTCCAGCGTCCAAACTTAAAATCGAAATTACGTTAGCTATAACCGGTATGAATTTCGCTACAATCGGTCCCGTACCTACTTACTGAATAGCCAAATTATTTAAAATAATCCATTGTGCATCGTTGCGTATGATTGTTATTTAAAGGCAATTACAATATTTAGCATACGCCTTATACAGTTTTTAAGGTATTACTATTATAATTATTAGAGTTCGGAGTTTTATGCAGTTAAAATCGCGTTTTATGCGCATAAAATATTCACCAAAAAATTAAAAATATGCGCTAAAAATTTAAAAAATATGCACTTAAAATTTTTTTTTAAAACATTTATTAATGATAAAATAAAAGAAAAATAAGAAGAAAAAACAAAAAAGAACATAAAAGACGTAAAAATTTTGTCTTTTAAACAAAAATAAGGTACAATAAACACAAAAATTCAAGTTCAAATAACGTAAAATACGAAATTATAAATTATAAATTCTCATTTTTTTTTTAAAGATTAAAGAAGTTTTCATTTTTTTTTTTTTTTAAAAAATGTGTTTTTTTTTAAACTAAATACATTTTTGTCTTAAAGATATAGAAAAATTTCGTAAAGATGATTTCAAACAAAAACTTTAAATTAAATGAGAATTCAAAACAACTAACAATAAGAACAATAAGAGAAAAAAATACTTCCCCTTGCGATTTTGAACTTCTTCTGAGATAAGAATGTTGCATTTGCTTACCAAAAGTACAATAAACTCTGCAAAAAATGCGGGTTTTCTTGGGTTGGTTTAGTTCTCCAAGGGGGAACTTTTTCCCCTTGGTCCGATTTTGCCTATTTCCGAACTTAACCTGCCTAGGAATATAAGACATATTCGTGCCAAACTTCGGAAGTCTAGCTCTTTTATTTTGGACTGTATCGTGTCCTCTACAGACGGACAGACGGATTGACGGACGGACGGACATCGCTAGAATGTCTTAGAATCGGTCACTGATCAATAAAATATATACTTTATGGGGTCCTAGAACGATATTTCGATGCGTTACACACGGAATGACAAAGTGAGTATACCCCCATACTTGGTTGGAGGGTATAAAAATCTAGCGCTGAACTAAAAAAAGCCTTGAGGGTTTTGTTTTGACATATCGTTAAACTATATTCAATTTGAGCTATCTAAAAAAACATAACTTTTCAGGAGAGCAAAAAAACCGTCGCATTCGCGTATTTTTAAACTTTTTGTCGGCCGATCTTTTACAATATTAATTAATAATTACTACTAAATTTTACACGTGCTTTGTTTGTAAAAATTCGTATTATTCGCTGAGTTACAGCAGATAGCTCAACCTTTTTTATTTGAAATTAATCAACCTAAGCAGATAGCTCATTAAATATAGACTTTAAAGCTTTATAACTTTTTAACGGATTATGTTAAAAATGTGAATTTGGTACCATATTTCTCAGTTTTTAAAGCCCTTCCGTTACAAGTGTTTAAAAAAATACTTTTTAATTTTTTTTTAAATCATCGATTTTTTCGTGCTTTATCGCCATTATTTGGAACCTTCATGAAGCTTGCGAAAAATGTCATAACACTTGTGTTTGCTGTACAATCGAATAGACAAATAAAATATGCAAAAATTTCAACCGATTTTGCACCGCATCGAAATATGGGTCAAAAACCGCGTTTTTAACCGCGGAATGGAGTTGAAACTTTCAAAAAAAAAAAAAACTGCCATTATTTTTATTGATGGAAACACCATATAAAAAGTGATAATATAAAAAAATTTTAATTTAAAAGTTTACCCTAGTAAACTAAACTGTAGATAGCTCAAATTTTTATTTATAAAAAAACATCGTTTCACATAGCTCATGCTATTTTTGGAATAAAATAGTCTTAAAATAATTTTTTTGTTCTGAAATTAATACCATAGATGACACTTATGCCAGCGAACATTTTGCCATCAAAAACTCATTTTCGTCAACCGAGCAGATAGCTCAAATTGAATATAGTTCCACGATATGTCAACTTTTATTTGCTTTTGGGTTAATCCCTTTCTGATTTTGGCTGTTGCACTGTGTAATTGACAATTAAAAAAGTTAAATAAAAGTTTTTTCCAAAAAAAAAAAAGTTTTTCCCAAAAAAAAAAAGTTTTTTTTTTCAAAATTTTGTTAGCCAATTAATAGAAGAAGAAAAATTTTGTCATTTTTTTTTTTGGAAAAAAGGTTCATTTTAGTTTAAATACCATTCGGAAATAAATTCTGTTGACATATGAGGCATTCCACACCAATTTTTCAAAACCTGGGCTTAGGAGGCGTGGCTAAATATTAAAAAAATTTTCAAATTTGTGTCGAGTTGCCGTGATTAAATATTTATTAAATTAAAACGGAGTGCACTATAATCTCAAAAATTAGCAATCTTGTATACTTTTTTTGAGCTATCGATTACAATTTTTAATTTGAAAAATTTTAAGAAATTGTTCTGAAATTTTTTTAAAAAAGTCAATTTATCAAAAGAGCGCCCATTTTATTTTTCTTTTTAATTTTTAAGTTTAGATGTTTGTCTATCCACAAAAAAAATGCAGACGCGTGTTTTTCGTTATTTTCGATAAATTCGCATTTGAATTTTAAATTTCATAAGAATTTTGTAATTTGCTTGTATTTTCTTGTTTTAGCATAGCGGATGAGTAACAATTATTTGCATAAATAATACTCATACGCTATGTTGAAAAAAGAATATACACGCAAATTTTCTCGAAAAAAACGAAAAACACTCGTCTGAATTGCTTTGTGTTGATAGACAAACATCTAAACTTAAAAAAATAAAAAACAATTAAAAAAATTAAATTCGACTTTTCCAAATCTCTGAATACCCTCTACAATGCCCTTTTCTAAGGATTGTACATTTTTTAACGTGAAAAAACGAACAATTTTGATTAAAAATAATTTATTTTGAGATTGTAAGATTAATTGTAAAATTTTTTTTCGTGTGCAATTTTTTTTAGTGTAAAAATATTTCTGAGTGACAAAAATACTTTGTACAATAATTTTGTGGCTTATCAATGTTTTTAAAGTTTTTTTTATAGCTTGGTTTTTTCAACACATGTATTTAGGGTGGAACAAATCTGAAATTCACGGTTTTGCTAATAACTTTTGAACCACTGGACCGATTTGGCTGAAATTCAATACGAACCAGACCAGAGGAACGACAAATATATATCGTCGAATAATATTCAATAAATGCCAACTCTAAAAAGCTTACTTTTCAGGAGAGCTACAAAACTAGTTATTTCGCATATTATTGCAAAAATAAACAATGTATCTTCCACAAGATGGTTTAAATATTCTAAACAATTTTTACCTATGCAAAAAATTTCATATTTTGCACTTGTTTGCGTATTTTTCACAGATAGCATTTATTACTATATCAAAAAACAAATATTTTTTTAGAGTTGGCATATTTTGTCGGAAAATAAAAATTATTTTTTTTTAAAAATTTTTATAATTTTTTTTGTGTTTGGTTTTTGTTATCCTTTGCAGTGTAATTGCAAAAACAAAAAAAAAATAAAAATCTTTGCATATTTTTAAAATTTACTAGCTCCGAAAGCCTTTTAATCTCGGGGTGGTCAACTTTGCACTCTGTAACTCACACTGTATTGTAGTAGGCTCACACCAAACTTACTAGTTTGAAAGTTTATATCATTGACTGCATTTTCTCCACGCATAATGTTCAAATATGATAAATAGTTACATACATGTATATAAGCATTTTTTTTTTACAACCACTATTTACCGAAATTTTCAAAATGGTAATATCTCGAAAACTAAACATAAGATATCTTTACTGGATTCGTATTCAGCATGGCATGGGATATGAGGTATAATTTTTTTTTTAAATTTTTGAAAAATTTTTCGAAATTTACAATGGGAGTTGGCATTTATTTTCACCAAAAAAATATCTACTTTGAGATAGCAAAATAACAAAAATGGATGTAAAACGACAACAAATTATTTTTTTGCTCTGAAATTTTTATCACAGATGGGTATTGCATAGGGGAGCTATTTGCCATCGGAAACTCATTTCGGTCAAATTTGAGTTGGCATATTTTGAATATAGGTTCACGATATGTCAAGCATCAGCCTTAGAATTGTCGTTTGAAAGTTAGCGTGTTTTTTATATCGTAAATTAGCGGAAAACCCTTGCCGAAATTCACTCTTTTGCTCATAACTTTTGAACCAATGGACCGATTTCGTTGGATTGCAATACCAACCTGACCAGGCAAATGGGCAACATATATGCTTAACTTTAGGAGCCTCTGTAAAGTCTTTCAAAAGTAAGCGTGTTTCAACAGACTGACGGACAGACAGAAGGACGGACATCGCTAGATCGTCTTAAAATCGATTGAGGGTCATGAATATACATACTTTATGGGGTCCTAGACCAATATTTCAATGTGTTACAAACAAAATGACAAACTTATATATCACAAAATCTTTTTTAAATTTCAAGTCAGTGAAACTGAAATAAATGTTTAAAAAACCGACAGTTTTAGGAATTTAGAAAAACTGTAAATGCAGTTGTGTAAACAAGACCTTGAACCATCTCTGAGCAATGTTTAAGGATTACCCCTCTTTATTCGTAAAAGTTACAGAGGGTTAAAGTTGAAAAATCGATAAAAATGGCTTGAAATAATCCATAGTTTTTTACCTTCTTTCGCTTTTTTTTTTTTTTTTAATTCTCCTTATATTTCAATCTTTTCCGGCATAACACAAAGTCAGTACATATAAGAGATTATTTGAATGTTGGTTTGATAAATGCTTCATCGCTTGGTAAGAAGTTATAAGACGGTTAAGTTTTGAAACCAAAAATTAAGAGTTTTTAAATTTTCTAGGTTTTTTGATCAGGGATTTCGGCCCCCTCTATAAAATTAAAAACGTTGAACTAGAGTTGGTAGCTGTTGTAATTCTTAACATTTTGGAATGAATCCCGTTAATGTGCTACGTATAGTTACGGAGTTTCAGCAGATCAAAGTTCGAAAGAAAAAACGTAATTTTTTTAAAATACCAGTTTTTCGCGAGGCACATTCGCGGTTTCATTCGAAATTTGGTGGACTCTTGCGTAAACCGAGTTTTTTGTGAGTTTACATAAAAAAATGACTGGCGGGTTTATAAAAAATAAATTTCAAAAATTTTATGGCATTTTTGAAAATTGTGCGAAATTTGCAAATCTGTATCCTATTTTTTTTAGTAGCAATTAATGCATCATGTTCATTTTAATACACGAAAAGACGTGCTTTAACGAGTAGAACTGATTTGCTTTTTGACTTTTTACTTTAAGCCATTCTGAGCGGAAAGCGCGATGATTTTATCTAAACCTGTTTTGATCTGGTACATCCAAGGCTTTACACAAATCGGATGAAATTTTTTTTTAATGAAAGCCCTCCTGATGTGTCATCATGAAATCAGAGGCGGGTTAAAAAATTTTGATGATTATAGATTTTTTGGACCATATTAAATTTTCTTGTTATAAAAAAGCATCATCGATTTTTTTTAAACTACTGGTACAATGATACGATTTTCCGTGATTTTTTTTAGTAATACCAACGCGCATTGCCTAAATATGTTATAAAAAATTGTGAAGCTTTTCTTTTACCGCGAATTAATCGCGATTTTAGGTACTTAGATATTTTCTTTTAAATCGTTTGGTCATTAATGGGTTAAATTTATATCATATATTTTAGAAGAAATGATATATCCTGGCATGTTTTAATAATGCATGCAACAAATGTGTAGAAAAAAAATCTTTAAAATATTTTTAAGATTTTTAAAACCGCTAAATCTTAAAACCGCCATAACGTTTGACCCCCTTGCGCGATTTAATTGACGCGAACGAATTTATTATTCTTAAATAGCTTCTAATATTTATGCCAACTTTCATCGATGTGCCATCAAAACAAAAATCACATCTTTTTTACCTCAAAATTTAAGTCTTAGAAGGAACTCTTCATATACCCTCTATCACTAGAGTGGAGGGTATAAAAAACACGCTAACTTTCGAAAGATAATTCTGAAGATGCTGAAGCTTAGCATATATATTTGTCATTCCCGTGGCTTGGTTCGTCTTGAATTTCAGCCAAATCTACTACTGGTGTTTTGTTGAACAACTTGTTTAAGGTCGCTAGTGTGAACTCCATATAAGTCACAAAAATATTTTTTCAACTCAAAAATATTTTTACACTGAAGAAAAAAAAATACACTCGAAAAAAATTGTACACTCAAAAAAATTTAGTAAATTATTTTTTTTTTGTCAAAAATTTCTAAAAAAAGTTTTTTTACACAAAATAAAATATTTCTAATCAAAAATGTTATTTTTTTCACGTTAGAAAATTAACTATCACTTAAAAAGAGTATTGTGAAAGGTATTCATGATTCGGCCAAGTTGAATTTAACTTTTCTACTTGTTAAAAAATGGGAAATTTCGGAACGGGTTCTAATAATTTTTCAAAATAAAAATTTGTAATCGATAGCTCATAAAAAAGTATACAAGCACGCTAATTTTTGAGATTATGCTACACTCCATTTTAATTTAATAAATATTTAATCTAGGCAACTCGACGCAAATTTGAAATTTTTTCAATATTAGGCCACGATTTTGAAAAATTGAAAGACAAAAAACGCGATTTTATTAGTTCCATATAGGGCTACAACTTATTAAAAAGGTCTACCACCACAAAGACCTCATCTTTGTGCAAGTTTGAGCCCGATCGGATGACACCGGTTTAAAAAGAGTGTTTACTTGAGGTATTTTCCTCAATATAATTAATGGGGTCCTAGACCGATATTTCGATGCATTACAATCGAAATGAAAAAGTAAGTATACCCCAAGACTTTGGTTCGCGGGTATAAAAATCTTCATCGCCAAATCAGTATCATTTTTTCTCTAATACTATATAGTTAATTTTCCTATGTTTTAGATCGATTTTTTTTCAGGGTTGGCAGCCGAAACGAATAACGGTATCGGTAACGGTATTGGTATTACATATTTTTTATATTGGTAACGGTAAAGGTAACGGTATTTTCGATTATTTCGGTAACGGTATAGCGTTACCGAAACATCAATACCGTTACGTACCGGTATTATAAATAAAATATTAACAAGTCACAAATTTGTTAAAAACGCGTAAAAAATAAAAAAAAATGTTTAAAAAAATTAGGTTAGGTTAGGTTAGGTTGTAAGTGGCTGCTGACGTTTTACGTCAACACACGTAGACTCTGAGGTCCATTGTGATACCACGGGATCGTAATAGGTTTCCCTACTAGTCCCTGTCGTTAAACCAGTTTGAGCTTCTTATGAAACTCCTTAGATGTTGAATTTTGACATCCGACAAATCTGAAAGATCGTACAGCTCCCTAGATCCCAGTGAAGCAAGTCGCTGACCAGAAAGTGCCGGGCAATGGCAAATAAAGTGTTCGATAGTTTCCAACTCCTCTTCATCCATGCAACTTCGGCAAAAGTCATTCGACGGCACATTTAACCGCTCTGCGTGCTTCCCTATAAGACAGTGTCCGGTAATTATAGAAACCACCGTTGAAATCTCTCCTCTTGGAAGCGATATCAGCTCACTTGTGCGCCCCTGATTAAGAGAAGGCCAAATCAGTCGTGTTGTCTCACACGTCCATCCATTTGCCCATCTTTGATTAGTCTCCGTCGCAGAACAAAGCCGTAGGTTTTGCTTGCAAGTTTCTAGAGGCGTACCAACACATTCCAATTCTGTTGGAACCTGTAAGGTAGTTCCTAGTCTTGCAAGCTCATCGGCTTTGCAATTCCCTGGAATGTCTCTGTGCCCTGGGACCCATATGAGTCGTATGTTAAACTGCTTGGCCATCTCATTTAAAGACGTGCGGCAGTTAAGGGCAGATCTTGTTTTCAGAAACATTGAATCCAGGGACTTGACCGCGGCTTGACTGTCAGTATAGATGTTGACTGCGGTTGTAGACAAGACATTGCAGCTCAACCAGTCAGCCACTTCTTTTATTGCCAGCATCTCTGCCTGGTAAACACTGCAATGATCTGGCAATCTACGAGCCAGGCTCAACCCAAGCTCTTCCGAATAGACTCCAAAGCCCACTTGTTCGTGCAGCCTCGATCCATCTGTGTAAAAATTTATGGTAGCTCCACTACCCGGAGTATCCCCCATCCAAGACTCCCTGGATGGTATCATAGTGGTAAAGTGACGCTCAAAGAGGCTCAAAGAGGGAGCACAGTCCACATTTTGTGGTATTGTTATCTTTTTCAAGATTGCGCTATGGCCACAATCACTGCTCCTCCATTGCAGCGTGCTATTAAGTCGAATTGCCGATGCAGCCGCATACTGCCTACCCAATATGTCCAAGGGTATCAGGTGAAGGAGGATTTCTAATGCAGCCGTAGGTGTAGTACGAAGAGCACCAGTGATGCACATTGACGCCATTCTCTGTACCTTCGTGATAAAGACAAAATTCGCTTTTGTTTCCAAAGCAGGCCACCAGACAATGATTCCATACAGCAAAATTGGACGCACCACTGCTGTATAGATCCAATGAACGACTTGAGGGCTAAAACCCCATCGTTTTCCAATGGCCCTTTTACAGGAATACAAAGCAATCGTTGCTTTTCTCACCCGTTCCTCAATATTACGCCTGAAATTCAGCTTCCTATCTAGAAATACTCCAAGATACTTGGCTCCATCTGAGAAGGTGATTTCAGTACCGTCCAGAGAAATAGGATCAAAAGCAGGAATCTTATTTTTCCTTGTAAACAAAACAAGCTCTGTTTTACTAGGATTAACTCCTAGGCCACAGTCTCTTGCCCATTTATACAGATCTTTCAGAGAACCCTGAAGAATGTCCCGCAATGTTGGCAGATGCTTCCCCTTTACCGCTATCGCGACATCGTCAGCATATGCGATAACATGACAACCACGTGCTTCTAGAGATAGTAGCATTGAATTCAGTGCCAGGTTCCAAAGAAGCGGCGAAAGAACACCTCCTTGTGGTGTGCCCCTATTGACAAATCGAGATATGACGGACACTCCCAATTCAGACGTTATACGTCTATTGGCAAGTAGGTTTTCCACCATTAAAACGATTTCACGCTTTACTCCCAGACCAGACAATGCCAATATTATCGATTCTGGAATGACATTATTAAAAGCCCCCTCAATATCAAGAAAGGCCACCATAGTGTACTCCTTTACCGAAAGCGATCTCTCGATGGTACCAACGAGCTCATGAAGAGCTGTTTCCGTTGATCGTCCCTTGCTGTATGCATGTTGCTTTGTCGAAAGCAACCTCGGGTCAATCACTCTACGCAAATATGAGTCTATCATTCGTTCCATTGTCTTTAACAAAAAAGAAGACAGACTAATTGGTCTGAAATCCTTCGGAGCTGTGTGGGAACTTTTCCCAGCCTTCGGGATAAATACGACTCTGGTATCCCTCCATTTTAAAGGAATATACGACCAGTTGATGCATGCTGTGTATAGATTATACAGCAACGGGGCTATATAGTCCAACACTTGCTGCAACTCAGCCGGGATTATACCATCAGGTCCCGGAGATTTATAGGGCCTGAAGCTTTTTATCGCCCAGATTAATGTTGGCATATTTATTATTTCCGAAGCAATTTCAGATGCTTGGGCGTCAGAACGTTCCAAAGCTTGAAACGGCGTCTTGGAATTGCCCGGAAAATGCGTGTTTAAAAGGAGATCCAGCGACTCTCCACTGGAGGAAGACCACACCCCATTGGGATCTTTCAGGTATCCTAGGGTGCAAGGAGAAGAAGCCAGAACCTTGCGCAGCCTGGATGCCTCAGAAACGTCTTCTATGTTTCCACAGAAGTTTTTCCAAGAATCACATTTGGCATTTCTGATCATCTTTTTATAACTCTTAAGTTGCAGCCTGTATGCAGACCAGTCCTCGTCCGCTCTTGAAAATTTTGCCTTATTAAAGAGCTTTCTGCAGGAATCTCTGCTCGTCTGCAACTCATTTGACCACCAAGGTGGCTTTTTTTTCCCTCTAGGCTTTGCAGAAGGGCAAGACGCATCCAGGCACCTATTACAAACATTTGTTATATGGTCAACCAGACAGTCAATTTCCGCTAAACTATGCGGTTCAGATAGGGGTACTTCATCCAAAAGCAAAGAAAAAGTCTCCCTATATTTCACCCAGTTTGTTCTTCTCAGATTTCTAGAGACTGTCTCAACCGGGGCACGCTCCCTGAGTAAAAACTCAATGTAGCGATGATCTGAGAAAGAATGCTCTTCCAAAACTCTCCAGTCATCAATTCTATCAGACAATGTATCTGATACAAGTGTTACGTCAAGAACCTCTTGCCGCGTACTTGTAACGAAAGTTGGTTCACTACCCTTGTTACAAATATACAGGTTAGTGCTTAACAAAAACTCCAAAAGTGATTCGCCTCTATCATTTGTGTCTGTACTACCCCATATCGAATGATGTGCATTAGCATCACAGCACACTAGTAACTGGTGTCCCCTAGATTCAGACTCCCGAATCAGACCGCCAACCTTCTCCGGGGGTATTGGCCCCGGATTAGGAAAATACGCAGAGGCGAGCCAAATAGATTTCCCATGAAGCTCTAAGCTAGCCGCTGTAACATCCATATCACTAAAAGTTGATAAAAAGAATATATTTAAGCCATTTTTCGCCAAGATGCAGGCTCTTGGTGAGCCCTCACCTTTGGCAACCATCAACTTAAACCCAGGGGTCTTCAATCCGCAAACCCTGCCACCCCGCACCCAGGGCTCTTGGATAAAAACCAAGTCAACTGCTCCTGTCGTCAGGCGCAGCAATAGTGCAGCTGAGGCTGCCTTACAGTGATGGAGACTTTTCATCGTGTCGGCAGTATTTAGCGAGATATGCGCATTTTTAAATTTCCCGGAATGCTAACTTTTTTAGATTCAAAATAAGGACCCAATGGGGTCTACCCATGTGTAGAGGCCTAGCGATACTATGGAGATCCCAAGAACCAAAAATGTGCTCCGTTTTGCTCTATCTTGCTTAGTTTTCAAGATATCGCCATTTTAAATTTAAAAAATGTCTCAAAAGTTCGCAAACAGAACACTAAAAGAACTTTATTTTGTTTCTATCCTAGTTCGGTACGTTATCGTAAAGTTTCTGTTCTTCAACTCGCAGGCATAACGTTCGGAATTCTGTTTGCGAACACCTTCACAACCACTAAAAAACTTTTTAGTGAATGTGTTCTTGGAACGGTACGTTTCGACAACGTACGGTCGCTCCATAGTTCCGTACAGAACACTAACGTACCGTACGTTAGAGTTTTTTTTCGAACCCTGATTAAAACATTCACGCAATATTGTAATTCAACAAATACGAACTCATGTTCGTAGAGACACCTTTGTCCAAAAAGCAAAAAAGTCTGCCTTTTAAGCCATATGAGAAATCTGCATTTTAAGCTATTTGAGAAATCTGCTGATTATAGCTGACGCAGTTTGCTAAATTTCTGTCTGGATGATCTAGGCAGAAAAATCTGCTGATTTTAATAGAGAAACAGCCTGAACTGTTATTTGAAATCAGTAGGTTTCTCTGTTAAAATGATCAAAATTGTTTGTCCTGTTGTTAAAAAAAATCGGCAGGGATAAAAAAACTTGGCAAGGATGTTTCAGGAGATGTTTTTTAAGGCGGAGGGCGGGCGGTATCGGAGGGACACCTTCCCTCTCGCCATAGATGTTAAGAACTAATTTTATTTATATTTACTCATAAATAATACAATTTTATCAATATGTAATTTTATTTGCTGTAGCCAAGCCCCAAAAGGTTCGGTCCGAAAAAATCGCATTTTCTAATCTTGGTCAATGAACTTCACACTGCATAAAAATGTTTCATTTTCTAAACAAATAGACGAAAAAGTTAAATAAAATAATTTTTCTAGGGGTTTTTAAGTTTTTCAGGGGGAACCTTTCATCTAGTCCTATTTTCCCATTTCGGAACTTAACCAGCCTATGACCATAAGACGTATTCGTACCAGCAGAAAAGCACGTTTATTTTGGATCGTATCGTGTCTTCTACAGATAAAATCTTTATGAGGTCCAAGACCGATATTCGAATTTAGTTAATTGCGAATGTGATCATTGGTTGGATTGGCAATGAAAAAAAAATTGTTTTTTTATTTTAAGTATATTAAAAATATTTTAATATGTTTATAATCCACAAAAAATTAAAATAAGTAATATTAATGCAATCGAAACAAAACCGATATAATACTGGTAAAAATCCGAATAAAGGTAACGGTATTTTATCGGTAACGGTATTTAAAATTTTTTATTTCGGTATTGGTAACGGTAGTCAATATTAAAGGGTTTTTAATCGGTAACGGTATTGAAAAGGTAACGGTAGCCAACACTGCTTTTTTTGAGTGTTTCAAAACTAGACCTTACCTAGAACAACGGAGCTAAACTAAAACGGTATTATTAATGCGCGCCCCTTTGTTGTTTTTGCCAATTAAAAATAAAACCCAATTCTAAAAATATTTCAAAAACCTTTTACCAGTCCTAATAAAAAGTTCCCAATACTATACAAATTCAACGCAATAAAGAATTTATGCAACAACACTCTCATATTTAAATTCTCATAAATTGTAACAATTATAAATTAAATACGATAATATTTTTCTCATCTTACCAAAATGCTTAAACCGCAACATGTACAACATTTTACAATGATAACAAATTTCTGGTATTAAACGGTTAAAATATTCTCAATAAAAAACATCAAATTATGAGATCCACTAAAAAAAATGTTATGTTGTTGTCGTATATTAAACAAAATGTTTAAAAAAAAAGAAGAAGAGTGGCTCAAACTAAAACAAAGCCGTGTGAAATATGAACATTGAAAAGTTTGTTGTCGGTGATTTTTTTATGCTGTTGATGATAGTGTTGCCAGGTATTTGTTTTTTGACGAACCCATAAAACAAAAAAATAATGGTTTGAAAGTATTCCTAAAAATCCCCAAATAATTTCAAAACCACTCTTTTTTTCTAGTTTTAAAATTTCTTTAATTTGAATGGGGTTGGTCAGATTTAACAATTAATCCCCAAATTCTCAAAAATACTTAAAAATACAAAAAAAGGTATATTCAGTAGATATAATTTCAAATCTCTCTAAACATCCACAAAATTTTTTTGGATATTCCTTAAAAATCCTCTTCCCCTAACTTTGATAATTATTCTTCAAGTCTGGCATCCCCTGGTTGATGCTGTTCGCGTTTTTTCCAACTACAAAATACTACAACAGAAGCAGAACCTAAAATCCTATAAAACACCAACAACACCCAAACAAAAGCAACAAAACAGAAATGGAAAGAAACTTAACAAAAATTATTATCACCCAGAAAAAACCAAAAAAAAGTGTTGGACTGTTGGTGAAATTATGATTATGACAAAACATGAATTTGTGGATGCCATCAGGAGGAGTGTTTGTTAGTTTGTTTGTTGTGTGTTGCTAACAAACAAACACACGAAATAGCAGCCTATTGTTATTAGGAAGATGAGGCAAAAGAATGAGTCACTAGAAACGGTTATAATCGAATTACATGCAAATGAAGAGGGATATTTATGAAAGCGCGAATAAAAACCCCAAAACAGCAAAAAAAAAAAACGTAAAATTATGTTCGAGTTTATGTGAGTGTGGTTATCGTCATCATTATCACTCGCAATGTTCAACACACATACACATGGAGAGAAAATAACAACAACAAACCATCACTGAACCGACACTACTGAAATGAGCTATGAAAGGATGTTTTGTTGTCATTAGTTGTGATGATAATGATGTTGCCGTATACAACACAATAGGACACAGTCGAAAATGATATGATGCCCGATTGACACCTCGCACATACTACCAGGTCCATTGCACAAATTCTATGACTAAACGAATTGTTTTAAAATGTTATGATCGATCATAATTCGCTATGTATTTTTTAAACTGTCAAAAAATTATCCAACATGACTGTAATATAGTCTCATATGCTGTCTTAATAGGCAAGAGACTGTGTTTTTTAAGAAAGTTTCAGTCAGACTGAACTTTTCTGGTTCACGAGGAACAAAATGGAGATCGCACATATTCCCTACGGACACTATCTCCATATTGTAAATGGGGACTATGCCCGAATGCATAACGGGCATAATTCCCATTGGGACTATGACCGTTTTAGCAACAGTTATATTTTTCAATACTAATATTGGGATTACGACCGTGATATATTATGCCGTAATCCCCAATTCCGTGATATTGATAATGTCAGTGGCGATTATGTCCTGTCACCGAATTCATTTCGGACATAATTGGGGATACTGTTCATGGCTATTATGACCGGCCACCTTCCAAAATTAATGGGAGTAATGACCACGTAACGAATGGCCATAATCCCAAATGCAGAGCGTATGTTTACTTTACTAAAAAAAAAGTTTTTCAGCGTAGTCGGCCCAGTTTAGGGATTACAAACTTGCATTAAACACACCCTCTCAGCAAAATAAAAGGATGACAAAATAAAAGGATGACGAGGATGATCCGCAATTGTTTTGTATTTAATCTCCATGACATGCATGGGGGATTTAAGGTTGTAAGTGGCAGCTGAAGTTTTCCGTCAATACACGTAGACAGTAAGTTCCCTTGTGATACCACGGGGCTGAAATAGGTTTCTCTACTAGTCCCTGCCGTTAAACCAATTCAAGCTTCTTATGAAACTCCTTAGATATTGAATTTTGCCATCCGACAAATCAGAGAGATCGTGCAGCTCCCTAGATCCCAGTAAAGCAAGTCTCTGACCGGAAAGTGCTGGGCAATGGCAGATGAAGTGTTCGATATTTTCCAACTCCACTTCATCCATTCAACCTACAAGGGAAGTCTCCCTGGTGTCACCTCCGATCTTCATGAAATTTGGATATGTTGTTAAGAACGAAAATTAATTCGACACGTATTTTTTTAGCGGCCCAAACTCATTTTTAGGAAGGGTCGATTTGTATGGGGGAAAATTGACCTTTTTCAGTTTTTTACGATTTACGCCTATTTAAACAAAATTAATATGGGCATGTGTGGTATCAGATTAAAGGTATTAAAAATACCTATTTCGTGGGCCAAAGAAGTTAATATTTTTCGATTTATTAACAAAAATGTCCTAAAATTTTGATATTGTACTCAATATGACGAAAAGTTGTGCATGTTTGGACACGTTATTAGCACACGTAGATAGGTTTTCCAAAGACCTTTCATTTGGTATGTGACATGACTGGGTTTCTTTACATAATATAGGAGATAAACGAAAAAAAACTGAAAAATGGCCTTGTTTTCCCCCCTCCTTTTTACCCCCTAAATATGAATTTGGGTCGCTAAAAAAAAATACGTGTCCTTTATTTTTTCTGCTCTATAAAATAAAACAAATTCCATAAAGATCCGCGGGTGACACTAGGGAGACTTCCCTTGTTGGGCAAATGCCATTCGACGGCACATTTAACCGCTCTGCGTACTTTCCTATAAGACAGTGGTCGGTTATTATAGCAACCACCGTCTAAATCTCTCTTCTTGGAAGCGATATCAGCTCATTTGTACGCTTCTAATTAAACGAATGCCAAATCTGTCGTGTTTTCTTATACGTCCATTCATTTGCCCATCTTTGAGTAGTCTCCGTCGCGGAACAAAACCTAAGGTTTTGCACACATTCCAATTCTGATGGAACCAGTAAGATAGTTCCCAGTCTTGCAAGCTCATCGGCTTTGCAATGGCTTGGAATGTTTCTGTGCCCTGGGACCCATATGTGTCGTACACTCAAAAAAATAAAACTGTAAAGTTAACAAAATTATTTTTGTTAACTCGAGTTTACTGGCTTTTTAGCAAATTTTTAGTTAAAATCAGCGTTTTAACTACTTTTTTTAGTTAAGTTCTATTTACAAAAATACTAGTTTTGTACAAATTTTGAATTAATTTTTTTTGTTGACTTTAAAACTGAGTTTACGAATTTTTACTAATTAATTTGCTGATTTTTTGTAACATTTTTGTCAAGTGAAAAATTTTAAACATTTCTTGTGTAGCCTCCTATGCAAATCTCATAAGTCCTACTTAAGCTGAACTTAATGCTGTGAAAAAAATAAGAAAAAATAAGTGAAGTGTTAGTGTCTAAAACCAATATTTAAAAAACTTAAAATTTTTTACAAAAAGTTTAGCTGAATTCAACTAATAAAAAATGTTACGAAATTTTCAGCTGAATTTTTAGTTAAAATTACGGTTTTTTTGCTACATTCATTCTACGAAAAGTTAACTAAATATTTTTTGTTAAATTAACTAGAAATTTAGTAGGTTCAAAATCAGGTGTTTTTTTAGTTAAAATTAACTAATTTTTTTGCTAACTTTACAGTTTTTTTTTTGAGTGTATGTGACACTGCTTGGCCATTTCATTAAAAGACGTGCAGATCTTGTTTTCTGAAACATTGACTCCAGGGACTTGACCGCGGCTTGACTGTCAGAATAGATGTTGACTTCAGTTGTAGAAAGCACATTGGAGCTCAAGCCACTTCCTTTATTGACAGCATCTCTGCATGAGGGTTATCACCAAATAAGTTTTGGTTATAGTACTAACAAGGAAAGGATATTATCTCCATTAGGGTTATGACCATTTGGAAAGGACCGTAGCACAGTGTTGTGACCTTGGCCATAAATGGTCCAACTAAATGTCTTAAAACTTGAAGTTATATGAATTTTATATTAAGAAAACATCATAAATAAATCAAATCCAAAACAGTTTATAGATATCTTTAATAGTTTTTAAGTTACATGTCTCTAAAGTTGAACTTTTTGAAATATATCATATTTGGGTTTAAAAATCTTTGAAATCCACATGTACTTGTAACGGTTAAATAATTATATTGCATTTAAAATTCGACCTTATTGGTAATGAAGTTTTAAGTTAGATATGTTGCTTGTATGATAATGCTGTTTTGGTCGACATAAGTTAATCATATGGCAAGTAACGCTGATATAAAGTGAGTTCCAAAGAAAATACTAATTTATTTTGTAAATTTCATATTTGATAGTCAGCCATTTTTGTGGCCCTCATTGGCGCGCTTAGTTCTTTGCAGAAAATATTGGTATAAGTATGTAGATTACAAATAACAAAAGAACTCGTCCACGTTTTTCCACTTTTTTTTTTAATCAATTTTTTTTTGTGGGAACCCGAATATAAATTTGGAAATTTTTTTAACGAAAACGCAAAGATGCAGCAGTTGTCCTTGATAATTTGAAATGTATTGCGAAAAATAGTTATGGAACACATATAATAAATCGGAATGCAAAATGAAGTGGTCGGTTAAATTGTAAATTTTATTTAAATTGGTCCAAGAACCATTATTTGTCATCCAGGCCTGACACAAATTAGATGCTTGGCTAGACACCAGTTGTACATTAACAGATGCAGACTTTTATTTAGAAAAATTTTGTTGAGGAATTACGTTGTACTATATTTTTACTCGCTTATTTTATAACGTTCTTTTTGAGATAGGCATATCCCTGCTTAAACTTAAAAACAATATTCAACGTATTGTAAATACTACTTGCAAAAATGTTGTGAATTATTGTTAGTTTTAAGGTCAAAGGATTTCCCTGAATTTTCTCAAGTCTTTAAAAAAGGATATTTATGCGCTAAAAATATCCTAAGGATAGGTTAAGGGTAATCCTTGCTTCAATTATACTAAAATAAGGTATTTTCAACATTATCAGAACAGAATTTCATGAAGTACGAAGGATTTTTTAAACTTTTTTTTAAAATTTTTAAGGACATTTTTAATATATGTATTACATCCTTGTTTCAATTTTTTCATTTGATTAAGATTTAAGGTATATTCTAAGTATTGTGGATGCAAAAATTCATGAAGAAATTTGAATTATGAACTTTTTCTTGAATTTTTTAAAAAAGGACATTTTCTAGGAGGGCGTATCCTTGTTCCGATTCTCACAAATTTTGGCATATACATTAAGCATATTATAACAGTTGGATTTTTCAAAATTTCATGAAATAACTTAAATTTTTACCCTTTTTCTGAACGTTATCTGAAAAAGGACATTTTAGAGCTAGGCGTATCCTTGCTCCGAATTGGACAACATTTTGTAGAATAATTAATGGCATTATAGGTAATAACTACAATAAATAACATGAAGATTATAGCGTTAGTTTTCGTTTTATGCCGTATTTTAATTTCAGGATATATGGGAAGGATGCGAATCCTTGGGCGGATATTGACCAAATTCCAAATTTTTTTTGATTTTATCGATCTTAACAAGTGTTCCAAATTTTAACGCTCTAACTTAACTCCTTCTATTTTTGGCCACTCTTTACATGAAGACGCAACACTGTGCGTAGTCCCCACAATTAATATGAGAATTATGACAATCAGGTATTCAGTATTCATACACTCAAAAAAAAAAACTGTAAAGTTAGCAAAAAAAGCTTGTAAACCTACAAGAAAATTTGCTGATTTTGAACCCACAATTTTTTTGGTAAAGTTAGCAAAAACGTTTTGCTAAAAATTAGTTAACTGAAATTTTTTTTATTTCAACTTAGTTCATACCCATTTGAGGACCCCATTGGGTTCGGACCCGATAGGTCCAGACCCGGATGGGCCTAGACCTAATTGGGTTCCTTAAAAATCGTCATAGTTCTTGATCCAAAATTTGTGTCCGTTTCGCTCTACCTTGCTTAGTTTTTGAGATACGTGATTATAAGGGACCACTGGGGTCTTGAGAATTAAAAAACTCGATAACTTCAAAAATATTACTCGGAGAGCTTTTGACTATTTTGCGGTCTTGTTCTACGTGTTGAGAGCTACAAAAACGCTTTTGGACTTTTTGTTGTGTCGGCAATATTTACCGAGATATGAGCATTTCGGGAATGCTAACTTTTTTGGATGCAAAGTTAGGGCCCATTAGGGTCCACACATGTGAAGAGGACCGGCGATACTATGGAGATTCTAAGAACCAAAAATGGCCTCCATTTTGCTCTATCTGGCTTAGTTTCCAAGATAGCGCCATTTTAAGTTTTCTGAAAAAAAAAAAATTTACCATTTATTTTGCTAATATTAGCAAAAAATCTTGTAAAAATGTAGTCAACTCAATTTTAAATTTAGCAAAAGAAATTAGTTCAAAGTTTGTTTAAAATTGCTAATGTGCTAAATGAAGTTTACAAGAATTTTTTGCTAACATGCTAATTTTAACTAAAAATTTGCTAAAAGTTAGCTAACTAGCGTTAGCAAAAAATAATTTGTAAATCTACTAACGTATTTTTTTGAGTGTATAGCACATTTAGGTATATGATTTTTTTTGCCTTAAAAGTTTTTCTGTGTAGTTGGCTTCCATCCGGGCTTACGGATTACGAACTTCATGCCTTAAACACATCATATCCATAAAGTTAAGTTTTTTTTGGGTAGCAGACATTTACTGAATGACAATGCCCTTAAAGAGCCGAAGTTATTGACAATGCAATTTTTTTTTTGTCTCAAAAGTTTTTTTGAAATGCAGGCATTCGGCCGGCCTTAGGGATTACCAACTCCATGCCTTAAACCGAACTTCTTCGCAATATAAAAGTTTTTTGGTTAGCAGACTTTCACTGACAATCCGAAATTATTAAGTGTGTAATTGTTGTTTGTCTTTAAACTTATTCGGTGTAGACTGCCTTAGGACGGACTTAGGGATTACAAACCCCATACATTAAGCTCACCATCTCCGCAACATAAAGCAGACCTATACGCTTTCAATTTTTTATGCGTAATCCCAATATACACTCAAAAAAATAAAACTGTAAAGTTAGCAAAAAATTTAGTTAAATTTAACTAAAAAAACACCTGATTTTGAACCTACTAAATTTCTAGCTAATTTAACAAAAAATATTTAGTTAACTTTTCGTAGAATGAATGTAGCAAAAATAACGTAATTTTAACTAAAAATTCAGCTGAAAATTTCGTAACATTTTTTATTAGTTGAATTCAGCTAAACTTTTCGTAAAAAATTTTAAGTTTGGTAAATATTGGTTTTAAACACTAACACTTCACTTATTTTTTCTTTTTTTTCACAGCATTAAGTTCAGCTTAAGTAGGACTTATGAGATTTGCATAGGAGGCTACACAGGAAATGTTTAAAATTTTTCACTTGACAAAAATGTTACAAAAAATCAGCAAATTAATTAGTAAAAATTCGTAAACTCAGTTTTAAAGTCAACAAAAAAAATTAATTCAAAATTTGTACAAAACTAGTATTTTCGTAAATTGAACTTAACTAGAAAAAGTAGTTAAAACGCTGATTTTAACAAAAAATTTTGCTAAAAAGCCAGTAAACTCGAGTTAACAAAAAAATTTTGTTAACTTTACAGTTTTATTTTTTTGAGTGTACATATATGGGGATTATCGCCGACCCTGTTTGGTCATACTCTCATTAGATAATGGAGAGTGTACAGCAGTTTGATATTCGACTTAAAAGAGTCGCGGGGCACAAAGCCATTACAGGGGACTGTATAGCCGATGCAAAACTGGGCAAAATGCGATTTTGTTCTGCGGAGGAGGCACTTCGCAAATGGACAGATAACACTGCGGAACACTAAAAAATAAACAAGAGCTACGACTATCATTTCTATATATTTCGGACATGCTGATTCGAATGGCGTACTCAGTTTTTCGATGTATGGTACAGTTTTCTTGCAAAATGTCGTTAAAGATTTTCTGATTTCGAGCCAGTTTTTTAACAAAAAAATTTACAAAGTAAATGGTTTATAAATTTTATGACATGGAAAACAAAGATATGACTTGTAGCTACATTTCTTATGCAAATTTGGTTTAAAGATTTTCAATTTAAGCCCTTAAATTCGCGAATTTCTTCATTTTTTAAGGTTTTCGCGAAATTAACAGCCAAATTGGTCTTTGGAGAAAAACTTGCTTTTAATGAATCAAAAATGCATCCCTAACAATAAGAAAAGTGGACAAAAAACAGCTATATTATATGGACCATCATGATGAAAATCGCGAAAAACCGTTTTTTTTTATATGCCAGCATCACTTTACGAGATGATTTAAGGTTCCATCTTTTAGTATATAATGTGGGAACCTTAAACAACTAACTGACCAAAAATTCGGCCAAAAAAGTTTTAATTTGCAAAAGTTATCTTAACAAAAACTATTATTTCAGTGTTTGAGATACAATAATTATATTTTTTGTTAAGATAACTTTTGCAAATGAAAACTTTTTTGGACAAATTTTGGGTCAGTTCATTGTGTAAGGTTCCCACATTATATACTAAAAGATGAAGCCTCAAATCATCTCCTAAAGTGATGCTGCCATATACAAAAAAAAAACGGTTTTTCACGATTTTCGTCATGATGGTCCATATAACATAGATGTTTTTTGTCAACTATTCGTAATGTCATGGACGCCTTTATGATCCACAAAATGCAAGTTTTTTATCAAAGACCAATTTAGCGGTTAATTTCGCGAAAACTTAAAAAAATTAAGAAATCCGCGAATTTAAGGGCTTAAGATGAAAAGCTTTAAACCAAATTAATATTAGAAATATTGCTACAAGTTATGTCTTTGTTTTCCATGCCATAAAATTTAAAAATCATTAGCTTTAGAATTTTTTTTGTTAAAAAAGCAGCTGAAAATCAGCCAATCTTTAATGACATTTTACAAGAAAACTGTGCCATACATCGAAAAACGTAGTACGCCATTCGATTCAGCATGTCCGAAATATATTGAAATGATGGTCGTACCTCTTGTTTTCTAAAATAGTGGTTAGTTTTGTCACGCAGTGTAATTGGACCTGTGCGACTATACGACAGATTTGATCTCTTAAATTTTTCGGATCTCAAAACACAACATCTTACGTTAATACTCAAAGTATTTCAACGTAAGGGACTTGTAAGGAGTACTGATGTAAGGCATTAACAGGCACTTCAAACAACCTGTTCGATCCAAATTATTCCGCAAAGTGACCCAGCAAAAAAAGTGCGGACTACTTCTATTTGGAGTGCTTTAAAACTATAACAAATGTAATGAAATACAACAAAAATAACAAAAAACACAAGAAAAAAACACACAAACAGTTTTTTCTACTCCATAAAAAGTTGTTATTCAGCACTTAACTCATTAGCTTCCGCGACACTCCCATACAAAAGTAAGTAGATATTCAGTAGATAAGAAGTACTCCGAGCTTTCAAACAACTTCCAACTACTTCCAAGGTGTAGTTTTTATCTACTGAATATCTACTTACATTTGTATGGAGGTGTCGCGATAGGTAATGAGTTAAGTGCTGAATATCTATGTATTCTGGAGTAGAAAAAACTGTTTGTGTTTTGTTATTTTTGTTGTATTTCATTACATTTGTTATAGTTTTAAAGCACTCCACTGAGAAGTGGTAATGACTTTTTTTTGCAGGGGAGCTTAAAACCTTCCTTTAAGAGTTACTGGTCCATAGTGCTCATAATGCTCGGTAGTTTGTTACTGGAATTTGTGTGTTGTTGTGTATGGCTGGTTTAGTTGTTAGTTTATGTTTTGTGACCAACTATAACAACATACACTCGAGCATCAACTACACAAATTATAAAATAAAATATTTTTTTTCCCGTTATTAAAGCTACAACAACAGCATCAGCAGTACTATCATTATCAACAACAACGAGAAAAAAATATACAACTACAACAAATTACTATGTTTTTAAAAATAAAGCCACCCTCCACTCCACGGCTATTTCAACAACTAAACTATAACTTTATTAACCACAAACTGCCAAACAAAATTATAGGCGTCAACCATTTAAGCTCTACGGATCAACATAGAAAAACACTCCAAAATATTTCTACATTAAAAACTTGGCCGCGTAAATTATGCGCAGGGATTTTTAGTTAAAATAATGATTACAATTTTTTTTTCGTTGGTCGCTCAGTCTCTCGTTTATGTTTTAAAATGATTATTATAGTTTTTTGTCAGCCATAAACTAGTTGGCGTTTTGTGTATTTTTTTAGGGACGAGGGCAGTATGATAAGTTTGGTGGAATTATATCAAACAAATAATATAATCTGAATGTCTAAGCAAAGTAAATTGCACAACAAACAGGATCGCCAGACTAACGACAGACTTACAAATTTATCTTATACTTTACTTAATGCTAACGAGGCGCGTCCAGCCACTTTACCATCCAGCAGCGTCCCAATACGAAACTTCCAAGCAAATATTTATAGATTCCGTTATAGTGAGTATAGATGAATCATTATGGAGAAACACCAAAATGTGCCAAGAGTTCAAAGTTATAAGGAGATTCCAAAACTTTATGGCGAACAAACTTTTACTGTTTCTACCTAGAGTTAACAGACTTCTAATGGGCTATTGTTGTCCAGTAACATATGCGAACGAGTAAGAAAGCTGAAAAATAAAAATGTTTACCTAAAAATATAGTATATTCTGTTCCAGTATTCCACACGCTTACGTTACAGAGCAATGTTTTGGAAACTACATGTTTCGAGACCCGAAATAAATTTCAGTAGTTAGAATAATGGAAATTTAAAATACGACAACTGTCCAACTAAATAAACCTAACCTCTGCCAACTGAGAATGACAACATTGTGGTGATTAAAAACTTTTTGAAGTTTCTTGATGTGGTTTTTATTCGCATTTTTGATGACAACTATCCTTAATCCTCAAAGTCCGCGATTTCCTGGACCGTAACTATTTGAATTAGTGATAAGGGGTCTTCGACAGCACAGCAGAAGCAGATCTGGAATCAGGGATTCTTATCGGGAATCTGTTTATACAGAATTTTACAGAGATTGGGTCATCTAAGGTTTTTTTTTTGTTTAGAAAAGAGTTCCGAAAGCAATTTCGTTGTAAGGTATCAAAGAATTGTTGCAAAGTAAGACTAAAACTAACTTAAAAAAAAAATCTTAAGCGAAACATGATATACTCTTCAATGATTTATCATATCACCCTCGCCGTTTTGTACGAGAATGATTTTCTAAATTGTTTTGCATATTCCCAAAACCACCAGTGTGTAGTTGCAAATGGTAATTTGTGAGTGAATTTATGTCAATATCAAAAAATATTATCAATTTTATTTATTAGCTAATTTTTATTTAGATGCTAAAATTTTGGGATGGTTAAATGATAACAAGTGGGGTGCTGATTTCACATAAATAGTTTAAATTAAGTTTTAAAAAAATGTATTTAAATAATATCAAATATTGTTTCAGTGTCTGTGGTTAAACGAGAGTTTTGGTGTAGGTTAGGTTATAAGTGGCTGCTGACGTTTTACGTCACCACACATAGACTCTGAGGTCCGTTGTGATACTGCGGGACTGTAATAGGTTCCCCTACTAGTCCCTGCCGTTAAACCAATTTGAGCTCCTTATGAAACCCTTAGGAGACCCCATCAGTGTTTGTAGGCATCGCACCATATGGTGTTTTTTCCCACCTTCTTTCCACCACCGTGTTATTGTCTTCGGCCTCCATGAGGAGGTCGCATTCGTCTCCAGATTCGGTTTCGAATAAGCCAGATATCTGTTCCATCTGCTCTGAATTGGAGGAAACAAAACTCTACGCATTCTTTACAGCATGGGCTTCGACTCGAATATCACCCACTGTAATATTAGCTTTGTCTTCCGTGGCAAAGGTGGCATTTGTTACCAGATTCTGTTTTGAAAATGCCAGATGAATCACCCATCAGCCGCATTCATTACAGCATGGGTGCTTACCTGAAATATAAATTGTTTCAAAAAATCGTGCGCGCTTCAGCTGCGCGCTTTATTCCAGCTGGTCTAATCCCTGTCTTGCGGCCAAATTTTCCAGCTGGGGCAGCAGAACTTGCAAAGGAACTAGACGATATTCGTAGAGCTAACCCTAGCGACCCCAGTATAAGCCAAATGAACTGGGAGATCAGCAAGTTGGTGAACGAACATAAGCGGAACAAGTGGGAGGAACATTTAATGGGTTGTAAACTTAGCTCTAGAGCCGGTACGTTATGGTCGACGGTCAGATCTCTATCGCACACTGCGAAAAAGAATGACAGGGTCGCGATATCATGCGCCAACACTACGATATCGGACAATAAGCGGTGCGCGAGCTTTTTTAGCGGGCAGTTTATTGAGCACCCCGATAGAGATAAGGCGAAACGAAGTGTCGTGAGGAAAGTTTACGGCCTTCGAGTTACTGACACACCCATAACTTTTACGTCAAGCAAGGTTACACAAATTACCAAAAATGCCAAACCATCAAAGGCAATTGGTCCTGACGGAATATCGATGCTGATGCTCTAGCATTTGGATCTGCCGGGAGAAGAGTACTTGACAAGTGTACTCAACTTATAGGTCACCACCCTTATCGTACCCGATGTCTGAAAAATGGGTAAAGTGGTACCGATATTTAAACCAGGAAAGTGCGCAAACCAAGGGGAATCTTACAGACCAATTTCCGTACTCTCACCGGTCGCAAAAACCCTTGAGCCACTTCTACTCCCGAGCCTAACACAACATCTGCCAGTTGCCGAACACCAACACGGCTTCCGTAAAAACCACAGTACAACAACAGCATTGGCCGCCATTACGTCACAGATAAGCCACAGTCTGAACCAGAATAGGCCGTGTGAGAGGACGGTCCTTGTGGCCCTTAACCTGTTTAAGGCTTTTGACACGGTCAGTCATATTACCCTCTTCAGAGACATCGTCAACTCTAGTCTCCCAGAGTACACGAAGAGGTGGCTGGTTAATTATCTGTGCGGTAGACAGTCGTTTGTGGAGTTTATAGACAAGAAGTCCAATCCACATAGAATTAAACAGGGTGTCCCACAATGTGGAATACTCTCACCGGTCCTGTTTAATGTCTACCTTTCTAAACTTCTCACACCACCTGATGGTATCTACTTAACATCGTATGCAGACGACCGTACAATAACGGTGACGGGCCAATCCATTGATGATCTGTGTGTAAAAGTAAACAGTTATCTCAACGAAATCACCGCACACTTCACTGCGAGAAATATGCAGCTATCTCCCACTAAATCCTCGGCCACACTATTTACAACTTGGACAAAGGAAGTAAGGATGGAACTGAATGCAGAAGTCGATGGCGTGAAAATACCGACAACAAACCACCCAAAAATGTTGGGGTGTCACATTTAACAGCCTTCACTTGGCCTCAACGCATGCCACTGCAATATGAAATAAGTTACGGAGTAGAAATAAGGTCCCGAAGTCACTAGTCGGCAGCACTTGGGGAAAGGACAAAGAAACCTTGTTATCTACATATAAAGCGATTGGCCGGTCAGTGGCAAACTATGCAGCGCCAGTGTGGACTCCGAGGGTTAGTGATACACAGTGGAGGAACATACAAAACTGTCAAAATGCAGCCCTGAGAACTGTTACGGGCTGCATGCTAATCTCCTCGATCGACCACCTACATGAGGAGGCAAAGATCCTACCAGTTAAGGAACACAACATCATGCTTTCGAAGCAGTTCCGCCTGGGATGTCATCGGAGGGACCATCCGAATCACCATCTAACGGAGCTAGAGGCCCTTCGAGGCATTTCAGGAAGGATCTTAGCATATATGATGTGGAAATACAACGGTATTTAAGGGAACCGTTGGACAAACAGTCATATAAGGCAGCGTTAAGCGATATCCACAGAGATATGGTCACAGCGGTGACCTGTTGCAGAAGAAGAACGTAATCTACCAAGGAAAACCGGAGTCCTTCTGGCCCAATTAAGATCGGGGTTGTGCAGTCGTACTGATCGAGAGTCGACTCTATCACTCCAAATGTATGCCCTGCATGTGAAGAAGGCCCTCATGATGTCAACTACCTTTTTCAATGCACAGCTAATCCAACTCACCTACGCCCAGAATTCATATGGAATCACCCAATTCTGGTAGCCGAGTTCTTGGATTTAGACATAGATGAGAACGTAATGACGAAGATGAAATGAACGGAGACAGTTTGTGCTGTTACAAAAACAACCTGAAAATCAACCTCTTCCGGATTTTCCTCTTCCAGCCAGCATTCAAAGTAGGTTTCTGGTCGCCTTGTATACATTGACTCTTATATGAAAAAATCCAAGTCTAATAATGCCGTCAGTCCTGGCTAAAAGCGTACGTAATTCCTCCTTAACCAAAATAGTTGCTTAACGACGAGCGTCCTCCATCTCACCCCATCTGGCAATTTTCCAATTCTGAGTTCGAATGTTAGGTTTGAAGACCCTTATCATCTTCAGACCGTGTGTCACATGTAGCCATCGGAATTCGTACATGAGCTCTGGTCTGCGGCGTGACATCATGTTTGTTCACGACCACCAATTTGGATCCAGGCCATATATCTCCCACTTGGCTAATGGCAACCTTAAACTTGGCTGCAGATCTTCCGTTCCCAAAAGCAACGATATTACAATCCCTATTCCCCCCGTTGATGACAGCTATAATGAGGCTATCTCACTAAAATACCCCTTAGGTAAAGGTTTTTCGTCTGTCAAGCGTAACCTTTTACCAGATTTCGATGGCGAGGCCGAAACAATGCCCTGTTTGTCATATGCGCGCATTTCCGAAAGTTTGTCCTGTTCTTTTAGGGCTCCTTTCGCCCATAATGACGATGCCTTCTCACGGTCAGAGTGCTTCGTTGCATCGCGTTGGCCTAGTTTGTTAATTAATTTCAAACAAAGACTACTCTGGTTGTGCCTGACCTTTGATGGCTTAAGTTTCTTTTTACCACCAATATAAGGATGAGCACCCTTACCAGGCCGGACTCCAAGGATGCAACCTTTAGTACAGAGCTAAGAACAGCAGCAGTCGGTATTATTTGTACCATTTGTGTCCATATTTTCCTTGCTGTAGGCATTAAACTAAAAACATGTCCACACTGGTCATTAGGTTGTGACAACCACATTGTGGTTAGGTTGTATTCGTTATATTGAAAATGTCCTTATAAGCGATAAGAAAAAATATAAGGGCTTGAGGATACGAGCATTGTTTTTTCTTTTAGCGGTTCAAATCCATACCTTAAGAGTAAAGCGGAATGAGGGATATGTATTTCCAATTTCTACTTAGAAACATGGACCGGTGCAATTACCCTCCTCCGAAGGGCTGGTCTGTTTTAGCGAATAACTCAGGAAAAAATTATGTATTAGTGTGGCATTTACACCGTTCGACAGGTATATAAAACTCGTGTCTATTTTCTTTCTCCTTACCAACACTTTCAAACATCATAAAGATCAGAGTACTAAATTGATTTTAAGTACCATAAAGATCGGAGTATGACACAACGGTACCAAATATCGAAACAATCGGAGTGTCCCACAAGAAATAGTATTTTTTTACAATTTAATGGAACCTCGAAAAAAAACTACTTAAAAGTGCTTTAATTCCACTTTACACTCAAAAACAACAAACCATTGAACACTTTTTTATGAATGATTGAAATTTTATATATGAAAATTTATCATTATAATAAGTAGTTGTTAATCCCTTTGTGTCAACCTAATAACAACACAATGTCTTTTATTTAACAAAAAAAAAATTAATAAACAAATTACAACCGCCAAAATATATAACAATTAATTATAAAAAAAAAACACACAAAAGTTAAAAAAACTGTCGGCATTGTTTTCTTTGTAAACAAACTTTTTTGTTAATTTATTGTAGTTTCTCAATCAATTTTAAAATATTTGTTTTCTTTTTGGTTTTTGGAATATGAACAATGTATGATTGGAATGTATGAATTTTATTAGAATATATTTACGAGTATGTCTGCTCATAAACTTTTCAAATAATTTTCAAACATAAATTTTCAATAACAATCGAATATTAGACTGCCAAATAGAAATTTTAATCCAAAACAATGAAAATAAATTGAATAAGTATGATTTTCAGTGCAAATGAATCAAATCAGACAAAAGTCATTAACTAAATACTTGGCGAATTTGTTGAAATCCCAGCAAAAGTTATTAGTATACTCGAGAGGTATACTAAAGATGGAGTTTTTGTTTTGAAATCTCTGACTTCTAAAAAATTCTTTAAAAAGACTTCTAAAAATTACCCTGCAAAAACTTCGCTTACCAAGTAATTAACTTAAGGGGTTTGCAAAAATATGAGTAACTAGTTACCTCCCAATTTCAATGTTAATTACTTTAACACGATGATGTCATTGGAGGTAACCACATTTTGCCTTTTTTGGCGTAACGTAATGCTAATGGTAATTAGTAGTATTCAAAGCCATTACCACTTAAGCGAGGCAGGAAGGGGTACCCATTACCAAGATTTTGCATGGTAAGTTGCGTAAGTATAGATGGCCTCATCTAAGTTTTTCCAGTAAATTCAGGAAACGGAAGAGTAGAAAAAACTAAACGAATTAAAACTAAAGAAGAGTTAATATGATTTGCTTTGTTTTATGTCCAGTAAACATTTTTTTGTTTTTTTCAATGAGCCATCATTACCTGCCTTATTTCCTTGTAATGAGTCCTTATTACCCACATTATTATCTTAACACAGAAAATAAAATCGTCAAATTTAAATCAACAAACATCAATTGTAAATCAACCAAATATGATATCAACCAAATATTTAGTAAAAACGGCCGCCTGTTAGTTCAGCATACAAAAATTCGAATTTGTTTTCAACAAACTCAGTCAACTAATTGTATTTCAAAATTATTTTATCATGTCAACAAAAAGTGTTTGTGTTGTTGAATTTCTTTGTTGAAAAAAAAATTTCATTTGTCAGATCAACAAATTGTGTTTGTTGAATTTCTTTGTTGAAAAAAAAAAAAAAATAAGATTTTTTACTTTTGTCAGATCAATAAATTGTGTTTGTGTTTGTTGAATTTCTTTGTTGAAAAAAAACAAAATTCTTTTTTCAACAATAAAAATTTATAAACGTTTGTTGATATTGCAAATTTCCGTAAAGGAGCACTTTCAGTAAAAAAATTAATTGTATTCACAAATATGGCGGTTAATATAACAATTCGTTTTTTTCTGTGAAGTAATGAAATATACACATGAGGATCTTCTTGTAAAAAACTTAATAAGCCACATTTAATCTTTGGAGTTTTTCGCCTTCTTCTAATGATCCATTGACGGACTTTAGTAAAAGTCTTGCCTAAACTCTTAGTAAAAAAACTTCTGCAAAAGAGTTTTTTTACATTATTTTAAAACTTTGAAGGTAAAAACCAAAAAGAAAATTAACGTGGCTTATTGAGTTTTTACCATAAGCTCTTTATATGCTTAGAATTGTATTTTTAACAATTTCTTTATTACCTGGCAAGCGAGTGGGTATGTAGTGCTCATTACTCCAACGACATCGCCATGTTACACTTGAAAAAACCTTCCGGAAACTAGATCCGTTACGGCTGGGTTTTTGCCAGTGCACATAGGGGCAGCTATATGCGGCTTCTTGGCAACAATTCAATTTTCAAAAAGCGATTTTGTTAATTTTTTTATTTTTTTTTTATTCTCCGTATTCCCCTACGACCCGGAACCCACAGAAGACTGACGCTATTCCCTCATGAGACCTCACTGAGAGTGCGTCTACATTCCTGTACAATTTTAAATGAAGTGACTGGAGATTCAAGTGCAATGATCGCAGCCTGACTGTCACTGCCTATACCGATTCTCCTATCCCTCCATCTGTTCCTAATTATCCAGGTCGCCACGACCATAATACCAAATATTTCAGTCGGAAATACTGTAGCCATTTTCCCCATAATAAAGCATTTGGTCGCATCGTCCAAATATCAACCAGACCCAGAGCTATTTAAGGTACTGGATCCATCCGTGTAGAAAGTATCCGTGTAATTTTTCAATAGGTCTGCTGGGTTGCCCCAAACTTGATGCAAGAGGTTGTACTGTCCAAAGGCATAGAAAACATCGGACGAAGTTCCGATAGCCTATTGAATAGACGACCATGTCCCACATTGCACTCCTCATGCCATGTTTCGCTTTTACGGAGCCTGCACAAAAATTTCATGGCTTCTCCTTGAATATGTAGGGCCAAGGGAAGCATATCCAACATAGTGTCCAAAGCTGCGCCTGGGGTGGTGCTCATGACACCAGTAATTCCCAATGCAGCCGCTGTTTGTAGTCCGTTCTATAGTGAAAAAAAAATTCTGTAAAAACGTATTTTATTTTAAATTTCGTTTCTAAGCGGGGTAAAATCTGTACTTTTGATACTTTTTATATTTCCTGAAATAATGATCCTACCCACTTAAAATTTGGAATGTATGATCCTTCCGTGAAAAAAAAAAATCTGGAAAAAGTACTTTTTGAAAATTCCGTTTACTTTTGGTACTTTTCAAATATTCTGAAAAAATAGTTCTAAGAATTTGAAATGAAAAAAAGTGGTGTTTTAAAAAAATTGCTGTAACTAAAAATTAAAAATTAATAAAATATCACAATATTCGCAAAAGTAACAAACAAAATCTAATTTGGTTAAAAAATATGCAAGAAAAAATGTATGCAAAAACATGCATTTTCATCAAAATATGCAAAAATATGTACTAACAAATCAATTCCATTTTTAAGCTAATTCGATGATTCGCGAAGATAATTACTAGGGATGAGATTTATATGCAAATGCATGTTTTTTGTCGATAGTCTAAAAACGATATCGAATATCTTATAATCTTTCCGAATCAATAAATTTGCGTAAAAATGGCATCGATTTGTTTTTGCATATTTTAGTGAAAATGCATATTTCAGCATATTTTAATTTTAAATGCATTTTGGTGCATATTTCCAACTTTAAGTACATATTTTTGTATATTTTGGCATATATTAGCAAAAACACTAATCGAAATTTATTTGTTTCAAAAACTATTTTAAATTTTAAGGCCTTTATTCATAATACTTAAAGTGTACTTAAAGTAGGTTTATTTGACAAATATTCATGCAATATCAGTCAAATAAACCTACATTAGATTTAATTTACTCATTATGAATAGCCCAGTAAAAATTTATGTATTTTCAAAAATAGAAAAAATATTTTTTTTTCTTTTTTATTTTTTTTTACATTAGCTGTGTTCGCGAACTCAATAATTTGTACGAATTTGTACAAATTATTACGAATGTTGTTTTTTTATTTTTAGTACCAAAAGGTACATAAAAATAAAATGTATTTATTCGGCCTTTATATATGTATATATATTCGATTAGAGTTTTATTCTAGTTCGAGGCCCAAAAATATTTCTATTTATGATATTGTCATAATAGAGTATTTTTAATTTATTGCTTTAAAAAAGTTACTATCTCATAGTATGTCTGTACTGATCAGTTTCATCCCCACTAAAGGAATCTTCAGCAGACTTTAGAGAATCATCGTTGGTCAATCAAACATCAAACCAGACATAATATTTGATATATTTCCCAAGTTATATGAGAAGTACTATTATGAAGGTCCGAAATCTGTTTTCCAACAAAAATAACTCTTTTAAAGCAAAAATTGTATATATTAAATCACCGTCGGTAACTATTAATATATGTGTTGCTGTTATTTTACAATAACAACAGTGCCTAACCAAACAATAGTGTTGGTAGGATAAGTCGTACTAAACTTTGTGTTAAATGTTGTTTTTTTATTTTTAGTACCTTCATAATAGTACTTCTCATATAACTTGGGAAATATATCAAATATTATGTCTGGTTTGATGTTTGATTGACCAACGATGAGTCTCTAAAGTCTGCTGAAGATTCCTTTAGTGGGGATGAAACTGATCAGTACAGACATACTATGAGATAGTAACTTTTTTAAAGCAATAAATTAAAAATACTCTATTATGACAATATCATAAATAGAAATATTTTTGGGCCTCGAACTAGAATAAAACTCTAATCGAATATATATACATATATAAAGGCCGAATAAATGCATTTTATTTTTATGTACCTTTTGGTACAAAAAATAAAAAAACAACATTTAACACAAAGTTTAGTACGACTTATCCTACCAACACTATTGTTTGGTTAGGCACTGTTGTTATTGTAAAATAACAGCAACACATATATTAATAGTTACCGACGGTGATTTAATATATACAATTTTTGCTTTAAAAGAGTTATTTTTGTTGGAAAACAGATTTCGGACCTTCATAATAGTACTTCTCATATAACTTGGGAAATATATCAAATATTATGTCTGGTTTGATGTTTGATTGACCAACGATGATTCTCTAAAGTCTGCTGAAGATTCCTATAGTGGGGATGAAACTGATCAGTACAGACATACTATGAGATAGTAACTTTTTTAAAGCAATAAATTAAAAATACTCTATTATGACAATATCATAAATAGAAATATTTTTGGGCCTAGAACTAGAATAAAACTCTAATCGAATATATATCAGGAAATCTTTTTTAAATTTCAACTCAGTGAAACTGAAATAAATGTTATGAAAAACCGGCAGGTTCTGGAATTAAGAAAAACTGTAAATGCAGTTGTGTAAACAAGACCTTGAACCATCACTGAGCAATGTTTAAGGATTACCCGACTTTCTCCGTAAAAGTTACAGAGGGTTAAAGTTGAAAAATCGATAAAAATGGCTTGAAATAATCAATAGTTTTTACATTCTTTCGCTTTTTTTTTTAAGTTCTCCTTATATTTCAATCTTTTCCGGCATAACACAAAGTCAGTACATATAAGAGATTATTTGAATGTTGGTTTGGTAGATGCTTCATCGCTTGGTAAGAAGTTATAGGACGGTTAAATTTTGAAACCAAAAATTAAGAGTTTTTAAATTTTCGAGGTTTTTTGATCAGGGATTTCGGCCCCCTCTATAAAATGAAAAAAGTTGAACTAGAGTTGGTAGCTGTTGTAATTTTTAACATTTTGGAATTAATCCCGTTAATGTGCCACGAATAGTTAAGGAGTGTCAGCAGATCAAAGTTTGCAAGAAAAAACGTAATTTTTTTAAAATACCAGTTTTTCGCGAGGCACATTCGCGGTTTCATTCGAAATTTGGTGGACTCTTGCGTAAACCGAGTTTTTTGTGAGTTTACATAAAAAAATCAGTGGCGGGTTTATAAAAAATAAATTGCAAAAATTTTATGGCATTTTTGAAAATTGTGCGAAATTTGCAAATCTGTTTCCTATTTTTTTTAGTAGCAATTAATGCATCATGTTCATTTTAATACACCAAAAAACGTGCCTTAACGAGTAGAACTGATTTGCTTTTTGACTTTTTACTTTAAGCCATTCTGAGCGGAAAGCGCGATGATTTTATCTAAACCTGTTTTGATCTGGCACATCCAAGGCTTTACACGAAATCGGATGAAATTTTTTTTAAATGAAAGCCCACTTGATGTGTCATCATAAAATCAGAGGCGGATTAAAAAAATTTGATGATTATAGATTTTTTGGACCATGTTAAATTTTCTTGTTACAAAAAAGCATCACCAATTTTTTTTATACTACTGGTACAATGATACGATTTTTCGTGATTTTCTTCAGTAATACCAACGCGCATTGCCTAAATATGTTATAAAAAATTGTGAAACTTTTCTTTTACCGCGAATTAATCGCGATTTTAGGCACTTAGATATTTTTTTTTTAAATCGTTTGGTCATTAAAGGGTTAAATTTATATCATATATCTTAGAAGAAATGATGTATCCTGGCATGTTTTAATAACGCATGCAACAAATGTGTAGGAAAAAAAATCTTTAAAATATTTTTAAAGATTTTTAAAACCGCTTAATCTTAAAACCGCCATAACTTTTGACCCCCTTGCGCGATTTAATTGACGCGAACGAATTTCTTATTCTTAAATAGCTTCTAATATTTATGCCAACTTTCATCGATGTGCCATCAAAACAAAAATCACATCTTTTTTACCTCAAAATTTAAGTCTAAAACGGAACTCCTCATATATATAATTATTACGAATTTTGTCTAAAAGTCGTTCGCGTACTTTAAAAACCCAGTAACGAGAGAGAAAATGAGAGAAAAAAGTGACAGTTCTATTTTAGAAACTTGCAAGTTTTTACTGGATAAATTTTTTCCAGCAAGAATTATCAAGCACAAAAAAACATATGTTTTAAAAACGTATGACGATATTTTTGTAAACAAAATACAAAATATTCTGCAGTTACATTTTTGTGTATAAAATATGATTAAATATCAAGGAATGAATAAAAAAAATACATCCTAAAATTAAATTTCTTTTATTAACAAGTTAAAAAATAAATACCATCAAACTAAAAATGTACAAATGAAGGCACAATTTTTTATAAGCTGATTTAAATCAGCTGTTTAACTAACTTGCAAGTTTTTACGGATTTCTGTTCGCGTACTTTTTACAATTTTTCCTTTTTGAGAGCGATTTCTTTTTTACTTTCTAAAATTTTGTTGCTTGATAATTTTTATTGGGAAAGTACGCAAACAGACTTATTGTCTTAATTTATATAAAAAAAATTAAAATGTTATTATTTAAATAAACCCTTCATTATTTTTTTGCTTTTTAAGAAGTTTTGCTTATGAAAACAAGATTATTTTTGCACACATTTTATTTTTTAAGTGCATATTTTTAGGTTTTTAGTGCATATTTTTAATTTTTTTGCGCATATTTTAAGCGCATATTTTTGATTTTTTTAGTGCATGAAAATCTTATTCCTAATAGTTACTTTATGTTGTCCTGAGGCTAACGACAACCAATTTGTATTTACATGAACCCCATTGCCCTGGTTATCACAACCTTTGACAACCCCTAGTAAAATGTTTGTAGATCATGTTAACCCCTTAAAAGCACAATTTAGTGGTGTTCTATAAGGGTATTTGAAAAAAGGACAAAAATTACCCAAAAATTGGAAATAGAGAGCTCATAAACTCTAACCCCCAGTTACAATAACAAAATACACACAAATTCGTTTTTGTTACAATAACAAAATACACACAAATTCGTCATTAACGAATGACGTTCGTGTTACAGAAACTGGGGGTAAGAAAAGAACCGCCATCAAATTTCTCTGAAGACATCTATTATCGTAATTTATCTCAGAAGCAGATTTATAACATTTTTTTGACTTATTTTACACGACTTTGATGAAAAGCAATTTAATAGTATGTGATAATTTACAACTTAACTTTTTTAAGCATTTTGCACTTTTCGCACGAACTTTTGATCTTCGAAAACCCCTAGTGAAATTTGATGCAGAACATTTTTTTAGAACATTTTAACCCCTTTAACGCACGTTTTATTGGTGTTCTATGAGGATATTTGAAAAAAGGACAACAATTTCCCCTTAAAATGGGAGATAGAGTTTAATTTGTTCTAAGAAGAGAACCGCGATCAAATTAACATATTTTACCTCAGAACTAGATTTAAAACTTTTTTTTTATTTATTCAATACGCCTTTAAAAAAATTGGAAAACTTCAGTGTGCCATAAATAAAGAACTCGAGCTAAGTTTTCAAAACCCTTCGGGAATTTTGCTCTACTGTTGGTGTACTTTAATTTTTTTGGTCCCATCCAAGATACAAAATCGTGTTGCACAGTGTTATGAATAAAAGGGAATACAACAAAAAAGCGAATAGGAAAGTTTGTAAAACAGTCTTTATACACAGAAAATAAAATCGTAAAATTTAAATCCACAAACATCAATTGTAAATCAACCAAAAATTAATGAACCTTAAACCAAGTTTTGAAAAATGTTTTCGTGATGTATAAATTGATGAGCTTTCTTTTGATATGTTGAAATATTGATCTCATTTGCAAAATATTGCTGTGATACTAATAAATGAATTGAAATGTTGCCTCCACAATTGCTAAACAATTGGAAAATTGCCATAAATGATTGAAGACTACTGCAAGACATTGGACGTTTTTTTTTTGTAGCAAATTAAATTGAACATAAATAAGTCGAAACGAAAAGCTCTTCCACTGCGAAGTACTCGCAGTCATACATGACTACATGGTAATGTAAACACACATCCATATTGTATGATCCATCCATCATGTTGTGGTTTAGGCCAAATCGAAAATTAATCCGTCAACGGTATATGTCGATCATAGCGAACGAACGTATAGGTATGATTAGAAAGAGACATTCAAACGCATAGTACGAAAAAGTAAAAAATAAACAAAACGATAATTCATAATTTATTTTCAATATTTTTTATTTCATAGCGTTTTTTTTCGGTAGAGGTGATTGCTAAATGCAGCAGCTACAAAAAAATATATTTAAAACCAAATGTGTGCAGATCAATCAAATGTGTCTTAATGTGGCTAAAATAGAAATGAAAACATACAAAACAAAAATTATAAAAAAAAACTATATTGAAATCCATAAAAATATGGTTTTAATGTAAAATTCCGCAAAATTAAGTGTTATTTGAATACAATTGATTGATAGGACCGACAAACCTAAAGGCGATTTTGAACAAAATTGATCGTTCATTAAAATAGGAATGAGTAAAAGTCGGTAAAGATTTTAAGTAGACAAACGGGTGCATTTACGACGTATATTTCGGTTTCTTTATACAACTGTCCAGAAAAGTCGCTTCTTTTGAAATCTTGTAATTTTAAGTATTTGGCGGTTAAGATCAAATATGACCTCTTATTCTAAATATTTTTAATATTTTATTTTGTCCCTTTATATTATTGTTAATTTTCGGTTTCAAACTTTAATATTCTTTTTCAAATCCCTTTATGTGGAAACTTTTGTTGTATTTTATTATGATTTTAAAATTATGTTTTTATTTGTATGTATTTTGTTAAATTATTTTATTGCTCGTAAATAATGTGTTAATAAATTTTTGAAATTTTTTCAAAACCAAAAACAAGTGATAAAACTCAATACTCATACCTTTTTATTATTACATCCATTTAGCTAGCCAGCCATCAGACTATGTTGCAAGCAATTTAACCATCTCTAGTGTATTGATTTGAATGTGATATTTTTAGCCGGTGGTAACCATGTTATCAATTCATTTTTTGTCGTCGTCGTTCGGGTTTTATGGTTCATCATGTTTTTGTGGCTTGGTGAATGGTATTAAACAAATCCATGCACTACGAATTAAATTTAAAAAAAATAATTCGAGTATGCTGAATTCGATGATGCTTCTAACGTGAAAAAATTAACAATTTCGATTAGAAATATTTAATTTTTAGAAAAAAACTTTTTTTCCCATTTTTGTAAAAAAAAAACGAAAAATTACTATTTTTTTGAGTGTAAAATTTTTTTTCGAGTGTAAATGACAAAAATATTTTTTAAAGTAATTTTGTGGCTTTCCTCGGTTGTTTCAGCAGGTGAATTTAAGGTGAAGCGAATATGAAATTTACGGATTTGCTAATAACTTTTGAACCACTGAACCGATTTGGCTGAAATTCAATATGAACCAGGCCAGGGGAACGACAAATATATATGCCAAGCATCCTCAAAATTTTCTTTCGAAAGTTATTGTGTTTTTTCTCTCGCAAATTCGCGAAAAGTACTTGCCGAAATTCTCTCTTTTGCTTAGAACTTTAAAACCGGTGGACTACTGGATTGCAATACCAACCTGACCAGGTAAATGCACAATATATATGCCAAACTTCAGGAGCCTCCGTAAAGTCTTTCAAAAGTAAGCGTCTTTTCAACAGACAGACAGACGGACGGACGGAAGTACATCGCTAGATCGTCTTAATATCGATCGAGGATCATGAATATATATACTTTATGAGGTGTTACAAACGGAATGACAAACTTATATATACCCTCTATCACTAGAGTGCACTGCAGTGCCATGCACTACAATGCATTCTAGAGATGTCCGCCAGTCCATCCTTTTGTAAAAGACAAGATAATTTTGTGGAATGTAAATATTGTAATGGGGCTATAAAGCAAAAAATTTTGGCAATCATTCTTGTACCAAACTGTTGTTGAGATGGGGAACTCAGCGGCGCGGATGTATGGCCTGCCTGGTCCGCCTTTCCCTCGCGATAAATGAAAATATAAAAGCTATAGTGACGTTTCGTGGGTTTGGGGGGGGGGGGGGGGGTTTGTGGGTGATGCTGTCTGGGGACACCTTCCCCTAGTGATTAATGTTTACAAATTCATATATTATGATATTTATACTCAAATAATAAAATTTTATATTTATTTCTATTTTTCGTTTAACCTAAAACGAAAGCGGACCGAAAAAATTGATTTTTTTTATCCCCTTGGTTCAACAGCAGGTCGATGAACTTCATATGAGGCAAAATTTTTCATTTGTTCTACAAATAGACAAAAGAACGTTAAAATAAAATGTTATATTTCTGGGGTTGCATTAGTTATCCAAAGGGAAACTTTTTCCCCCTGGTCCGATATATCCCATTTAGAAACTTCACTGTCTTCAACAGATGGACAAACGGACGATTGAACTGACGGACAACGCTAGAATGTCGTAAAATCGTAATCCACAAAAAATACGTATTTTTACAGCTAAATAAAGAAAACGCTAGATTCAGTCTGAATAACGCGAAATTGCAACATCTTTGTATTTTTTATATCGAACTTAAGGGATTTTTTTTTGGTTTGATCAAACGTCCTGTTCGATGGCGGACTTATTCGAATTGAAGAGAGGATTTAACAGAAGAAGAGTGACTTCACGTATCTTTATTATTAACAGTCTTTGGAAAAACATTCTGCACGCATTTATTTTAAAATTTTATTTTTATTAAAAGTTTAAAAACTCACAAGGGAAGTATCTCAACCCTTATGAACCGATTTGCATGAAACTTGAAATATATATAAAAGAGACAATTCTAAGGTTGGGGTGTCTGGGCTTATTGGCCATATCGGGGATTTAGTGGTTCAAAACATGGATCAAAAAATGGCAAAAAAAATCATTTTTTGGATTTTTTAGCTATTTCTTTTTAAGAAACTATATGATGTTTACATATGAGAAGAAAGGTTTTTTATGCCTATCGAACGGTGGCATAGCCTTGTAAAAATTCGTCTTCGTTAAATATTTTTTTCATGAAAATGTGTAAATTTTGGGGGGTTATTTATATGAAGACATAGAGCTACGATATCCATATGAATACGAAATAATCTTTATTAAATTTAAGTGGACACGTATTTTTGCTCGAGACGATATTCCTGTTAGTTTGGGAGTTATCGAAATTTTCCCGAAGGTCCACATTGTTTCATAAGGGGACAACGAAATTTTTAAACACTGATAAGCCGAGACACCCCAACCTTAAAATCGTAAAATCGTTTTATATATATTTTAAGTTTCAGGCAAATCGGTTTATAAGGGTTGAGATACTTCCCTTATAAGTTACTAGCTTAAAAGTGTAAAAAGTACCAAAAATCGTTTTTTACCCGTAACCAGGGCTGCCATATTTGCCGATTTATCGGCATTTTGCCGATTTTTTGCGTTAAAATTATCAAAGTGCCGATTTGCCGATTTTTGCTCCAAAAATGCCGATTTTTTGATCAACTCGAAAACACGGTCGCTTTTTATACATTTTTTCGGTTTCCTGCTATAAATTGGGTAAATTTACGAAAACTGCGCAGTTATACCTAAAATTATTGGAAATCTACACAATTTATAGATGTATATTTTTTGAATTTGTAGAAATTTACCCAATTTATAGTAGGAAACTGTACTATTTTTTTTTTTAAGTGTATGTATATAAGTTTGTCATTCCGTTTGTAATACCTCGGAATATAGGTCTAGAACCCAATAAAGTATATATATATTCATGGTCCTAAATCGATTTTAAGTCAACCTATCGATATCCGTCCAACTGTCTGTAGAAAACACATGTTTTTCGCTTATCGTTGGGGTAAAACAATTTGCCTGTGGGTCTCTTTTTTATCTTAAAAAACGAAAAAATCTGAAAAAGAGTATTTTTGATTTTTTTGTTGAAAATATTAGTAAATATTAGGACATTACTAAAAAATCATTTTTATGATAATCAAAAATTTTTTTGGTCTGTAAAAATTTTAATTTTTTTTTTTGCGAAAAAAAATTTTGTAGAGACCAAAAATGGTTATTTCTGATTGATTTTTATGTTATTAAAAATATATTATGTAAATATATTAACGATAAATTGTTCTCTTTTGTTATTATTTGTCAATAGAAATGTAATTTATTGTATTTAAATGGTTATTTTTCATTTGCCGATTTTTTGCCGATTTTTTTAAATTGAAGTGCCGATAATGCCGATTTTTTTTGGAAAATATGCCGATTTTTTATCAAAATCATCTGGCACCCCTGCCCGTAACTTGAGATTTTGGAGGTATTTCGCAAATTTTAAGGACAGAATCTTGTTGTACTCGACAACACCTACTAGAAAACAAGTATCGGATCCCAAGTATTTCTGTATCATTCTTTTTTGGAACACTGTGTAAAAGACACAAAAGTTTTGGAAAAAAAATTTTCGCGGATTTTTTTTTGCGAAAAAAAATAAATTTTTTATATTTAATTTAAAAACTATCCCAAAAGCATAAAAACTTAATTTTTGTAGTACTTTAACTTTACAACTTTATATCGCGAATATCACGAATACGAGAGGTTACGTTGAAAAACGGCAAGCAGCACTGAATTCAGCATACCCGAATTAGCCTTACCAGCAATGTGCCCAGTTTGTTAATTTTTGCGACTAGTAACGTTTAATTATTTCTCATAGTTGGGGTTTTCACAGTGACGATTAAATTTGCCTTTTTAAGTTTGGTATTTGGCAAATGTGCCAAATGTAAAAAAAAAATGCAAATTTGAATGTGGTATATTTTTTATAAAATGCCCAACTCATACCTTGTCTAAAAACAAAATGCCAGTGTGCAAATAAAAAAAAAAACATAAAAATGAAAACAGCTGAGATTGTTATGCTGAAATTTCGAACGCGGCAACAAAATCATTTATACAAAAAGAAACATAAAAATTTTTTGTGTTTATTTTAAAATTGTAAATGTAAAAAGTTAATTAAAGTTATTTTGTGCAAATTACACAGTGATACAAAATCGAACTTTCGGAATCGGAATGGGATGAAACCAAAAGCAAATGAAAGCTGACGTTTTCCATAACAAACCCCTCAAGGCCTTTTATTTAGGTCAGAGCTAGATTTTATTTTACACGCATTTAAAGTTGGTGATTTTAAAGCATTTAAAGTTTTTGTGTACTAAACATGTCCTAGTTTAAAGGCCCCTGGTGGTGCACTTATTGGACATGTTGGGTCCAGTTTCCAAACTTAAGCTCAAAATTACTTCAGCTATGACTGGTATAAATTTTGCTGCAATCGGTCCAGTACCTATTTACTGAATAGCCAAATTATTAAAATAAACCACTGTACACCGTTGCGTATGATTGTTATTTAAAGGCAATTATTAATATAAATCACTGGACACCGTTGCGTATGATTGTTATTTAAAGGCAATTACAATATTAATCATTCGCCACTTATACAGTTTTCAAGCATTTACTATTATAATTATAATAAAAGTGCACTAACTTCAAATGCGTGTAAAACAAAATCTAGCTCTGAACTAGAAAAAAGCCTTGAGGGGTTTGTTATGGAATATGTCAACTTTCATTTGCTTTTGGTTTCATCCCATTCCGATTTTGGGTGTTGCACTGTGTTATTAACGAAAAGTACGCTCACGATATGTAAATAAAAAATGGTGGTAAATACTTGACGTTAAGTAAAATGGAAAATTTGCCAAATACCCAACTAAAAAAGTCAAATTTAATCGTCACTGTGAAAACCCAAAGTGTTGTACATAATATTTGCCATTCAAAAGTGTGGCAAATGAAATAGTCATGGTTTAAAACCATTCTAAGTGTCATGTAAGCGCATTCAGTTTTTATTTTGTCAATTCTTAAATACCCGAGTAAAAAGGAATTTATATAAATGTATATTATTTTATATGTTTTCATAAAACCATATAAAACTATATGAGTTAAAGTATAAAATTATATCTCACTTTGAAATTTACCAATTTTTTTAAATGATGTCATATAAAATCATATCTAATTATATTGTTCATAATATATTAATATAAATGGTAGATGTAATCATACGTGTCACATAAAACTTAATCCGATTTCATACATTATTATACGTGACTTTATATCTAATTATGTATAGGACTTTACAAAACAAAACATCCAGTATCAATTTATGTATAATTATATATGACTAATATAATACCATTTAAAAGTATATATGGTTCCATACAAAAAAAAATTCCAACAAAAATAATAGATATAATTATATGTGTCTTAAACGATAACATATCTGTGTTTGTATGGTACTATATATACGCAAATTTTGTCTAAACTCAATATATACTTATAAATGGTCGCATATGTAATGGAATATATATTTTGATATAATCACGTATAAAAAAAATATTTTTTTGACCAAACAACTAGCCATATATAATTATATATGCCAGTATTTCAAAATTTATTTTTTGTGTGTCAACATATATGGTTATACAAAACTTTTTATTGTGTATCATATCGTCGAACTATATTCAATAAATGCCAACTCGAAAAAGCTTACTGTTCAGGAGAGCTAAAAAACTAGTTATTTCGCATATTATTGCAAAAATAAACAATGTACCTTCCACAAGATGGTTTAAATATTCTAAAGAATTTTTACCTACCCGGGTGAAAATGGCCATGCATGATCATATATGATCCATATATGACTGTCCATATATGGTCCATACATGTGCATATCCGTAATTTGAGGGTGCATGTACATGAATGATCATACATTGTCATACATGAATATGTATGTATATTCATATATGCACATACATATTGCATACTTCCGTTAATTGAAAACAAATTTTTGTTTTTTTTTGCTTTAAACGTTAATTTATTAAAATTCATTTAAATTTATATGTTAGTATTAACTTACAACATTGTTTTAAAAGTAAAACTAACGAATATTTTAAAAATATACTTTTTGTACTTTATGTTACGTTACGGAACAAAATTTTTACAACCCGGTGAAAAATGTTCATATATGCACATACATGTTTCATATGTGATCACATATGAAAAATATGTGATCATATATGCTCCATATGAATACATATATGAAGCAATATTTCTTGATTTTTTTTCATATATGCTGATGTATGAAAACACATATGCACACATCTGCACGTACATATGTCTGGGACTCATAAAATTTTCAAAAAAAAATTTCATAAGCATTTGAACTGAAATTTTGAAATGAAATTTTTTACTCCAAAACGCATAAAAAAATTTCTAAAAAAACACTTTGAAAATTTTCAAAAAAAAAAAATTTCAGATATGTACACATTTGCACATATATGACATGTACTTCCATATGTGTCCCAATACAAGATGTTTGAATTTTTCTCAGGACTTAGAAAATTTTTCAAAATTTATTTTCTAAAAACAGTTTTTAATGACTTTTACTACAAACACTTAGTACTTCGAAAATTAAAAAAAAACTTAGAAAATTTTTCAAAAATTTTTTTTCTTAAAACATTTTTTAATTATTTTTTTTATTAAAAACCGAAAAAAAGTTGTCAAAAAAATTTTGTGTCTGGGACTTAAAAACCAAAAATTTTGGAACTTTGAAAATTAAAAAAAAAATAAAATAAAAAACATAGAAAAAGTTTTTTTGTGAAATTTAAAAAAGATTTTAAGACTTCAAAAATAGTGAAGCATTTTTTTTCAAAAACAATTTTAATGAAATTCTTTACACCAAAATGCAAAACGGAATTAAAAAAATATATGTTACATATGTGATCATATGTGTCCATATATTTACATATGCCGCCAATTTTCGCATTTGCTTCATATATGTAATACATATGGACGAGCATATATGAATAATATATGAATAACATCTGACATTTTTCACCGGGAATACATATATCAAACGCATAATGTATCTTACAGATAATGGACTCCAAACAAAATGTCGATGCTGCCCTAGAGGAAGAACTTCTACGTTCTCCAAAAACAGCGGTTGGAGAAAATAAGTCTGGTGATCCTGGCGCTCGCGGGGGTCGTAAACATATGCGACAATATAAAGCCGCTTTGGCTTTGACAAAACGTCTAGAGTCCATAGATCAGTCTCAGCGTACGCCCAAAGAGGTCGAAGACCTTAAATGGGCAGCTAAGACGATAGAATCAAATCGAAAACATTTCGAAAAGATAAAAAAATTCCAAACCTCAAATCCGAACTTTGCTAATGCCGTAGAGGAAGAGGTTTTAGATGTTGGATTCCTAAAAAGGCAACGGTCGTCAGATGAAAATGCAAATCCGAACTTTGCTAATGCCGTAGAGGAAGAGGTTTTAGATGTTGGATTCCTAAAAAGGCAACGGTCGTCAGATGAAAATGCTGACGACCAGGAGTCTAAAAAGGGTCGGCAACTTGAACCTCAGCCAACTACGAGCGACACAGCAAGTGAAATCGTGAAAAAGGACCTACTGGTAGCTTTGGTCGACCATAATCACTGTTCCAGAACACTCTAATAAGCTCTACTTGAGCAGCTGTGTTTAATTTGTTTATTAATGTGAATGATTTATTTTTGACGTTTCGTTTTGTAAACTGCATTATTGCACTCTCCTTTTTTCTTCTTATTTGTTTGTCGATTGGTGAGTTAAATTAAAACCGCCGTTATATTTTTTAACTTTTTATATGTATATCAACGTTGAAGAAGGAGGTGCAAAACTGCGGTACGTATGGTAAAATTGTATTAAATATTTTGTAATAACATTTAATTAATTATTTTTTAGAAATAAACACCCAATTGTATTTTGTGCCTACGTACATCATACATGTTTAAAGCAAACCTCCTAATTCAATAAGTTTGTTACAGCCGTAACATTTTTATTTCGCAATTTATTTGTAATTGGTTTTGTATATCCTATTGTTAACGTGCCACCACATTGTGAGGTTATACAAATTTAAAATATTTAAGTGGAATAAATGCCTCCACCGGTAGTTCGAAGTCCACCCTTTTTAAGAAGTTTAGCCAGTGCAGACACTGTTACATCTGATCCGCTTGGCCAAGAAATAAATGTAACTGGTCAGCACAGTGAAAATACAGCCAACACACCAGCAGTTATACATCAACAGATGCAGCCAGCATCAAGTATGAATTCAAGTGCTAATGCCGCCAGCACAGAAGCGCCAATTGCAAGTACTACCGGTAAAAAGGCAATCCATCAAAAGAATCCCGCTAGTGCGACCAAGACACCAGAGACAACAGGAAAGCCAAGCTCGATAAATATGCAGCCGTCAACATCGAAAGAAGCCGCCCTCTTGGCAGATATGCAAAAACAGATGCAATATTTGAAACGCCAGCTTTCAGAAACTCAGTCGCAACTCACAGAAAGCAGACGTAAGTGCCAACAACTGGAATCTGTTTCACAGGAGTCAACGCAAACGGTAAGTGACCATAACCTAAATTTTATAAATGTGCCAAATAGTACCGCCATTGATTTCACAAATACAACATTGGAGTCCCGTAATATACAAGCCACGCATACACCGACATATTCAACAGCACACACACATGTGCAACAGCCTATTGCAGTATCCAACGCTGCGCTGCCGTCGACACGACCTGCGCCAACATCGTTTAATACATACGCGCCGTTTTTAACAAATAATTGTATGCCGCCATTTTCTGAAAACGTTTTTACCAGCGAACAACAACCTACAACAAACAACTTAAATGTATATGGGACACACAATGGAGCAAATGAGTTCATAATGCCAAGAAAAATACAGGACTTGCCGGAATTTTATGGTGAACCTGAGGACTGGCCATTATTTATCACTGCCTACAATCAATCAACAGCCGCATATAGATACACCAATTTTGAAAATAACCAAAGACTTCAAAAATGTTTAAAAGGTGAAGCCAAGGAAATGGTAAAATCACTCCTTATTCACCCTGATAATGTCAGTGCTGTTATTGATCAACTGAAATTTCGTTTTGGAAGGCCAGAACAGCTGATCCATAGTCAACTGAAAAAAGTAAATGAGCTGTCATATATAAATGAAAACAATTTAGTTAAATTAGTGCCGTTTTCAACAAAAGTAAAAAATTTGTCAGTGTTTCTCAAGTCCGTGAATGGTCATCAACACATAGCCAACCCTACGCTCTTAGAAAATCTGGTTTTAAAACTCCCCATGAGTAAAAGGCTGGAGTGGGCCAAAATCGCAATAAATATTAATCCGTATCCTACAATTGAACATTTTAGTGAGTGGTTAAGTGAAGTGGCAAATTTAATATGCATAATTCAGGATGTTAATAACGAACCAAAGCGCCGAGTGCTACATGCAACAGAAAAGATTCCGCAGTGCCCTGTATGTAAAGGAAACCATAAAATATATGACTGTCGGAGATTTTTAAATTTTAAAATTGATGAACGTTGGGCTATGGTGAAAAAGATTCACGCGTGTTTCTCGTGCCTTAATATTGGACATTCAACTCGAGAGTGCCGTAAAAAGAAAATATGCTCAGTAGAAGGATGCCAACGTAAACATAATAAATTGCTACACGAGGACAACCCCAATGTTCCCATCCCAGTACAACCGAACGCCAGTGATACGAGTGAAGTTAACCACAATGTTTTAAGCTGCTCCCACGATAATAAAAAGTTGCTGTTCCGTGTACTACCTGTTACGTTATATGGTGAAAAACGCAGTGTGGACATTTATGCTTTATTTGATGATGGCTCCTCTATAACTATGTTGGATAAAGAGATTGCCGAGCGCGTTGGTGTACGGGGAAGAAGTAATAATTTAAATATTCAATGGTTTGGTGGCCGGGCAGCAAGAGAACCGTCGATGACTTTCAACTTAAGGGTAAGTGGTGCCGGTAAGAAAAAGAGTCATCTACTAAGAAATGTTTATGCCGTATCAAATTTAAATTTACCAATGCAAAGCCTAAGTGATTATGAAATAAATCAAATATTTAAAAATTCATCTCAAAATTTAATGAAGCCTTACACAAATATTATACCAAAATTGTTAATTGGGTTGGACCATGCCAGCCTAGGGTTGCCATCCAACATGAATATGGATAATCTGAGTGGACCATTTGCGTGTAATACAGAGTTAGGATGGGTAGTATTTGGACCATGTAAATCATTGTCACCTCCGCCACAATCATGTCTTTTTGTACAAGTTAAAGAAGAACAAGAGATTTACAAGATGGTTGAAAATTATTTTAATATTGAAAATATGGGCGTACGGGCTGCCACTCCGATTGAAAGCGATGACGACGTTAGAGCAAAGAGAATTCTGCAAGAATCAACAAAGCGTGTTGGGAAACGTTTTCAAACGGGATTATTATGGAAAAGCGATCTAGTAGAGTTGCCAGATAGTTACTCGATGGCACTTAACCGTCTTGAGGGAATAGAAAAAAAGATACGACGTGATGAAAATTTTTCTGCTGCCTACTGTGAAGTAATAAATGCTTACATTGAAAAAGGGTATGTCCGTAAAGTGCCACCTGAAGATATCCACCTGATATCAAGTAAAAAATGGTATTTACCACATTTTGGTGTAATAAACCCAAACAAAGAGAAAAAGAAGTTGAGATTGGTTTTTGACGCCGCCGCTAAAGTAAAGGGGGTTTCTTTGAATGATAATTTATTAAAAGGACCTCAGTCCATTTCGTCATTGCCAACCACGCTTTACAGTTTCCGAACTGGTAAAATTGCTGTCACCGCAGATATTTGTGAAATGTTTCATCAAATAATTATACAGCCGAGTGATACAATATCTCAACGTTTTTTGTGGAGGAACTGTAATCAGAACAAAGCACCTGATGAATATGAAATGATCGTGATGACATTTGGAGCTACCTGCTCACCATGTTCTGCTCTCTATGTTATGAAGACAAATGCTAAAGAGCATACAGATTGCGATCCCAGAGCAATTGAAGCGATTTGCGAGCATCATTATATGGATGATTTCATAGACAGCTTTGACAGTGCAGAAGAAGCCATTGAAATCTCACGGCAGGTGAAGAGAATCCATAAAAATGGAGGATTTGATTTAAGAGGTTTTACATCAAACTCAAATGATGTCATCATGGCCCTAGATGGTACTTCATCGTCAAAAGTGATTCCAGCCAATGAGAGCCTCGAGAAAGTGTTGGGCCTTTCTTGGGATTCAGCCTCAGATGCCTTTATGTTTAATTTTAAATTCAAAAAGATTGATCAAGACGTCATTTCGGGTAACAAGAAGCCCACAAAACGACAAGTATTGAGTATTATCATGTCAACCTTTGATCCTTTAGGATTTTTGAGCCACTTTATCGTTGGGGGTAAAGTAATACTAAGAAATATATGGAAGCGTGCGGTCCGGTGGGATGAGCCGATACCAGATGATATCAACGCATCGTGGGAACAGTGGCGTAAGCAACTTAAAAATATTTCTAATTTTCGTTTACCACGATTTTATTTCCCGCCTGGAAAAATTAAGCAAATTCAATTGCACATATTCGTTGACGCTAGTGAAGAAGCATTTGCAGCCGTCGCTTATTGGAGATTTGCTTCAGCAGACGGCAGTATTGGTATTAGTTTTATATGTTCGAAGACCAAATGTGCCCCTTTAAATAAAACCTCAATTCCCCGCTTAGAATTGCAAGCAGCCGTCCTCGGAACTAGAATAAAAGAAAACGTGCTAAGGGAACACAAAATAGTGCCAGATTCAACAGTCATGTGGAGCGACTCAAAAACAGTCTTAAAATGGATCTCAAGTAGCCATAGAAATTACAAGCCGTACGTAGCTCATAGAATAGCAGAAATACTGGCTTCGACTACTATCGATAATTGGAAATGGGTGTCGACTAGAGACAATGTAGCGGATGATGCCACAAGATGTTATAATAATATTGATTTTTCTATGTCGTGCCGATGGTTAAATGGACCAACGTTCCTAAAACAACATGAAGGCGATTGGTCGTATTATGATGTTACTCCTCTTCCAGAGGATCGAGATGAAGAAGAAATTCGCCCAAAGGTTTCTCTTTTAATTTTAAAAAATGACTTCATAAATATTAAACGCTTCTCGTCTTACAGCCGACTAAAAAGAACGATTGCTCAAATGCTTCGCTTTATAAACATATGTCGCAAACGATGCAGCGATTTAGACCGCCATGGTATTACAGCCAAAGATTTAGAAAACGCCGAAAAAATCTTATGCCAACATGTTCAAAGAGAATCATTTGCGGAGGATATCAAATGTATAGAAAAAGGACAGCCAGTCACAAAAACCAAAAATTTATCTAATTTAATGCCGTATGTTGATAAAGATGGTCTACTTAAAGTGTATGGAAGGATCGATGCAGCCAGCAGCTTACCATACAGCACTCGACGGCCAATCATTTTGCCTAAAGACCACTATTTTACAAGACTTCTGGTGACGCACTTTCATAGTAATATGAAACATCAAAACCATGAAGCAACAATTTGCGAGATACGGAAAAGGTTTTGGATTCCTCAACTAAGGAGTGTTCTAAAATCTATTGTAGCCCTATGTTTTATGTGTAAAAAAAATAAAGCCACTCCTGTTGCTCCAGTTATGGGACCACTACCAGTCGATCGGCTTGAGCCATATGTTGCCCCATTTAAATATACCGGACTGGACTATTTTGGGCCACTTAACGTCAGCATTGGACGTAGAACCGAAAAAAGATGGGTAGCGTTGTTCACCTGCTTAACTGTACGCGCTATTCACCTTGAAATGGCCCATGATCTATCAACGGATTCTTGCATCATCGTTATGAAAAATTTTATGAATCGCCGAGGAGTTCCAGTGAGGATTCGTTCCGACAATGGCAAAAATTTTGTTGGCGCCAACGAGGAGGCCAAACGATTTGAAGAAGTCTTTGAGGCCGACCGGATTCAGCAGGTGCTGTCCTCAAAAGGAGTTGAGTGGATATTTAATTGTCCGGCAAATCCGTCTGAAGGTGGAGTGTGGGAGAGAATGGTGCAGTGCGTCAAACGAGTTTTGCGCCAAACGCTAAAAAATGAGTCTCCGAAAGAACATGTGCTGCAGTCCCTCCTCATCGAGGCTGAAAACATAGTAAATTCAAGGCCGTTGACTCATTTGCCCATATGTCCTCATGAAGAAGAGCCGCTAACTCCTAATCATTTCCTGTTGGGTATGCCTAACATTTCACAGGTTCCTGCAGTGGGCGTTCCTGACGACAAGATATTTACCCTAAAGAAGCAGTGGCGTATCGTAAGAAGTTTTAGGGACAGATTTTGGAAGCGGTGGGTGTTGGAATATCTGCCAACTCTAACAAGAAGGGTTAAGTGGTGCGAGCCCACTAGGCCGATGAAAGAAGGAGACGTTGTATTTATTTGCGATCCTAATATTCCACGAAATCAATGGCGGCGAGGTTTGGTCACTCGTTTGTATACTGGGTCCGATGGTGTCGCTCGGAGAGCAAATGTAAAAACTTCAAGCGGTGAGCTGCAACGAGCTGTTTCCAAATTGGCTGTTCTGGACCTAGATGATAGTGAAGCTGATCGCTCCACGGGGGTGGGGGTGTTCCAGAACACTCTAATACGCTCTACTTGAGCAGCTGTGTTTAATTTGTTTATTAATGTGAATGATTTATTTTTGACGTTTCGTTTTGTAAACTGCATTATTGCACTCTCCTTTTTTCTTCTTATTTGTTTGTCGATTGGTGAGTTAAATTAAAACCGCCGTTATATTTTTTAACTTTTTATATGTATATCAACGTTGAAGAAGGAGGTGCAAAACTGCGGTACGTATGGTAAAATTGTATTAAATATTTTGTAATAACATTTAATTAATTATTTTTTAGAAATAAACACCCAATTGTATTTTGTGCCTACGTACATCATACATGTTTAAAGCAAACCTCCTAATTCAATAAGTTTGTTACAGCCGTAACAATCACCCTTTGGGACAAATCGTTCTGGAGGATTGGAAGAAGGTGCAGGACAAGCTTATCCAAAAAATGATTCAATATATGAACGATAATCCAAACAAACCGATGCCCAGCTTTGATGGCGCTGGATGGATGAACAACATAAAACTAATAAGTTGCGATGATAAGCACTCTCTTGAATGGGTAAAAGATGCCGTTAAAGCACTTGATCCTGTATGGGAAGGTGCAAAATTAGAAATAGTCGATCGAAGAAATATTCCAACAGCGCCGAACGCAAAAGTAGTACTTCCTGTTTTATGCGACCAAAGTTCTGCGCTACAACTTTTAAAACGTCAAAATCCTGATATACCAACTGATGACTGGCGCGTTCTGAAAGTTTTGCCTCAAACCGATAAGGTTAAAGGGTATACCTTCATCTTGCAAATAAATAAGCAGGCTGAGGACATCCTTTATCCGAGGTTTGGCAAAATGCGTTGGGGTATGTCAGTGGTATATCTGAGACTGAAACGTAGAAATCCGAGTGATGAAAATCCTTACGCTTTAGAAAACGGTGAGGTGGAAAGGGACCTTGAGTCTCTGACCGAATCCGCAAAAAATATTTCGCTTGATGGAGTTGGCTCAGATAATGGGAAGGATCCCACAAGCACAAAAAATTATAAGTCTACCGATGATGAAGTTAATTCAAATAAACCTCCATCACAGTAGTGCCGCCACGGTGGCACTGCTGATGACCCTTACCGAAGGGTCATATGACGTGGCGCTCATCCAAGAGCCCTGGGTGGATGCCACAGGTGAAATAAAAGGGCTCTCGCATTCAAATTATGATCTACTATTTTCGCAAACGGAAGGTACGAAACGAGCAGCCATTTTGGCAAAAAAATCATTAAAAGCACTTCTTTTACAGAAATTTAGCACAAATGATTTAACCGCAACAATATGTAAACTCGGGAAGAGGACAATAAATTTTATCTCCTCCTATATGGCGCACGATAAGGACTCACCACCAGTCGATCTACAAACACTTATACGCGGCAAAAAGGGTGAGTACATTATAATAGGTTGTGATGCAAACGCACACAACACTTTATGGGGCTCTCCTGATATAAATAATAGGGGCGAAGATTTACTTCAATTTATAAAAGATACAGATATAAATATCGCAAACATTGGTTCAGAACCAACGTATATAGGACACAATAGCCAAAACGTTTTAGATTTAACACTCTATGCAGGTAAACCCGATGTAAACGTGGCTGAGTGGAGAATTCTTGATAGGGCTTCTTGCTCAGACCACAAATATTTAGCCTTTAAAGTCGAGATAAATTTACCTAGATCAAACAAATCCTATAGAAACCCTGAAAAGACCAACTGGGAAAAATTTAGGGAATTAGTAAGCAAGGAACTAACAGATCTGCCGAATGTAGTTATTTCAAGTCATGAGGATGTAGAAATATTAAATGATAATGTAACAAAAATCTTACGGAACTCTTTCGAAAAGTCTTGTCCGATAAGATATACGCGCAAAAGACAACAACCCCCTTGGTGGTCAAAGGAATTGTCGAAAGTACGAAACACGGTTCAGGAAAGTTTTAAACTCGCTAGGCGTAATAATTCTGATGATAACTGGGCGCTTTATAGAACGGAGCTAAAAGCTTTTATAAAGTTAATAAGAAAATCTAAGAAAACCAGCTGGGAAAAAGTGTGTAGTAGTATAGAGCACACTACGGAAGCCGCCAGACTAAGAAAAATTTTGTCAAAAAAAAGTGTTCCACCTATTTTGTTAAAACGAGACGATGATAACTGGACTGAAAGCGCAGAGGAAACACTCGATGTTCTTTTGAGAACACACTTTCCGGGATGTACCACGGATCCGATACCGGAGAACGCAAATCTAGAAGTTATTTTGGAAATTCCTGAACATCTTTTAACCACCGATCGTGTAAAATGGGCATTAAGTTCATTTCAACCATACAAATCGCCTGGACCAGACGGTATTATACCAGCCATGTTGCAAAATGTTGCTAATGGCATAACGCCATACTTATTGACAATTTTTCATGCCTGTTTAAGGTTGTGTTACATACCTATCGCATGGCGAAAGGCAATTATAACGTACTTACCTAAAAGTGGTAAAATTAACCACGCGGCCGCTAAGGATTACAGACCGATTAGTTTGACGTCGTTTTTACTGAAAACTCTAGAGAGATTATTGGATTTACATATAAGGGCTAACCTGGCGCCAAACTTTCTATCGGATTCGCAACATGCTTATCAGCAGGGTAAATCCATAGAAACAGCACTCCATTCGTTAGTACAGAGGATAGAGACATCTCTTGAATATAGAGAATATGCCATGGCAGCATTTCTTGATATTGAAGGCGCTTTTAATAACGTGAATACGGAGTCAATAATTGATGCGATGAACAATGCATCTATTAGTCACTGCATAATCATGTGGGTTAAGCGAATGCTTTGCAATCGGGAAATTACCGCTGAATGGGGTCATGCTAAGGCCTCACGTTACGCGACTAGGGGTACACCGCAAGGCGGAGTTTTATCACCTTTACTCTGGCTGTTAGTGGTAGACCCTATACTGAAAAAACTGGGAACTTCAACCATCGCTTATGCGGACGACGTCGTAATATTGTCCTGTGGGAAATATCCGGACACGATACCCGATTTACTTGAAGGGTCACTGAAGATGGTATGGAAGTGGGCATCAGATAACGGACTCAACGTTAACCCGAAAAAGACCGAAATAGTTCTTTTTACGAGAAAGTATAAGATCCCAAATTTTAGGAAGATTCGTGTCGGTGGAGTTGAGATTCCACAATCCCCTCATGCGAAATTTTTAGGAGTGATTTTGGACAGTAAGCTCTCTTGGAAAATGAACACAGTTGAGAGAATAAAAAAGGCTAACAATGCTTACTACGCGTGTAAGAAAATGTTCGGTAGTACCTGGGGTTTAGAGCCTAGAGTTACGTACTGGATTTATACTTCAGTAGTAAGACCGATCTTACTATACGGAGTGTTAGTCTGGTATAAGGCACTTGAAAGGGATGTGATACTAAAGCAGTTTCAAAGACTTCAACGGCTTATGGGATGTAGTATTACAGGAGCTTTGAGAACAACATCGGCCAACTCTATTGACGCCTTATTGCACCTTATACCAATTGACGTTTTTGCGAAAGGTGAAGCTTACAAGGCTTGCCTTAGACTTAAAGAGTCAAATTGGTTTAAGTTTCGCAATTTTGGTCACAGTAACATGGACAATATAAATAATATTGATTCGGATTACTTAGTGCCCAAACTATTTTTTGACCGGAAATATGAAATAAGATTTCCAACTCGAGAATATTGGTCTAACTGGCAGGACACCCCTGCAGACACCGTAAATATCTTTACCGACGGATCCAAACAAACACATGGAGTAGGCGCGGGTTTTACGAACGTGGAACAAAACCAGAACTTTTCTTTTAACCTACCTTTGGACTCGAGCATATTTCAGGCTGAAATAGTTGCCATAACTAAAGCTGTGGAACATATCAGGGAAACCAAGGGAACAACCATAAATTTTTACGTAGATAGTCAGGCCGCCTTGAAGGCTCTTCAAGGATATTATATTAAATCTAAAATAGTTTTACAATGTTACGAGAACTTGCAGATGCTGTGTCTACACAACCAGGTTAATTTATTATGGGTACCAGGACACAACGGAATACAGGGAAATGAAAAGGCAGATGAACTCGCAAAACTTGGAGCTGATGGTTTAGGTACCATGGTGCCAGTTTTACCACCACTTCAACACTATAAACTTAAACGGAATTCCATCAATGTTGCAAAGGCAAACAGGAGGTGGAGAGAACTGACAACATGCAAAATCAGCAGAACTTTGTGGCCAACTTATGATCAAGGGAAAACTCAATATCTACTATCACTTACGAGAAGGGAATGCCGAGCTCTGACTGGGATAATAACTGGTCATTGTCTTATCGGCATCTATGCCAAGAATATTGGACTTACTTCAGACGCTAGTTGTAAAAGATGCGCTTCACCAGGAGTAGATGAAACGATGGAACACATACTTTGTCACTGCCCAGCTGTGGCAAGGAGTCGCCGATCCATTACCGGTCAGATAAGTTTCGGTACTTTGGAGGATATAACGCAAATGGATCTTAGGATATTGAAAAGATTCGCAATGACTTTGAACGTGTTTAATTTGCACCGCTAGCGGAAAAAAGTTTTGTGGTACCGCTATGGACCAAGAGGTCTATGCGAGGTGTCAATCGGACACCGCCACCCTAACCTAACCTAACCTAACCTACGTTACGGTGATACCGTATACTTTAGTCTTTTCTTAAATAAACATTGAAATTCATTTTAATATATATGTTTGTAATTGCTGAAAGCATTGTTTTTAAAGTAAAACTAACGAATATTTTAAAAATATACTTTATGTTACGTTACGTTAATACTATATACTTGAGTCTTACTCTAAATAAGTCTTTAAATAAACAAAAATATTTATTTACGACAAAACGAACAGACCTCAGAATCTTTGTGCTGACACGAAGTGTTGGCATTTTCTTGTAAAATTGGCTGTTTACGGTAGTGTCGTTTTAATTCGCCTATCTTTTGGCTCATTGCCCGATTTAGTTCGAAAATTGACTGTAATGGCCATTTTTTAATTTTGCTTGTTTCTATCGAAAACTCTGAAAAAAAGTGTACAAAAAATGTATTTCTAAAAGAAAAATTGTTTTATAACAAGTTTGCTTTACCAACAAGAGCCTCTCTTGCTTTGGGATCCAAGCAAATTGGCTTTTCTAACTGGCGATCTACGCCTTGCGATCTAGATGGTTGCCCCGTTAAAGTACACTTCGATATGGCGTCCTTTGTAAAAATGCCTTCTATTAGGCGTCTGGCAATATGTGAAGCTTTTAAAGAGTTGCTAAGGGTCATATCATAAATGTTTTTTTTGCAATATATACCATTGCATAGCAAAACCATCTGAAACAGCATATGAAATTGTTAAAAATAAATTAGTATTTTTTTAAGTTTTAAATTTATTTGACTAATTTTATGTGTTTCTTACTTTTTCTCCTGTAAAATGTTTTCCAAAAAGTTGGCTTTCGCAAGGAAATTCAATGTTAGTATCCGATATCACCACCCTGTCCCCTTCAATATCGCATTCTTCTTCAATTGGCACATTTTCCTCCACTCTGTTCTCTTTTTGTTTCTTTTTCGGTGGCTGATTTTCATCTAGTTTCTTTAGTTTCTGCTGCATTTTTAAAATTTTTTCTCGAATTTTTTCCGCTTCAGTTCGATCCTGCAATATTGTATTATAACAAATAGTTTTTATCAGTAAAAAAGTATGTCATATACTACTTACATAAAAAGAATCTGATGAAGAATCTAAAAGAAAAGGACGCTTTCGCAAAGACGATGGTGGAGGTGAAGATGGTGGCGACGGTGGTGGTGAAGGCGACGGGGAAGGCGATGATACGATTTTCCGTGGCGGTTGTGACATCTGTTTTTTTAAAAAAAATTTTGTTTGCTCTTGGAGCTCACATTTAACTTTTATTTTCTTTGCTGCAATAGAAAGAATATAATTTTTAAAGTGTGTGGTTGAAAAGAGATGTGGGAAGTTATCTAGTTGAGTCCGCGAATAATTTAGGATTCGTTCCATATTGGTCAAACTCCCTGGTACCCTACATCTGGCTAATACAAGTTATAATTGTTTTTTTTAATGTTCATCATATTTTGTAAGCAATCCCGAAATCATATCTTAAAGGGCTCAACAGTCTTGACGTCTCGTTGCGGACTTTAATGCGGTAAGTAAAATTATAAACACTTTAAGGCCAAAAGTATTGTTTATTATAATAATTTACTCATTGTAGGCACTAAATAATTAAAATTTGCCTATACCAACACTAATAGGCAAATGTTCAATAATTCCCAGCATGAAAGTCCGCCATGATACGTGAAAACTGTTGAGCCTTTTAAGATATGACTAATGATAGGATTAATGAGAGCTGGCAAAATGATTAAAATTAAAAAATGTGTAACTTGTAATAGCCAGATGTAGGGTACCAGGGAGTTTGACCAATATGGGGCAGGTCCGAAATTATTCGCATACTCAATTGTATAAATGCACGCATTTTTTTTTTTTTTGTTAACTTCACACTAGTAATTTTTTTCATATCGATTTCTTTACAACTTACCTTTTTTTGGCATCTTGATAAGGTCTTCCTTAAAAGTTTTTCTTTCGTTTTTATTTATATTTTTGTTACAAATTTAATTTTTTTATTGGAAACCGAAAATTTTATAAGAAAGTGCAACACGTTATTAGTTGTTAAAATAAAAATGCAGTATAGACATATTCAATGATGTCAACAAGTATAAGCAACAAAAACGTTAAAAATTAAAAAGGAGCAAAATCATATAGAGCTGAGTCACAATTGGCACCAAAGGCGACAAACTACAGCAAAAGAGGGCAAAATGTTAAAATTAAGCGACAGACAACTTTTTTTTTAACTTTACGCAATAACAATAAAAGAAAATACACTTTTAAGTCAAAATATTTATTTTTTTTAATAAATTTATTAAAATATTTTCATAAAAATTAAAACTCCTTAAAATTTCCATGTAAAAAAATCCGTTGTAAAAACGCAGAAAAACATTTTTGTATAAGAGGGTTTTAGTTGTCATCATTGGTTGTTTTTTTTCTGATTGTCAATTTGTCAAAATGCTAATTTGCGGTTTTTTATTTTAATATACAAAATACGTGTTATGATTGCCAAAATATAAAAAACTTTTTAAAAATCGGGAAATGTTTTGGGAATTAAAAAATCCCATCAGATTTTTTAAGCCTCAGCAACATTTGTAATATAATAGCCCAACTTTCTATTATAAAATGATATTGCAAATGTGTGACCGCCTTAAAGACGCCTACGTCAATCTACGTTGACAAACATTTTATGATAATTCATTTAAACAATGTAATATATGTATTACCAGGTCTCCAGCTAATTTTTTTTTGGTGGCAGTAAGCAATAACGTCGGCAGAACCAACAAAATAAACACTTTGCGTCTATTTCGATGAATTCCAAACAAAGATGACGTTTGATTTAATTTAATTGCCAGCATTAGTTGCTCAGACAAATTGCCAAGCAATTATTGCTTTATATATTTTGGCGTTATATCAATTTTTACGTTTTTGCTAATTTTTTTTTTATCAGGTGGAAACCAGGGATTAAAAATTTTAGTTTTAATATTTGCAACATATTGCACAACCTTACACCTCGTCCACAACTGATAAAAATACTTAGCAATAACGTCAAAATTTCTATGACGCCAAAATATATATATATCAATAATTGCTTGGAAATTTGTCAGAGCAACTTTTGCTGGCAATTAAACATCAAAATCAAACGTCATCTTTGTTTGGAATTCATCAATTTTGCGTCTATTGTTGTTTATTTCGTTCGTTTTGCCGACGTTATTGCTTATTGCCACAAAAAAAAAATCAGGTGGAGACCTGGGGCCGAATTACGGCATTCGATATCGAAATTTTGGTATCGAAATCAGTTTTTTTATTTTCCAGGAATGAAGTACTTTGTACTCATAAAGCAAATAAAAGTAAAATGTAGTGAAATTATTATTCGTTTATTTTTAAATAGGTACCAAAGTCTTGTACGTATCGAAATTTCATTCGTTCACGAATGCGGTAATTCGGGCCCTGGTGTTATATACGACATAAAAAGTCGCGATACAATATTAAAAATGTGTGAAAGGCCTTAGCTTTATCATATATTTTTATTAGTTGTTGCAAAATGATTTTAAATTCCTAAAGAACTTTCCCGGTTTTTTTGTTTGTTTTGCTGTAAATACTATTTATCAAAAAGAAGTTGCCGAAAAGTGACAATCGTGTATAATTATTTGAATAAATAAAAATTAAATATGGATGACGAAAGACCAAGTTGTTCCAAAAGAACATATCCTGATAATGTAAATCGTTCTAACATTGAAAATGTCCGAAAGAAACCTAAATACAGAATTTGGAAGGATGATTCCGCAAAATCTGTAAGTAACGAATCAAAAACCAGCAGTTTTTGACAAAATATTTTCTGTTATTTTTAACTTCAATCATAATACTTTAGATTTATACGTAGGATTTTACTTGGTTCAGTAATCGTTTGCATGTAATGTCATATAACAAAAGCAGAACACCTGATTTGTTACTGCTAATTTTGTTGCATTACTAGTTGACAAACTAGCCCTTTAAAGTGATATATTCGGCCAAATTTTTTATACCATCCAAAACGCCCTCAACAGGAGGTGGGCAGAGAAATTTGTAATTCTCCTTGGCCCAAGTTAAAAACTATTGGAATGCGTATTTTTGTCAAAGATATGACATCAGTTTGTTTCCAGGATTATGAACATAATTTTGTAGCCTTTTTGGTTTGAGCTGCATAGTGTTTTCAGCAAATAGGCAGACTGGAGGCCATGAAAAAGTGTTATTTTAACCACATAATGCATTCAAATATACCAAATTTTATTTACCAATGTTTCGTGTCGGCACAGTACTAGGGCTGGAAAGTGGTACATAACTTTACAAAAGATTACTTGGGTAAAAAAAAATAAAACAAATTATGCTGCTCTATTGTGACGATTTCCTTTTAATTAAATGATTTTTTGACCTAATTGCAGTTTTTTCATGCTTTTTGCACTAAAGTAATAAAATTTCTTAGTTTTTTAATTATTTTTCTATATCCACCCCCATTTTTATTTTCCTGTGTCCAATTGCATCTAGCATAAAAATGTTTCATTTGTTTATCAAAAAAACAAAAAGAAAATGTAAAAAATTGTGTTTTTAGAGGTTAACTTATATATTCAAGGGGAAACTTTTTCCCCTGGTCCAATTTTGACCATTTAAGAACTTAACCTGATGACGACCCACATAGTTGTGCTAAACTTTAGGAGTCTAGATCTTTAGTTTTAGACTGCATCGTGTTATATACAGACGGAAAGACATTCATAGAATATCTTTGAATCGATCATGGATTAATAATATATACACTTAATGGGTTATGCGTTACACATGGAATGACAAAGTGAGTATACCCCCATACTGTAGTTGGATGGTATACAAAAAAAAAAAAAATTAATGATTACTGGTTCCGGGAATTATTTAGCACATATAAGATATTAAACACATGAATACTGCTAACCAAAACAACTATTTGGCGCAAAGGATTGATTTTAATGCATGGAGTTTGTAATCCCTGCGGCCGGCCACGAAGGAAAACTGGTTATGTTTAATTATCTTTAAACTATGTACCACAACATACCGACAAAGAAGATTTCTAAGGGCTCGGTTCCACTTATCATTAATTTTGTTTTTTTTTTTTCTTTTTTCATTCTATAATTGGTGGCGAGCCCCGTGCCCATACACTGCAATTCTTCCCAATTGTTTTTTTCGCTTTTTGTTTATTAACACTTATTTTTAATTGCTTCATTTAATTTTTTGTTTAAATATATTTTTGGCTCAAACATTTCTTTATGTTCCTTTTTTTGTTTATTTTATTTCTTTTCACTACTTTTCACATATACGTGTGTTTGTTTATATGTACTAAAACTAAACGTCAAATAGATACTAAATAAAAACAGGGTGTTATGTCGAATGTTTAGTTAAATAATAGTCATAGATTATAATAGAGGCGAAGGCGAAAAAAAAAAATATTACTAAAACACGTACAATGTCGATGTGAATTTACTACACAATACATATTAACTAGTCGTACTTTGACAACAAATACATGAATACAAGTTGTACTTTAATAATTATATTATACCTTCGCCTCTATTTACACTCTAGGTTAATAGCATTAACCCTTAAAAGACTCTGAAAATTTTTTAAAGTAAATTTTAAAAAGCTTTTAAACAAAAAAACGTTGGTTATCTTATAACACTTTAAAAGTAATTAAAGCAAAAATTTTCGCAATTTTTTTTATTTTTTTGTGTGAAACAACAACAAACAAAAATGTTTTATTGTTTTGTATGTGTTTGTTGCTTTATGTCTACATTTTTATGTTGGTGTATCCGGGGAGTAAAGGCTCCCATACATTTCAAACAAATTGGATGATTTGTTGGATGACCTATGTAATTTTTCTCGTATATGGGGCTGTGGGATGGTCGGTCAGATGAAAAATCAAAACGTTTTGATTTTTTGATGGTCGGATGAAAAGTTGGATGACCTGTCGGATGGTGTATTGACTTCTCATCCGACCGTTGAACGAAATAATTCATTATTTGGTTGTTTTTCACAAAGTGACGTTTTTGTATAAAGCAATGGTATTAAAAAGTGAATTTTAACCTAAATATATAAAAAAAAACCAAACAAGAGTTGAAAAATAAAAAAAATCATGTTACTCCTTCAAGAATTAAAAAAAATGAGCGGACATCCAACATGTGTACAAATTTGTCGGATAAGTGTATTTTAAAAATATTTTTTGGTCAACTAACAAGTCATCCAACACGTATTGTGTGTCTGGGCGGCTTAACAGTATATAGGCAGAATTAGAGATCACAATTGGAGCAGGAAGCGTTTTTCACAATTGTTCTCATAATTTTATATGAAAATATAATTCCGCAGCGTTTTTCCCACAAACTAGATTTAATTCTATTTTTATGAGGACAATTGCGGAAAACCGATTGCCTCTCCATTTGTGCTTAATGTGTAAAATAAAAAAAAATTGCTAAAAACAGTTTTTAGGTGTTAGTGAGAGCAGGATATTATATGGTATTTACATATGTATTACTCAAAATCCATTAAAATTTGAATGTTTAATGTCATCGGAATTCGGCTGGATTTTCAGGTATCCATAATCAGTTCCAAACATATAAAATATTTTAGAGCAAATTTTAAATTCTCCATTGGAACGTCTTTTATAAATAAGTTGTCTTTGCATGTAGCTATTAAAAACTCAAAACTATAGAAGTTTTAAGTTTTTAATTTGTTTGCAATTATTTGTATTAAAAGTTTCAAGTTTGGGATTGCTAATATAAATAATAAAGATTTGTATCTTAATTGGCCACCCTTATATACTATTCCAATATTGGGTATACGATTTGTCTGGTTTAAATAATTTGGTATGAAAAAAATATTTATAATTGACAAAATTGTATCCCCAATACTGGGAAATAGTAGATAAGGGTGGCCAATGGTAGTTAACATGTAAAACAAACTTAATTTAGAACAAAGTTGGTATTATTTTAATCGTTTACATTTGTGAATATTTTTTATTGTTTAAAATGTAGGTTCCACTAAAGACGATAGAACGGTGGGAGCGTAATAAAATAATGTCATAACCAGAAAATGTAGTTTCTGTAAATACTTCAGAAGAATATGCTGGATATTTACATTTGGATAATGAATATTTGGAGGAAGCTGAGTCTGATTTAGAAGCAAGTGCATTTGATAATGAAAATTCAGAGGAAAGCCAGCAAAATTGGGAATCAGAGTCAACACGATCTAATGTAACTGAATCTGATTCAACTGAATCTGAATCTGAAAATGAATCGGATTCACCGGAGTTAAGTAATGTGATTCCACAAACAAACTTAAATACATTGTATCAAAACAGTCAAATGAGTGTTGAAGAAGCGGTACTTAAAGTTTTAGATATGATACTTAAACACAAGTTACCAAAGGCAGCGATAAAGGCACAACTTCATATTTTAAATTCAATGTTACCTATTGGACATAACATGCCTAAAACACTTTTTAGTTTTTATAAGTTTTTAGAAGAAAAGGCTCCAGCATGTGAAACGATCAAACATTTTTTTTGTAAAAATTGTTTAATATTTCTTCAAGATGCGATGGCTAGGTGCAGTGTTTGTGAAGCTGAAAACGTATCATTTTTCTTTGAAATTGATATAATACAGCAATTAATACAGCTATTTGAATCGAATGATCTAGGAACAAAACTGATGAATATCGTTTTCCAAGAAGATATAATTGATGATATAGTTGATGGATATGAATACCATCGTATTAACGCAGCGAGAGAAAAGTTTGATATTACACTCATAATGTACACAGATGGTATATCCCTTATCAAAAGTGCGAATAGCCATTGTTGGCCATTAATGTTTATTATTGCTGAGCTTCCACCACAAATACGTTACAAACACATTATAATCGCTGGAATTTGGTATGATAAAACGATAAAGCCACCAATGAATCTCTTTTTGAGACCGTTTTGTCAGAAATTGGCTCAACATCAAATTATAAATTGGAAAGATCCTGCAACAGGGGAGATTAACCATTCGCGCATTCATGCACCTCTTTTTATTGCTGATGCTCCCGCAAGAGCACAAATACAAAATATTTTAAATTTCAATGGGGAATATGGATGCAATTGTTGCGAACTAAAAACTGTTTCTTGTGAAAATAACTCTGGAAAGAAATATGTTCGAGTGTATCCATATAAAAAAGTTTTAAATTTACGCAAAGGAACCAAAATGGAAGAACAAGCTAATATCGTCGACGAAAGTGAACATTTAACCCATTGCATGGGAGTTAAAGGAAGTACTATTATATCCTGCTTGCCAAAAATTGATATTGCCACTTGTGTAGTGCCTGAATATATGCACTCGGTGCTCTTAGGTGTAACAAAACAATTTTTAAATATGTGGTTAAACAAGAAAGGTGAATGGAGAATTAAAAAAAAAATACAAGTAATTGATAGATTTTTGTTAAATATTAGACCGCTGCAAACTTTTGCTCGCATGCCACGCTCTTTAAACAATTTTCATCTGTTTAAAGCAACTGAACTATTTAATTGGTTGCTATATTATTCACTTCCGTCACTCAATGGCATCATTCCAGAAAAATATTTGCAACATTGGATGCTACTTGTGATAGCAATATACAATTTACTTCGTCGACGTATTAAAATAAGCACAGATATTGTTAAAACAGAGAAACTTTTGGACGCATTTGTAAAAGAAATTCCTTCCCTTTACGGTAAAAGAGAATTATCATACAACATTCATCAGCTTTTGCATTTGGTTTTGGCTGTTCGTCGCTGGGGTCCTTTGTGGGCCACTTCAGCATTTCCTTTTGAAGATCAAAATGGAATAATTGCTAAAAGTGTTCACGGTACCCGCCACTTAAAACAAGAAATAATAAATAACGTAAAAATAGCTCAAGGTGCCAATGTACTAAAAAATATTGTTGGTTCTTCCAATTCTAACCATAACAACTCTGAGATCATCAAATTTCTTGGAACTAACCAACTTTTTAATCCAAACTCCCATCAGAAACTTTTATTACAGTTAAGAGGTTTTGATTTGAAATCAACCTATTTTTATTGCAGGTGCAAAATCAAAAATATTGTTTATACATCAACTTTATATAAAACAACAAAAACCAACAGTTTTACAGTTAAAATAAAATGTAATGAAGAGATTTATTACTCTGTAATTAACTGTTTTTTTACAAATATGAATAAATGTTATCTGCTAATTCAATGTCTTGATTTGGTTGAAACAAATACATTCATTCACAATAACACAAATTCAATTGTAAAACATATAATTCCGTTTAAACTTACAAACAACTTCAATATTTTAAAAATTGATGAAATAAATAGTATAAAACACGTTATGCAAGTTGGAAATTATATTTGTAAAATTATCAACACACACAACACAGTAATATAAATAACATTTTTGTGATAATAAAATTTTGTTAAAAAAAATAAAATTCAATAAAAACAAGTGAGAGTGTTAAATTCGGCTGTGCCGAATCTTTTATACCCTCCAAAATGTAAAAAAAAAAAATTGACAGAGGCGTTTCTTTTATTTGGGGGGGGGGGGGGGGTTGATAGGGTCAGTGGGGCACGTTGAGAGCACCTTCCCATCGCGATAAATATACCAAATGTTTCATTTATTTAACAAAAATACAAAAAAACATGTAAAAACGTGTATTTTTTAGAGGTGGGTTTAGTTCTTCAAGGGGGAACTTTTTCCCCCTGGTCCGATTTGGCCAATTTCCGAACTTAACCTGCCTAGGAACATAAGACATATTTGTGCCAAACTTGAGGTTCCTAGCTCTTTTATTTTGGACTGCATCGTGTTAACTACAGACGGACGGACGGACAGACGGACGGACGGACGGACGGACATCGCTAGAATGTCTTAGAATCGATCACTGATCAATAATATATATACTTTATGGGGTCCCCGACCGATATTTCGATGCGTTACACACGGAATGACAAAGTGAGTATACCCCCATACTGTAGTTGGAGGGTATAAAAACTGAGTCAATTTTTAATTTGGTCATCCATATATGAAAATGTATGCCTTAGAATACAAAAAATTATGATCATTCATGATGATATATGATCATGTATGTAGGCTCATATATGATGTAGGATCCATATATGATATGTATAACATCCCTAGTAAAAATATTATGCTAATTTTACTGAATAGATCTAATTTGATCCGTAAAATGGTTGTATCAAATAATATCTAATTGTATTACTTTAGATCAAAAAATATAAAAATTGATACAATTTGATCCTGAATTTGGTCAAATCTAATTAGATCAAATTGATCTTATAATATCAATTTTTATATAATTTGATGAGCAAAACCAAAATACGAATCTAATCATATATGGAGTAATATCTAACCATATAAAGTGGATCAACCGTATCAAAGTGATAGATACAATTTTATAAAAATTTATACGGAAGCATATTAACTCACATAAGATTGTATCAAATTATATATGATTAGATCAGAAAATTTTTACTCGGGATATAACTTTTCACATATAGTTTCATGCATTTACATATATGGACTATAATATTACTTTTGTGCTTCCATATATGCGTCCATATATGACATACATTTCCATATATGGTTCATACACTATCATACATGGAATCATGTATGAGCATGCATGATCGTACATGGTCATTTTCACCCGGGTATGCAAAAATTTTCATATTTTGCACTTGTTCGCGTATTTTTCAGAGATGGCATTTATTACTATATCAAAAAACAAATATTTTTTTAGAGTTGGCATATTTTGTCGGAAAATAAAAATATATTTTTTTTTGAAAAATTTTTAAATTTTTTTTTTTTGGTTTTTGTTATCCTTAGTACGGTAATTGCAAAAACTGAACAAAAAATTAAAAATCTTTGCATATTTTTAAAAGTTACTAGCTCCGAAAGCCTTTTAATCTCAGGGTGGTCAACTTTGGCACTCTGTAACTCACGCTGTATTGCAATAGGGTCACTCCAAACTATCTATTTTGAAAGCTTATATCATTGACTTTATTTGCCCCATTCATTATGTTTCAATCTGATAAATAGTTTGAAAGTTACATAAATATAAGCAATTTTTTTTTTGCAAACACTATTTACCGATATTTTCAAAACGGCAATATCTCGAGAACCAGTCATTAGATATCAAAATCTTTACAAGATTCGTGTTTAGCATGGCAAATGCAATAAGATATGTGGTCTAATTTTTTTTAAAAAATTTTTTGAAAAATTTTTGGGAATTTACAATGGGAGTTGGCATTTATTTCCACCAAAAAAATATGTACTTTGAGTTAGCAGAATAACAAAAATCGATGTAAAACGACAACAAATTATTTTTTTGCTCTGAAATTTTTATGGCAGATAGGTATTACATAGGGGAGCTATTTGCCATCGGAAACTCATTTCCGTCAAATTTGAGTTGGCATATTTTGAATATAGGTTCACGATATAAGATTACATATGATTTTTGGGAACCCGAGTTCGATTCCCGGCCCAGTCGAGAAAAAATTTTTTTTTATTTTTTTTTTAAATAGAAAACACTTTTTTATTGCGTTTAATTTTTTTAGAACTAAAAAATTTTCATTTTTGGAATTTTTGCAATCATTTTTAAAAAAATATTTTTCTTTTATATAGTTATATGTATATAACTATATTTGATTTATTAAAAAATTATCTATAATTTTTGGGAACCCGAGTTCGATTCCAGAAAAAAAATATATTTTTTTTATTTTTTTTAAATAAAAAACACTTTTTTATTGCATTTATTTTTTTTAGAACTTAAAAAATTTTACTTTTTGAATTTTTGCAATCATTTTTAAAAATTTTTATTGGATTTATATAGTTAATAATAGCTATATTTGGTTTAAATTATCAAATTATCAATGATTTTTGGAACCCGATCTCAAATCTAATTTTGATTTCCTGATTCCATGAAAAATTTCAAACTTTTAAGCCAAAGTCTTATTTCACTTTGGAAGCCTATGACTTGGCTACATTAAAATTTTTGTTTAAGCTTACCATGGAAGCCCCTAATAGCGCTGTACGTCATTCCATTTTTTTTTTTTTGCAAATTTTATCAAAAATTTTCTAAGTCTTTTTGAAAATTGTGTACAAGTGAATAACATATTTAATTGGATGTAATCATACACCGAAAAAAATCCATGCAACATTTTACGAAAAAAAGTTTCGTACTTTTTATTTTCGTAAAATACACGAAAGTTGACTACATATTACGAAAAACTTTAGTACTGAATTTCGTATTTTTACGAAAGTAACGAAAATGATTAGTAAATATTTTTTTCGTATTATTTACGAATGTTGACTACATATTACGAAAAAAATGTTGTAAAAACTTTTGTAATTTTACGAAAGTAACGAAAAAAAGAATGTAAATGATTCTTTCGTAAAATATACGAATGTTGACTGCATATTACAAAAAAGTGTACAGACTTTCGTATTTTTACGAAAATAATTCGTAAAAACTTCTTGTGTAAAATATACGAAAGTGGACTTTATATTACGAAAAAAAATAATCAAGAATTTTGTAATTTTACAAAACTAATGAAAAAAGAAGAAATCTTTAAATGCATGCTTAAAGGGTGTTTTTATGCCTTCCAACTACAAAATTGGGGTATAATAAAAAAATATCGGTCGGGGACCCCATAAAGTATATGTATTATTGATCCATGATAAATTCTAAGGCATTCTATTAATGTCCGTCTATATAAAACACGGATACCACGGAACAATTCTTTTGGTCATCAGCAGGTTCGTATGTGGGCAAAAAAGTTTTATTTCTTTAAACCAACCTCTGGAAAACTAAATTTTTTTAAAGTGTTTTTTGTTAAACAAATGAAACATTTTTATGTCAAAAAAAATTTAAAGTAATGAGCTTCGACCCAGGGGATTAGAAAATTCCTTGTGGTCGTGGGTATAAAGAATTAATTTCAATAATGATAACTCTGATATTTTTTTTACATATATGGGGTAATAAAAATTCTGCACAGCCGACTTAAAAGCTCTCTCTTGGTTTTTATTTATTTTAAGGATCAATTTAAATTTGAGGCTAATCGGATCAAATAAAATTTGAGGCTTGATGATATAAGTTTTTTTTTACATATGGGGAGGTGGTCCTCCAAAAAAATCATCTCAACATATTAAGTTCTTGTAGTGTGAACGTAGCCTTAAACAAAATCACTGTAAATAATGAATGAAATCTAATAAGTCTCTTTTAAGAAGAAACAATTAATTGCTTGGAAATGTTTCTGTCAAAACGTTGAAAACGTTCTTCTTATTCTCAAGAAAGAATTTTTACATGTAATTTCGTTAATTTAAGGATTTTTTTTTATTTAACAAAAAATTTTCGTAAAAATAAAAAAAAATCGTTTATTTTACGAAATAATTTCGTAAAACAAAAAAATATTTCGTTTATTTTACGAAAATTTTCGTAAAACACAAAAATTTATTGCGTTTATTTTACGAAATTTTTTTGTAAAATACAAAAACAATTTCGTTTATTTTACGAAACAATTTCTTGCATTTCGTACATTGTACGCAAGAATTTCGTGGTGCGAAACAACGAAATTTTTCGTACAATGTACGAACGTTTTCGTACATATAAGGCAGGAATTTTTTTCGGTGTATATTACTATATGTTAGATCAATTTGATATAATTAGATACGATCAATTTATTTAAAACTAAGTCTTTTAAAGTTGTTATTTGCTAACAACGTCCGCTGGTCTAGAGGGTAGAGATTGCGATTACAAAACGGAAGACTTGTGGTTCTAATCCCCGTCCGTTCGAAGTTTTTTTTTTTTATTTATTTTCAGTTTGACATTATTATATCTAAAAATAAATCTAAAAACAGAAACATTTTTTGGATAAAAATGTATCCAATAATTTTTTTTATAAAATCAAGATATCAGATATTATAAGATAACTTTGGCGCGGCCAAATTTCGGATGAAATTACATTATATAATATCCAATTTAATATAAAATCATGATATTGGATATATTAAGATAACTTTGGCGCGGCCAATTTCCGGATGAAATTACATCATATCATATCATATTTAATACAAAATCATGATAATAGATAGTTTGGGATAACTTTGGCGCGGCCAATTTCCGGATGAAATCACATACAATCAAATATTAAACTGTAACTTCATATATTATATGATGTTATGAGATAACTTTGGCGCGGCCAATTTTCGGATGAAATTTAGCAAAATCAGATCCAATAAATTATATATAATTTTATGAGATAACATGTTTTACCATACAATTTTTTTTTACTCGGGTACAAACACCAATATTCTGAACACAAAGACTTACTTTGCATTGCAAAACTTGCTAACTTGTAACTTAATTGTGCCTAAAGACAATTGTAAACAAATGTAAAAACATGATAAACAAATACAACAACTGAAGGAACCAACATATATGTTACTCATATGTGTGTCCACCATGTAACACATAATGGAAAGATCATAAATACATTTGTATATTCATTTCCATATCATGAAGTACTATCGACTAAAGTGTTTTATGATGAAGTAAAGGTTTTTGGTTTCAGTTCATCAAATAAAATCTAGACTATGAAACAAAGTGTCGTAACTGCCAGATATAAGTACCAACGAAAGTTTCCTGAATATGGAATATCTATCTGTATGAACCAGTGAGTTTTATGACACTTTTAATATGAAAATGTTTAAGATTTTCTGTTATATATTTCTTTAACATGGAAATGTTTCAGTTGTATTAGAGACTTTTGAAATTATTCGCCAAAGTTATAAGATGATTTGTGGTTTGTTATAACGATATATGAGTAAAGATTAAGTTTCATATTGTATGTAGAATAGAACTTTAAAGAATTTATTCGTTTATCCTTAATATTTAATAAAATTTTTAGAAAAATTAAAAAAAAAAAAATAATCGAAAAATATTTGATTTTAGTGAATAGTTAAAATATCCACCCTAAATTTGGCTAAATATTTAAAAAAAATATGAAATTTGTGTAGAGTTGCCTAGATCAAATATTTATCAAATTAAAACCGCATGCATCACAAACCCAAAAATTTTAATTTTTTTATACTTTTTTATGGGCCATCGACTAAATTTTTTTTTTAGAAAATTTTCAGAAACCGTTCAAGTATTTTCAATTTTACAAAAAATTAAATTTATCAAAAGTCCGGCCAGAATATCGCGTTTGAATATTGAATTTCATAACAATTTTATAATTTTTTTGTATTTTCTTTTTTAACATGGCGTATGAGTAATAAATATTTGCGAAACCAACGAACTTCACATATATTTGTTACTCATACGCACCGTTGCCAGAATTTGAAAAAATAAAAGCTAAAAAATTTGAACAAAAGCTAAAAAAAAGCTAATTTTTTTTAATTAATTTAAATTAGCTATTTCTTTGATTTTACAATTGAATGGCAAAACAGAGATCTGTCATTCGTTTTATAGCAAATTTGGGACTTAAATTTTGCTTATTAATAAACAAAATATTAAAATTAACAAATCTTCCAAAATTTAAAAAAAAATTATTTATCCGAAAATTTTGAATATAGACAAAAAAAATAATACAATCAAGAAAATCTTGAAATTTCAAAACGTTGTACATTAGGGATATAACCAAAATAGGAACCTATCATAATCGTATGGGCAATTTTATACTGATAACAAAAAACGTTATCCGGGAACATTTTGGTCCAAAAACCTTCGGCACCGATTGCAATTTCTAAAACACCATAAATTTAAATTTTTTTATGTTTTATGGTGGGATTCCTTCCCATCCACCGTTTTTTTTTGGCTTTTTTGTCGTTTTACAACAAAAATAAAACAATAACAAATTTATAAAATGGTTTTCGACACTAGAAATACGGGTTTTCCGAATAATAAAAAAAAATATTAGCGAAAACTTCATCGCAATCGGTGCCGAACCTTTTTTAACATTCGCGAAAAAAAGAACACACATTTCTTCTTGATTTTTCATGTACTTTCTAAATATGATAGGTCCTTTTTGATATTTGCAAAAAAACGCAAATGGTTATATCCCTATTGTACATATATAAATTTCAAAATAAATCAAAGAAATTTTCAAATAAAATTTAGATTTTTTTTTGATTTTTTCAATTGCATTTCAGAATTTTCTGTGAAAATGTATTTCAAATTGTTTGAACTACATTTTTAAATAAAGTTTAGAAATTTAGAAAAAAAATTAGAAGTGGAAATTTCTTTAATTCGAAGATTTCTGAATATTTAGAAATACAGTCAAACTCGGTTATTACGAACTAATTCTAAAGTCCCGACGTTTAAGCATCAATTTTCACACAAAATACTTCTTTTATTACGAACTCGGTTATAACGAATCCTCGGTTAAAACGGACTGCTTATTATGGTCCCACGAACACAATTTCATGTATATTTACCTTTTTATAACGAATTCCTATAAATATTTTTTAATGTGTGGCAATCATGTTTATCAAACTAACAAAAGGTTCGAATTATTGGTTTATATTTTAATTTTGATAAAATTTATTTATATTTTTAATGATTTCTTCTCAATAAGTAGTCTATTTACAAAAAACATCAAATAAAACAAAAATGAATTTATTTTTTGGAAGGATTTTTTTTTTATTGTTTTTTTTTATTTATTTATATTTTTTAATATATTTATTCAGTACTTTTATTTATTTTAATATTATTTTAGTTATTTAAAAAAAAAATTGAAAGGCATATTGATGACACTTTTTGATGACATGATGAAATGTGTCATCACTTCTTGAAAAATTTTCCCGCTAAAAATTTTAAAGAAATCTAAATCTAGCGGGAAAAAAGCTAAATTGGCAACGCTGCTCATACGCGATGTTAAAATAAAAAAATTCAAGGAAATTACAAATTGTTATGAAATTAATATTTAAATGCTATTTACTCAAAAAAAAACGAGAAGCGTAGTTCCGAATTGTTTTGTGTGGCTAGATCTTAACTTAAAATAAAAGAAACTAAAAAATAAGTGACCGGATTTTTGAGAAATTAACTTTAAAAAAATGAAAAATTTATGAACGGGTTCTGAAAAATTTATAAAATAAAAAATTTTTTTAAAAGAAGTAAAAAAGATAAATATTTAATCAATTGAACTCGACACATATTTTACCATTGTTCTCCCAGTTTCCATATAGGACTTTCCGTACAACCTATTCACAAAATCATGGGACATATGTTTTTCTGTAGAGGGACATTTGGTGTGGAGTGTCTCATATGTGGCATCAATATAAACCAATATACCTTTTTAATACCGTTATCCATTTCAAAACCCTTTAAATTGAATACCGGTACCAAAAGCAATACCGAAACTCAGTTTTGGTATCGGATACCGGTATCCAAAAACCTTATCCTTCGGTACCGGTACGTACCGGTATTGAAACGGTTTTTCCTAAAAAAACATGTTTGTTTTACAAAAAAATAAATAGAAAGTTTGTACATTTTTTGATTTTTGTAAATGAAAATCGTACTTCAAATGCCTCCACAAAGTCTCATAAAAATCAAAAAAAATCTTTGGGCACCCACATCGTGTATTAAGTAAAAATTTCAAAAAAAAAAGCCATACTTCAACCGCGATGCAAAAGCAGAAGAAAATTATTGATATTCACGAAATTTGTATGGAGAAACTTTCTGAACGCCTTTCGTATAGTATTGTTTTTTGGACATTTTTATTTTATCCGCAATGTGGGTACCCAAGGATTTTTTTGATATTTATAGGACTTCGGGGGAGGCATTTGGAATACTAGCAGGAGTTTTTCCACCATAGTATAATTTTGTTGAAGTGGCTTAACTCTGTGAAATCGCTAATGAAGTTTCGATTTCGTATTTTTTTTTACTTAAAAGTCCCATAATTCGCGAAAAAAAAATGTTTGCGATATTTTTGAATGTGATCTTGTCTAGACAGGGAAAACCTATATTTCCAAATAGATAACACCAACAAAAACTTGGTTGCCTAGAAATTCGATGAATTATTAAGAAAACTGTGAATTTCAGATTGGTCTCACCTTAATTGCACGTGTTAAAAAAACCATTAAACCAGCTTTAAAAACATTGATAAGTCAGAAAAATATTTTACAAAGTATTTTTGTCAGTTACAAATATTTTTATACTAAAAAGAAAACTTACACTTGAAAAAAATTTTACACTAAAAAATTTTTTTCGTCAATTTTTTTTTTTTTCAAAAATTACTAAAAAATAAAATATTTCTAATCAAAATTGCTAATTTATTTCAAGTAAGAAAATTACCTATCACTTTAAAAGGGCATTGTGAAGGGTATTCATGGATTCGGACAAGTCGAATTTAACTTTTCTATTTGTTTTTACATATTTTTTTACTTTTCTTGAACAAATGAAATATTTTTATGTCAGAATAACTTCAAAGTCCTGCACTTTTATCAAGTGGATAAGAAAAATTACAGTTTTCTCGGCCCGCCTCCTTTTGTGGGTGTGGTCCTATAACGTACCCCACCGACCCCTCAAAAAACGCTCTTTTAATTTATTTACCATTTTAGAGGACACTTTAGCAAAAATGCTAAAAATGAAAACGTTAATACATGTTTAGTAGGGCGGATCGAGAAATGCTTTTTCTAGGGGTCCCCCTCGAGCGCTGAAGTTTCCACTTTTTTAAGCCAAAGAGCATTTTTTAAAAAAAATTATCAAAAATTCAAATTTGATCAGATCTTCTTAATTTTGGATTTTATGTGGTCTAGTTAATCACATCTATTTAGATTTTAAATATCAGCTTAATACGATATCGGTAACCTCCAAAAACCAGAGGTGGAAAAGTATGCTTACATTTTGGAGAAACCTGAAAAGCAACTTTTTGCAATTATGTAAATAAAAACACATTAAAATTGCAAAATATGATTTTTTTCTTCCCGACTCGGAAAATAGACTACCCAAGGATTCCAAAACCGTTAAAACCAAAAAATACGAAATTCTTGAACGGCGTGTGGACCAATCTCAACTTACGATATTTTCAAAAAATTTATTTCATACATTTTTTTATATTGCTCTATTAACAACTATAATTAACAACCATAACTGCTTTATATTTTAAACATTTTTTACACATTATGTCATATTTTCCTATTAAAGATATTCTGATTAAAATTTAAGAGATCATTAACCCTTGTCGACATGGGGTCATATGAGTCCCACACAAAAAACTGTTTTTTACCAATTACAAATAGCTTAAAATAGAAAACTTTTATGAGTTTAGCGGATATTTTTTGTATATGGGGCATTCCATGTCAAATCGGACACTTTGAAAAATTTTTTTTTAGATTTTCCCAATTTGTTTACAGTTTTTAGTACCCTTCGAAAACTGTTTCGTGGTAAATTTTCAGATTTTTTTAATGACTCGTTCAAAAGATATCGAATTTTTAAAAATTGGTAGTTTGTTCCTTTACTTTAACTTCTTTTACTCATAACTTCTTCAAAAATGGTCCAAATTTCAAATTTTTATACCCTCCAACTACAGTATGAGGGTATACTCACTTTGTCATTCCGTGTGTAACGCATCAAAATATCGGTCTAGGACCCCATAAAGTATATATATTTATGATCAGTGATCGATTCTAAGACATTATAGCGATGTCCGTCCGTCCGTCCGTCTGTCCGTCTGTCCGTCTGTCCGTCTGTCCGTCTGTCCGTCTGTCCGTCTGTAGTTAACACGATGCAGTCCAAAATAAAAGAGCTAGACTCCCGACATTTGGCACGAATATGTCTTATGTTCCTAGGCAGGTTAAGTTCGTAAAGGAGCAAAATCGGACCAGGGGGAAAAAAGTTCCCCCTTGAAGAACTAAAACAACCTCTGAAAAATACCATATTTTTACATGATTTTCTTTGTTTTTGTTTAACAAATTCAACATTTTTATGCTACAAGAAGTTCAAAGTCCTGCATTTGGACCCACAGAATTGGAAAACGTCGTTTTTTCGGTCCGCCCCCTTTTATGGGCGTGGAATAATTTTTTTTTTTTTAAATAATGATAAACTTGTATTTCTTTAGAGCAAAAAGTATAAGAATGAATTCTTAAACACATAGAAGAAATGCCCCCCCCCAATTACCACTACCAACCCCCCCCCCCCCCAAAAAAAATAAAACGCCCCTGCATTTTTTTTTTTTTTTATTTATTTGCATGTTGGAGGGTATAACAGATTCGGCACGGCCGAATTTAACACTCTCACTTGTTTTTATTGTAATTTTCCAATCTTAAAATCATTTCTACTACTCCAATGGTGAGTCATAGACGGGTCATTTATAAGACCGACCCCCATTAATTTTTATGTCTTAACATTTCTTTGGAACAAACTAATACCCTATCTCCAATTTCTAAGGGTGCTCCCACACAAAACGAAATTTTTTAAAATTTGCTCCAACCGCTCTAACTGCCCTAATAGTGCCCTTAGAGCAACAAAATGTATGACCGCCCCACAATATTTTTTTAGTCCAAACATTTTCTTAGAACACACCTACCCTCTATCTCTAATTGTTAAGGCGGTCCCCAGACATTTTGTTCTATTTTTTGTAAATTTGTTTTATTTAATCAACTTTTGCCGGTCCAATGGTGCGCCCGAGAGGGGTCAATAGTGAGACCCACCCCCATTTAATTTTACCCTCCAACATTTTTGTAAAACATACCACAGCCCTATCTCCACTCCCTAAGTAGGCTCCCATACAAATGTCGTTTTTTGTGGAAGCCCCCTTATAAATTGGAGATAGGGTTCCAAAGAAATGTTAAGACGTAAAAATTAATGGGGGTCGGTCTTAAAAATTACCCGTCTATGACTCACCATTGGAGCAGTAGAAATGATTTTAAGATTGGAAAATTACAATAAATTTTTTTCAAAAAATTTAAAAAAATAGTACTAATCGTTATCCCACGATCCTCTTGGGCAAAAAATAGATTTTTTTTAAAAAGTACTTAAAAAAACAAAAATTTTGAAAAAAAATTTGAAATTTGGACCATTATTGAAGAAGTTATGAGTAAAAGAAGTTAAAGTAATGGAACAAACTACCAATTTTTAAAAACTCGATATCTTTTGAACGGGTCATCAAAAAAGTCTGAAAATTTACCACGAAAGAGTTTTCGAAGGGTACTAAAAACTGTAAACAAATGGGGAAAATCTAAAAAAAAAAATTCAAAGTGTCCGATTTGACATGGAATGCCCCATATACAAAAAATATCCGCTAAACTCACAAAAGTTTTCTATTTTGTAATTGGTAAAAAGCAATTTTTTGTGTGGGACTCATATGACCCCAGGTCAACAAGGGTTAATGATCTCTGAAATGGTTAATGATCTCTTAAATTTTAATCAGAATATCTTTAATAGGAAAATATGACATAATTTATAAAAAATGTTTAAAATATAAAGCAATTATAGTTGTTAATTATAGTAGTTAATAGAGCAATATAAAAAAATGTATGAAATAAATTTTTTGAAAATATCGTAAGTTGAGATTGGTCCAAACGCCGTTCAAGAATTTCGTATTTCTTGGTTTTAACGGTTTTGGAATCCTTGGGTAGTCTATTTTCCGAGTCGGGAAGAAAAAAATCATATTTTGCAATTTTAATGTGTTTTTTTTACATAATTGCAAAAAGTTGCTTTTCAGGTTTCTCCAAAATGTAAGCATACTTTTCCACCTCTGGTTTTTGGAGGTTACCGATATCGTATTAAGCTGATATTTAAAAGATAAATAGATGTGATTAACTAGGCCACATAAAATTCAAAATTAAGATGATCTGATCAAATTTGAATTTTTGATAATTTTTTTAATAAATGCTCTTTGGCTTAAAAAAGTGGAAACTTCAGCGCTCGAGGGGGACCCCTAGATGTGGTGCGATTTTCCTGAAATTTTAACAACATCGTTTTGGCATGTATTTTTACCAAACCCGCATAGCGCCCAAGCGAAATTCGTGAAAAAGCATTTCTCGATCCGCCCTAATGTTTAGTATTAAAATTGAAAAAAAAAGTTTTTATACGTTTTTTATATTTTCAGCATTTTTTTCGATAATACCAGTACGTTCAGGTATTGACGTTTCGGTATCGGTAATACCATAACCGATTCAACTCAAATACCGTAACCGATACCGATACCGAAATAAATGAAAAAACGATACCAATACCGATATCGATACCATTATTCGTTTCGATTGCCAACCTTGATATAAACCAACTAAACGTCAAAATAACTGAAAATGGGTAATTTTTGATCCCCGTTAAACCCTAACTAATTTAAGACCAATAAGCTCAGACATGTTGATCAATTCTTAAATTTTTCTCCATCTTGTGTATAAATTTCAACGAAACCATGTAGGTTCACTTTGCGGAATGAAATAAGAAAATTTATCAGGTTCTGTTAATTATATCCTATCGAAGATTTAGATATTGTGAGACTTTTTTCATTTCGTAAGTCTCAGATTTTATGACATTTTTTAGTTAGAAGGTCTCTCTTGGAATACTTTTTTAGCCCTCCTGGTCCCTGCGTATGTTTCTGCCATCAATTATCAAGAAGTTTTGTAAAATCTCTAAAAAATCATATACAAAATAATCAATAGAAGTCGAAAAATCAGCAATTTCAAAGATATAAAAATTCCCGGGAATTCCCGCTCTATTTCCCGGGATTTCGGGATCGAAAATTTACGGGAATTCCCGGGAAATCCCGTCCCGGAAATTCCCGTGAAAAACTCTAATTCCAATGTAAACGCACTATAAGATTACAAGAAAACCCAACGATACACTAAGAAAATTATGTCATTAACTGTTTGTAGGTTATTTTAAAAAGTAATCAGTAAAGTTATTTTAAAAGAAAAATCACTTATTCTATAAAGGATTTAATTTTTTTACTATTTCTGTAGTTTAAAAAAAATAATTTACTGTCTTAAAGATGAATTTTCTGTTACATTCAATTTCGGCAGTAAAAAATTTCTTCTATAGTTTTACTGTTTTTCAATACAAAATAAGTGAATATTCACTAGTTTTTTAATGTTTTGGTTAGTCATTAAATTAACATTTAAAATTGACTGTAATGTGTTTTTATTTTAAATGAAAAAACAGTGGAATGGTTTTTAAATAAAATTTCATTTGTTTTAAGTGAATATTCACTGGAATTTATCTACATAATTCTTTGAGTGTAGAATTTAACCGTTTTTCACCAGCTGGTTAATATAACGTAACATTATTAATTTTCAACAATTTTTTTTTTTTCCTCAACATTTTTTTCATAACAGTTTTTTTCAACCATTTTGTTTTATCAAAAACTTTTTTATACCAAAATTTATTTTTTCACTCAAAAATCTTATTGTTTTTCTAATTTTTTTCACCAAAACTACATTTGTCTACAATTCCAGATTATGTTGGTAACCTTTGCGAAATAATGTAAGAGACAAAAATATTGAAAGAAAGTATGAGGTGAGGTTGAGATTGCTAGAAACAGAATTGTAGTGATGGAAACCAGGGTTGGCAACCGATACCCACCTAGAATAACGGTATTTGGCTATTGTACCGCAACCAATGAAGATATGGACATTTTCAAAAGCGATTATGAAAGCTGATGAAATTTCTAGAATTTTAAATGTGTCACTTCGTGTTTCCTATTGGAAACTGTCAAAATTTATTCTGTAGAAACTATAAATATTCACACAGTTTTCATTAACAAGACAAACGACATTTAAAATCCTACTGAAGATGACACTAACTGGGGTGTTTGAAACCGGTACACAGTGATTCGTTCCCATATATCGAGTGGGCAAAAATAGAATATTGGTCGCAGATTTTTGAAACTTGGTACACTATCATTAAATGATCTAATCAAGAAAAAAACGAGTTTTTGGAAAAATCGGAGCAAGGACACGCCTACCCCCCATATATCCTAAAATTTAAATATGTGACTAAAACTACAAAAATGGTCACAAAATTCCCAAACTTTGTCAATGTTACTAATATTGAAGCAGTATTTTATGTGTAAATTTTTTTCTTGATTGAAGCAAGGACTCGTGTAGCTGCCATATATCCTTTTTCTTAAAAACACTGTAAATCGCTCAAAAATTGTTCGATACCTTTGAAATTTTTTGTAAAAATTTCAATAAGTAATATCAATGTGTGTGCCAAATTTCGCTGAAATCGGTGCTGTAGAACAAAAGTTGTTTACATATCCTTTTTAAAAAAATGCAATAAAGTGTTAATATAGTTGAATCACAAAAATAAAATAGAAAGAGTTGTCAATGATTTTCCAAATTTGGTACGCAAGCACAAAAATAATTAGTAGAAAAAAAATAAAAATTTTGAGCAAATCGGTCGAAGGACATTTGTACCTGTCGTATATCCTGAAATTTTAAAGTGGAGTTTTAGCCTCAAAACTTGCTATTAAATTACAAAACTTAGTTATTGTCTTTTAAATTTAGTTAACTATCGACAAATAAAATTTGTATTTTAATCTGAGCAAGGACTCGCGTGGCTGCCATATATCCTTTTTCTTGAAATCGCTGTAAGTCTTTTAAAAATCTTTCAAATGCTATCAAATTTTTAATATAGATTAACTAAAATGGCATTAATAAGTGTGCCAAATTTCGTTGAGTTACTTCTGGTAACAAAAAAGCTGTTAATATATCCTTTTTTTAAATATAGTCAAAAATATAAAAATACATAATAACCGCAAAAACAAAACATTCGCAACACTTTTTTTCTATTGCATTGCAATAATTAATTTATTCAAAATAAGTTTTAAGTAAACTCGTTTAATACTTGCTTTATTTCTAAGTATAAACCCCGTTAAAAGCAAAAACCTTAAAAAATAAATTTTTTTTTTGGTACTAAAAATTTTTTTTTTTTTTTAAATTAGTTATTTTTATTATTTGATCGTATAAAAAACAGTCCAGGATGTTAAAAAAATCAATAAAAAATAGTACGAACTTTTTTTATATATCTCAAAAAAATGTTTGGTTTTGATTTGGGATACCAACGAAAATCAAATACTGGTTTTAAAGCAAAATGGCCCACTCTATGCTTATTTTATCGAATTATTTACTATAATTTGATGGTATACAATACAATAAATCCCTTTATATAAAAAAACACTAAAATGTTGATGTATTTTTTGAATTTATTTACAGTAAATAAAATAATTAAAAAAAAAAATAATAATCCAATTTTAGATTTTTAAAAAATTTTTTTTTTCAACTTTAAAAAAAAAACTTAGTTATTTTTATTTTTTGATCTTATAAAACATAGTTAAAGCCACAAAAAAAATAAAAAACAAAAAAATTTTATTCACGAACTTTTTTTATGAAGGCCATTAAAATTTGGTGATTTTGGGGATTTTAGTAAAAGTCATAGATAACTTTTAAAGCAAAACGGCCCACGTACTGCATACTTTTTTTCTGATTTTTTATTATATTTTTACAGAATACTATATAATATATCAACGTGTAAAGAAAAAATACTTAATATTGAATTTTTTTTCAAATATTTTTTCCGTTAATAATATAGCTTTTGAAAAAAATAAAATAAAGACACATACAAAACCTTACTTTTTTCCAACTTCAGACAAAAACTTAGTTATTTTTATTGTTTTGCCTTATAAACCATAGTCCAAACTATCGAAAAAGCAAAAAAAATAATTTTTTGACTTACGAACTTTTTTTATGCATTTCATCAAAATTTGCCAATTTTTGGGGATTCGGTAGAAAAAATATAGATTTCAGAGCTATACATAAATGAATTTTAAGATCAATTCTAAAAAATTGCAAATACAACATTTAGCAAATATATTTAAGTAACTTTTGCAAAAAACAGTTCGTTGATTTCTTAAAAATTCGATTTTTTATAATTATTTTAGTAAACCTATAAAAATCAATTTTTAGGTTTTAACACAATAGCGTTGAATTTCCATACTTTAGCGCCCTCTTGTGGCAACATATGACTTCTTAAAAATAAGAAAAGCACATATTTCTTTTAGTTAACTATTAAACTGTAAAAATACAAAAAATCATCAACATTGAAGACATACTTTTTTTTTTGATTTTTGCCAATGAAACGAATCACTGTGCGGTATAGGCAATACCAGAAATGTCTATAATTTTTAGAAATTCAATTTTTCTTCTGCATTTTTTCAACTTGATCCCTTATACATTTTTATCAATTCTAAACTTCTGACATAAAAATGTTCCATTTGTTTAACAAATATACAAAAAAACAAGTGAGAGTATTTAATTCTTTTGTGCAGATTTTTTTATAATCTCCAAAATGTAAAAATACTTTTTTGCACTTAAGTAATACGCTCATTTACCAAATTTACAACTCTTTTGTTTCTTTGGGAAAATTATGAACTACTCAGCAGTGCACGAACAATTTAAAAAGTTTCCAAACTTTTAGCTAATTTTTACCAAATTGTGGAAAATTGTATGTACTATTTTAAGGAGGTTGTGACCCAAAATTTATTTAGTTCTTTTTTGAATTTAGGGAGTTAAGTGTATAGGAATAAGTAATTTGGCTGAAATAAACCTTTAACGAACAATGAATTCATTCTTTAAAATTCTGGCTTAAACCAATAGTTTCAGTTTACTTTGTACACAGAAATGGTATGAGTGTTTTATATGTTGCAAATAATATTTATGATGTATTTCTAACATGCCATATATGCTAGAGGGTTTTCTAAACTATTCATGTGCCATAGATTTTCACACTTTTTTTTCAAAAGTTAAGAAAATGACTAAACTTTTGTCATTACGACGATATTCTACAAGAATTTTAAATAAATCATGATATTTTTTTTTAACAAAAACAAAAGAAAAACTATTTTTGTATAAACTAAATGTTCATTTTGTACCAATATCTCTTGATATTTGAATTTTATCACCTCTAGTGATTATGTCTTAAATTATTGAAAATTGTTTTAGTAATTTGTTAAAATATTTGAAAATTTTAAATTTATACTCAGTGTGAAATATTTACTTTTTTTTATACGGATTTAGTGTCCCGCTGTGTTATATTTTATTGAAGATTATGCGATTTTTTATACTAAATGATGAAATTTCTCAATGCCATTTTGCTGACTGGCATCAAATTAATAACATTGATATTTTTATGGGGCTTTTTTTTATACGATTTTGATCAATCTTAAAAATTAAGCATTAAATGATTTTTCAATGTTTACAAATCATCAGCAATAATGTACAGTGGTTTGAAATGGAAATAAATGATTTAAAATTTTACGAACATCAATGAAAAAAAAATATTCTACACCACTAGCAAAAGAAGCCTCCCTAGTGTCACCCTCCTATCTTCAAGGAATTGATTTTGTTTTTGTAGAGCATGCACAACTTTTCATCATGTTGAGTAAAATACCAACATTTAAGGATATAATTGTCTCTTTTGGCATGTGGTTAGCACCACGAGATTACACAAGTATGGGGCTAAGCGCGTCAAAGGTCCACACCAAAAAACCGATTTAAGTATGATTTTACCAAAATGTTAGGATATTTCGTTTAAATATTTATAGAGTTACAGAGATAGGAAGTCTCAGATTTTTAGGAAAGATCATATTTGGTTGAATTTTAATTGACACTTTGATGCGATAAAAAATTATTTGTAAAAAACGATTTTTAAAGTATTTTTGATGATCTTTTCAATAGAATTGGTGGTTTTTTTAAAAACAATATAAATTTGACCTTCAAATTTAAGGCCAATTGTCAAAAAAAAAAAAATCTTTTGAAGAGCCTATTTTAAGATTATTTTTACTTTGTAAGTTCATTGACGTTTTTTACCAACTTTTTTCAGAATAATAATTTTCCACAAAAAACATTTCTAATATTTTTCACTTGTAACCACAGTTTGTACTTAAGTAGCTTCTTTAAAATACTAAAATTGATTATGATTTTTTTTTTTAAACAAAAGAATGATTAAATTAATTAATAAGACTAACAAGACATAAAATTAATTAGTTTTTTTGTGTTTGTCATTTCTTATACATTTGCTATAATTTTAATAATGGAGCATATTTTTCAAAATCGAAAAAAAAGAACCAAAAAAAGATTTCGATGGTAAAATGATTTGAATTAATTATTCATTTACGATTTAAATTATAACATTTATCTCTTTCTCAATTCTTCTTTTGGTAGATCCCACTCGTCTTTTGTGATAAAAACACGTGTGATTTTTTTGTTCCAAATCCGAATATATTTTGAACATTTGTGCGTTAATATTCGTTCGACTAATCCCTCTTAAATCATTTTGAAATGATTTTTTATTTTCACACAGGAAATATGACAGAAAATATCATATAAATTATTATTGAGGGATTAAAAACGCATTTAAATCATATATTTTGTTTATATTCGTTACGTGCAATCAATTTACACCCTTGAAATTATTTTTGTCTTTAATATTTATGATTCTTTGTTGAAAAATATGATTTATGTACTAATTGTGAGTATATATTTATGCGAGGAACACGTCAATTGATAAAAAAAATAAATAATATCATGTTTTTAAACTTTGTGACCTTAATTTGGAATAATAACTTATATCTAAGCAATCTCTGATACTTAAAATACGCTAGGAAACAAATTTTAGTGGATCGAGGGCGCACATTGTGACGTGTAGAACAAGCCAGCGTGACAATATTGAATCTCCTATTTTTTTTTTTAAATGGCTTCAGTGTAATCGATAATAGTCCTAAAGTCACGAAATTGTCATTTTTCTAATCGGATAATGTCAGTGAGCTATAAACCAATCCGCTGAAGTAAAAAAATTGGTCTTTGAAAACAATTATTATTTTTTTTTTTTTTGTAATTTTTCGAATAGTGCTCCTAGACTACAGTATTTTTAACCTGTGAATTTTTACAATATTTTTTTGCAACGGATTTTTAAGAATAGGGTTTAAACTAGTGTATTTAATTTTCCCTATTAAACAGAGCTTACAATTTTTTTTTATAAGAATTTTTCTGAAATCCCCAAAAAAACAATTTTTTTTTGTTGTTACATTGAACTTTAGGAGAATAGGAGAATGTTGTCTCCACGAGTCCCATGGCTTTTTTTTTTAATGAAAGGTACGATACTAGGCTATATTACCATGACAATATCTCTTTGCACACGCTTGCACATCAGGAATTTTATGAGCGATGTCCGTCCGACTGTCTGTATATCTAATAAAAACCCGAAAACTTTCGAAAGATAAGTCTGAACTACTGAAGCTTGGCATATATATTTGCAATTGCTCATGCCATATTGGTATTAAATTATAGCGATATTGGTACAGGCGTTCAGAAGTTATGATCAAAAATGTAAGTTTTAGATAAAAAAAATTTACACTACAAAAAAAAATTTAGTATTCACTATTATTTTATTTATGTTTTTTTTTATTTTTCTTAAATATATTAATTTGGATATAATTAGTCTGAAATTTTTAATTTTATGAGCAATAAAATTTTATAAAGATTTTGGAATATGCACAAAATTTGCATAATTATTATTACCATTTAATAAACATTAGCAGAACTACAAAAAAAAAATAATTGTTACATGCACTTCCTTTATAGTGGTTCTACCAAACGTAGGGTATACATATCAGATAAAAATATACAAATTGGAAATATTAATGGCCTAAGGAAATGTAAAATGAGAACAAAAATCATTAACTGTTATATGCACTATTCATATAGCGGGTATGCCGAACGTAGTGTGCACAAGCGATTTAGAAATATACAAGTTGGATATATTTATGACCCTGGGAAATGAAAAATGTGAAAAAAATAGTTAACTGTTACATGCACTATCATATAGAGGCAGGCGCGGATCCAGGAATTTCATTTGGGGGGGAGATTTTTTTTACCAAAAAAATGTTATGCAATCGGACGGCAAAAAATTTTGGTTGGAAGGGGGGGGGGGGGTGGCGTTGTATAATTTTTCGTGAATATTTTTAATATTCAGTAACAAATGAAAATCCAAAAAAAAATCAACTTAAAGGTATAGTATTTAAATCAGGCGCGGGAACTTTTTTAACTCAAGAAACATTTTCACGAGGGAATCCTGATCGATTTACTTCCTTAGCAAGACCGTTTATAGTCAAATAAACGGACCTTTACTCAGTCACAAATGTGAAAAGATCCGTAAACTTTTAAATAAAAATTCTGTATAAAAACTGAAATATTTCGAAAAAAAATTAACAGTATTATTAGTTTTTTATAAATGTTTCCTTTACTAAATTTCTCAGATGTTGAGATATTTTTTTACACAAAATCTTTAAGATTCTAATGTTCGGATTCTAAAACAATGATAAAAAAAGTTCTTAAATTCTCAGATCGTATTTTCTTAAGAAAAACTCTCAGATTAAACAATTTCTTATAGAAAATGTCTCCGATTTTTAAACTTTTTTCTATAATCCGAGATTCTGAGGCATTATTTATATAAAAAATTTTCAAATTCTAATGCATCTTTGTTATAAAAAATCTCTGAAATAATGCTCATATTTTTAAGTAATTCTCAAATTTTAAGAACTTGTTCGTATAAAAATATTTTTAGATCATATTTCGTAAAAGAAAATTATCAAATACTAAAAAATTATTAGTTCAAAAAATTTTATGAAGAAATTTTGATACACTTTTCTAAAACTTAAACCCTAGATTTTTTTTTGCATTTTTCGATAGAAAAATTTTACGGTTTTAATGCCATGTTTTAAATATCTTAGATTTTGAAACATTATTATTAAAATATTTACATACATATTTCCCATTTCCTATAGACAAATTTTCAGAACTCTATAGTTTTCTATAGAAAAGTTATAAAACATCTATAAACAATTAATAGATCTTGATAATCTTTTCCTATAGAAAAATTCGCAAATTTAAAAGATTTCTGAGAGAAATTCTAATTCCCAAGAAGTTTTCAATAAAAAAAATTACCTTGGAAATATATTTCCATAAAGAAAACTCAAATTGTGAGACGTTTTTCTTGTAGAAATGTTAGCTGATTCTGAGATTTATTTTCCTAAAAATTTGTGGCAGATTCTGAAATATATTTTTTAAGGAAAAATTCTCAGGTGCTGAGGGATTTTTTCTATAGAAATGTAATAAGAAATTTTTTAAAAAATTTGAGATAATTTTTCTATTAAAAAAATTCTTTCATTCAAAGTCGAATAAGTATAAAAATATTTTTTAAAGGTAAAGTCAGAAATTTTGAAACATTTTTCTATAAAAAAATATACTGTTTCCATAGAAAATAATAAGGAAAGTTATTCGGTTAGAAAATGTCCACGACTCTATTGCCATCTAAGTTTTTCATATTCAATTTCTTTAATTCTGAAACATTTTATCGTAAGGCTATGTGTGCTGATGTAAATGATCAGCACATATATAAATTCCCTAAGAATTTTTTACATTCTAGCATTTTCTTTCTGTCTTTTCTTCCATTTTCCTTTCCTTACCTTTCCCTTTCTTTTTTTTTCTCTTTTCCCCTTTCCTTTTTTTCTTTTTTTCCTTTCTTTTTTTCTTTCGAAATCATTTTGGGGGGGAGAAATCCCATTCTCCCCCCCCCTGGATCCGCGCCTGTATAGAGGTATACTGAACGAAGGGTGGACAATAGGGTGGGTCGATGAAATGCATATTTGCGAATCTCGGTTACTAATAGCAAAAACTCGACGCGCATTTTCGAGCTGATAACGGGAAAAATCATGAAAAAATTTTAGGAGGGTACTTTTAGGCCTCTACAAGCGGTTTTAGTTCGCGGTTTTTGGAAAAAAAATATTTTTTTAATTTTTTAAAAATATTTTAGAAATTAAGTAAAATAATGCATATTACGAAACAATATCCAAAAAAAATTTATCTCGCCAATTTTAGCCCGTGGATGCATTTTTATATCCAGAAAAGTTCGATTTATATATAGAAAAAAAAATATTTTTTATTTCATAATAGCACTCAAATGGTGCATAAGGCCGATTTAAGAACATGAATGATAAAAATTAAAAAATTGCGGCTATTTATAGCAATCCACAAGTGCAAAAAATTGGCGGCTATTTATAACAATCCGCAAGTGCAAAAAATTCGCAAGTACCAAAAAAATTAAAAATTGGAAAAATGGGTTTTTGAAAACGCTTTATTTTACCAAAAATTTTGATACCCATTTTTCCATTTTTTTTAATTTTTTTTGGTACTTGCGAATTTTTTGCACTTGCGAATTGTTATAAATAGCCGCCAATTTGTTTTGTTTTTTTATCATTTTCTTAAAACGCTTTATTTGACCAAAATTTTGATACCCATTTTTATTTTTATACCCTCCAACTAAAGTATGGGGGTATACTCACTTTGTCATTCCGTGTGTAACGCATCAAAATATCGGTCTAGGACCCCATAAAGTTTATATATTTATGATCAGTGATCGATTCTAAGACATTCTAGCGATGTCCGTCCGTCCGTCCGTCCGTCCGTCTGTCCGTCCGTCCGTCTGTCCGTCTGTAGTTAACACGATGCAGTCCAAAATAAAAGAGCTAGACTCCCGACATTTGGCACAAATATGTCTTATATTAATAGGCAGGTTAAGTTCATAAATGAGCAAAATCGGACTAGGGGGAAAAAAGTTCCCCCTTAAAGAACTAAACCAACCTCTGACAAAATACACTTTTTTACATGTTTTTTTTGTATTTTTGTTAAATAAATGAAACAGTTGTTATATTTATCGGGATGGGAAGATGCTGTCAACATCCCCCACTGATCCCCATCACGCCCCCCCCCCAAAAAAAACGCACCTGACAATTTTTTTGTTTTTTACATTTTGGAGGGTATAAAAGATTCGGCACAGCCGAATTTAACACTCTCACTTGTTTTTTTTGAATTTGCGAATTTTTTGCACTTGTGGATTGCTATAAATACCTGCAATTTTTTATTTTTTATCGTTCATGTTATTAAATCGGCATTATGCACCATTTGAGTGCTATTATGAAATAAAAAATATTTTTTTTCATATATATAAATCGAACTTTCCTGGGTATAAAAATGTCCGTCCGTCCGTCTGTCTGTAGATGGCACGATGCAGTCCAAAATAAAAGAGCTAGCCTCCTGCAATTTGGCATGAATATGTCTAATGGTCCTAGGCAGGTTAAGTTCATAAATGGGCAAAATCGGCTCAGGGGGAAAAAGTTCCCCCTTGGAGAACTGAACCAACCTCTGAAAAAATAAATTTTTTTAAAGGTTTTTTTGTTAAATAAATGAAACATTTGTTATATTTATCGGGATGGGAAGGTGCTCTCAACGTCCCCCACTGACCCCATCACCCCCCCCCCCAAAAAAAAACGCCCCTGACAATTTTTTTTTTATTTTTTTTACATTTTGGAGGGTATAAAAGATTCGGCACAGCCGAATTTAACACTCTCACTTGTTTTTTCAAATTAAAAATTTATTGTTTTTCTGTGAAAAATTTGAAAATTTCTTAAAGTATTCTTAATAAATATTAATTTATAAAAAAAAAACTTTTGTTACTATTTCAAAAAAAACAAGTGAGAGTGTTAAATTCGGCTGTGCCGAATCTTTTATACCCTTCAAAATGTAAAAAAAAATAAAAAAAAAATTGTTAGGGGTGTTAGTTTTTGTGGGAGGGGGTCGGGGGGTGATATGGGTCAATGGGGGACGTTGAGAGCACCTTCTCATCCCGTTAAATATAACAAATGTTTCATTTATTTAACAAAAATACAAAAAACATGTAAAAGAAGTGTAATTTTTCAGAGGTTGGTTCAGTTCTTCAAGGGGGAACTTTTTTCCCCCTGAGTTTATTTTTCCCATTTACGAACTTAACCTGCCTAGGACCATAAGACATATTCGGGCCAAATTGCAGGAGGCTAGATGTTTTATTTTGGACTGTATCGTGCCATCTACAGACAGACGGACGGACGGACGGACATTCACTGAATGTCTTTGAATCGATCATGGATCAACAATATGTATACTTTATGGGGTCCCCGACCGATATTTCGATGTGTTACACACGGAATGACAAAGTGAGTATACCCCCACACTGTGGTTGGAGGGTATAAAAAATCAATTTTTTTTTTTAAATTTTCAAAAAATTAAATTAAAATTATATTTTTATACCTTCCACTCTAGTGATGGTGGTCTAGGACCCTATAAAGTATATATATTCATGATCCTCGATTGATTGTAAGACGATCTAGCGATGTCCATCCGTATGTCCGTCTGTCTGTCTGTTGAAAACACGCTTACTTTTGAATGACTACGGAGCCTCCTGAGGTTTGGCATATATGTTGGGCATTTCAATGATCAGGTTGGTATTGCAATCCAGCGAAATCGGTCCGGTAGTTCAAAAGTTATGAGCAAAAGACTGAATTTCTTTTTCTTGAATTTACGAGATAAAAAACACGCTTACTTTTTAAAGGCAATTCTGAGAATGCTTAAGCCTGGAAGTATATTTGTTGTTTCTCTGGCCTGGTTCGTAATGATTTTCAGCCAAATTGGGACAGTGGTTCAAAAGTGGTTAGCAAAACCGTGAATTTCAGATTAGTTTCATCATATATTCATGTGTTTAAAACCCGTTAAACATAAAACAATGGTAAATCACAAGAATATTTTACAAGGTATTTTTTTCAGTCAAAAATATTTTTACTCTAAACAAAAACACACACACGAAAAAAATTTTACACCCAACAAAAAAATGTTACACTCAAAAAAAAAATTTAGTAAATATTTTTTTTTTAATTTACTGAAAAAAAAAAGTTTTTTTACACAATTTTTCCAATCGAAGAAGTTATTTTTTTACATTACTATCACTTAAAAAGTGCATTGTGGAGGGTACACTGAAAAAAATATGGAGTAAACAAATTTGAGTAATCACTTGTTTAAATTTAAAAACAAAAATTGAGTAATTTTTTAATTGATGCAAATAAATAATTTAATAAAAATTTAAGTTTTTTAATTTTTTTTAAACTCTCATAGTTTTTTGAATTCTCGTTTAGTTTATAGTTTTTTGTGTATGTATATGAAAGTTTGAGACATAAATATGTTTGGTAAAGTTTGAAAAAATAAGTTTTTTGTTTTTTTTTTTTGTAAAAAAATTTAAATCTTTTTTAAACTTAAAAAAAATAAATAGATAAATTTTGAGTAAATTTTTAATTGTGTCAATTAAAAACTTACTCAAATATTTTTTCAAACATTTAAAAAATTTTTATTAAAAATTTACTCAAATTTTTTTTCAAACATTTAATAAATTGTTAAAAGAAGGTCGAATAAAAACAAAATTTATCATTTAATAAATTTTTATTAAAAATTTACTCAATACTATTAAATTGTTTACTGGTGCAAAATTGAGTAATTTTTTACTCAATAGTATTAAAAATTTACTCAAATATATTTTTTATTTTTTTCTGTGTATTCATACATAGATTCGGCCAAATCGAATTTAAATTTTTTACTTGTTATTATATTCGTCTGCTGCGAGATTCGAACCTGAGGTACGAAACATCACGTTACACTCATAACAACTATGACTGCGGTCTTCAGCGGTCTTCAGACTATAATATTTGTAGAAATATCTGTCAAAATTTTATGTAAAATCTATGAAAGAGAAATACGGATTGAAAAATGACAAGCGGATTCGTATTCTAATTTTAAGAAATTTCTCTAAAAGAAAGAGAGTAGTTGTAATTGTTTTGATAATATTTTAGATGTGATGGTGTAAATACACAAAGGCTTTTCTAAAAGATTTTTTGACAAGCGGATAAAATTTCATATTATTTAAGATACGTATTTTCTTACGACTCAGTGTAATAGTCTGAAGTAGGCTTTAACGAGATCAACCGTAATATCACTAAAGAAATGTCATGATCAAATTTAAACAAACAATTTTTATAATTTTTCCAGGTATTCCTATTATTTCTTCGTGTCTTTTCTACAGGGTATGCCACTCACTTTTGCTAAGTTAAGACTAATTCTTTCATCTGAAAGTTAATCTCAATTCGACAGGGGTTTGACAAAGTTTTTCGTCAATATACAGATATATCCCCAGTTTTTGTAACACGAACGTCATTCGTCTGCGACGAATTTGCTTGTATTTTGAGTTGTAACAATAAAAAATTCATGCAAATGCGTAGGAGACGAATGATGTTAGTGTTACAGAAACTGAGAGTTAAAGAAAATACTTTGTTTTTCATGTGGTCGAAAAACTAAATTTTATCAGTAGTTTTACTTTTTACTTTATAATCCTTATTTTACAGAAATTAGAAGAGTTTTCCAGATTTAAAAAAATAGTTAAAATTTTTTATGTAACCAAAAAACTAAATTGCATCTGTTATTTTACTAATTGTCCTGTAATTAAATTAACAAAAAAAACTGAGTTTTCTGTTAAAATACAGTTTTCACAAAAATTTTCTCTTGAAAAAGTACACTAAAACACCGAGGATGTCGCATTAAATTGGAGTTAGAAAAAATCCTTAATTTTCAAAAAAAATATTTTACATTTTACAGAGTTTTATTTGCAAAATAAACAAAATTTATTGCAGGTTGGAAAAGTAGGATATTTTTTGCTACCGAGCGGAGTTTTATTTTTGTAAAACTTCCAATTTTTCAATCGCGTTATTTTACAGAATTTCCATTGTAAAATAACAAAATATGTGAATATCGGGAGGGTCACTTGTAAGGGATTAAAAGTAAAAATTGGTCTGATTCCCCAAAAAAATTTTAAATAAGAAAAAAACAATATCATAGCGTTAAAACAGTGTTTTAAATTTTGAATACTTTAAATTTTCTGTTTTATTAAATTTGATTAAATTTTTTTTCATTGCAACAAATTTATTTTAATAGCAGCAAACTACATACATATTGGAACATTAAACATTTATGTTAGATTGACACTAAAAGTTAACGACTCCTTTTAGATCATCAAGAACATACAAAATGGCAACCGAATTTACAAAAAGAATAAAAGGAAAAACTGACGAAATACTTTGCATTTATTCTACTTATTCATTCAACCCAACAAGAATGATTACACATGTTGCCAGTATAAAATAAAATTTTATTCATTTCTACCGAAAAACCATGCAATTTACTTGTGAATAAGAAGAACAAAAAAAAAAAATAAAAAAAAATGGAAATAACTTTAAATTTATATTATACACCCGCGCCAATTTATACAGAAACGCACACTTTTGTTGCCAACTCGGCAACCCATAAAAAACAATGAGAAATGGGCCTCCTAAAAAAAGGCTTTCGTCGTTGTACTCGTACATATTTGAAATTTGTAACTTTTTTTGTCGAACAATGACTGACTGTGCTAACAAACTGGCCACCCTAAATACTCATCATATGATTTTGAAGGGTAATAACATAAAATGAAATTTTTCTTTTTCTTCTTAATGATGGTTATGAATAACCTCCCACGCCTTTCGTAAGAACAACAAAATGTCAGTTTTCAGGCACTAATGAAATGAAGAAATGTGCTTAGAATTTTGATTTTTTCCAAACACCATAATATTCCTTATTTGACTGACTACTTGTTTCAGTTTTCACTATATATTAGGGTGACATATAAAAAAAACTTGTTTTGTTCATAAGAAAGATTAAATGACTTTGATCCTATTGCATTTATATTATGCCAATTTTTCGCAGACGACGTTCTTATAACAGCAATTGGTGAGTAATCGTAATGGTGATCACAAACACAGCGATGAAAGTGTCCCTTTATAATCATCAGACTTTGTCGTAGTGTTTACGGACACTTCAAAGACGCAGACAAGACAGAGTGTCTTCCAGTTACTACCATAACATAGATAAATTAGAACAGAATAGGGATTCATTAACGAGTATGATCAATGATCATTGATAATTGTGGACAGCCTTGCCACTCTCTAAGACTTGGAGATGAAGAACATAAAATCGAACTGTGTGGGTGAATGCATTAGGTTTCTCAACCAAATTCGACATCGCACATCTTCAGTGGTGCGCCCTCCAGGTCATATTGGGGAAGTGAAAAATAAAAAAGATGCAATTGAAGATTGATAAACCCAAGGCGGGTTAAAATTTCAAGGGCCATTATTTAAGAATATAAAAAAAATCTCAAACTACATTTGTTTACCGTGTTAAACCGTTTCATCCCGCCCCTGGAAAGCGCATCTTTAGCAACTTGCATCTGAAATAATTTTAATATGCTAATATGAAAGCCGATAACACAATGACTAGTTATTACCCCAGTCAGAGCTCAACATTGACTTCTCGTAAGTGATAGTAGATATTTACCCCGTTTCTGTAACACAAAACGTCATTCGTATTGTAACAAAAAAAAAAAAAAAATACACGCAAATTCATCGCAGACGAACGACGTTCGTGTTACAGAAACAGGGAGTTAGTTTTCCCTTGGCCATAAGTTGGCCACAAAGAACTGCTGATTTAGCATGTAGGTAGTTCTCTCCACTTCCTGTTGGGCTTTACAACGTTGGTGGAATTTCGTCTAAGTTTATTGTGTTGAAGCGGTGGTAAAACTGATACCATGGACCTAAACCATTAGCTCCAAGTTTCTCTAGTTCATTGGACTTTTCTTTTCCCTTTCAGTAAAGTTACTACCTTATCGACTTCTTAATTATTGTTCCGTGATCGATTCTACCACATTCTTTGAATGTGCGTATGCATGTAGATAACACGAGGAGTCAAAAAAAGTGCTAGAATCCAGAAGTTTGGTATGGTGATAGGCAAGTTGAGTTCGTTAATGGGGAAAATCGGACCAGGGGAAAACATTTTTCCCTTAAAGATATAAAACACCTCTGAAAAACGCAATTTTTCACATGTTTTTGTGTATTTTTGTTAAACATGTTAAGTTTGTGAACAGCTAAAATCGGTCCAGAGTTACAAAATGTTTGACAAATGTCAAAAGTCTCATTATTGGGGACCCCGTTGGCTAGTTGGTAGCGTTCTAGGCTTTGAACGTGGGGGTCGTGGGTTCGATTCCCACCAGAACCCTTTTTTGCTACAATGTGACGACTGTCATTGAAATGAGTAAAATGAGTTGTAAAAAAATAGAACAGAATAAATAAAAATAATTGATCATGTGATCAAAACTATTATTAAATTTCTTTAACATTCCACTTTGACAAGTGAGATTAAAGGACAGTGTAAAATAATGTGCTTTACATTTTTTCTATTCCCACTTTAAGTCTGCAGTCATTTCTGTTAACATCAAAAGTTTGGTCACTGAAAAAATTAACCATATGAACCTTAAAGATGATGCCTTGGTGTTTCTTCAATATATCGAGGCTTCCCTTATTATAAAATGTCAACATTTTTTTTTTACTAATAGCAATGGCGACATTCCGAAACAGCAATAATGGCAATTCATTGTGGGGTACCCTGGCTGTATATTATAAACAGCAATCACAGTATATTAGCAATAGCAATCATTAACCCGTTAAGTTTTGATGGCAGCTGTGAAGCAGTCCTCTCGGCTAAGTTTTCTAAGGTTGTCGCGGTTGGGCAATCGTGTCGCCAGGTGCTTCAAGTTCTTGTGGATTTTCAGCTGGCGTCTAGGGAGTGCTGTCGCCAGGTTTCCTAGCTTGGGGTATTTTCACTACTCATGTCTAGGGAGTGCTGTTACTATGTGCCCTAAATAAGACTATTTTCGCTGCTCCAGTCTGGGGAGTTCTGTTACCAGGTGCCCTAGCCAGGATTATCGTTTCCCACCTCTAGGAGGGCTGTCGCCAGGTGCCCTTGCATGGATTATCTTTCGTTTTTCGCGTCTAGAAATTTCCGTCAGCAGGTATCTAATCTTGGATTATTTTGTTGCCCACGACTAGTAAGCTGCTCTAAGTACTACTATTTTAGCTGCTCTAAGTAAGACCATTTTCGTCTGGGCAGTTCTGCTTCCAGGTTCCCTAGCTAGGATTATCGTTCGTTGCTCGCGTCGAGTAAGGGCCGCCACCAGGTACCTTAGCTTGGATTATTTTTATTTCCCGCCTCTACGTACGGCTGTCGCCAGGTGGCCTTGCATGTATTATCTCTCGTTGCACGCGTCTAGGAGTGATGTTGCCATGTGCCCTAAGTTGGACTATCCCTAGCTAAAATTATAGTTCATTTCTCGCGTCTAGACCGTCAATAAGTGCCTGAGCTTGGATTATTTATGTTGCCCACGTCTATTAAATGTGATCGCCAGGTGCCCTGGAAATTTCTTGTGCCCTTGAATTAGCTTGAATTATTTTTCAGTGCTAGCGTCTAAGGGATGTTGACGGCAGGTGCCCTAACTTGAACTATCCATTCATCGCTGCTCTCATCTAATGAGTGCTGTCGCCAGGTTGCCCTTGCTTGAATTACACTACTGAACATTTTGAAAAAAAAACTTGATGCGACTGGGACGCGACCTTACACAATTAATTTTAATTGTTTTAGTTATCACAATTCTGGTCTCCAAGCTTTTCTATCACAACAAGTTTTTGAGAAAATTGAAGTCAAAGTTTAAAAAAATTGCCGTATTGGGGATTTTTGACAACTATAGCGTATTTACCCGATCGGAAAGTGACTTTAAAATAGGTTGAGGATAAATCTTAAACATTGCTCTTAAGGATACTGAACTCATTTGGTTAGGCAATGATGTCTTATTTAAAAAAAAACGTTTTTTTTCTATACTGAGGAAAATACATCATTAAAAGACAATTGGTGTCCAAAGCAGGGTTGGCAACCGATACCCACCTAGAATAACGGTATTTGGCTATTGTACCGCAACCAATAAAGATATGGACATTTTCAAAAGCGATTGTGAAAGCTGATGAAATTTCTAGTATTTTAAAAGCGTCACTTCGTGTTTCTACCGGTTTGTTTTCGAAATATAGGTCAATACCTTTATAATACCGTTTGAAACGGTATTATAACGGAAACGGAAGCTTCCGTTACTAAACTAATCGGTTGTAAGTTCAGTTGGTGCGCTTCGTAGGGTGCCTTTAATACAAACACCCGCCAGTCTTTGTATGCTTTCCAAACGCTTTCAGTGTTTAAATCTCCAATTAAGTGCCACCTTAAAACTTATACATTCATACATCTTATGAAATGGCAGACATCCAAGCAAATGAAGAAAAATCCCCACAAGTAACATTTAATATAAGAAAATATTCTTTTTAAACGTCAGTCATGTCTTAAGTTAGCAAATCAATTTAATGTCAGTCACAAACGTAGCATTTGTTATAGAAAAAAATAAGAAAAAAACTGAACATTTATATGAAATTTCATCATCAGAAAAAAGAAATCTGCTCGGTACGGTACTCAGAGATAGACATACCTATCATAAGATGGAATCAACATATGCCTTTGGGGGTTGGTTTGTTGGTCGGATCTTTGGTATGAGTATGTAATGATGTACTTTGTTGTCTAGAAAAATGGAATTGGCTGCATCAAAAACACGTCCTATAAACATGAATCCATAGAAGATTTTGAGTAGAGTTTATTTTACATTTGAATACAAAAAAAAATTGATGCGTTGCATGTTCAACAAGGTGGATGGATGTATGGATGGATGGGTGGCATAAGGAGGCAGGAGTAGGATGGTTAAAACGTTTTGTAAGGGTACTGTATGTATATTGTTTTGTTTGTTCACAAAATTCAAATGTATATGTGTAGTCGATGTATTTATGTATGTATATTATGTATTTGTATTGTATATTTTTTTACATTCAAGTTTTATTTTTATGTTACGTTTGTTGTGAGTTTTTGCAATAATATTAAAATGCTTGAACGCAGAAAAAACGCATTACAATAAAATTTTATGTTATGACTTTTTGTATGTAACACCATCTACATCTTCTACTACTACTAAACTCATTGCAGAGGTACTACATGCATGGTAGTATGAGAAGAAAACACGTCAAAATGAAAAAAATAACATCAAACAATATCACATAATATCAACGTATGGTACGTAGCGCAAATGTATTCTCAAGGAATTCAATGAAAAAATACGAGAATCGTTTGGTTAGTTTGGTAAGGAACAATTTTTCTAGTTCTTGAAAGTCTATGGAAGTAAGTTCACTCCTGAAACGTTAATCATTCAATACAGCATCGCAGTATGTTTTTTTAGATTGAGGTGCAACACTTCATAAACTGGCTAATGAGGAAGAGACATATATAATGAAAAGAACTATCCTATATCCAATGTATTAACCAGATCAGGAACGAGTATCCCTCGTAGATTTAACTCCAAAGGTTATTTCTCTTATTACCTACATTCAATCCACCCTAATCATCTTTTTTTGTAGACATCCTGAAAGACCAGAGTGATCATGTAGGTAAGGTAAGGTTGTAAGTGGCTGCTGACATTTTACGTCAACACTCGTAGACTCTAAGGTCCATTGTGAAACTACGGGACTGCAATAGGTTTCCCTACTGGTCCCTGCCGTTAAACCAATTGAATTTTGACATCTGACAAATCAGAGCTCAAATCGTTAAGCTCTCTAGATCCCAGTGCATCAAATCTCTGACCAGAAAGTGTCGGGCAATGGCAGATGAAGTATTCGATAGTTTCCAACTCCTCTTCATCCATGCAACTCCGGCAAAAAAACCGCTCAGCGTGCTTTCCTATAGGACAGTGTACGGTAATTTCAGCAACCACAGTGGAAATATCTTCTCTTGGAAGCGATATCAGCTCACTTGTACGCTTCTGATTAGGAGAAGACCAGATCTGTCATATTGTCTCACACTTCCATCTATTTGCCCATCTCTGATTAGTCTCCGTCGCGGAACAAAGCCGTGGATTTCGCTTGCAAGTTTCTAAAGGCATACCAACACATTCCAAACCTGTAAGATATTTCCCAGTCTTGCAAGCTCATCGGCTTTGCAATTCCCTGGAATTTCTTTGTGCCCTGGGACTCAAATGAGTGATATGTCAAACTGCTAGTCCATCTCAGTTAAAGACGTGCGGCAGTTAAGGGCAGAACTTTTTTTCAGAAACATTATCTCCAGGGACATGACCGCGACTTGACCGAATTGATGTTGTCAGAATTGATGTCGACTGTGGTTGTAGATATGACATTGCAACTCCCTGTGTTGTAGACACGACATTGCAACTCAACCTTTATTTACATCTCTACCTGGCAAATGCTGCAATGATCTGGCAATCTTCGAGCCAGCTCAACCCAAGCTCTTCCGAATACACCCCAAAGCCCACTTATTCGTGCAGCCTAGATCCTTCCTTGAAAATATCTATGGAATCTCCACTACCCGAAATGCCCCTTATCGAAGGCTCCCTGGATGATATCATAGTGGTAAAGTGGCACTCAAAAAGGCTCATAGAGGGAGCACAGTCCACAATTTGTGGTATTGTTAGCTTCATCAAGATCGCAATGGCCAGAATAGCTGCTCCTCCATTTCAGTGTGCTTTCTAAGTCGAATTGCCGACTTAGCCGCATACTGCCTACCCAATATGTCCAATGGCATCAGGTGAAGGTGGATTTTAATGCAACCGCAGGTGTAGTACGAAGAACACCAGAGATGCACATCGACGTCATTCTCTGTGCCTTCGTGATAAAGACACAGTTCCCTTTTATCTCTAAAGCAGGCCACCAGACAATGATTCCATACAGCAGAATTGGACACACCAATGCCTTATAAATCCAATGAACGATATCGATTTCCAATGGCCCTTTTACAGGAATATAAAGCAGTAGTTCCTTTTCTCACCCGTTCCTCAATATTACGCCTAAAATTCAATTTCCTATCTAGAAATACTCCAATATACTTGGCTCCATCTGAGAAAGCGATTTCAGTGCCGTCCAGAGAAATAGGATTAATCTTTTGAATCTTTTTTTTTTTTTTCCTTGAAATCAAGCTCTGTTTTACTTGGATAAACTCCCAGCAAGATGCTGTGGTATCTTGCTTATTTAGACAGATCTTTCAGAGAACCCTGAAGAATGTCCTTCAATATCGGCAGATGATTTCGCTTTACAGCTATCGCGACATAGTCAGGATATGCGACAACATGACAAGTCCTCAGGGAGGACTACTAAACTTTCCGAATCGGAAAAGGGGGACAATGTCGTAAGCTCCGTACGACAATGTCACAACTCAGGTCAGGTTACTCTAGGGAGTTAAACAGTTACCCTTCCAGAGTTAACTCGGACTTCTCTGCCACCTGCCCTCTTTGTAACTGCACTCCATGACACCGTTCACCTTTTCGCGTGCCCGCTCCGGTTAACAACACTGACAACCTTGTCATTATGGACCAGTCGAGGCAGCTCGCTTACTCGAACAGTTTAATTTATCGTAGATAGGGATCAATGAAAAATTTATTTTACATTTTTTTGATTTTAGGCGATATGACCCCAATTTTCTTCAGGTTTTTTTTTTTAATTTTAGAGAAAGCAGATTATATTAACACGTTACGCATCATAGTTAAGCCATCTGTCAAATATAACACTCCCTTGTATCTTCTTTTTGTTGATTTTGAGAGTGCTTTCGACACAATATTCCGCAATTCAATGTGTTCGGCACTGATATGTAAAGGCATTCCCGAGAAAATAGTAAACCTGATTCGTGAACTCTACAAGGATGCTCAGTGTAAGATTTGTTTCAACGGAAATGCGAGTCGATCGTTCTTTCCTAACAATGGTGTAAGACAAGGCTACATCCTCTCTCCAACGATATTCTAAAAACTACTCGATTGTGTCATGAAAAAAAAAACAATAGAGAAGCTTCTTTTGGTATTCGATGGACTTAGGGTTTCTATTCGGGAAAAAATTCCCGGGAAAATTTTTTCTCAAAATCCCGGGATTTTTTCATCGGGAAATTTCGGGAATTTGTCAATAACTGTTTTAAAAAAAATTATTCAAATTACCCATTTTAAATACAATTTTATATGATTTATTGAAATAAAATAAAAAATTGGATTAAATTTAAATTATTGCAGAAAAAATAGTAAGGAAATGCTTCAGGTTGCATAAAAGTATTTTAAACAAACCAGCATTCTAGCCAAAAATTTCACAAAAGTTCCATTTTTTTTTTAAACATAAATATTAAAATTTAAAGACTGATATTTGGGCACGGATGTCTTAAAAAGGTTATTTAACTAATGCGAAAGTTTTTCGAAATGTATCTTTTAAATAAAATTCTTATTATAACTGATCAACATTATTCGAATTTACCAAAAAGCTTTTACAAACACAAAAATTTGAAAAATTATAAGTTCATGAATAAAAAACATTCTGTATGGAGTGAAAATACGCCAAGACAAATACGACAATCCTGATAAAGTACAATACTTTAACAAAAATAGATTTTTGTGAATTTTATACGTTTAAAAAAGAAGTAAATAAAACTGTTTTACAAAAGAAAGACATCTGTGGGTGTTTGAATAAATATATGCTGCCATATTTTGAAAAATAATATTTTTTATACTTATGATAAGATTCAGAATTTGTGTTAACCAAAAAATTCCCGGGAATTCCCGGGAATTAAATTTTTTTAAAACGCTTTCCCGGGAATTGGAAAAGTCCGGGAATTTAGAAACCCTAGATGGGCTGTATCCGAATTCCTTTTTGACATTGACTACGCCGATGACATATGTCTGATGGCCCATCGCTTCCAGGATATTGAAGCAAAACTTATTGTTAGATGTCTTTCCGAAAATGCTAAAAAAAGTTGGATTGAGAATCAACATTAGGAAAACTAAGCTTATGCGTATAGGAACAGATGTAACACAGAATCGCTATTTGTGTTGACGGAAGGTCTTTTACAAGGCACCCACCGATTGTCCTAAAACTTGAATATGGGAATGAGGGGGGGGGGGGGTAAAATAAGAGCTACCTGTTTTTTTAGCTGCCCAATCCCAAATTTAAAAAAGATTTGCCTAATGAAAAAATTATGGCTTTCGGGAAAATCCGTGTAAAAGCAGGAATTTCGCCAAACGAAAAAATACGGGACAGCTTAATTTTGATAGAGATTATTAAATATGATTTAAGTGGTCGTACGTATATACATCTCCATATAAACTACCCCAACGATTACACATGTTTGCCAATAACGAACTTAACGAAGCCGAATTTGGACACGACCGATGCACCATTGGATATATAATATATATATAAGTTCCCCTTGATCCTATAAGGAGCATTGGGCCTCAACAAAAGTTCTTCATTGGGATTTATCTGACGCCATATACTTAATTTCACTCCAGGTTTTACCGGCTTTAGCAACTTCCTTCTATATCTGTCTTCTCCATGTATGTGCAAGACGACCCTTTCTACGGCTTCCTTGAGGGTTCCATTCGATTGCGGTATGGCCTTCAAAAAACCTTTCGACCTGTATAAAATATTCATATATGTAGTTTCTTTTGAAAAAATGGGAAAAATCCTCAAAAAACTAAAAAAATCCAGTTTTTCCCCTCCTCTTTGACCCGCTAAATGTGAGATTGGGCAGCTATAAAAAACAGGTAACTCTTACTTTGATCTCCTCTTTCCTATATGCAAGTTTCAGGACAATCGGTGGGTGCCCTGTAAAAAAAACCTTCCTTGTTATCGTGTACGACGTACTCAAATTATATCTAATTATATCAAATTTGATCTAATAAGATATAATCATATATGTTTAGATCCTCCATTTTTGGGATCAAGTGCACAGAAAAAATTTTCAGATATAAAAATTCAATTACCCATAGTAATCAAAAAATAGAAATGGTTTCAATTACTTTAATGCTCAAATTTTGATTTTATTTTATTTTTCAAAGAAAAACAACAACAAAATAAATACCCACAATTTTTTTCTATATGTGTGACACTAACATCTATACAATAAATAGATGCTAATATCGTGAGAGGGTGTGATGTGTTTCTTTTATTTGTTTTTCTTTTGCTTATTCGTTTTTAAATAACAATAAAGTTCGAAAACATGCAAGTACGGCGATAGTCTGGTGGTAGAGAGTTGTGCTTACGATGCGTTGTAGCGCTGGTTCGATTCCCCGCAGATGCTTGTTTTTTTTTTTTTTTAATAAAACCTAAAACATTTTTTTATATGTATATGTGTGTCTGATTCTATAAATAGATTTACAGAGATGTAAAAACGCTACTTGTTACTTCAGATTCTATAAATAGATTCTTTTTTTTACAGAGATGTTAAAACGAAACTTATTTTTGTATATTTTATTCATTTGTATAATATCAGTAAAGTTCGCTATTAATTTAAGACGGCTGTGGCCTGGTGGTTGTGTCTTGTGCCTTAGACTCCGGCGTCCTTGGTTCAAATCTCACAACATTTTTGTGTAAATTTTTTTTAAATAATAAAATATGAAACTAAAATTAAAAAGTAATCAAATACGGAAAAACGAGTATTTGAAAACAATTCAAATACTCAGCTATTAATTTAGTAATTGGTCCAAGCATTTTCGTGCTCGGTGGAATTTCAAATACTAAAGTAATTGAATCAGCAGTTTTAGTAATTGAAATCAGTTTTCAATTCTTTCTGTGTGATAGACAGTGTTGCCAATTTAGCCATTTTCCGGCTAGATTTAGCTCCTTTTGAACTCGTTTAGCCGGAGAAAAAGGCATTTAGCTCTTAGCCGTTTTTTTTTAGCCATTTTCGAAAATATTTTAGCAGTTTTTAGCCATTTTTGAGTTTTCGGTTAAAAAGTAATTTTTAGTGTGTTTTTTATACTAAAATAGAGAATTAATTGGGTTTTAAGTTTATACAGATCGAGCACAGACTCTAATACTATTTGTTATAAAGGTTTAAGTTGAAAAATGTAAGAGAAAATTTAATTTTTAAAAATTATAGACATTTCTGGTATTCCCAAACCGGTTTCAAACAATATTGTTTTGTGTTTTCATCAGAAGGATTTTAAATGTTGGATTGTTTTGTTAGTAGGTAATTGTTTTTCATATATTTGAGTTTTTATTAACACTAGTCTGGAATGAAATCACGTAAATTTTTGTCATATTCATACCATGAACATTATAATAAATTTTAGACGATCTAGCAATGCCCGTTTCTCTGTCTTTTAAAAATACGCTAACGTCCAAAACTTAACTTGAAGGCTGATTGCTGAATCGTGGCATATATATTTTAGCAATTCTTCTGGTCAGGTTACAGCGAAAACAGTCCCAAGGGTAAAATGTTTCCCCTCGAATTCACGTGTTGAAAAGTTTTTTTAAGCCAAAATAACTGAAAAAGGTTTTTTAATTAAATAAATTTTTTGTAGTCAAAATTTTTATACATATTTTTATAAAAAATTTTAATATAAAATATTTAAATCATTCAAAAAGTGTTTTGAACACTCTTCATTTTACCTAAAATATGCCAAAACAGTAACAAAAGATCTCCTTATTTTAATATATGTATCAAAAACGGTACAAATATGAATTTACATTAGTTTTTCTTAAAAAGTAAAATATATATTTTAGCCTTTTTTAGCCATTTTTTAGCCGTTTTTTCAAAAGGATTTAGCCGTTTTTGATAACCAAGTTCTAGCAACACTGATGATAGATCAATTTATATGTAATTATATTAAAAATTATATGATTATATCAAAACTTTTTTACTCGGGTAGAGACAAATTTCGGATCATTTTGTATCACATTGGGTCCGACTGGATCTAATAAGATTCAATTGGATAATATTTTACATAATTGTATCCACCATGTTTCGGATATAATTGGATAAGTTTCATTTTTACACGTGTACTAAGAAAAATCCGCTTCACCAGCTTCCCTTTGTAATTAACATACAAAGGCTTTGGAGGGAATCGAACCTACAACCTCTGGACTTACTTCCTGAGTATCACGTTACATGTTTATATACTGCAGCCCAATATAAAATAAATAATGGAGTAAAATTATCATGGATTAACGATAAAAGCAGCAATTTATTGTTGAAATTTCTTATTTTAATTTTTCGTCTCTGGCGTTTTCATTACAAATCAATCTAATTATTTATTGCTCCATTTCAGGGATTATGTTGTATACTTGCCGGTTATAATCCCAAAAATTGTTCGAATTATATCCAGCGGCAATTAGTAAAACATTGCCGCTGGATATGTTCTTGCAGCATTTCGGTATATAAAACTTTGTTTTCTTTACATCTGAGGTGTAGGGTATGTTCAGCAACTTTGTAGAAAATAGTATGGCAAACATTTTTGTGAAACATATTAATCCTCTAACTACCTCTCATAACGGTATTTTTTTGTCTCTATTCTAACAACTCGCAAAAAACACCCCGAAAGAGGGAAAGGGTAGGGATGAAATGTTCTACAAAAATTTTGCCAATAAAATTTTACTGTATACCTCAGAACACACCAAAGCCCAAAAATTAACACAAACACCAAAAAAGAGTCAAGTTCTATGTTTTGATTATGAAAAAAAGGATGGACAAATCTTCATGTCGTTAGGCGCGGTATAGGGTTTGATTTTAGAAACATGGTTTCTTTGGGAAATGTTCTTAGAATTTCATGTAGATTTTGTTTTTGCTATACGATTTTTGACAAAAAAAATCGACCCGCCCTAGTGTACGTCCTTCAGTAAACGGTTACAATTCAATATGGCTACGATGCAATTATCAATAGATTTGAATAAAAACGAAAGCCTTTCTTGGTCCAAGTACGAAATTGAAAAAATAGGCCCATGTTTATAAATTGCACCCATATAAACGTCCCTTTTAAATTATAACCGTTTTATGATGGGTATTTTGAAATTAAACTTCCAAAAAAGGATTTTTAAATGTATTTTGTATTCATAAATCATCATTCCAAATTTGAATGGCATCTTATCATTTTAATTACTTCTCCCCTTACAAAGCATCCCTCCGATGCACTCAAAAAAAAAGAATTAACTTAAACTTTGGAAAAATTTTCTTCAAAATAGTTTATAAATTTTTCCACATTTTAGTTAAATTTAACTAAAATTTGGGAAATTTTCCTAACTTTGGGAAAATATTTTAGTTCATGGACTGTTAAATATGCCATAATTTTCCTTAAATAGAATTCCCTAATGCATGGAAGAAATTCTTGCCGCCAAAGAAATTTTCCCTAAATAATTAAAATTTTTTTTTTGTTTTTAAGACGTATTTCTTAAAACAAAATTTAGTTCAAAAAATTCAGTTTTAGGACGTAATTTACTACCAGTTAGTTCATCATGTTTATCTTCTTTAATTTGAGGAAGTTTTTTCCACAAGTTTAGTAAATTTTTCATAACTTGAAATTGATTTGATGATTTATTTTTTTTCATGCTTGCTTGTGTGGTTCACATTTGGTTTATTATTTTAAGTAGAGATGGGCGCGTGAGTGATTTTTGACTCACACTCACTCACGCTCACGACAGGAATTTTTGAATCACGCACACTCACTCACGAGCATATTTTTTCTACTCACACTCACTCACAATCACGTGAGTAAATTTAATACAACTCACACTCACGTGCACTCACGCATGCTTCACTCACACTCACGTTGACTCACACTCACGAAACACTTATTTATACAAAAACAAATTTCAAAAACTAAAATTTAAAAAATCATTCAAAATTTTCAGCAAAATTGAAAGTTCAGCGAAATTTTGCATTTTTTTTTTGTTTTTTTCGGGACGAAATATGAAATTAAGCCATATTTTACAATTTTTTGTTGCTTTTTTTGGTACAAAAGGAAATATGAAGAGAAAATAAATCACGCAAACTCACGCAAAAAAATCGACTCACGCACACTCACTCACGAAAAAATCTTACTCACGCACACTCACTCACGCAATTTTTTTCACCACTCACACTCACTCACAACCACGTGAGTAAAATTGAAATCAGTCACACTCACGCGTGATCACGCGTGAATCACGTGAATCACGCTCTAATCTGCTCATGTGCCCATCTCTAATTTTAAGTATGTATATGAAAAAAAGAGTTTGATCTTGTATAACAAGTAATAAATTTAATGTTTACACATGTATGTGTTAAAGAGAAAATAATGTTTTAATCACAAAAAAAGGCCTTGGCTTTGGCGTGTTTTCCCATAGTCTGGGAACAAACGTCAAAGACAAAGTCTTTGTTGTAATTTAACTTTAAAGACTAATAAAATTTATTACTTGACTATAAAAAACAAACGTTTTTTTATATTTATAATAAAAAATGTACATAATGAGAATTCTGTGTGTATTCACATGCTATTCTATAAAAAATATGAAATTAACTAATTTTTAGGAAAAATGCCCTCATCAGAAATGTGTTTTTTAACTTAAAAATGGGACATTTTTCCCCATCTTCTAGTTCAAATTGGTACTTATTTTTAAGAAAATTAAATTGACTTTTTTAAAAATAAAAAACTGAATTTGTATTTAGTTCGGTTTGAGTCCATATTAATTATTTCTGAGAAATAGTAATTGTTGTACAATGAGAAAATCTGAATAAAATCAAGTGACAACACAGGCTAAGGGAGATGTCTACAGCTTTCGGAAGATGCCACCCTTCCATCATCAGCACTCCTTCGATTTCCACACACTTAATGTGTGTCAGATTAAAATTAGCCATTTAAATGAAACTTTTGAACAAATTGAATATCGGAATAACTTTTATTTATGTTAAATAACCCGTATTCACCATCATTAGTGTTGCATTAATTTGGCAGAAACTTAATCAATCTCAACTTTTAACAGAGTTGTATTGTAAATGGCTAATTTTAATCTGACACACATTAAGCGCCAGTTTACAGAAGGCGAACGCTACACACGAACGAAAATTTTACATGTATTTTGTTGTTGTTACAATAACAAAACACATGCAAAATTTTCGTTCGTGTGTATCGTTCGCCTTCTGTAAACTGGCACTAAGTGTATGGCAATCGAGGGAGTGATGATGGAAGGGTTGCATCTTCCGAAAGCTGTCGACATCTCCACTTAGCCTGTGTTGTCACTTAATTTTTTTTCAGATTTTCTCATTGTACAACAAAAATGATTATTTCTCAGAAATAATTAATATGGACTCAAACCGAAATAAATAAAAATTCTCCTAAGCACAGTTTTTAAAAAATTGAAAACCAAAAACGCAATTTTCTTAGTTCCATATAGGGCTATCCATAGAACCTATTCAGAAATGTACGGTAAACTTGTTTTTTTTCGATGGACATTTGATTTGGAATGCCTCACATTCGATATGGCAGAATTTAACGTTTTTAATTGTTTTTTTGTATCCTTTAAGATACAAATTCGTGTTGCATAGTGTAATTAAAGTAGACTTTACCCTTAAAGAACACAAGAAATCAATTAATTCATATGCGATTCATATTAAATTCATTGAATCAATTTACATAAACAATCAATATTAAAGTTATTTAGTAGGGGCATAAAATATCAACTTCAACAATGTAGTAAAATTTTGTTTCCTTTGTGTTTCTTCTTTTATTTTAGAATTCAATCACTTAAGTGGTGACAAGAAAGCTAAGTCAAGGCAAGAAAAAGTCAAAACAGAAATGTTGTGACTTTGTCGCCATCATCGTCAGCGACATCATGATCGTCAGCATCTTAAACTCCAGCCTCCATCAAAATCCTTATTGTGTTTTTAAGTATTTGGAGTATAATTTCGCTGTTGTTCTTGTTGTTGTTTTTATTTTGTTAAGTTGAGTTATTTATGTGGCATCATCATTATATAAATATGGTCATTTTATTGGTTGGTCACCAAAATGAATGTGAATGAAAGAATAAATTACCCGACAATAAAGTTGTTATTTTATATTGACACATTTAAAGCAGCAATCGCTCGTCAACACAAAGAAACATAAATAAATATACAGTCGAACTCGGTTATAACGAACTCGGTTATAACGAATTCTCGGTTATAACGAACTAATTCTAAAGTCCCGACGTTTTGGCATCAATTTTCACACAAAATACTTCTTTTATAACGAACTCGGCTATAACGAATCCTCGGTTAAAACGAACTACTTATTAAGGTCCCACGAATAAAAGTTCATGTGTATTCACCTTTTTATAACGAACTCCCATAAATATTTCAGAATGTGCGGCAATCATGTTTATCGAACTCACAAAAAGTTGGAAATTTTTGGTTTTTAATATAGTTTTTATGACATTTATTTATATTTTGAATGTTTTCTTCGCAATAAGTAGTTTATTTACAAAAAACATCAAATAAATCAAAATTGGATCTATTTTTTTGGAAATAAAACTAGGTTGATAAAAAAATATACCCCGCTTATAGCGAACTACGCTTATAACGAACTATTTTTACTGGTCCCTCGGAGTTCGTTATAACCGGGTTTGACTGTATATTGGAAAATCGAAAAAAAAACAGGAACAATGTATGTATTAATGTATTGTTTGGAATAAATTATATAAACTTACAAATCTTGATTCTGGAAGGTATTTTAAGTGTGTGATGCTGTTTGGTATAATACGCCTGCATGTTGGCTGCTCTGGCTTTTCCTTATATCATGCAGATTCACTGAAAAAAGCTGACGGAAAAAAATCTTAAATTTAAAAAAAAAAATATCCTTACATAAATTATAAACTTCTAATCTGATTTTCTTACTCTGAGTTTCTGTTACAGAATTATCTCGGATTCTGACTCATTTTTCCTGTTTAAAAAATCTTTGATTATGCAACACTATTTTTTTTTGGAAAACACCGACAAATTAAAATAGACTAGCAGTAGACCAAAACCCTTCAATGGAGTAAAAAAATTTTGCTAAATATTATTTATGGACTGCTGAAATTAAGAATTTTGTTTTCAGAGGCCTTTGGAATTGTTAAGAAAAGGTAAGTTTTTAATAAAAACTGCAGAAGGATAGCTTTTTTCAAAAATATCTAAAAATTTTGTTTATCCTTCTTGAAAAGTTTTTTAATTACACGAGGTTTAGTGAAAAAAGTCCCAAAAAAACGTTATTTGACAATAACTCTTAAAATTTGAGGGTGTCTGGCAGATTAATGGAAATTTTTGTGATCTACTCGACAACCCCACAACCCATACTATGTCACATCAAAAGTATTTTTCCACTGTAGCACAGTTAATCTATTATGAGAATATCATATTAAGAAATATTTTTGGGCCTCGAGCTAGAATAATACTCTAATCAAAAATATCTAAAAATGTTAAAACAAAAAATACTACATAATCATTTTTAATTTTTATTTCCAATATTTTTTTTTTGGAAAAAATAGCAGTATAATTTTTTTAATAAAATTTCTAAAGCCTGATAGTTTTTTCTATAACATGAAAAAAGGAACATGTCAATATCTTTTACTCAATAAAAGTTGTAACATTTTGAGCGAATTCCCTAAACCGCGATTTGCAAAACTCCAAAGCTATGGAGTTGCCACAATTTTCAAAAAAAAAATAATGGTTGATTCATGTGTAGTGTTTGGGGGCCGGAAATTCCCGAGTCTGATTTCCCGATAATTTCCGGGAAAACTCTGAAGGGAATTCCCTATAATTTTTTTAATTTTTCCCAGGAAATCCGGAAATTTTTTTTTTAATTTTATTTTAAACTATCTGGCCCGGTCCGTGTTGCTGGCCCAAATATAACACTGACAAAAGATCAGTGTAATATTTCGTGTCGCTTCAAACATAGCCCTGCAAAAAATGTAATAAATTTCTTGGCTTAGAAAAATTTGTGGGGGTGGTTTTAAAGACCCGATTAGGCAGATAATCATCTTCAAATTATTTTTAAGGAACTAAAAAAAACATTACCATGTCATCGACTTTGTGAACTATACAAATTAGAACTTCTTCAATATCTTTACATACAACATAAAAATAAATTACGCATATCTTTCGTACTTATCGTGAGCTATTGTCTTGAGTTCAAACAAACCTTTATAGTTTTTTCGAATTTTCCATTTTTCCGGTACACTTTTCTCATTTATATTTCCTTAAAAATCTAATTACAACTATAATTAACATAAAAAAAATCGGTCCGGTCATTAGTTGTGGTCGTTAAAATTTGTGTGGTAAGTTAAACTTGTACATATGTTAACAAAAACCAAGGATTTAAAACAATTTGTACCAAGTTTAAGCGGAATCTATTACGAAATATTTTTTTAATAGATCGAATTAGATTAAAAATGAATTTTAGATATATCGAAAATAAGTGGGCGAGGACAATTTTTTTCCGAACAATTATATGGACTAAATATTACGAAAATTAAAAACAAAAAAATTTTCCAAATCGGTCCAGGCGTTCTCAAGTGTTGCAAATTTTAAAGATCTTGAAAAATTTGGGCTCTGAAGTGGGGGCGGACAATAATTTTTTCTGTAAAATCCTTACTTGGACTATAATGATCATTAAAGAAATAATTTACCAAATCAGGCCCGTCGTTCTCCGATTTTAGATGTATTGAAAGAAGTGGGTGTGAACAATTTTTCTTTCCGTAAAAAACTTAGTTGTTCTATTACGGACGTCAACAAATACTACTACTAAGCAAATCGGGCCTGCCGTGGGCGTTAAAAAAAATTATTTCCGTTTTAACCTAAGTTGGACTATGACTATAAAAAAAAGTTTAGTCAAATCGATCCAGCTGTTCTCCGATTTAGATATATCGAAAAAGGAGGCGTAAAAGAGGGCATGATTAATTTGTTTTCCGAAAAAAACCTAAGATGAAAGGCTTCGACACAATGTCGGAGTACTCTGTACTACAGAGTACCATCTCTAAAAATAGAGACTACATCATACAAAAAATATGTAAGTGCGAAAGAGAAAGGAACAAAATCCACTCTCTGGCACAGAGTACTCCGTCATTGTGAATTCAGCTGAACATTAAAAAAAAAAAAAAAAGATGAAAGTTTAAAAAATCGGTCAGTTCTCAAGTGATGCCAACTACCAACGAACTACATTTGATTTTTATTTATATTTTATTGTTCTATATTTTATTTTTCTATAGAGCAAATTTTATGTATATCGAAAAAAAGAGTGGGAGAGCAACTTTTTTTACCGTAAAAACCTTATTTGAATTTAACCAACTCCATTCCATTCAAAAGTGGGCGTAGAAATAGAAATTTGTACTTTCCGAAAAACCTTAGTTGGACTATGACGAACATTAAAAACAAAATTAGACCACTTGATTTATCCATTCCATGATTTAAAATATATATCGGGAAAAGTAAGCGTAAAATAGGCGTGGACAATTTTTCTTTCCTTTCATAGAAAAAAGGGGGCGTGGGAAATTTTACTATCCGTAAAAACCTTAGTTGAAATATGACGAATATTTTCAACAAAAATTAGCCAAAGTGGGCGTGGTCAATTTCTTTTTTCGTAAAAACCAAGGTTGGAATATGATGAAAATTCATTTAAAAAAAAAATGTCAAATCGGTCGAGCCATTCTGAGGTAGATTTTTCTTTAGTAAGAACCTAAATTGGATTACTACGAACATTTTAATAAAAAATTACCCAAATCGGTGCAGCCGTTTTCCGATTTTAGATAAATTAAAAAATGTGGGCGTAAAGGTGGGCGTGGTCAATTTTTCTTTACGTAAAAACATAAGTTGGACTATGTCGAACATTTCAAATAAAAAATTGTCTAAATCGGTCCAGCCGTTCTCAACTGATGCGGTTACCAACGAACGACAATTGATTTTTATTTATATATGTAGATAGAAGATAGATTTTAAATCTTCATATTTTTATCTGCAATGTCGCTTTTACAAGTTTTTTCGCACGATTTACAGTTTCCGATTACAAAAATGATAACAGTTTGTTCAAAAGTCAATTTTGCAAAAAAAAGTATTTTTTTTTAAGTATTGACCAAAGCAGCGGTTACCAACCTATGGTACGCGTATCACTAGGGGGTACGCGAAATTTTAATAATTTTTTTCGCATTTTTTTTTTATTTTTATACCCTCCAACCACAGTATGGGGGTATACTCACTTTGTCATTCCGTTTGTAACGCATCGAAATATCGGTCGGGGACCCCATAAAGTATATATTATTGATCCATGATCGATTCTAAGACATTCTGTGAATGTCCGTCTGTCCGTCCGTCTGTCTGTAGATAACACAATGCAGTCCAAAATAAAACAGCTAGACTCCTTAGTTTGGCACAAATATGTCTAATGTTCATAGGCAGGTTATGTTCGTGAATGGGCAAGATCGGGCCAGAGGGAAAAATTTCCCCCTTGAAGAACTGAACCAACCTCTAAAAAAATACACTTTTTTTTTTTTTTTGTATTTTTGTTAAATAAATAAAACATTTGGTATATTTATTGCGATGGAAAGTTGCTCTAAAAAAAAACGCATCTGACAATTTTTTTTTTAATTTTTTTCACATTTTGGAGGGTATAAGAGATTCGGCACAGCCGAATTTAACACTCTCACTTGTTTTATTTTGCTTAGTAAAAACTTTTAATAATAACACTGTGCTACACCAAACAAATGCAGGGGTTCCCATATAAAAAATCGAGTTGGAAGGAGTCCATATAGTACGGAAACACTCATATTTTTTCTCAAGCTCATCGTTAAGTACTTGGGTTAAAATTTTTATAACCAACGAATGGATTTTCCCGACCACCTTTGAATCTTATGAAACTTAGTTGTCTTTTTGCACCTTACTAAACTAAGATAAACGTAAAATTTTAGGCTTCCAGCTTCTTTAGTTCCTGAGATACGGGCGCGTCAAAAAATGAAAAAATCATTACCATCACATATAAGTGGTCTGCCTTTATAATTTATATATCAAAAAGTTTTTAACTTACATGGTCCAAATTGGTCTTATTTTAAAGGTATTGAGAATAGCTTTTGAACTGCATTTAGTTAAATTTTGTTTCTGAAAGGTCAAAGGTTACTGTCACATGATTTAAAGTTTGGGAAGCTGTATCTCAAAAAATGAAATTTTTAAAATTCTGGAAAAAATATATGCTAATCCTGATAGTATTCTTTGCATTTTGTGCCAAAAATTTTGAGTGAGCTCTTATTAGTTTCAGAAATATTAATAAATATGTGAAATTGTTTGAAAAAATTTTATATTTTTTTCTATATATATTTTTTTTAATTTAGCTGCGTGATATTAAATACATATATTATTTTAGACAAAATAAGTTAAAAGTAAGAAATATTTATTTTATATATATATATTTTACAAACATATGCGATTAATTAATTGCAAATGTTTTTAATTAAAAATTCTTGGTCTTCGGAGTACAGTTTTACTTTAAGTTTTAATTTTCCTTTAGGAGCAAAATAGTGGAATTTTTGTGTTCCTGGTATAGTTCTCAAACCAATAAACCTCTTTTAAGAACTCTTCTTCTGCTTTATAATCTTCCTCTGTTAAAAATACAAAATTACAATTTAAAAGATGTTCACGGCACCACTCATACAATTGAAGCGGGGTAGTAATTTGGTACTGTATTGGACGCTGCAAACTGGCTCGGCGAGCTACTCTCTTTACGGTTCCACCAAGACCATCACTAGGACCTTTTCCATGGCTTATTTTGTAGAAACATTATCATATGGCGATGGAACAAGTGGACTGCAACAGTGTTGTGGATAATTAAATTTTATATAAAATTTTACGCTTACTAAACAATAACTCGCCCAAAAATGTATCACGAAATGCAAAACAAGACTATCCACGGCTGGTCCGAGCCAGCTGTAACCTAAAAGTGCATATTCAAAAAAAAAATAAAATTATTGTATTCGCACTTTTAGGTTACAGCCGGCTCGGCCTAGCCGTGTATCAGCATCTTCCTTTAAGTTTAAAGCCTTAGAAAATATAAAATATAAAAAAGTATTAACTATTTTTTACAATTTTTGCAAAAAAAAAATATTTGTTATTAAAAGAAATAATAAAAAAAACAAGTAAAAAAGTTAAATTCGGCCTTGCCGAATGTAGTGATACCCTCCACAATTTCAAAAAGATTATTACAAAAAACTTTATTTAAAAGGAAATTATGGAGGGAAAAAAAATTTTTTTTGAAAAAAAATTTCCGCGAAAAAAATTTTGGTAAAAAAATTCCGCGATTTTTTTTTTTTTGTCAAAAAATATGTTCGTACTTGTTTAAATACCATTTGGTGTTCAATTATGTTCACATATGCCAACCAGAAGCCGAATTAAAGCATTTTGTATTTTTAGGTTATGTTGAATGTACTGAAATTTTTGAGGTGTGCTTACATTTTCGTTCATAACTTTTGAACCGCTGAACCGATATCGCTCAAATGCAATACCAAACTTCTCGGGAGAACTTCCAATAAATATGTTAAGTTTCAGTCATCTCTGTGCAATATTTTGTCCGCGACAGCATTTTCCACAGACAGACAGACGGACAGACGGACATCGCTAAAATGTCTTAAAATCGATCGGGCATCATGAATATATATACTTTATGGGGTCCCAGATCGATATTTCGATGAGTTACAAACAGAATGACAAACTTATATATACCCTCTATCACTAAGTGGAGGGTATAAAAATTACTAACAACAAGTGGAAAAATTAAGTTCGACTTGGTCGAATCTATGAATACCCTCCACAATGTTATCTCATAGTAATTTTCTAACAAAAATTTCAAAAAATTTCATTACAAATTTTTTATTAAAAATATATTATTTTGAGTAAAACTTTTTTTGATCAATAAAATTTTTTGAGTGTAATTTTTTTTTGACTGTAAGCACTTTTTTGAGTGTGACATTTCATAAAAAAAAAATAATGTATACATTTTTTTTTGAGTGTAACATTTTTTTTAGTGTAACATTTTTTTTTTTTAGTGTAACATTTTTTTTTAGTTTAAATATTTTTTTTAGTGTACAATTTCTTTGAGTAACAAAATTACTTTGTAAAATATTTTTGTTGTTTTATACCTATGTATGTGTAATACAAAAAAAAAAAACTTATTCACATATTTCCCTCCTTTTATTTTACCACCCTGTTCTTTAAAAACCAAAAACAAACTAACATTGAACCACTTCATTTGATTTTTTTCCAAAATACTTACTATACACCGTTACATATAGTTACAAAAACAATAACAAAAAAAAAAAACAAATATTTGCTTGTCTAACAACTAAACTGCACCCCACACAGGAAAACAAACAACAACAAGCTTTAAAAAACTGGTATTTCACCATGCTTCTAAAACTTGTTTAACGAGTTTTCAACAGTTTAAGGTGAAATAAATCTGAAATTCAGAGCATTGCTTATAACTTTTGAACCACTTAACCGAATTTGCTGAAATTCAAAAACAAACAGACATGGGGAACGAGAAATATATATGCTAAGCTTCAGCACCCTCAGAATTGTCTTTCGAAAGTTAGAGTGGTTTTAATCTCGTAAATTCGCAAAACACCCTTGCCGAAATTTACTCTTTTGCTCATAACTTTTGAATCACTGGACCGATTTTGCTGGATTGCAATACCAACCTGACCCGGTAAATGGAGAACATATATGTCAAACTTCAGGAGCCTCCGTTAAGTATTTCAAAAGTTAGCGTGTTTTCAACGGACAGACGGACGGACGGACGGACGGACATCGCTTGATCGACTTAAAATCGATCAAGGATCATGAATATATATACTTTATGGGGTCCTAGACCAATATTTCGATGTGTTACAAACGGAATGACAAACTTATATATACCCTCTATCACTAGAGTGGAGGGTATAAAAAATAGTATACAATTTTTTTAAAATAATTTCACATTATTGTCTATATCTCAGGAACTAATAAGAGCTCACTCAAATTTTTTTGAAAAAAATGCAGAGGAGACTATCAGGATCAACATATATTTTTTTTAGAATTTTAAAAATTTCATTTTTTTAGATATAGCTTTCCAAACTTTAAATCGTGTAATAGTGACCTTTGACCTTTCGCAAAAAAAAATCGCTGAACGTAGTTTTAAAGATATTTTCAATACCTATTAAATGAGACCAATTTCAAGCTTGTACGTTTAAAACTTTTGAAGATATAAGCAATAATAGGAGACCACTTATGTGTGTTTCTGATGAATTTTCTACTTTTCGAAGAGCCATATTTCGGGAACAACAAAAGCTAGATTCCCAAAATTTTTTAATTTACATTAGTTCAGTAATTTAGAACATTCGTGCTAATTTTTGTACAATTCAAAGAGGGTAAGGTCGAAAATTACATTTTTTTTCGTTGATTTAAAATGGAATTACCCACTTCCTAAATTAAAACTTTAAAACTTGTTGCACAATGGATTTTTCTGGTTTTGTGTGAAAGTTGTGAGTTTTACCTCTTAAACAAAACAATAAGTTTGAAAATTGGTTTAAAATTAGCTGAGTTACGGTCCTGAATGAAAAAAACACACTTTTTCAAAAAATTTTCACTATCTTTTTACACCAAGTTGATCGGGAGTCATAATAAAAATATTATTAAAAATTCGAATTCCGCGAAACTCAAATAAATTGAAACGGGGGACGCCTACATTTTTGAATATTTAATTTTTAGGATGTATTCAATAGATGGCATGTAAAAAATTGTAGTTTTGGGTGTTTTATTTAATAAAACTTTGAGAAATTTAAAAAAAAAAATCAATTAAAGTATCCTCCAAAAATATATGGTACATCTTTACAAAAAACTTAGCATTACTCATTAATTTTTTAATCGATTTTTAATTTTTTGATGTTTCGGAAAGTTAATGTACCATACTTTTTACAAAAATACAAAAATAAAAAATTTTTAAATCAACTCAGAGTAAAAAGAAAGTGAAACTTTTTTGGAAAAAGAGTGTTGCCTTTAACTTCAAGGACCGTATTTCAGCCAATTTTATACCGATTCTCAATATTTTTATTTTGTTTAAGAGGTAAGACTTATAGCTTTCAAACAAAGTAGAAAATTTGATAAAAAAAATTAATGAATGCGTAAAAAAGAGAACACCGAATTCGATTTCGTGTAATTCGAAAAAAATCCTTGTAAATTGAAAAATTAAGAAAGACAGAACAGAGGCCTTTATTTAAGAATTTCGGTTTTTCAATACATGAAAAAAAAGACATAACTCAAATTTAAGAAAAAGTTTCTTTGAAAATTTTTCATGAAGTTTCCTAAAATTTAGTTAAATTTAACTAAAAAATTGGAAATTTTTCTTACTATGACCCAGCAAAAAATGTGTTTATAGCACTCCAAACTTCTATTTGGAGTGCTATAAAACTATAACAAATGTAATGAAATACAACAAAAAAACCAAAAAACACAAGGAAAAAACGCAAAGGCATTCTTTTTTACTCCATAAAAAGTTGATATTCAGCTGTTAACTCATTACTTTCCGCGACACTCCCATACAAATGTAAGTAGATATTCAGTAGATAAGAAGTACTCCGAGTTTTCAAACAACTTCCAACTACTTCCCGGAGTACTTCTTATCTACTGAATATCTACTTACATTTGTATGGGAGTGTCGCGGAAGGTAATGAGTTAAGAACTGAATAACTATGAATTCTGGAGTAGAAAAGAATGTTTGTGTGTTTTTGTCTTGTGTTTTTTGTTATTTTTGTTGTATTTCATTACATTTGTTATAGTTTTAAAGCACTCCACTAGGAAGTGGCAATGACTTTTTTTGCAGGGGAGGAACAAATTTAAGTTCATGTACTTATAAATAGTTCATACACTCAAAAAAAAAAAAAAAACTGCAATGTTAGCAAAAAAAGCATGTAAACCTACAAGAAAATTTGTTGATTTTGAACCCACAATTTTTTTGGTAAAGTTAGCAAAAATGATTTGCCAAAAATTAGTTAACTGAAATTTTTATATTTCAACTTAGTTCATACACATTTGAGGACCCCATTGGGTTCGGACCCGATAGGTCCAGACCCCGATGGGCCTAGACCTAGATGGGTTCCTTAAAAATCGTCATAGTTTTTGATCCAAAATTTGTGTCCGTTTCGCTCTACCTTGCTTAGTTTTTGAGATACGTGATTTTAGGGGACAACCGGGGTTTTGAGAATTACAAAACTCGATAATTTCATTATTACTCGGAGAGCTTTTGATTATTTTGCAGTCTTGTTCTACGTGTTGAGAGCTACAAAAATCCTTCAGGACTTTTTGTTGTGTCGGCAATATTTACCGAGATATGAGCATTTTAAAATTTTCGGGAATGCTAACTTTTTTGAATCCAAAGTTAGGACCCATTAGGGTCCACACATGTGAAGAGGACCTGCGATACTATGGTGAGCCCGAGAACCAAAAATGGCCTCCATTTTGCTCCATCTGGCTTAGTTTCCGAGATAGCTCCATTTTAAGTTTTCTGAAAATAGAAAAAAATTTACCTTTTATTTTTGCTAATATTAGCAAAACAGGTTGTAAAAATTTGGTTAACTCAATTTTAAATTTAGCAAAAAAAAACAAGTAGAAAAGTTAAATTCGACTTGGCCGAATCTATGAATACCCTCCACAATGCCCTTTTTAAGTGATAGTAAATTTTCTAACGTGAAAAAAATAACATTTTTGGTTAGAAATATTTTATTTTCTGTTTAAAAACTTTTTTTTATTTTATTTTTAAGTGTAAAATTTTTTTTGAGTGTATTTTTTTTTTGTTTTAGTGTAAAAAAAATTTTTTTTGTTAATTTTTGAAAAAAAAAAGAAAATAATTTACAATTTTTTTTTTTTTGCGTGTAATTTTTTTTTTGAGTGTAAACTTTTTTTTGGTTAGAAATATTTTATTTTCTGTAAAAAAACTTTTTTTTATTAATTTTTGAAAAAAAAAAAAATAATTACTAATTTTTTTTTTGAGTGTACAATTTTTTTTGAGTGTATTTTTTTTTGTTTTAGTGTAAAAAAATTTTTTTTTGGTAATTTTTGAAAAAAATAATTTACCAATTTTTTTTTTTGAGTGTAAAATTTTTTTTGAGTGTAAACTTTTTTTTAAGTGTATTTTTTTTTGGTTTATGTAAAAATATTTTTGTGTGACAAAAATACCTTTTAAAATATTTTTCTGACTTACAAATGTTTTTAAAACATGTTTAACGGGTTTTCAACACGTGAATTTAAGGTGAACTAATCTGAAATTTACGGGTTTGCTAATAACTTTTGAACCGCCAGACCGATTTGGCTGAAATTTAAAACGAACCGTACCAGAGGAACGACAAATATATATGCCACACTTCAGCACCCTCAGAATTGCCGTTGGAAGTTAGCGTGTGTTTTATCTCGTAAATTCCAGAAAAACCCTTGCCGAAATTCACTCATTTGCTTATAACTTTTGAACCACTGGACCGATTTCGCTGGATTGCAATACCAACCTGATCAGGTAAATGTCCAACATATATGCCAAACTTCAGGAGCCTCCGTAAAGTCTTTCAAAAGTTAGCGTGTTTTCAACAGACAGACGGACAGACGGACGGACGGACGGACGGACGGACGGACGGACGGACATCGCTAGATCGTCTTAAAATCGATCGAGGATCATGAATATATATACTTTATGGGGTCCTAGACCAATATTTTGAGGTGTTACAAACGGAATGACAAACTTATATATACCCTCTATCACTAGAGTGGAGGGTATAAAAATAGTTCAAATTTTGTTTAAAATTGCTAATGCTAACTGAAATTATTTTAATAATAGTGTAAAATAGACTTCTTAAATATAAGAAAAAAAGTCTTACTGCCAAAGAAATTTTCCCCAAATCTAAGAAACATATATTTACATACAAAATTTAGTTAAAGTTTAGTTAAAATTTACTACAAATAACTTCACTGCATTTGACTTCTTAGAATTGAAGAAGCGGATTTCTTAGAATTGTTTTAAAAACTTCTAAGAATTTGGGCGGATTACTCAATGAAAAGTTAGCTGCTAACTGCGGATATAACGGAGCCTTATATCAAAATTTGTATGAAAAAGTTAAATTTAACGGAGAGTTTTTTTATAACGAATCATTGAGTAATCCAGCCTAATAGAGTTTAGTTAAAAACTTCTAAGGATTGAGTTAAAACTTCTTAGAATTTAGTTTAAACTTCTTAGAATTAAGTTAAAAGTTTCTTAGAATTTAGTTAAAAACTTAGATTTGTTTTCTTAGAATTTAGTGAAGAATATCTTCGAATTTTGTAAAAACTTTTAGAATTTAGTTAAAACTTCTTAGAATTTGGTTAAAAAAAATCTTAGAATTTAGTTAACTCGTATTTAGTTAAAACTTTTTAAAAATGTAGTTAAAGTTTCTTAGAATCTAAAATTTAAAAATGGCGAATTCACAAGACCCTATTAGACCCCAAATTCCCGTATCTCAAAAACTAAGTAAGGTAGAGCAAAACGAACAAAAATTTAGGATCAAAATCTATGGCGACCCTAAAGGATCTATCGGGTTCCTACCCAATGGGGCCTGGACCCATAGGGTCTGGACCCATAAGGTCTGGATCAATAGGGTCTGGACCCATGGGGTCTGATCCAAACTTCTTAGAATTAAGTTAAAAACTCTTACAATATAGTTAAAAACTCATATTTATCTTCTTAGAATTTAGTTAACAACTTTTTAGTATTCAGTTAAAAATTCTTAGAATTTAGTTAAAACTTTTTAAATTTTGTTAAAAACTCATTTTCTTAGAATTTAGTTAAAAAACTTTGTAAAAACTTTTTAAAATTTAGTTAAAACATCTTAGAATTTTTCTATTTTTTAGTTAAAACTGTTTCCCCTATATGTAAGAAAAATATAAACTAAAACGAATGAAAAAAATCTTTGGAGCGATATCATTCCCACTTTTTCTCAAATTTTAGTTAATTTTCACAGTTTTTAGTTCACTTTTTTTTTTTGAGTGTAACCAAAAATAACCAAAATCGGTGATCCGCCAGTTGAATTTTGCTAATTTTGCTTATGTTTTCATATGCGCTAAAGGTTTTTAATAGGTTACTTTATCAATCACTGCAATATCTGCTGTAGGGTATCAAATGTTTCTGTTTCTCTTTATAAATGTGTTAAAATGTCACATTATTTAGGGACTGCACCTTTTTTAATTGGATTTGAGCATCTGCTAACAAATGTGTGTAATCGGAAATTACAAAAAAAATCTTCCTTCTTAATGTTCCGAAAATATTTTATGCGTAACATGTCACTTAAACATTTTATTAAAGTGTCAACTGGAATACTCATCATAATAAAATCGTCTGTAATAAATGACAAAAATACAAAACTTTTTAAGAATTTTTAAAACATTAAAAACCTCAAATTGAGGTTAGTTTAAAATGATTTTTATTTTGTTTCTTTTTCGATGGCAAGGTAATGAAGATTTTTTTGTTAACACAAGATGACATTTTAAAGTCATCAAAGAAATACTGAATATTCATTAATATTGAGATGATGAAGAAGAAGAAAAGATATCATAAAGTTTAATAAACTACTTAAAACAAAAATAATATTTATACCAAAAAAAAAATAACAATGACCACTAAATGAAGCGACCGATGAATGTCATTAGTTAAAATTTTATGAGTTTTTAACGAAAAATACCAAAAAAAAAGACATTAATAAATATATGAAACCAGTCCGTCGTTGTCACCAGTTAAATATTACTCCTCCATACACCTCCAACTTCAGCATGATCACCACCAATCTTCATCAACATCTACCATCTTGATGATTATAATGATCATGATGATGATCATCATCTTTATTTTGTTGATTGCTAAACTTGTACTAATAAATACTTTTGATAAATGTTAATTTTTTGCCATAAATCAATCAAATAAATTACAATTAAAAAAATACACATCATCATCATCAACGACATCCATATTCAAAATACAACAACAGTTTAACAAAAAAAAAATTATAATGATAATCACTTTTAAACAATATCATACAAAAAAAAAATAAATAAAATATTTATACAAATAACTTTTTTATAATTAAAATAAAAAATCCCAATAAATTAACATAAAATTCATATAAAAAACGAATTCATCTAATTGATCATAATACATGCATACATACATACATTCAACAATACCATCTTTCTTATACATTCAAACAATATAAATGTCACCTAAAGTATTATTTTAGTGGCACACTCTGCTCTTAAAGTATGCGCATTTGGTTAAACAAAATTATTGTCTGTCCATCAAAGAAAAACTTAACTCAAGTAAAAATGTGAATGATAAGTACTGTTCCAAAAAATGGATCGCTAAAATTAGATCAGTTTTAATAGGACGGATACAATGTCATCCGAAAAATGGGTTTATCTAATTATATAAACACATTTTTCGGATGACATTGTCCGATTAAAACTGATCTAATCTTAGCGATCCATTTTTCGGAACAGCCCGAGTAAAAAAGAGTTATATATAGCAGTGACAAATTAGATCCCAAATATGGTGGACACAATTGTTTCAAATATTATCTTCGGCTATCCTACAAGATCTGAACAGATAGTCTTATATATAATATGATACGTAAAATGGGTCTATCTGGTTTTATCAGATTGATCTGGACTGATACAATATAAAATAAATTGAGACTATAAGACATAAATATATATGGTTAGATATTGCTCCACATAAAGAACATATTTTTGTATAAAACATTATATAAAGTGCATATTATTATATATAATGTTATCCAACTTATATGACGTTATAAGGAGCATTATATGATCAGTTATAATGGTTTTAAATTATATTTAATCGTATCAGTTTTCTCCAACTGATATAATTTTATAGACCCAATTCACGTATCACATTATATATAAGTTTATCCCGCTGGATCGTAAAATATACCCGTAGATAAATATTAAAGTAATTGTATCCGCCATATTTGGGATATAATTAGTCATGAACTTTTTTTCTTTTTTTACTAGGGAGTACTGATCTTTCAAGTTTCGGATCAGTACTGATCTTACTCGGATAAGATGTGAAATATAAGAATTTATCTAAATATTTTTACTCGGAAAAGTACACTTGAAATTAATGATTATGAAATTTCTCTAGGAAATGATGCAACGGTTACAACACTCGGTTCGGCTGAAAGACGAGCAGACTGCTCTAATTTTTAAATTCATCAAACTATTGTAGAAGCACACTCAAAAAAATCCATTAACTTAAACTTTGGAAAAATTTTCTTCAAATTAGTTTATAAATTTTCCCACAATTTAGTTAAATTTAACTAAAATTTGGGAAATTTTCCCAGCTTTTAGGAAAAAGTTTTAGTTCATGGACTGTTAAATAGGCCATAATTTTCCTTAAATGGAATTCCCTAATACATGGAAAAAATTCTTGCCGCCAAAGAAATTTTCCCTAAATAAATGAAAAAAAATCTTTATTTTTTAAACATATTTCTTAAAACAAAATTTAGTTCAAAAAATTCAGTTTTAGGACGTAATTTCCTACCAATTAGTTCATCATATTTATCTTCTTTAATTTGAGGAAGTTTTTTCCACAAGTTTAGTAAATTTTTCATAACATGAAATTGTTTAGTTGATTTCTTTTTTTTTTCATGCTTGCTTGTAGTTCACATTTTGTTTATTATTTGTAGTATATGAAAAAGAGAGTTTGGTCTTGTATAGCAAGTAATAAATTTAATGTTTACATTTTTTTCTACACATGTATGTGTTAGGGAAAAAATAATATTTTAATCACAACAAAGTCCTTGGCTTTGGCGTGTTTTCCCATAGTCTGGGAACAAACGTTAAAGACAAAGTCTTTGTTGTAATTTAACTTTAAAAACTAATGAAATTTATTACTTGACCATAAGAATCAAACTTTTTTTTATATTTTAAATAAAAAATGTACATAATGAGAATTCTGTGTGTATTCACATGCTATTCTATAAATAAACCAATAAAAATATGAAATTAACTAATTTTTAGGAAAAATGTCCTCATCAGAATGTTTTTTTAACTAAAAAATGGGAAATTTTTCCCACTTTCTAGTTCAAATTGGTCCTAATTTTTAAGAAAAATATGGACTAAAAAGTAGGAATACATGGCAATGGAGCTAAATCATTATCAATTTTCCTTGGATTTAGTTAATTTTCCCATTTTTTAGTTAGTTTTTTTTCTGAGTGCATCGAAATTTGGTTCAGATTTTCATATTTCAAGATTTTTTAAAATATGAAAATCCGAACCAAATTTCGACACCTCTATAATCGTTTAATCAATTTCATAATTAGAGCAGTCTAATCGCCTATAATCGTTTGATAAGTTTAAAATTTTTTGGATATTCATTTTGAAATTGTTCAAATATTTTTTTTAAATTATTTTTTTTGTATTCTAAGAGGGTCTTTATACACAGCCTTTTTTTGATTGCAATAAAGTCTTGCAACTTTTTTTTGTTGCAAACGGGGGTGAAAAGAAAACGGGGTAGAAAAAAAATCACGATTTCTGTTTTCCTTCTTTTATGCTTCTCACCCCCGATTGCCCTCAAAAAAAAGTTGCAAGACTTTATTGCAAGCAAAAAAGGCTGTGTATAAATACCGCCTAAGAAATAAAAAATTTTGATTTATGTCTTAGTTCTTCAAGGAAAACTTTTGTCCTGTACACAGGGTTGCCAGAATTGTTGGGTACAAAATCGTCAAAAATGTACGATTTTTATAAACAAAATCGTCAAAATCGTCATCCCATTTGCAGAAATCGTCAAAAAATCGTCAAAATAAAAAAGGTATATTTATCGTTGATTAAAGATTCATTCAAGCGATGTCCTCCCGTCTGTTGAAGATATGATGAAGTCCAAACCAAAAGAGCTAAATCCATGCAGATTTGCACAAATACATATATCTTATGGCCATTGGATGGTTCAGTTTGAAAATTGACAAAAACAAGACCAGGGAGAACAAAGTTCCCCTCCGTCTGCCTCCGAAATTTCCTCTTTATATTCTTTATTCACCTTCTTATTTATTTTTATGAAAGAAATGGTCATGCAGTTTGGTAAAATTAATTAGGAAATATATTTTTTTTCCGCCCTTTTCTGAGGACACTTCCATAAAAAACAAAGTGAAAGTGTTAAATTCGGCAGTGCCGAATTATGTATACCCTCCAACGTTTAAAATAAAATATAAAAATTCAGGGGTTTTTTTTTGGAGGGGGGCTTGTCGGGGGTCCTTGGGAACACCTTACCTATGGTAAAAATGCATTTTCAAGCACAAAAATGTTTCATTTGTTTAACAAAAAATACAAAAAAACCTATAAAAAGTTACCTTTTTTCATTGGTTGGTTTACTTCATCAAGGGGGAACTTTTTCCCCCCTGGTCCGATGAAGCCCATTTCCGAACTTAACCAGCCTAAAAACATAAGACATATATGTGCAGGAGTCTAGCACTTTATTTTGAACTGTATCGTGTCTTCCACAGACGGACGGACAGACGGACGGACATCGCTAGTATGTCTTAGAATCGATCACTGATCAATAAAATATATACTTTATGGGGTCCTAGACCGATATTTCGATGCGGAATGACAAAGTGAGTATAACCCCATACTGTAGTTGGAGGGTATAAAAATAATAATGATAAAATTGGGTAAATATAATAAATCAACTTGTTAACATTTATCACGAAAAGAAAGGTTTGTTTACCTCTTGTAGGGAAAAAGAGATTATAACTCTCACTTGTTCCCTTTGTCCCTTTTTGTACAAAAATATTGGCGAATATTTTTTTTAACTATTAATAAGCTAAAAATATTTGTTGAATACTAAAGTTTCATTAAAAAATTTTTAAAAGTACACAAAATTGTCATGTTTTTGTTATTTTTAAAAATCGTCAAATCGTCATTTTGCTATTTTGGGGAGTAAAATCTGGTCAAATCTGGTAACAGTGCCTGTACATTAAAAAAAAACATGTCAAATTACATTCTGCAACAAATTTTGGGTCATCATTTTAAAAAAATAGTTCGAATTTCTTTTTTAAACCCAGCAAAATTTTCTGTTTCAAATAATCGGTTCCAGAACACATCATATTACTCTGCAACCGGTTCTACTTAACATTCCAGAATCAATGATTTTTGTTTTAAATTGTCCCGAAAGCAATCGTTTTTGAGAGAAAGTAGTTTTTTTGAAAAGTAATTTTACATAGAAAATTTTGTTGTGATTACCGTAGAATATATTCAAGAATCTATTGTTATAGAAATCTGTTCAAAAAATTTCCTGGGAAGTTTTAATTTTTAAATTTGTATCAAAGGCGTTTGAAAAACGTCAAAAACAACTGGAATAATTGCACATCAGACTTTAAAAATAGGCTTAAATATCTTTAGAAAAAATTTTATGGCGGTTTTTTTTTTCTTAAAACATATAAAGCGTTATTTTAGTCCTTTTTTCAAAATTAAAACAGAAGTCGTCTCTTTAAGGGTCAAAATGTTCTATAATTACACTACTCTACGGTACCAATGAAATAATTCCTAATAAGTAAAATAAGTTCCAAGAAAAATGAATTAGCTCCTAACTTAAAAAAAAAATAATTTCCAAAGCAAAAATTAAATATGTCCCAATATTTGGGAGTTATTTAAAATCAAAATAATAACTCCCAAAAAAAGGAAAGAATTCCCAATAAAATAAGTGCCAAAAAAAGTGAAATGAGTCCCCATTACAGGGATTATATCGACATGTTCATAGGCCAAAAATTATGAAAAAAATATATACTACCTCTGTCCAATTTATTTTTTTTTGCTTAAAATTTTTTCTGCGTAGCCGGCCTTCGCACAGTGCACAGTGGTAAATTCCAGCCATATATATATATATAACTTCGTTAATTTTCTATGTAAACTTATAAAATGTTGTAGGTAGTAGGTTAATAATATAATAAAGCAATTTCGCGAAATTTTTTTTGGTGTTGTGTCTTAATCGTCAGTATTTCATCCATCTTCTTTTTATGTGTTTTCCACAGCTCAAAAAGCTCTTTATTTGATATAAATGACCCAACTTTAAAAGGCTGTTTTATATTGCATCCTTATTTAAATATAGTGTCGGACAAAATTAAAGCACGCGTGCGGTCCAGCTAGTAACCTTTGGTTCCACCATCGGTTAGCACTTTCTATAGAGAAATCTCAACAAAATCGGTTCAGCCATTTTTGCGTGATTTCGAAACAGACATAACGTTAAGTATAGTACAAAGGGCGTGTCATTTAACGCATTTTTATCGAATCGTGATAGTCTAAAGTTCCATGCTGCATCCTCGATTAGTACTATCTGTGCTGCAAATTTCATTGACATCAGTTTTGCCGTTTTGTGTGATTGCGAAAGAGTGACATTTTATACCCTTTTGCTGAATCGCGCTCTACATATGACCTACAGTTCCCGCTCGGTTCGTTCTATCAGTAGTGACAGATTCGGCTTATTCGGTTTTGCGTGATTTAAAAAAAGACAGATATTACGTTCAGTATAAAACAAAGGGTCGTGACTATTTTTGCCTCTTTGTTCAATTGTGGTCAGTATAGTACAAAGGTCGTTGCAATTTTGATCCTTTTTTCCAATAACGATCTTATATGGCCTACATATGCACTTGGTTAGCACTGTATGTAGTGAAAATGTCAAAAGAATCGGTTCAGCTGTTTTTGCGTGATTGCGAAACAGGCAGACAACGTCCAGTATAGTACAAAGGGGCATGGCATTTTACGACCCTTTTTCCAATCGTAGTATAACATGCCTATAGTTCCGCAATCGGTTAACAATATCAGTGCTGAATTAATTAAAATCGAATCAACAGTTTTTGCGTTATTGCGGAGCATGCAGAAATAACATTAAATTCAATACAAAGGGGCATGGAATTTTACGCCCATTTGTCTGATAATGCTCTAATTTGGCACATAGTTAGTACTCGGATAGTACTGTCTTTGGTTTAAATTTCATCAAAATCGGTCCATCCGTTTTTTATATATAGATGTCATTAGTGGTGCAATGTAAAAATTTGATTTTGCCACGCCCCTCCGCCCACACGCAAAAAAAAATGGAATTTTACGCCCATTTTTCCGATTACGCTCTTTTTTGGCATATAGTTAGTACTCGGATAGTACTATCTTTGGTTTAAATTTCATCAAAATCGGTCCATCCGTTTTTTATATATAGATGTCATTAGTGGTGCAATGTAAAAATTTGATTTTGCCACGCCCCTCCGCCCACATGCAAACAATCAAAAATCTGACCGCACAGTGTTGCTCCCTAGGCTATTCTAAATATTCCCTAAAAATTTCATCAAGATCGGTACAGCCGTTTTCGAGTCCATACGGAACATACATACACACCCACGTACATACATCCATTTTTATATATCTGTGGAGTTTTGACAAAAGCATTTAAATCGACTTAAGTTCTTTTGTCAAAAAAATATTTAGATAGACTTTTTCGGCTACAACAAACACTTTTAACATGATTTTTTTAAAAGATCTCCACAATTTGAAATATCTGCATATCAGATCTCTTTAAAAATATAGAGAAAATCGGCCAGTTCTTGCCATTTCAGCCTCTTAAAAAAAGCTCCAAAAAAACTTTTCAAAAAAAATAAGTGCTTTTGTCAAACGTCCACAGATATATAGATACCCAGCCAGAAATTGCCAACCGTACCAAAGAAAAAGTACTGGCGAAGCAATTTATTTTTTGTATAGCAAGCTCTTTTTGGTAAAGTACTTGGTGTTACCGAATTAAGTACTTTGCAAGTACTTCTTTACCAAACTAAAGGGGGTTTATTTATTTGATTCTACTTTGTGGGTACTGATTCAATGTTATTTTTATCTAATTTTTTAACATTGTAGAGTCCTATTTCTCTTGATGGTGGTGGAAATTTCAAAAATAGCTACATTCAATTAAAATATTGACTTTCAAATAAATATCATCACATTTGTATTTTAGACAGCTTTCTACTTTAAATTTCAGTAACTTTTATTACATTTTCATTGTCGAGTAAACAAATGTTATCTGGATGAATTGGTTTTATTTTAAAACCATTAATGTTTACAAAAGAAAATACAACTTTTGATTTCGAGCTTTCTTTTATATTCCTAGATATTATTTAGAACTTTTATTAAGAGGATGTAGCAATAAATTCGCGAATTTCTCCATTTTTTATGTTTTTGCGAAATTTGCCCCTAAAACTTGCATTTACCATTATGTTGAAAATCGCGAAAAACTTTTTTTTATATGGCAGCATCATTTACGAAATAATTTAAGGGTCCGTCTTTAAGTATATAATGTGGGAACCTTAAACAATTAACTGACCAAAATTGAAAAAACTATTATTTCAGTGTTTGCTTTACAATAAATACACCGTCCGACAGCCAATATTAAACATGAACAGGATGATATACGTACGTGTGAATGTAGAGATAAAATGGAGTAAAACTGCATTTACAGTTTTTCATTTCGTGATCCTGTTTCCATTGGAAACGACTTCAAAGTTTTAAAGAATAACCTTTTTTTAAATATTTTTTAAATATTTGTACTTGTCTTATAGTGTCACTATTGATGGCAAATGAAAGAGGAGAGTTTTATCTAATTTTTCCATTTTTTTTATTTGTCCATATCAGGAAAAAGGATGTAAAAAATGTCCCTTCAAAACTTTATCAAAATATTTTGTTAAAAATTTTAAATGATATTTAAGAAAAAAAATTTGAAGGGACATTACTTACCGCTGTTTTTCCTGATATCTAAAAATATAAAAATTGGAAAATTAGCGAAGATCCTACTCTTTCATTTCACTTGTGGCATCCCAGGAAAAGTACATATATTTAAAAAATATTTTATAAAAACTTAATCCTTTTAAACTTGGAAGTCCTTTTAAAAGGAAACAGGATCACGAAAAACTGTTAATGCAGTTTTACTGCGTTTAGTCTCTAGTTTCAAACGTATATAATCCAGTTCAAGTTCTACAACTTTTTTTCTTTTCGGACGGTGTTATAGTTTTTATTAAGATAAGTTTTGCAAATGAAAACTTTTTTTGGACAAATTTTTGGTCAGTTAATTGCTTAATGTTCCCACATTATATGCTTAAAAATGGACACTTAAATCATCATTAAAATGATTCTGCCATACTAAAAAAAACATTTTTCGCGATTTTTAACATTACGGTCCATATCAAATAGATGTTTTTTGTTCACTATTCGTAGTGTTAGGGATGCCTTTATGATTCACTAAAAGCAAGTTTTTAGAGGTAAATTTCGCGAGAACACCGAAAAATTAAGAAATTCGCGAATTTGAGGGATTAAGATGAAAAGCTTTAAACCAAGGGTCATGTCACAGACTCAATTCCGTTCGGCAGTGGTCACTTTTGTCATGCTGTGTTAATATATAATTTATTTAAAATGAAAAAAATAAAAACAAGACTTCTAATGTACAAATTATTAAATAAAAAAAAATTACATTTTTAATTTTGTAATGGATTATTTTAGTTAAAAAGCTATTTAAAAAAATCTTCGATAATACTTTTCAAAGTACAGGGAAAGCGCTTTTAAAAGTACTTTGCCACTACTAAATGGTGTTATCATTTAGCATCTTAGCAAGTACTAAAAACCCAAAAAAAAGGTACTTTGCCAGTATTAATACCACCTTATTAGGTACTTTGCCAGATCTGGCCCGTATGTATTTTTCTGCCTGGGTATGTGAAATATATATGATTCACATTTGAACATTTTTCACTGGGTGATTTTGAAATTGTATTTTATTTAAGTAAAAACCCTTTTTGGTTAATAACTGTTATAAAAGAAGCGATAAAAAACTAGTAAGATTATCAAATTAGGCTGTTTCGAAGCCTATATACCATCCCACCAACATTTAAGCAAACACAAATATTGACAGGGACATTTTCGGTAAAGAAGGGGAAAGACGCAGTGCAGAGGTGCGGCCTTGTGTAAAAAAACAGAGAGCAACATATTATCAACACAATAATTTTACATAAGAAAAATTTTAGATTTTTTGTTTTAACCGTCAATTTTTATACCCTCCAGCCACAGTATGGGGGTATATACACTTTGTCATTCCGTGTGTAACGCATCGAAATATCGGTATAGGACCCCATAAAGAATATATATTATTGATCAGTGATCCATTCTAAGACATTCTAGCGATGTCCGTAAGTCCGTCTTTCCGTCTGTAGAGGACACGATACAGTCCAAAATAAAAGAGCTAGCCTTTCGAAGTTTAACACGAATATGTCTTCTATTCCTAGGCAGGTTAGGTTCGGATATGGGCAAAATCGGACCAAGGGGAAAAAAGTTCCCCCTTGGAGAACTAAACCAACCTCAGAAAAACGGTATTTTTTGCAGGGTTTTTTGTACTTTTTTTAAGCAAATGCAACATTTTTATGTCAGAGGAAGCTCAAAACCCTGCATGTGGACTCACCGGATAAAAAAAAATAATAAAAAAATTTTACCCGCCCCCCTTTGTGGGCGTGGTTATAAAAAATGTATTTAAATAATGATTAATTGGATTAAATAACACCGCTCAACACTCATTTTTCGGTTTGAATTCTGGTGATCAATTTTAGTAGACTTTGATCTCCTGATTCCAAATCTGTTTTCCAAATTTTTCCATCACGTCCAGATTTTTAGTTATTCACGGTTAAAAATGTGAAAAATTACGACTTTTGCATTATTTGAAAGCCTGCATAGCAGCCATTCAATGGAATACAAATCTGATATAAAGCGCAAAAGTATAATTTGTCTATGGTCTCCAACATAGAAAACAATTTTTTCTAATTACTAGCTGGCCCGGTCCGCGTTGCTGGCCCAAATATAAGATATGTATTATATTTCATCTCGCTTCATATATATAGTCCTGCAAAAAAAAATAATGAATTTCTTGGCTTAGAAAAATTTGTGGACGTAGTTTTAAAGACCCGATTAGTCAGATAATCATCTTCAAATTATATTTTAGGAATTAAAAAAAAATTACCATATCTTCGACTTTGCGAACTGTTCAAAATTTTACTTTCCGAACAATTATATGGACTATTACGAACATTTAAAAAAAAAGTAGCCAAATCGGTCAAGGCTTTCTCAAGTGCTGCAAATTTTAAGCATATTCAAAAATGTTGGCTTTGAAGTGGGGGAGGACAATAAGTATTTCCGTAAAATCCTTACTTGGACTATAATGATCATTAAAGAAATAAATTACCAAAACATGCCAGTCGTTTTCTCCGTAAAAACCTTAGTTGTACTATCACGAACGTCAACAAATACTACTTATAACCAAATCGGCCCTGTCTTTCTACTATTTTAGATATATTGAAATAAAAGTGGGCGTGAACATTTTTTTCCCGTTTAAACAAAAGTTGGACTATGACACACATTAAAAAAATAAAATTTAGTCAAATCGATCAAAGGAGGCGTAAAAGTATGCGTGTTTAATTTTTTGGAAAAAACCTAAGACGAACATTTAAAAAAAAATATTATCCAAATCGGTCAGTTCTCAAGTGATGCGATTACGAACGAACTATGGACATTTGATTTTAACTTATATTTTATTATTCTATATTTTATTTTACCCTACCCCACTCTGTGGAACAGGGTATAATGAGTTTGTGCTGATGTTTGTAACTACCCGAAATATTGGTCCTATACCTACCTTGAAGCATACCGATCGACTCAGAATTACTTTTTAGCGATGTCCGTCCGTCCGTCCGTCTGTCCGTCCATCTATCGGTTTAAGCACGATACAGGTTCCAATTTTCAATCAATTGACTTGAAATTTGAAACTAAAGCATCTTTCGACCCAAGGACAAAGCCTATTGAAATTGGAAAAAATCGGTCCATGTTAGGACCTAGCCCCCATACAAACGCCCCCTTTGGATTAGGCTTAAATGACTAATAACCGTATTATAATAGATATCGCTTTGAAATTTAACAGGTAATTTTATATGCACGAATCATCATTCCAAATTTCAAAGGAATCGGGTCAGTCCTTCTCGAAGTCCTCATACAAACCACCCTCCCGATATTAAAATAATTCCCTCAAAATTCATAAAAAGGGAAATATTTTATAAACATTTTATTTTTGGGTGTTAAACGTGTACCTTATTAACCTAATCACATCGGAATATAATTGGACAATTTTTGGACTTAGCCCCCATAAGGGGATTAGTTATTCAGTTAAATCGGCCTATTGGCAAAAAAATAAACCAATTCCACTTAAATTTGATCTGTGTGAGTTTTCTACACTAAATAAAGATCTAACAAAAGATAGATCCAATCGGTCCATGTTTGGACTTGGGACCCATTTTCCGGAAAACATTGGTGTAGGGTATCATATGGTCGGTCTTGACCGACTATAACTTTCTTACTTGTTTTTCTATAGAGCATATTTTTTTCTTAACGTAAAAACATCATTTGAATTTACCCAACTCGGTCTATCCATTGAAAAGTGGGCGTAGAAATTGAAAATTGTTCTTTCCGAAAAACCTCAGTTGGACTATGACGAACATTAAAAACAAAATTAGACAAATTGATCCAGCCATTCCATGATTGAAAATATATATATCGGGAAAAGTGAGCGTAAAAATTGGCGTTGACAATTGTTCTTTCCTTAAAAATCTTTTGCGGACTATAACCAAATCAGTCTAGCCGTTGTAGTTCTTTCAATACATTGGAAAAAGTGGGCGTGGGAAATTTTACTATCCGTGAAAACCTTAGTTGAATTATGCCTAACATTTTCAACAAAAATTAGCCAAATTTGGCGTGTTCAATTTCTTTATTCGTAAAAACCAACGTTGGAATATGATGAAAATTCATTAAAAAAAAATTTTGTCAAATCGGTCCAGCCATTCTCAGATTATAGATAAATTGAAAAAGTGGGCGTAAAAGTAGGCGTGGTCGATTTCTCTTTCAGTAAAAACTTAAATTGGATAACTATAAACATTTAAACACAAAATTACCATGATCGGTGCAGCCGTTTTCCGATTTTAGATTAATCGAAAAAAGTGGGCGTAAAAGTGGGCGTGGTCAATTTTTCTTTACGTAAAAACCTAAGTTGGACTATGACGAACATTTCAAAGAAAAAATCATCGAAATCGGTTCAGCCGTTCTCAACTGATGCTGTTACCAACGAACGACAATTGATTTTTATTTATATAGATTTGGTTTGGTTGGGTAACACTTGCGTTTAAAAATGATGCTGTTAAAATTACCATTTTTGTAAAAAATGTAAGGTAACCTTAGTTTTTTTTTGATATTTTTCAAAGAAAAACTAAAAAAAATAAATATTTTACAAATTTAAGTTTTCTGTATTATTTTTCGTATAAACCGAAAGATATCTTTAATAGGATTAAAGTCTATAAGAAAGAATGAACTTTTGCCTAAGTTTTGGGCTCATCACAGTAAAGATTGATCATCTGGTTTTTGCTTTAGAGCCTTTTAAAAATTGTGCTTTTTCTAATATTTCCACAGTGTTTTTTAAAATACATGTTTGACAAATAATAGTGCAACAACTTCAACTTTTTTTGATCATATATTTGAAATCGTAGTTCAATTCTACTCTTACGCTTTACATCAAATTTTTATTCCACCCAGTGGCTGCTGTGCAGGCTTTCAAAAAAGGCAAAAATCGCGTTTTTTCGCATTTTCAACAGCAAATAATTAAAATTCTAGACGTGATGAAAAAATTTGGTTCACAGATTTGGAATCAGCGAGTCAAAATCTTTTAAAATTTTATATGCAACTTCAAACCGGAGCCAAAGCCTTCGATTTGTTGAGCGGTGTAATTGGAAGAATCATAATAAATCCATTTGATAAAATCTATCGCAAGTGGATCCAATGTCTCCCACCAAACCCCAAAACCACACCTCCACCAAAAAAGACGCCCCTGCATTTTTTTTACATTTTGGAGGGTAAAAAAGATTCGGCATAGCCGAATTTAACACTCTCACTTGTTTTTATTTATGTTGTTTTTCAATAAATTTTTTTAATGTTTTTAAAAAAAAAAAAAATTATTTTTTTAAGAACATTTTCTTAAAAACAAGACAACCAATTTGAAAATTTTTAGTTTTATTAAAGAATAAATTAGACAAAAATAAAAAAAAAATATCAACAAATAATTTTTGTAAAATTATAAAAATATTTTTTCAAGTCAGCAAACAGAGTCAGTAAAAAACCATTTTTAAAATTTAATGACAGAGAATTTAGTTGAAGTTCCCATTTTAGCAGAAAATTTTTTTAGGTAAATTGCGAATGTGATCATTGGTTGGACCGATTTTCACATAATTTACTTAATTGCGAATATTAAATATATTTTATTTTGTTTTTTTATCTGAAAAAAAAAAATTAAATAAAATAAGTAATATTAAGACAACCGAAACAAAACCGATATAATACCGGTAAAAAATCGAATAACGGTAATGTTTTTTTTTTATTGGTAGCGGTATTTAAAATTTTTTATTTCGGTATTGGTAACGGTAACGGTAGTAATATTAAAGGGGTTTTAATCGGTAACGGTATTGAATGGATAACGGTAGTCAACACAGGTTGAAACTATTTCTGTGCTCTTTTGCATTGCATTAATGCATAAATTGCGGTGGTCAAGAGGCGATATTTTTTTTTAATTACAGAAAGATGAGACCTAACATTCATAACCATATTTACCTGAAATTTACCTAAAATTCACACAATAATATTTTTTTTTTTCAAAAAGGTGGTCATTAGTGTTCGAAAAACCGAACAGAGGATAGAAATGGGTTAATAAAAATTCTAAATACATTTTAGAGATAGTGTGCCTATTATAAATACACTTATACATTAACAAATTAAAATAAATGTTTGAGTATCGATTGTGTTTGCTGCTGCTAATTATGATGATCTTCATTATTATTGTAGGTTTTGCTTTGTCTATTTTATTATTAATGATGATGAACCATAAGTAAGCGCCAAATATAAGCTTGATCAAATTTATAGATCATGTTAAGTTATGTCGGCACTTTCAATAATATCATCACTGATAACTGGTATAACAAATATTTTGTATTTATTAAAGATGTTTTATAAATAAATTTTGAATTTTATATACATTTTTATATTTAAATAACCGTTTTTAATGTGGCTATAAAAGTTTTTTGTGTTTAACATATTAGCAGATGGCCAGTTGTGTGGAAAACAATGAAACAATCAAAAAAAGCTGCTACCAATAATTAAAACAAAAAACAGTTATTTCCCTATAAAAGATTTTGTTTAAATTTAAGTGGAAAGCAAGCATAATTCCAGCGCTATGTTGCAAATGCTGAATTAGGATTGATTTACACCTACTTCTTGATTTTATTTTGAAAAAAATTGTATTGTAGACTCATTTTCAATAAAATTGTGTTTGCATCAACAAACAATTAAATTGTATTGACAAGAAAAATAATTGAAATTTCATTCAACAATACAATTTGTCAATAAAATTAAATTGTTTGTTAATACAACAACGATTTAATTGAAAATGAGCCTACAATACAAGTTGTTTTTCTGTGTAGAACGATATTTATCGTAGCTTTTTTTGACGTTTTCCAAAAGCCTTTAAAAATATATTAAGAACTACAGTGGACCATTAAAAAATTTAAGCTAACAATAAGTTTTCAAAACTATTTAGGGGTTTTGCTCCACTTTTATTGTTTTGGTCTTATCCAAGATTCAAATTCGTGTTGCACAGTGTAATTGAATGGAGGATTAGAGGAATTATTATTTATGGTCAATATCAGGTTGTGCTCAAAGTACAGGAATTTCTTTTTACTTACTACCGCCACTGGTAACAATCTTGACGCTATGCGGGAGCTTACGTGTACATTAGCTGAGTTTCAGTCTGGGTCGTTAAAAGAAGTTCTCTTTTTACGTCAAAGGCAGAAAATCGCGAATGGCATAACCAAAGGTTCCCAATCCCCCCCCCCCCCTATGATGAGTGCACCTATTAATTTTATATCTGCAAGTGGTACGCGGACTTGGTCCGTAAATCCACCCATAGAACCCTCTCACGAGGATTCTGTGGCCGGGGCGCATTATTTGCTGGTTTCACACTTGTCAGCCTCAACTACTGGCCAGGTGGATACCTCAGGCCTGGACGGCGGACATGCTACTGGGGTAGAAAAGCCAAAACCGAACAAGGGAATTAAGATCGTGGGCTGCAGCAATGATAAAGCGCCAAGCTTTCTCAAAACCTGCATCCACGGTCTTGATGACCTTTGGCCTGGGATGAAGGTAGAGGTCGTACCAGTTGATCAGGTTCCTTACCAGGCTGCAGTGAAGGTGTGGATTCCTCCTTCAGTTATAGAGGATGAATCAGTTATAGAGAATGAACCTGTTGATCAGGTTCCTTACCAGGCTACAGTGAAGGTGTGGATTCCTCCTCCAGTTATAGAGGATGAATTTATACTTACGCTGCTTAAACGCCAAAATAATGGGCTTGTTTCTCATGATTGGAGTATCATCAGGGGATGTGTGAGGGACAAGGGAGACGATACGGATCTCTGGCTAAAAATCAGCTCAGTGTCCTTGCGCCTTCTGCGCCTCTCCAAAGGCGAATTGAAATTCGGGACGAAGCGCATTCCAAGTTGGCATTATCAAAGGCCTGGATATTGTGGTTGGTGGAGATGCCAGTGCTCACCACACATTGTGGGGGAGCACTGACATCAACAGGCGAGGTGAGTCCATTTTTGATTACCATTTATCCACTAATTTAGTTATATATAATAAAGGCAATAGTCCAACTTTAGATAACAGAATTAGGGAACAGGTTATCGATATAACTTGGTCACGAATACGGACTCAGTTAGAATTTCCGACAGGAGGGTATCGACTGAATGTTCTTTCTCGGACCACTACTGGATACTCATTAGCATTGACCTCTCAATCGAGAACAGGATCCGGTATAGGAACCCCAAGAAAGCTAACTGTGTTAAAATCCGTAGTCTTGTTAGAGTACTACCGGCCCTGAAATGGATAAACCGGTCAGCATATTGGATTTAGAAAACTCTATAAGTTTAGTGACGAACACCCTTATGGAATATTATCTTAAATCATGTCCAGGGCGCTTTCCTCCGAAGAAGATCCATCAACTATAGTGGACACCGGAACTCAAGCTTCTAAGAACAGAAAGTAGGAGACTCTTCAACAAGGCAAAGAAAGATGACACGACGGAAGACTGGGAGAACTATCGTCTCAGTTTTAATGCTTTCTAAAGGGAAACACGGAAGGCGAAAAGAGAATCCTGATCCATTTTCTGTGGGGAATTGGAGGGACCTACGGAAGAGGCGAGACTCCGTAAAGTTCTTTCCAAAACTCCCAGTGTACCGGGATTTCTTTATAAGCCAGACGGATCCTTTGCAGAAAGCAGTCAGGGAACCATTGAACTTCTGATGGACACCCATTTTCCGGGTTGCAGTGACGAGGTGAAGGTTAGGTTAGGTTGAGAGGTTGACGTAATGTCCACAAGACCAGGACTGCGATCACATAAAACGATAGTTGACTATCGTCGATTTTTGGAGCCTTGTTGCTCCTAAACTCATCGAAATGTTTCCAAATTTTTTAATGTTTCTGGATAAGACAACACTCTTTAATAATTTAATAAAGAAAAACTTTCAAATATCCCTTCAAAACGATATGTATTTTGATGTCGTTTATGCATCGTCTATCGTTTTCGTTTTACATGATTAGCCCCCAGATCCTGATCCATAGTGATATCTCATGAAAAGGGGGGTGTTGAAGGGGGTGGGGAGGGGGGATTGTGGTGGGGTGTTGGGCTTCTCTACATATTAATTCACGTTCTTCCGTCTTCCTGTACCATAGCATGACTATTTAAGTCCACACATGCGTCTCATCAAATTTACTCAGCTTGATATATTTTAACATCTTCCACGGGCTGATCCCTCTTAGTTCCTCCACATTCTGAAAGAAATAAGAGCCAAAACAATTAAATCGAGTGCGAGATAGTGCATGGCACTGACAAAGATAATGGAGTGAATCTTCCACTGTCTCTTCGTCCCCGCACCATCTGCACAAGTCATCCTCAATTAATCTTAACATTTTCAAATAACATTTCAAGCCGGTGTGGCCTGTTATTATACCTACATACTTGACGAGGTGAAAAGAAATATTCCCTCGGGTACACTTTCCCTAACTACAATTCCGGTAAATGAATTCATCAAAACAGTGGTGGATGAACGCAAGATAACGTGGGCGGTTCACTCCTTCAAACCCTACAAATCGGCAGGGCCTGATGGTATATTCCCGGCACTCTTGCAGGAGGCCCTCGGGATAATCATGCCATGGCTACTACGTATCTTTATGGTTAGCTTGGCATCGGGGTATATACCCTCCGAATGGAAGGAAGTAAGTGTGGTCTTTATCCCCAAAGCGGGAATATAAACCGCAATAAAGCAAAGGACTACAGACCTGTCATCGTTTTTATTGAAAACACTGGAAAGACTGGTAGATGTCTATATGAGAAGTACCCTCACATCAGACGATTTCAGCGAGGCCCAACACGCCTATCTTAAAGGTAGGTCTGTTGAAATGGCTTTAAGTGACGTTGTAGGGCTGATTGAGGATACTCTTCATAGAAAAGAGTTTGTTTTGGCATCATTTTTGGACGTGGAAAGTGCGTTCGACAATGTCAAAATATCATTTATTCTTAATGCCCTACAGAATACAGGCACGAACACACAGATTACTTTGTGGACGGGTAACATGCTGAAAAGCAGGACAATTAACTCAAAGATAGGTGATGGTGAGGCGAGGAAAATAGTTACAAGGGGCACTCCACAAGGAGGAGTCATCTCTCCTCTTTTGTGGAATCTTGTAATAAATGAAATCCTCGAGTCACTCAACGAAATCGGTATCAAGGCGGTTGCCGACACTGATGACGTTGTGATCCTAATAAAAGGTAAGTTTTTACCAACGATTAGCGAACTCATGGAATCAGCGCTTAAGATACTCTCATCGTGGGCAAAGGACAACGATCTGGGAGTCAATCCCGCCAAAACCGAACTCGTCTTGTTCACAAAAAAGACTAAGATAGAGAGGTTTGTTTTTCCCAAATTAGATGGAATCACCCTGGAACTATCCAATGAGACGAAATGTGATCCTGGACTCAAAGCTTTCTTGGAAAAGAAACACAGAGGAAAGGATGAAAAAGTCGTTATGTGCTTTTTACATCTGCAGAAGAACTTTCGGGAGAAGGTGGGGTCTAAAACCGTATATTATACACTGGATGTATGGGTACGATAATTATACCAATACTTACCTATGGTGCCCTTGTGTGGTGGAAGCAGTGGATAAGAAATCATATCTCTGCAATCTACAGAAGGTACAACGACTGGCGTGCGTGGGTATCACTGGTGCTATTAGATCAGCACCCAAGGCCGGTCTGGAAGTGATAATAATCATTCAGCCCGTGGATATTTACGTCAAGAGCACAGCAGCCAAATCGGCTCTCAGGTTAAGAGAATCGCAAATGCTTAAGCAACGCTTTTGGGGACACTCGACTATATTAAGTACGGTGGGCGGGACGAAACTGGAACAGAGCACCGACTATATCTTACCACAGACGAACTTTGACAGAACATTCGAAGTCCAAATACCGACTAGGGAAGACTGTTAAACAAAATTATATAGGCTGGGAACCAATCACCAAGACCATTTATTAACATTACATTTAATGATCCTTCTAATCATGATATAAAAACACCATGTGAAACATTTTCTAAACATGAAATATTAAAAAAAAAACATAAGTGAAAACATCTAAAGTACTCTTAAGTATTACAATAAATTTATTTAAACACTTTCACAAAACAATTACGTTTTGTTGTTTGAAACCTTTGAAAATCAATGAGTTTTCTATGCAAAATTTGTTTGTTTTTTTATGTAAAAAGTGCATTGAAGCATATTCTCAAGGGTCGATTTGAAGACCGAAATTGTACAAAAATAACAAAAAAACATAATAAAATAACATTAGTTTTTATTGTTATAGGTATGAAAATTTTTTTAGTTCGATTTATATTTTGTTTTTAATGGAAACTAAACTCTTATCCTTTTTTTTGATTGTTTGGAAACAACTAAACAAAAACATATGAATTCAAATCTCTAAATCGAAATGTTATGAATTCCCACACAAAATTTTTATAAAAATAAAATATTTAGAAAAACGGAATCAATTTTACAAAATATCCCTCAGTTTAGTTTCCCTTGACTTTTTTTAGCCAACAAAAAGGAACAAAATATACATTTTTCGCTTAATAAAATATTGAATTAAGTGTGAGAGTGTGCTAAAGTTGTTGTTAGAAAATAAAAACTAAAATGGTTGCATATGTATGTAAGTTAGGGTGACACTTATTTCCTAGCTGCAGTAATATTTAATCCTTTGAATTTTTACACCCTCCAACCACAGTATGCCCAGAAAGAATTGAAAACTGATTTCAATTACTAAGACTGCTGATTCAATTACTTTAGTATTTGAAATTCCTCCGAGCACGAAAATGCTTGGACCAATTATTAAATTAATAGCTAAGTATTTGAATTATTTTCAAATACTCAGTTTCCGTATTTGATTACTTTTTAATTTTAGTTATATATTTTTTTATTTAAAAAAAATTTACACAAAAATTTTGTGAGATTTAAACCAAGGACGCCGGAGTCTAAAGCATAAGACACAACCACCAGGCCACAGCCGTCTTAAATTAATAGCGAACTTTACTGATATTATACAAATGAATAAAATATACAAAAATAAGTTTCGTTTTAACATCTCTGTAAAAAAAGAATCTTTTTATAGAATCTGAAGCAACAAGAAGCGTTTTAACAACTCTGTAAATCTATTTATAGAGTCAGACACACATATACATTAGGGTGACAGCTATTTTGCAAAACTTCGAATTTGAAGGAGTGCACCCCTAATTTTTATTACATTTGGTCTAAAAATGCTATGCTAAAAATTTCAGCCAAATCGGACAACGTTAACACGAGGCGCATCGAGGTCAAAGGTCAAAAAATAGCCATATTTTGATTAAAAACATTAAATAAATGGTGTTGTTTTTTGAATATATTGTTAAAAAGTGGTACACGAGTTGTTTTTAGTATAAAAAGATAAATTAAAAATTTTTGGGTTTTCAAAAATTAACCCTTGTAAGTCTTTCGGGGTCAAAATGACCCAATTTTCACTAAATGACCCCTAAAACACGAAAATCAGCCCCAATTTTCTAAATATATTGAAATAAACCAATGTAAACCCATATTTATATTCTATTCTATCATAAATACTCAGATATGAAATACTGTCTTTCTAGGATGTCATTCACCCGTTTCACGGTAAGGCCAAAAATATGAATTTTATTTGGCGTGGTTCTCGAAACTGATATTTTGGTTTTTTCAAAATTTTCTTAAACAAAATAAGGAAAAATGCTGAAAAAACCACAGAATCTTATAAAATATATGTTACCATATAAAAAAAAAAATTTTGGGGGATATCCCTCGGATAGTTTGGCATCGATTTAAACTCAGCGGATTTCGAGGAAAATGCCTTTTTTGCCCACAATTTATTCAATATGGAAAAATATTGGTAAATATTTTAAAATTTGACAAAGTCAGGGCCAATAATTATTAAAAACTATGTTGGACATTAACCCTAAACGTTTTAGGAAAATAGAATAATATTAACCCGGTTTTAATTCGGGTCAAAGGTCAAATTTAGGGATATTTGGATTTTTTTTGGAAAAAGGCATCTAAATATGAAATGTTTATTGCGATTTTTTATAAAACTTGGTATAATTATTGTACGAGCTCAGAAAAATAATTATTTAATTTTTTTAAAATTAACCCATAAATGAACACGGGGTCAAAATGGCCCAGCACATTAAAATTTCTTTATATAGATTTTTATATTTTCTTTCGATTTTTATAAAACTTGTTATGATTATGTGCGAGGTCAGAAAACTAATTATTTGATTTTTTAATTAACCCATAAATGAACATGGGGTCAAAATGGCCTAGCACGTTAAAAATTCTTAATAGTAGTATTTTATTAAAATCTAACATTATTGATATAGTTTGATATAATTATTGCAAAAAAAAGAAAGTAAAATACGACATGTTTCTTTAAAAACGTCTGTCGATATAAAAAATTTAACATTTATGTTAACAAAGCTAATTTAATTGAATTCTTGTATTAAAAAACTTCTGTATTTTAAAGCGACTTTTAAGTATGTAACCAAATTGTTCCAATCAGTAATTCCAATTCCGTTTAGTAGGTCAACCATTTCTATTGATAATAAAGATGTTTTTCCAAAACACGCCAGTCGGAACTCTTTAAGAACCGGACAAGTGCACAAGAAGTGTTCAAATGTTTCCATCTCCTTCAGATTGCATAGGCTGCAAAACTTATTATCATCCAGTACCCCGAATGCGTTATAATTTAACATGATGAGACCACAACGAGCTTTGAAAATCCATGTTATTTTGGATGAATTTGTGTTATCTGTTATATAGCTTTGTCCTCTATTGTGATCAAGGTATTTATAAACTCTGGAGCATTGTTCTTGGTTTTGTAAATAGTTTAAATGTTGTTTTTCTTTCATAGTGTTTAAAAGTTCATTATTTTGATTGATCCAGTGCTGTTTTTGAAGTTGTGTAATAGACCATGGTATGTTTAGGTTGTTAGCAACTGTTTTTAGTTCTTTTACCCAAAATAACTCCTTGCGAAGGAGTATCTGTGTAATTTGTAAAGGCAACCGATTGGCGTTATACTGGAACATTACTCTTGTTATATATTGTTGATGTAATTCAAGTGTATACAGATGGTTATTTACAGCCCCGGTTTCCAACATTAGTGCGTAGTTAGGTGTAAAGCTCGGAAGATTTAAAATTCTTTTCATAAAGAAGCGTTGTAAAGTATCAACCTCATCGAAATGCCCGTAACCCCACACTTGTGCCGCATATGATTGTATGGATCTGCATACCGCCAAAAACAGATTCCATTTTTGCCTCAGGTTTATTTGTTTATTTTTGATAAAGTTTGTCCATGTACAATTTATGGCATTTCTTGCTTGTACGTTTCTATTACCAACATGTTTAGTAAATTTCATTTTTGGGGTCAAAATTACCCCAAGATAATTATATTCGTTGGTAATAATTATGTCTTCTCCGTTAAACTGCCATTTTTCTGTTCTTTTAAGTCTTCCGCCATTTCTAAAAACCATTATTTGTGATTTGTTTAGATTTACTTCAAGATCCCATAATTTACAGTAATCTTCTAGTTTTAAAATCATTTTCTGAAGAACATTTATGTTGTCAGCTAGGATGACTATATCGTCAGCATACATAAGAAGACGGATATTAAGATTTTCAACTCGTAGACCGCCACCAAGACACTCATGAAGATCGTTTATATAAAGTGAAAACAAAAGCGGGGAAAGCAAGCATCCTTGTTTTACGCCTGAGTTAGTGTTAAAATAGTCTGATAATTCTTCCCCGTTCCATATTGCTGATTTTGTGTTACCATAGATTGCTTCTAATAGTTTTACAAATTTATACGATATGCCCATTGAATACAATTTATATATTAAAGATTTTCTAGCTACCTTATCGAATGCGGCCTTGAAATCGACAAAAAATGCATACACCTTCTTTTTCTCGAAAAACTTTATATGTACAATGCCTGCAAGGTTGTATATATTGTCGACCGTCGAGTACTTTTTCCTAAATCCAGCCTGGTACTCCGTTAAAATATGATTTCTCTCCACCCATTCACATAATCTATTGTTAAGAATACCCATGAATACTTTTGCCACACAATTCATAAAAGAAATGCCCCTATAATTTCCTGGTATATTAGGATCACCCTTTTTATATATGGGAAAAACAACTGTCTTGCAAAAAACTTCATCAATTTCACCATCACTATACATTTTATTATATGCGTTTACTAGTTGTTTCTGGAAATCATCAGTGGCATTTATTATAAATTCATACGGAATACCATCTTCCCCAGGAGCTTTGTTTGACTTAATATTTTTTAATACAGTTTTGAGTTCATCGAGTGTAATAATTAAATCAAGTTTATCATCCTTTATTAGCATTGGTGCATACAAAAATTCTTGTGAGCTTTGTGGTGGGTTTAGAAGATCAGCGACCCAGTTGGCAACGTCCTCGAGCCATCCTCAGTGACGGAGCGATGACATGTCAGAGTCACACCTGACATCCACAAGACATCTCTATGTACTGGGTTGAGGACAGTTTCATACAAATTTTCAAAATGTCCTCACTCAAAGTCAGCAGTGGTCAGGGCTGACCTTCTGGGGACATTTCACCTAAGACTTCCTTGGGGAAATGTCTGACATAGGTCATGCGAAAATACAAAAAATTTTCGTATTTCCTTTAGTTTTTACTTTTATCCATTTTCCTTTATAAATTATCTTTCTCATATTTAGAAAAAACTTTTCGCCTTTTTTAGTCCCAACTGGATTTGAACCTGGAACCTCCAGTTTACTATTCCCACACCTAACCACTTGTTCCAAACTTTATTTTTAAAATTGTTTGTCTATTTATTACTTTTATTCTACTTGTTAGATTTTGATTTTATTTTAATTAAGTCGATAATATTGCCATCTTTTTCTTGGAAATTGAAGAGTTGCCCAGATTTAAAATTCTAATTTAATATACTGCTATTCAGAAGACATTTCCTTTTAGACGTCTTAGAGGAATTGTCCACACTCTTAAAGCAAACATTCAGTGCTGACAATGTTAGGACATGTCATCAAGGATTGCCTATGATTTGTCAGAACCTGAAGACATTTCCTCAAGGAATCACTGTCGAAATTTCCTCAGTGACACATTTTCCAACTGGGGAAGTATTCTTTAAACTCAAACGATGATACACTCAGTCCAATTTGGTTATTTTGTCCACGTATTTCTCTCGCAAACTTCCACCACTGCTTACTATCATTTATAGTGTTTAATCTGTTTGAAAGCTGCTGAAAATAATTTTCTTTACTTTCCTTGCAAATTGCCTTATATTTAGCTTGCTTTTCTAAATAAGTTTCCTTGTTTTTGACCGTTTTCATTGACCTATATTTATTTAAGTGTATCATAACATTGTTTCTGGCATTATTGCATTTATAATTATACCACTTGTTTTTTGGTTCAAATTTTTTATGATTTGGCAGTACTGCAGATTTTTTAATAACTTCAGATAACTCTTTTATGCTTAGATTTTGTTGGTGATTTAAATTCGAGTTAAGATTTGTTTGGTATCTTATCAGTTCATTATTGTTCCATAAAAGTTTAGGTAGAAAGTTCATGTTTTTAACAGTATTATAACAATCAAAATTTAGTGTTAATTTTATGGGTAAATGATCGGACCATACCTTATCTTCAACATTAAATTGTTCCACAAACTGTAAAGCTTCACCATGCATTGCACAAACGTCATTAACAGACTCCCCTATAGTGCTAATATACGTTAATGATCCATCTTCATCTCCTTTTGTTTGACCGTTAAGAATTATTAAGTTTTCATCTACACAAAATTTCATAAATTGACGACCTTTATTATTACAATCCATATCTTTTGATTTTCTTTTATCTCTTCCTGCTTTAAACAACTGCCAGTATTGGTCGTTAATATCTTGTTGGAGATTTCCAATTCGAATATTAAGATCACCAATAATAATTGGATTTATAATATCGTTTTCATCAAAAAAATTTTTAACTATATTAAATTCGTTACTCCAGTCACTTCCTCTTAGATAAAGTGGGATAAATGTAAGCTTAATGTGATTAATATTAAGTTTGGCAGATTTTAACGTCCCTTCATTATTTACTTCAATATTAACACCAATATCTTTTAAACAATTTTTGTATCCATACAAACAACCTCCACTTGCTCTACCAAAACGATTATTTTTAACTGCTGGCACAGAGTATAGTCTGAAACCTTTGAAGTATTTTTTAATAGATTCAGTTTTTTCCTCTATTAAGTGTGTTTCTATAAGAAAGAAAATATCTGCTTGCATTATATAATTAAAAAAAGAAGGCGAATCTCGTTTGTTTTCAATACCATTTATGTTATAAGATAATACATTTAAATTTTGATTTTTTATATCCTTGTTAACACTTTCAGTTACAATTTTTTTCTGTCGACAGACAGTTTTTAGTTTTTTGAATAAAAATTTTGCAATAAAGTTTCATAATTAATATCTAAGTTCTCCATATCCTCTTCGTATAAACCTTTAAGAGCTTCACGTCCATCTATTTTGTCGCAAACCAATTTGTTTTCAGCGTTCCAAACAAACCATTTATCATTAACTTTGAGCCTATCATCTCTAACCACAATTTTATGCTTTTTGCTAATATTCGATATGTTTTTTTTCAATTGCAAGAAAGCCTTTTTCTTTTCTTGTTTTAATGGCAGTATATCTCTCTCAATTGAAATTTTCGTTCCAGACAACTTTTTTGTGTTTTTGAACACTTTTGCAACCTCAGCACTAGTTTCTAACTCAACAATAACGTTTTCAAAAATTTTTCTAGCTGAAATAATACCAATATCGATTTTTAGAATGTCAGAGCAAACACATCGAACTGCCTTTTTGGGATTACTATCTTTTGTTACTCCTTTAAAAATAAGTTTTTTATTGCATGTTTGCTTTTCAAGCCACAAAACATTTTTTCTATCTACTTGCTTTTCCTTTTTTAAAATAGCTATTTCTTCTTTAAGTTCTACGTTTTCTTTTCTTAGAGATACTATTTCAGTATTGACTGCTCCTATTTCTTGTTTTATTTCTTCCATATCCGCCTTGGTAGATAGATTTTTTATTTTCTCATCTAAGCTTAAAGTGATTGTTTCCTTTATCACATTCATCAGATCAGTTATTTTCATGCTACCAACTAAATCTGTTTCCATATCTGGCGATAGCTCGATATTTTTTCGCTTTGCTTGCTGGGATGTATTTTGGTTTGGTGTTGACATATTTATGTCTTGTTATTATTTTTATGCGACGTCTGAAAAAATAATTATTTGATTTTCATTGATCATTTATGAGTTAATTAACAAAAATTTCTGACCTCGAACAACGGTTATACCAAGGTTTATCGAAATCGAAAAAAAAAATCATTAAGCATTTTTAACGTGCCCCCATGTTCATTTATGGGTTAATTAAAAAAATCAAATAATTAGTTTTCTGACCTTGCACAATGTTTATACCAAGTTTTATAGAAATAAAAAAAAATATATATTAAGAATTTTTACGTGCTGGGTCATTTTGACCCCTTGTTCGTTTATGGGTTAATTTAAGACAATCAAATAATTATTTTTTCAGACGTCGCATAAAAATTATAACAAGTTTTATAGAAATAGAAAAAAAAATAAAAAAATATATTAAGAATTTTTAACGTGCTGGGCCATTTTGACCCCATGTTCATTTATGGGTTAATTAAAAAATCAAATAATTAGTTTTCTGACCTCGCACATAATCATAACAAGTTTTATAAAAATCGAAAGAAAAAATAAAAAACGAAAGAAAATATAAAAATCTATATAAAGAAATTTTAATGTGCTGGACCCCATGTTCATTCATGGGTTAATTTTAAAAAAATTAAATAATTTTTTTTCTGAGCTCGTACAATAATTATACCAAGTTTTATAAAAAATCGCAATAAACATTTCATATTTAGATGCCTTTTTCCAAAAAAAATCCAAATATCCCTAAATTTGACCTTTGACCCGAATAAAAACCGGGTTAATATTATTCTATTTTCCTAAAACGTTAAGGGTTAATGTCTAACATAGTTTTTAATAATTAATGGCCCTGACTTTGTCAAATTTTAAAATATTTACCAAATTTTTTCCATATTGAATAAATTGTAGGCAAAAAAGGCATTTTCCTCGAAATCCGCCGAGTTTAAATCGATGCCCCCGCCAAACTATACGAGGGATATCCCCCAAAAATTTTTTTTTTATATGTTAACATATATTTTATAAGATTCTGTGGTTTTTTCAGCATTTTTCCTAATTTTGTTTAAGAAAATTTTGAAAAAACCAAAATATCAGTTATGAGAACCACGGCAAATAAAATGCATATTTTTGGCCTTACCGTGAAACGGGTGAATGCCATCCTAGAAAGACAGTATTTCATATCTGAGTATTTGTGATAGAATAGAATATAAATATGGGTTTACATTGGTTTATTTCAATAAATTTAGAAAATTGGGGCTGATTTTCGTGGTTTAGGGGTCATTTTGTGAAAATTGGGTCATTTTGACCCCGAAAGACTTACAAGGGTTAATTTTTGAAAACCCAAAAATTTTTAATTTATCTTCTTATACTAAAAACAACTCGTGTTCCACTTTTTAACAATATATTCAAAAAACAACACCATTTATTTAATGTTTTTAATCAAAATATGGCTATTTTTTTACTTTTGACCTTTGACCTCGATGCGCCTCGTGTTAACGTTGTCCGATTTAGCTGAAATTTTTAGCATAGCATTTTTAGACCAAATGTAATAAAAATTAGGGGTGCACTCCTTCAAATTCGAAGTTTTGCAAAATAGCTGCCACCCTAATACACATATAAAAACAATGTTTTAGGTTTTATTAAAAAAAAAAATCAAGCATCTGTGGGGAATCGAACCAACGCTACAACGCATTTTAAGCACAAAACTATACCACCAGGCTATCGCCGTACTTGCATGTTTTCGAACTTTATTGTTATTTAAAAACGAATAAGCCAAAAGAAAAACAAATATATCAAAAACTTCACACACTCTCACGATATTAGCATTTATTTATTGTATACACCATTTATAGATGTTATTCGAAAAAGATCAATTGTAATTCGAAGATTTTATTTGTAATTCGAAGATTCCATTTGTAATTCGAAGATTCCATTTGTAATTCGAAGATTCCATTTGTAATTCGAAGATTCCATTTGTAATTTGAATACTCCAATTGTAATTCGAAGATTCCATTTGTAATTCGAAGATTCCAATTGTAATTCGAAAAAGATCAATTGTAATTCGAAAAAGATCAATTGTAATTCGAAAAAGATCAATTGTAATTCGTAAAAGATTAATTGTAATTCGTAAAAGATCAATTGTAATTCGAAGATTCCAATTGTAATTCGAAAAATATCAATGGAAATACAGTTGATATTTTTCGAATTACAATTGGAATGTTCGAATTACAATTGATCTTTTACGAATTACAATTGATCTTTTTCGAATTACAATTGATCTTTTTCGAATTACAATTGATCTTTTTCGAATTACAATTGGAATCTTCGAATTACAATTGGAATCTTCGAATTACAAATGGAATTTTCGAATCACAATTGGAGTATTCGAATTACAAATGGAATCTCCGAATTACAAATGGAATCTTCGAATCTGTAAATGGTGTAGAAAACAAATTGTGTGTATTTATTTTGTTTTTGTTTTTCTTTGAAAAATAAAAATAAATCAAAATTTGAGCATTAAAGTAATTGAAACCATTTCTAATTTTTGATTACTATGGGTAATTGAATTTTTATAGCTGAAAATTTTTTCTCTGTGGGGGTATACTCACTTTGTTATTCCGTGTGTAACGCATCGAAATATCGGTCTAGGACCCCATAAAGTATATATTTTATTGATCAGTGATCGATTCTAAGACATTCTAGCAATGCCCGTCCGTCCGTCTGTCCGTCTGTAAAGGACACGATACAGTCCAAAATAAAAAAGCTAGACTTCCGAAGTTTGGCACGAATATGTCTTATATTCCTAGGCAGGTTAAGTTCGGAAACGGGCAAAATCGAACCAAGGGGAAAAATTTCCCCCTTGGAGAACTAAATCAACCTTAGAAAAACCACATTTTTTGCAGGGTTTTTTGTACTTTTGCTAAGCAAATGCAACATTCTTATCTAAGAAGAAGTAAAACTCTCACTTGTTTTTATTAAAAAATGTTCTCATAGTAACCATGACGGAATGATTGATATCATAAAGAAGACCCTTTTTAGTCAAATACCCCTTTAATATACCAATTTTTAGTTGTGTCTAATATTGCGAAAAAATATTTAACAAATGACAGTGTTTAATTCGGCTGTGATGAATCTTTTATACCCTTCAACATATTAAGATAATAAAACAAGTAAACGAATTATAGTCTGTACAGACCGACCACATAATACCCTGCATCAGTGTTTTCCGGAAAATGGGTCCCATGTCCAAACATGGACCGATTCGATATATCTTTTGTTAGATCTGAAATTAGTTTAGAAAGCACACACACAACATTTGAGTGAAGTTGGCGTACTTGTGTTGCCAATAGACCGATTTTACTGAATATCAGGAGAAATTTTTATATGGGTCTAAGTCCAAAAATGATATTTTATATTCAGAATTGATTAGGCCAACCAAGTACATCTACAAACAAAATTTGTATCAGATATATCCTATTTGCATAAATTTTAAGAAATTTAGGTGAATAACGAGATGGATTTGTATGGGGACTACAAGAAGAACTGGTCCGATTCCTTTAAAATTTAGAATGATGGTTTGTAAAAAAAAATATATTAACCCGCCAAGTTTCAAAATGATACCTATTATAATACTGGTAATAGAGTCGTATGAAAGGGAGCTAGGTTTAAACATGGACCGATTTATTCCAATTTTAGTAGGCTTCGTCCTTGGGTCATTATTGGCCCTAATTAGTCGTTTTGTTTAAAATCCTGAAGATGTTTCCCGTAGGGTTACAAATATGTAAAATTTATTAAAAACTAAGGGTTGAGCTTAATTATTCGTTTACTTATTGAAATATTTCATTTGTAAAAAAAAAATATTAAAAAAGAACTTAATTTTTTTTTTCAGAAGTTGGTGGAACTTTTTCACCCAGGTCCGATTTTGCCCATTTACTAATTAAAACTCAATGCAGTCAAAAATAAAAGAGCTTGACTCCTGAAGTTTGCCACAAATATGTCTTATGGTCATAGGTTGGTTTATTTCGGAGACGGGCAAAATCGGCCAAGGCGGACAAACTTCCCCCTTGAGCAACTAAACCAACCTCTAAAAAAACGCCATATTTTACAGGTTGTATTATACTTTTTTTAAACAATTAAAACATTTAAATGTCCAAAGAAGTTATAAGTGCTGCACTTTGACCCCGGGGATTAGAAAATTTGTGTTTTGGTCCGTCTCCTTTTGTTGGCGAGGATACTAAAAATTATTGAAATAATGATCAAAATTTATTAATATACACCATTTCTAATTGTATTTCAGAAATTATCTGTTGTATTTCAGAATTTATCAATTGTATTTCAGAAATTATCAATTGTATTTTAGAAGTTATCAATTGTATTTTAGAACTTATGAATTGTATTTCAGATATTATCAATTGAATAGTTCATGCGAATAAGGACGAATAGACCACTTTTTCGCAAACACGTTTTTTTGCATAAATGCATTTTATTAGCAGAGCCCTACAATCCTATGCAGAAATTTTGGGGAAATTTTGACTTTTAAGGCTAAAAAAATTACTTTGAAAGTACAATAATTCGTATATTTTTATATTTTTGTTTAAATTGGGAGTAAACTAACGCACAATTTTGATTAAATACAACACAAAAACATACAAAAATTTTACTTTCGGTAACAATGTGTTAAAAGAACATTACGAGGAACAAACCACACTTATTATATTGGCAAAAAATTTTACCGTTCTTGAGTTATAAGACTTTAAAGTGTGGAAAGCAAAAAGGGCGAATATCCATCCTTAACAAAATATTATATAAAAATTATTTAGCTGCGTGCTTAAAATTGATATTAGCTAAAATTTGAAATTGTACACAAAAAAAAAAACAATCTTAGCACATACAAACATTTAGTGTTAATACTGCATCCAATGTCAGGAATAAAAAACAAAAATTTGTTCATGTCCTTTTATGTTACGTCGTAATATGCAGTCAAGGCAGTGGCGGGTACAGCTTTTGGGTTTGGGGGGGGAAATATTTTTTTTTTTTATTTCGAAAAAAAAAATTATTAATTTACCTATGTTGACGATCTAAAAAAGGGATACGTTTTTTTTTCAAAAAAGTGATGTCGAGACATTTTTCGTGAAAAAAACTATTTTTTAAAGGGAAAATGTCTCAAAATATAAGACTTTTCTTTACGAAAAATGTCTCAGAATCTGAGACTTTTTTCGTTCCTATAGAAAAATTTTCAGATTTTTAAAAGAAATCTCAGAATATAAGACTTCTTTTTTACGAAAAATGTCTCAGAATCTGAGACTTTTTTCGTACAGAAAAATAATAAAAGAAATCCTTTCTACACAGAAAATATCAGATTTTGAGACATTTTTCGTGAAAGTTTTTTTTAAGGGAAAATGTCCCAGAATATAAAACTTCTTCTTTACGAAAAATGTCTCGGAATCTGAGATTTTTTTCGTAAAGAAAAATTTTCAGATTCAAAGATTTTTTTTTTATAGAAAAAGTCTCAGATTCTGAGACATTTTACTATAGAAAAAGTCTCGTATTTTAAAGCATTATTGAGACATTTTTCCTACAGAGGGGTCTCTGATTATTAGATTTGTTTCGTACCCAGCTGGCAAAATAAAGTCACACCTGACATACTGCTGACTCTCCCTTTATGAAATCGCTGACATCTTCATACAATTTTTCAAAATGTCATCAATGACATGTCAGTAGTTGGTCAGCTGTGTCCACCAGTATCGGTGGGTACTAACAATTCGTTTAAACAACCGCTGACCAACTGCTGACATGTCATTGATGACATTTTGAAAAATTGTATGAAGATGTCAGCAATTTTATAAAGGGAAAGTCAGCAGTATGTCAGGTGTGATTTTTTTGCCGACTGGGTATTGTTTTCCAGTATTTTAGATTCTAAGACCTTTTTTCTATAGAAAAAGTCTTAGATTCTTCGACCTTTTCCCAATAGAAAAAGTCTCAGATTCTAAGACCTTTTTCCTAAAGAAAAAGTTTCAAATTCTGATGTCTTATTCCTAAAGACAAAGGCTCAGATTCTCAGAACTTTTTCCTAAAGAAAATGTCTTAAGTTCTGAGAGCTTTTTCTTATATAGAAAAAATTAATTAATTACTAAAATTAAAATTCTAGTACTTTTTCTCTAAAGAAGAAAAGATTCTGAGACCTTTTTCTGATTCTGAAATCTTTTCCTATTCTAAGACACTTTCCTATAGAAAAAATGGGAGATTCTGTGACCCTTTCCTAAAGAAAAAGTCCCAGATTCGGAAATATTTTCCTTTAGAAGACGTGTCAGACTTTAAGACCTTTTTTCTTATAGAAAGGTCATAGAATCTGAGACCTGTTTCCTATAGAAAAGGTCTGAGATTCTGAGACATTTTTCTGAGATTCTGAGACATTATTCCTAAAAAAAGTCTTTGATTCTAAGACCTTTTTCCCGTAGAAAAAGTTTCAGATTCTGCGAGCTTCTACCAATTCAGTAAGTTTCAACTTAGACTATTTTTCAACAATTAAAAGTCACAGACTTTGAGACTTTTTTCTTATTAAAAAAGACTCATATTCTGAGACCATTTTCCTTAAAATAAGTCTCAAATTCAGAAATTTTGAGACCTTTTTCCCATAGAAAAATACTTCTGCGACCTCTTTCCTATAAATAAGTTTTGAGACCTTTTTAACAAAAAAAAGGCTCAGATTCTTATTAAAATTTGCAGTTTTTTTTTCTATGAAAAATTTTTGGACTTCGAGATTTTTTTTCTTCGGATTTTTTTTTTTTTTAATTTCCTTCTTTCTTTTTTTCTTCTTTTTCTTTTCTTTTCTTTCCTTCTCTTTCTTTTTTCTTTTTTTTTTTTCTTTTTTTTCTTTTTTTTCTTTTTTTCTTTTTTTTCTTCTTTTTTTTCTTTTCAAAATTTGGTCTGGGGGGGGAAATTTCCCCTTTTCCCCCCCCCCCTTGTACCCGCGCATGAGTCAAGGGTTAATATTATAATTCCTAAAAATGTATTTAGTGTCATAAAGAATTACTACTGCATCAAATGGCAGGAATATTAAAAAAAAAAATAACAAAAAAAATTTTTTTTGCATGTCCTGGCAATCCTTAAAAAGTATATCCTTGAAGTCCTTAAAGTGTTACAAACAAATACCAACCATAGTTCGTCAAGTTTTGCAAGTCTCATGAAAATGTAGTCAAAATCTGCTGAAAAATAACACATTTTAATTCAAATTTCAATACATTTTTTTGGATATTCGCCCTTTTTCCATTTAAGCAAAAAATTGAAGTCCAATTTTTGGCAAGTTCTCTTTCGAATACCTTACTAAAATTTTGTATATAGGTAGATGTGACCTAAATCTTTAAGCTAATACCAAAAAGTTGACAAAAATATTATTTTTTAACCGTTTCCTGCGTTTTTATTGTCCCCTGTAAAATTCTACAAATGGTCTATTCGTCTTTATTCGCATGAACTATTCAATTGTATTTCAGAAATTATCAATTGTATTTGAGAATTTATCATATGTATTTCATGCATTACATGGTAAATTTTATGCATTGCATGGTAAATTTTGAAAAATTTTGCTGATGACATGCTTAATGCAGGACCTTGAGACACCCTCCTCCACATAACATAAAAAGGTGTCACCCTTATACCGGCACCCACACTCATATGTATGGTATAGTGTTGATGTTTAGTGGGCCATTCATTCAATTCTATTCCACTCACTTCATTGTATCATATTGTTTGTTAAAATAAAAATAATAACATACAATTTTCGCACCCTTTTTTGTGTTGGGTACGAATTGATGTTGTTGAATAGTTTTCCGGTTCGTATGTCCCAGATTTAGTTGCCATCATCCGTATATGCTAGATGGACGTACATTCAAGTGAACAGTCATGCAAAAAGGTGTATATGGTATGTTAGAATCTAATATTTTTCTATATGAAAGGGTGCCAAAACAACAACCATTAGTTGCGGCTGAATTGGCGCCCATTTGCAAAAAAAAAAAAATATACAAATTGAAGATATAAAATCATCATATCTTCCATTATTTTCATATATTTAGATGACCAAAACATTGCCATTGGATGAATTTGTGTTTACTTGTTTTAGTTTTTTTTTTTGTAAAAACCAATAATTTCTAAAAAAAAATCCATCCAATTATTGAATGGTCAATTGAAAACTATATATTCAATATAACTATTATTTTTATTGTTTTTCAGCAACATTAAATAGGTTTCTGCAATTGTAATGGCCTACATATTCATTCAAAGTTATTAAGGGAAACAGTTATGTATCAACATCTGGAACTTATTAAATTAATCGAAAATTTGTCGAAAAAAATTGAGTGTCAGGTGTAATTTGATAGAATTGAAAATATTTGGTTATAAGTCCAAAAAGACTAAATTATACAGAAAAATATTGCAATCACCGATCGATTTTAAGTTCATCAACAGATGTCCGTTTATCTGCGAAAATACCTTTTTTTTATACTATTAGACCGCGGGATACACTAAAATTTAACAAAACCAATAAAAAATTTTAAAAAGTCAAACAAAAAAAAAATAAAAAAAAACTTTAAAAAAATACAAAAATTTAATCCTCTACAACTTTAAAGCCCTTTTAAACGAAAACAGGATCACGAAATGAAAACCTGTGAATGCAAATTTACTACATTTGGTCTCTATTATCTGGTTTGTGTTTTACGACTTTTTTTCTTTTTCTCGGAAGCTGTTACATCCAATTCCACAGAGTGGTGTAGTGTAAAAAATATTATTTCTTTCAAATATTTATACCGGAGAGTCTGATATTCTATATTTTAGTTCCACATGAAAACAAAAGATCATCCAATTAACCCAAATAAATTTTGGTATATTCAAATTTTTAAAATATAATGTCCTTGTTCTTTATTGTCACATTGACCTCAACTTAAACTGCAGTAATAGTAACAGAAAAATTAAAAAAAAAAATGATTTGTGAAGACATTTTTTTCCACTAAATGATTTGCACAAAATTCTTTGCAAACATTTACTAAATATGGATTTTTATTTTTTATACCCTTCACTTAGTGAAAGAGGGTATATATAAGTTTGTCATTCTGTTTGTAACTCATCGAAATATCGATCTGGGACCCCATAAAGTATATATATTCATGATGCCCGATCGATTTTAAGACATTCTAGCGATGTCCGTCTGTCCGTCTGTCTGTCTATCTGTGGAAAGTGCTGTCGCAGACAAAATATTGCACAGAGATGACTGATACTTAACATATTTATTGGAAGTTCTCCCGAGAAGTTTGGTATTGCATTTGAGCGATATCGGTTCAGCGGTTCAAAAGTTATAAACGAAAATGTAAGAACACCTCAAAAATTTCAGTACATTCAACAGAACCTAAAAATACAAAATGCGTTAATTCGGCTTCTGGTTGACATATGTGAACATAATTGAACACCAATGGTATTTAAACAAGTACGAACATATTTTTTGACAAAAAAATAAAAAATCGCGGATTTTTTTTTTCAAATTTTTTTTTTCAAAAGTAATTTTTCTTTTAAATAAAGTTTTTTTGCAATAATCTTTTTGTGGAGGGTATCACTACATTCGGCAAGGCCGAATTTAACTTTTTTACTTATTAAAATATATAATGTACAAGCATTAGACTGGTCCGGAATCAAACAAAATTGTTTGATTCATTGTCTAAAAAATTTATATCGAGAAATAACAATAAGAATATATTTCTTCCATTGGACCCATTTACGAACTTATCTGGTATAAAAATCTATATAAATATCAAACGTCATTCGTTGGTAACCGCATCACTTGAGATCCGGTCTAGACCGATTTACCTTATTTTTTTTTAAATGTTCGTCATGGTTTAACTTAGGGTTTTTACGAAAATAAAAATTTACCACTCCGACTTACAACTGAAACTTACAAACTTACGACTGTAATTTACGACTGAAACTTGCATATGAGGTATTCCACACCAAATGTTCCCCATTCTGAAATTTTCCATTTTTAAAAAAAGTCAATTTATCAAAAATCCGACCACTTCCGGAATCTAACAAAATTGTTTGATTCATTGTCTAAAAAATTTATATCGAGAAATAACAATAAGAATATATTGTTTCCATTGGACCCATTTACGAACTTATCTGGTATAAAAATCTATGTAAATATCAAACGTCATTCGTTGGTAACCGCATCACTTGAGATCGGCTAGACCGATTTACCTTATTTTATTTAAATGTTCGTCATAGTTTAACTTAGGGTTTTTACGAAAATAAAAATTTACCACTCCGACTTACAACTGAAACTTACGACTGTAACTTACGACTGAAACTTGCATATGAGGTATTCCACACTAAATGTTCCCCATTCTGAAATTTTCCATTTTTTAAAAAAGTCAATTTATCAAAAATCCGACCACTTTTTTTTTAAATTTTTTATACCCTACATCACTCTATGGTACAGTAGACTGGCATTTTTCTGTATAGCAAAATTTGTTCTTCTCCGATATTTAAAGTCCGTGCATTTTTTTATTCTACTATGCCTAAACCTCATGTGGTACCAATTTGAGGCCAATCGGATTAAATCAACCCGTGGCGCCTGGCGGTCAAAGTTTTGGATTTTTGAAAAATAAAAAAAAATGAAAAAGAGTTTATTCTGATTCGAGGCCTTTTCATGTTCCCCATTATGAATTAACATAACAAGTACTTATGATAACTCTACTTTCTTTATTAGGATATTCTCCCATTAAATACTCATAGAGTTTCTTGCTTTCAAAAATTTTGGCAATTTTCAGGAATGAATTGACGATCGTTTCGGAGGTGTTCCAATTCCCCCATCATCAGAATTCTTTAGAAAATTAGGTAATACTGTTAGCATGCAAACATCAAATATTCATACTCTAAATAATCTCAACTTAGTGAGAAAGCAAATATGATTTTCGAAGTTTGCTTTCTCAGAAGTTTACGGTACACGTGTTTTTTTTCGCTGGACATTTGGTGTGGAATGCCTAATATATAAGAATGTAAATTTTTGAGATTGTGGAGCATTCCGTTTTAATGTGATAAATAATTAATCAAGTTTTTGAAAATTTTAAAAACCAAAAACCCAATTTTCTTAGTTCCATATAGGGCTATCCAGACAACCAATTCAGAAATTTAGGGATACATGCTTTTCTGTAGCGGGACATTTGGTGTGGAATGCCTCATATAGGAAGAGGGGATCAAAATAACAGTTGCTTGTTTTTTTTTATAGCTGCCCAATCTCACATTTAGCGGGTCAAAGAGGAGAGGGAAAAACTGGGGTTTTTAGTTTTTTTTTGAAGATTTTTCCCATTTCTTTAAAAGAAACTATATGCACTTTTTATACAGATCAAAAGGATTTTTGTAGGCCTATCCAATGGCGTATCGTTCGTTTCCAAACTCGGCTTCGTTAAGTTCGTTATTGTTAAAAATGTATAATCGTTGGGGTAGATTATATGGAGATGTACTATATATACGTACGAGCGCCAAAATCATATATAACAATCTTCATCAAAATTAAGCAAACCCGTATTTTTACGTTTAGCGAAATTCCTACTAGTTCGGTTCGATTTTCCCGAAAGCCCATAATTTTTCATAAGGTGGCAACTCTATTTTAAATTTGAGATTGGGCAGCTAAAAAAACAGGCAATTCTATTTTGTCCCCCTCATTCCCATATTAATGTTTCAAGACAATCGGTGGGTGCCCTGTGAAAGACCTTCCTTGTAAGTATGAAATTCACATAACAATCATAAGCAAATTTATTGAAATTTGAACAGGACAACATCTGTCGGGTCAGGAAGTATTCCCTTACACGTTTTAGCTTTCTATCTCCTCTGGTATTATTATTATTCTTCTTATATTCTCTATCGCATCAGAATCAATCAACTAACAATATGTTCCTTATGGAGTCCCAGACTGATTTTTCGATATGTTACACACGGAAGTGATGAAGTGTGGTCAAACCCATAACCACTAAGAAACTTTGCCCGGCACTTTATTGGATTTCGAGCCAGTCTAATGTTTAACTATTGTCATTTTGGTATTGTACTTTTTTTACACCAACTTTCTTTATTGTTTTATTTTTTTGTCAGCTTCTATGTAGTTCCCTTCCAGCACAACTTAGAAAGTAGTTAAATGTTGTCCACTCTAAACTTGGGCAACATAAACTTTGGTACATACGAAGGATACAAAACATTTGTCTTTTTACTTTATGACAGCAGAAGAAAGATGAAATATTTTTTCATGGAGTTTGAATAGGTTTTTAAGTGAAGTAATAAATCAAATAGAAAATATTCCATAATTTTTCTTAGGGAGTTTGTAAGAAATGAAATGGATTTAGAATAATGCAAGCCAAGGGTTTTTTTAAAGTAATTTTTGGAAATATTTGAAGAGATCATTAAATCATAAATTTGAAAAAAAAATACTATCAACTATTTAAAAGTTTAAACTTAAATTTGTTGGTTAAGTCGAATCTTTCTCTTAGCTTAAAAACTGTGTTTATATTCAAATCACGTTTTAAATTTAATAAACTTGTTACTGAATAAAATTGATGAAATTTTTCGTAAAAAATCAACTTCAAAGCATTTACACCCACCTGCAAAAAAATATTGAAACCATCAACATCAATGGAAAAAAAATTTAACATCACAAACATTCACTCACCCAAAAAAAAGAGTAGAAATATACACTTTCACACAAAAAGAAGATTCAAATGCATTCAACAGCAACAAGATGATAATTTCAGCCAATACGCATACTAAACGGAGAAGTATTCTGAGAGAGAATAGTCAGGCACGGATTCAGATTCACCAAAAAGAACTAAAAATTAATGAAAAGGAAAAAAAGACAAAAGAAGTTGAAAGGAAATAGAAACTTAGAAAAAGGAAAAGTTTCTAAAAATCTTATAACTTTTCTAGAGAAAAAATTTCTAACCAACTCAGAATTTTTCATGAGAAAAACTATTTCAAAATATTCCAAGAATTTTTCCTTAAAAAAAAAACATTCCCAGAATCAGATAAATTTTCCACACGAAAAACGCATCAGAATCTGAGAGTTTTTTATAGGAAATATATTTCAGAATCTTAGAACATTTATTAGAAAAACAGATTAAGAATAAGAGATTGTTTCTGTTTTAAAAATCTTTGTAGGAAAAATCTTTCAGAATCAGAAATTTTTTTGTTGCAAGATTCGTTTTTCTTCAGAAAAAAGGATAACAACCCAATAATTTTTCTACATGAACAATAGGGTGGCACGAATAGTGACTTTTTCCAATTTCGTCGATCGCCGAGCAAAGTTCGTTTTGGTATGAAAACTCTATTTTTAAATGAAATATCGGACAAAATAAACCCGTGCCTTTGGGAGGTTAAAGTTTTGCCCCAAAAACATTTTTTTCATTTTTTTCTTATTATTATTCTACTTGATTTGCTATTTAACGAGTAAAAATTTAATTTTGGTGGGATAAACCCTTCTGCTTCAAAATTAACATCGAAAAAAAAAAAATTAGGGCCGTTGGGTCCCTACTCTAAAATTTCTTTTAAATTTTTTTTTTTCAGTTTGGACTTGAAAGGAGTTTAGTGGAAATGTTGCTTTTAATGATTCATATCGACAAAAAATATTATTCAAATCTGTGACATTTTTATCGTGTACTGAAATATATAAAAAAATGCGTTTTTCCCCTTTTTTTTAATTTTATGTATTATCACAAAAAAATTAATTTTGCAGATTGCCTGGCAAACTACAGTTATTTTTTAACGTAAATAGAAATATTTGCACAACAAAAAATGCATATAGGGTTACCGAGGTTAGTTGATGATCGTGATCTTACTACAATGGTACAATTTTCGTCTTCTAATTCCCAATGGGAGTAGAGTCGAATATGAATTTATATTTTAGTTTGATCATTAACAATTGTCTTTTAAAGACCCTTTGCTACTTGTCGTACAAGGTTTTTATTATTTTTGCTAAATATCTTGGCAACGGGATCTGACAAATCCCGAAACACGTGTCGATTAAGTCTTGCAAAAAATTACAACAGAAAAATAACACCGCTCAACACTCATTTTCGGGTCAGTCTTAGTGAAATCAATCAAAAATAGCTAAAAATTTTCGTGACCCCCTCCGATTTTGATGAAATTTGGTTTAGTTGTAACACTAAGTGATAAACTAATGCACACTTATTTTCAGCCCTCTAAGTAAACAGTGGGCGAAAACACGGAGGGTCAAAATTTCCCCCAAAATCTCCCAGTCGCGACACTTTACACCGTAAAAACTTAATATCGTTGGTTCTATTATAGCTAGAAAGCCCATTTTTGGTTTGTTTTGAAGCTCATAACATGCTCTACAAGACCTACCACAACCAAAAAATTTTCGAAAAAAATAAGGGTTACCTCCCTTATTTTAAGGTCGAGATATTCGGAGGAGAAAATGGGGAGGATGGTATCCCCCGATTTTTTTTTTACTTGACAATCTTATAGAGAAAGTCCTAAAGAATATATTCTAAAATTTTTAAGTTGGGACAACAATGGGATCGCTCAAAATCAAAATTTTTCACAATTTTCCCCAAAATCTCCAAATCGCAACACTCTTTAACCTTAAAAATTTAATATCATAAGTGCTTCAGAGCCAATTTTTTTTGTTTTAAAGCTTATAATACGCTCTACAAGACATACCAAAACCAAAAAAATTTTCCAAAAAAAGGAATTGGTGCGCCCCTTATTTGAAGGTCGTGGCAAAGGATGGAGGAAATGGGGGGAAAGTATCCCCCGATTTTTTTTTTACTTGGGATTCTCAAAGTGCAAGTCCTAATGAACATAGTCTACAATTTTTATGTTGGGACAATAATGGGATCGACCAAAATCAGAATTTTTCAAACTTTTTCCCCAAAATCATCAAATCGCGACATTCTTGCGCCTCCCATTGGAGTCCCAAGATAAAAATTTCAGGATATGCTCTCTAGAACTTACTCTTTAAAAAAAACAAGGTAAAAAAAAATTGGGGGATACTATCCCCCGATTTCCCCCACCCCTTGCCACGATCTTATAATACAAGAGGCACCCCTAATTTTTTTTTTTTTTTGTAATTGTAATATTGTAGGGCATATTAAGAGCTTCAAAACAAACCAAAAATGGACTCTGTAGCTACAATACAGTCCACGATATTAAATTTGTAATGGGCAAGAGTGTCGCGATTTGGAGATTTTGGGGGAAATTGTGAAAAATTTTGATTTTGGTCGATCTGATTGTTGTCCCAACATAAAAATTTTAGGATATGTTCATTACGACTTGCACTTTGAGAATACCAAGTAAAAAAAAAATCGGGGGATACTTTTCCCCCATTTCCTCCACCCTTTGCCACGACCTTTAAATAAGGGGAGCACCCTTCCTTTTTTCTAAAATTTTTTGGTTAAGGTAGGTATTGTAGAGCGTACTATAAGCTTTAAAACAAACAAAAATGGACTCTGTAGCTACAATAGCACATATGATATTAAAATTTTAAGGTTCAAGAGTGTTGCGATTTGGAGATTTTAGGGGAAATTAAAAAAAAATTTGATTTTGAGTGATCCCATTGTTGTCCCAACTTAAAAATTTTAGAATATATTCTTTAGGACTTTCTCTATAACATTATCAAGTAAAAAAAAATCGGGGGATACCATCCTCCCCATTTTCTCCTCCCTTTATCACGACCTTAAAATAAGGGAGGTTACCCTTATTTTTTTTCGAAAATTTTTGGTTATGGTAGGTCTTATAGAGCATATTATGAGCTTCAAAACAAACCAAAAATGGGCTTTCTAGCTATAATAGAACCAACGATATTAAGTTTTTACGGTGTAAAGTGTCGCGACTGGGAGATTTTGGGGGAAATTTTGACCCTCCGTATTTTCGGCCCCTGTTGACTTAGAGGGCTGAAAATTTGCATTTGTTAGTTTTTTACGTAGTGTAAGAACTTAACCAAATTTCATCAATATCGGAGGGGGTCAAGAATATTCATGATTGATTTCACTAATAATGACCCTTTCCGGTTTGAATTCTGATGATCAATTTTAGTAAACTTTGATCTCCTGATTCCAAATCTGTTCTCCAAATTTTCCCATCACGTCCAGATTTTTAGTTATTCACGGTTGAAAATGCGAAAAATTACGATTTTTGCATTATTTGAAAGCCTGCACAGCAGCCATTGAGTGGAATAAAAATCTGGTATAAAGCGCAAAAATATAATTTTTCTTTGGTCTCCAACATAGAAAACAATTTTTTTCTAATTATTGCGTTTGATTGGGTTAGAATTGCGTTTAAAAAAAAAAAAAAAATATTTTACAAATTTAAGATTTCTGTGTTATTTTTCGCATACACCGGAAGATATATTTAATGGGTTTAAAAGTCTATAAGAAAGAATGAACTTTTGCCTAAATTTTGAGCTCATCACAGTAAAGATTGATCATCTGGTTATTGTATTAGAGCCTTTGAAAAATGGTGCTTTTTCTAATTTTTTTGAAAGTGTTTTTTTAAAATGCATGTTTGGCCAATAATAGTGCAACAACTTGAAATTTTTTTGATCATATTTTTGAGATCATAGTTCAATTCTACTATCACGCTTTATACCTGATTTTTATTCCACCCAGCGGCTGCTGTGCAGGCTTTCAAAAAAGGCAAAAATCGCGTTTTTTCGCATTTTCAACCGCGAATAATTAAAATTCTAGACGTGATGGAAAAATTTGGAGCACGAATTTGGAATCAGCGAGTCAAAATCTTTAAAAATGTTATATCAAACTTCAAACCGGAGCCAAAAACCTTCGATTTGTTGAGCGGTGTAATTTTCGTGAAAATTATTCTATGAGAATATCATTGTAAAGGAAATAATAAACTAGAGATTGCAAATAATCGAGATATTTCATAATCGCGATTACAATTAAAACAAGTGAGTGTGTTACATTCGGCTGTGCCGAATCTTTTATACCCTCCAAAATGTAAAATAAAAAACAATATAAAAAAAAATCCAGGGGCGTATTTTTTTTGGGGGGGGGGGGGTTGGTGGGAGACGTTAGGGGCACATTCCCCTTGCGATTTTGAACTTATTTTGAGAAAAGAATGTTGCATTTGCTTAGCAAAAATACAAAAACCCCTTCAAAAAATGCGGTTTTTCTTAGGTTGGTTTAGTTCTCCAAGGGGTTACTTTTTTCCCCTTGGTCCGATTTTGCCCGTTTCCGACTTTAACCTGCCTACGAATATAAGACATATTCGTGCCAAACTTCGGAAGTCTAGCTCTTTTATTTTGCACTGTATCGTGTCTTCTACAGACGGACAGACGGACGGACGGACATCGCTAGAATGTCTTAGAATCGATCACTGATCAATAAAATATATACTTTATGGGGTCCTAGACCGACAAAGTGAGTATACCCCCATAATGTGGTTGGGGGTATAAAAATAGCTGTTAATCGCGATTATCGATTAATCGAGTTTTTTTAAATAATTTTTAAATAGTTTATTTAAAAAAACTCTTTTAATATTTACATTTCAGAATGTACTAAAATACAAAAATAAATATTTTATGCAATAAAATTATCTTTCCACACCAAATGTCCTGCGAAAAAACCATGAATGTCTAAATAGGTGGTATGAATAGCCCCATATGAAACTAAGAAAATTGCGTTTTGGTTTTTCAATTTTTTAAAAACTGGGCTAATGAGGCGGTGTTAAATATTGGAAAAATTTTCGAAATGCACCACAATCGCAAAAATTAATGGTGTTATCTTTTCTGGCAAAAATGTGCCTTTTTTTGCATTTTGCCCCGAAAATTATATTTTTGTGTTCTTTTCTAAAAAATGTCAGCCCTTATAAAGAATATCGTGTTCTTTTCTAAAAATGTCTGCCCTATAAAGTGCAAAAAAGTTGCACTTTTTACCCCGTAAAAAATCACGGGGTTGAAATTGCCTTATACAACAGCTGACTTTTTCTGTGTTGTTTTCTCAAAACAGCTGTTAAAAAAATACAGGGCAGAGTATTTCTGTATGTTGTGTTCTATTCCAGCCAAATAAAATGCAAATTTTTATAGGTGTGAGTTAAACATTCTAAAAATGTATGCCCTAAAAAGGCAAACATTTTTTTTCAGAAAAGAAAACACCATAACATTCATGTATATGGTTTTTATGGGCTATCTACAAAAGTTTTGTATTTTGGAAAATTTTTAGAAACCGTTCTGGAAGTTCTCATTTTTTAAAGAAGTTAATTTATCAAAAATCCGTCCACATTTTTTTTAACTTTAGATGTTTGTCTATACACAAAAACATTCAGGACGGCATTTTTCGTATTTTTCGAGAAAATAGCATTTGAATATTAGATTTCATAAAAATTCTGTAATTCTGTTGTATTTTATTGTGTCAACACTGCGTATGAGTAACGAAAATTCATTGGTTTCGCAAATAGTCGTTGCTCATACGCGGTGTTGACACAATAAACTAGAGATGGGCGCGTGAGTGATTTTTGACTCACACTCACTCACGCTCACGACACGAATTTTTGAATCATGCACACTCACTCACGAGCATATTTTTTCTACTCGCACTCACTCACAATCACGTGAGTAAATTAAATACTACTCACACTCACGTGCACTCACGCAAGCTTCACTGACACTCACGTTGACTCACACTCACGAAACTCTTATTTATACAAAAACTAAAATTTGAAAAATCTTTCAAAATTTTCAACAAAATTTAAAGTTCAGTGAAATTTTACATTTATTTTTGCATTTTTCGGGACGAAACTTAAGATTTCGCCAAATTTTAAAATTTTTTGTTGCTTTTTGGGTACGGAAGGAAATATGAAGAGAAAATAAATCACGCAAACTCTCGCAAAAAAAAGACTCACGCAAAAATCTTACTCACGAACACTCACTCACTCACGCAATTTTTTTCTCCACTCACACCCACTCACAATCACGTGAGTAAAATTGAATTCAGTCACACTCATGCGTGATCACGCGTGAATCACGTGAATCACGCTCTAATCTGCTCATGTGCCCATCTCTACAATAAACTACAAGAAAATTATAGAATTTTTCTGAAATCCAATATTCAAATGCGATTTTCTCGAAAAATACGAAAAATGTCCTCCTGAATTTTTTATGTGGATAGACAAACATCTAAACTAAAAAAAATATGGCCGGATTTTTTATAAATTGTTAAGGGGACAAAAAGGGGTAACATTTGGAATACAGGATACTTTGGTAAAAAAAACGTCTGAAAAATTTACTTTTTGTAAATTTAATTGTTAAGGGTCGTAAAATTTCCATATTTTAAGGAATAATGATTCTAGACTCTTGAAATTTGTAAACATCCCACAAAAATTACTTTTATGTGTATATATTTGGGCATCCCGAAAATTATAATCTTTCGAATTTCGTGTCAGAATACCTGCCAAAGGCCCCTGATTGTGTTGATTGTGTGAAAATTTATAAGGAAATTTATAAAAAGCGTCTTCAGTCTGCAACAAGTGAAAAAATTAAGTTTTTTGATAAAATTTCATGCCCGAATTTTTAGACCAAATCCAGCCAAATCCTTTTGGATTATTTTTAAAACAAAATTGTGGGGTTACTAAGATGAAATTTTAAGCTTTACTTGAAATTTAAATTACTTTTACAAGAAAAAAGGAAAGAGAAATTGCAAATAAATTCGTTATAAAAACAGTGTATTTCATATTTTTATTTATTGGACATATTCTTAAATATACATATACATTTAGGAACTTAGTCTATCCACATAACTTCTCCATGAATCTCTATTTCTTGCTAGAGCTCGTAATTCGTTAAAAGATTTGGACGTCTCTCGTAATACCGTTCTTCGCCATGTGTTTTTCGGTCTACCTCTATTTCGGACACCTTGAGGATTCCACTCTAGTACAGCATGAGCAATTGTACTTTGTTGCTTTCGCATAGTGTGGCCTATCCAGCCATATTTACGCTTTTTAATTTCGCTATAGATGCTAACCTGTTGTGTTTGCGACCAAAGTTCTCGGTTTGAAATTATTCTTGGCCACCAAATTCTAAGAATTCTTCTCAGACACCTATTTATGAAAGTTTGTAGGGGAGTTAGTATGTTATTTGTTATTTGCCAGGTCTCACAGCCATATAAAAGTACTGATTTGACGCACGAATTAAAGATATTCATCTTTGTTGGAAGTAAAATATTGTTAGCATTCCAAACATGATTTAACATTGCGAATGCCGACCTAGCTTTCCGAATGCGGTTTTTTACGTCATTCATCGCTCCACCATCTTTGGTTAGTACGCTACCAAGGTATTCAAACTCATTGACTTCTTCAAGTACGGAATTATTTAACATCAGTGGTGTATTTCATAGAAAATGATTAATAGTAATCGCATGATTTTTTTTGTCGATTACGATTAATTGCTGCGATTAATCGCGATTACGATTACGATTTTAATCGTTTTGCAAACTCTATAATAAACCTACTGAAAATATAATCAAACCAAAAAAAAAACTTTTTTTTAGGGCCAAATTTTAACCTCCCAGCCGCACAGGTTAAAATTGTCCAATTTTGCTAAAACTAGTTTTTTGACCAAAACGAACCATGATTTGCCAGACAATCGAAGAAATTCGACAAAAGTATTTTTTTGTGCTCATACATAGGTTAGGTTGTAAGTGGCTGCTGACATTTAACGTCACGTATAGTCTGAGGTTCATTGTGATACCACGGGACCGTAATAGATTTCCCTACCGGTCTCTGCCGTTAAACCAATTTGAGCTTCTTATAAACCTTCGAAGATATTGAATGTTAACATCTGACAAATCAGAAAGATCGTGCAGCACCCCATATTCCAGTGAAGAAAATCTCTGACCATAAAGTGCCGGGCAATGGCAAATGAAGTGTTCGATAGTTTCCAGCTCCTCTTCATTCATACAACTCCGACAAAAGTAATTTGACGGTACATTTAACCGCTCTGCGTGCTTCCCTATAAGACAGTGTCCTGTAATTACAGCAACCACCGTTTAAATCTCTCCTCTTGGAAGCTATCAGCTCACTTGTGCGCCTCTGATTAAGAGACAACAAAATTTGTCGCGTTGTCTTACAGGTCAATCCATTTGCCCATCTCTGATTAGTCTTCGTCGCGGAACAAAGCCGTAGAATTTGCTTGCAAATTTTCAGAGGCATACCAACACATTCCAATTCTGTTGGAACCTGTAAGGTAGTTCCCAGTCTTGCAAGCTCGCCGGCTTTGCAATTCCCTGGAATGTCTCTGTGTCCTGGGACCTATATGAGTCGTATATCAAACTGCGTTGCCATCTCAATTAAAGTAATGCTGCAGTTAAGGGCAGATCTTGTTTTCAGAAACATGGACTTCAGAGACTTGACCGCGGCTTGACTGTCAGAATAGATGTTGACTACGGTTGTAGACAAGACAGTGGAACTCAACCAGTCAGTCACTTCCTTTATTGCCAGCATCTCTGCCTGATAAACACTGCAATGATTTGGCAATATTCGAGCCAGGTTCAAACCAAGCTCTTCCGAATAGACTCCAAAGCCCACTTGCTTGTGCTTCCTCGATCCAACTGTGTAAAAATTTATGGTGGCACCACTTCCAGGAATGTCCCCCAAGACTTCCTGGATGGTATCCCAAGACTTCCTGGATGGTATCATAGCGGTAAAGTGGCGGTTAAAAAAGGCTCATAGAGGGAGCACAGTCCACATTTTGTGGTATTTTTATCTTCTTCAAGATCGCGCTATCGCCACAATCGCTGCTCCTCCATTGCAGCGTGCTATTAAGTCAAATTGCCGACGTAGCCGCATACTGCCTACCTAATATGTCCAATGGTATCAGGTGAAGGAGTGATGCACATTGACGCCATTCTCTGTACCTTCGTGATAAAGAAGCAGTTCGCTTTTGTTTCTAAAGCAGGCCACCAGACAATGAATCCATACAGCAGAATTGGACGAACCCTGCTGTATAGATCTAATGAGCGACTTTAGATCTAAACCCTATCGTGTTCCAAAGGTCCTTTTACAGGAATATAAAGCAATCGTTGCTTTTCTCACCAGTTCCTCAATATTACGCCTGAAATTCAACTTTCTATCTAAAAATACTCCAAGATACTTGGCTCCATCTCACGCCCATTTAGACAGATCTTTCAGAGAACAGTGAAGAATGTCCCTCAATGTTGGCAGATGCTTCCCCTTTACCGCTATCGCGACATCTAGGGGGTTTAATAGTTACCTGGCCGGAGTTAACCCTGCCCTCTTTGCAACTCTGCACCGCACATCACCATTCACCTCTTCGAGTGCCCGGTCCGGCCCACGACACTTACACCCAGGTCATTATGGACCAATCCAGTCGAGGCAGCTCGCTTCCTCGAACTGGAAGGGTTGCCTGTTTTATGTCTCCTATCTGAATTCCCTTCCCATCCCCATCCCAGAATATTTTTAATATTACATTGAAAATTAAATAATTACTACTAACATCTCTTTGTATCTGCATGTAAACCTCCAGTGGACGCTACAAGAACAACATGACAACCACGTGCTTATATAGAAAGCAGCATTGAATTAAGTGCCAGGTTTCAAAGAAGCGGCGATGGAACACCTCCCTGTGATGTGCCTGTATTGAAAAATCGAGATCTGATTGAGGCTACCAATTCAGACTTTACACGTCTGTTGGCAAGATGATTTTTCACCATTAAAACGATTCAACGCTTCACTCCTACACCAGACAATGCCACCATTATCAAGTCCAGAATGACATTATTATAAGCCCCATCTATATCAAGAAAGGCCACCATAGTGTACTCCTTCACCGAAAGCGATCTCTCGATGGTACCAACTAGCTCATGAAGATCAAGTTCCGTTGATCTACCCTTGCTGTATGAATGTTTATAAGTCGAAAGCAACCTCGGGTCGATTACTCTATGCAAATGTAAGTCTATCATTCGTTCCATTGTTGTTAACAAAAACGAAAACAAACTAATTGGTCTGAAATCCTTTGTAGCTGTGTAGGTATGTTTTCCAGCCTTTCGGATAAAATCGACTCTGGTATCTCTCCATTTTAAAGGAATATACGAAGGAATATAGGAATAGAGATAGAAATATAGAGATTATGCAGCCACGGGGCAATATAGTCTGACATTTGCTGCATCTCAACCGGGATTGTACTATCGGGTCCAGGGGATTTATAAGGCCTCGTCATTTAATAAGTATGATATTTTTTTTAAATCAAAAACTTTTACTGCCGAATGCCAATTGTGTATCACATTATTTTTAGGTCTAGGAGAATAAAAAATCTTTCGGACACTAAGGAAAATCAAAAGTTTAAGAAAAAATGCACATGTTAAATCAAACACTTGTAGTTCTCAGTTTGGCTTACTTCCCTTTTTTCAGTTACTGAATTTGATGTCTGATGTTCTTTCTGCATTGCTGTTTGCACTGCATTGTATTTTTTGTCTATTTTTATTTAAAAAAATCTGTGCGTACCGAGTATGTCCAAAGTGGAAAATTGGTTTTAATTAAAATGAATTGAGTTGAGTTTTGCAGGATACACATTTACATTTACTTTCTCATCTCCTTTTTATATCGTAACTTCCACATTTTTTTTCGTATGTATGTTTTGCACAATCATGGATACTTTTTTTCTACTTTGTATTAAAGTTAAATGGAGAAAGAGTCCTTTTAACAAGTTAAAACATTCCATTTCATTTAAACAAAAAAAATCCTTTTTGTAATGCATTACAAACATACACACAGTTGACTTGATTGAAATTTTAAACAGCAGTCATGCTGTCTGTCTTGCAATGTACGAGTATTTGGGTGAATGAAGGAATGAATAAATGCACTCACTACTGTATATAAACGAGAAAGAAAAAAATACACACTGAAATTCATTACAAAGAATGTAAGTGATGAATAAATTTTGGGATGTTAAGTAAATGGTCACACAAAGAAATTTGTAGGGGGCCTTTTAAGAAAAAACCATATTGGGATCAAACAAACTGCAGTAACAACTGTAGTAACACCTTTGAAATCCAAATTTAAAGAACATGTCGGGCACAACCTAAGATCTCTGGGATAGAAAAATGTTGAAATTCAAAGAATCTATTTGTAATCCAAAAACTCCATTTGTAATTCGTTAAAATTTAAAGAGTCTACTTGTAATCCGAATTCGCGGTTTTCAATCCGTAAATTTCAATTGAAATTCAAAGATTCTATTTGAAGTTAAAAAACTTCAGTTAAAATATTAATTTGGGAAATTAAAAGTTTTAGGCCTATAAATCACCTGAATTTGATAGTATAATTCCGACTGATTGTGAGATGCGGTACGTGTTGGACTAAATAACCCCTGGTTGATTAATCTCTACACAGCATGCATAAACTAGTCGTATGTTCTTTTAAAATGGATGGATATCAAAGTCGTTTTTATACCGAAGGCTTGCAAAAACTCCAACTCAGTTCTGAAGGATTTCAGACTAATTATTCTATCATCATTTTTGTTAAAGACAATGAAATGAATGATAGATTTATATTTGCGTCGAGTGATTTCAGTTAGGCAACAGCAAGGGTAGATCAACGGAAACAGCACCTCAAGAGCAATGTCTTATCTACTACAGCAGTCTATTCTCAATACTACAGCAGTCTATTCTCAATGTTTCTGAAAACAAAATCTGACCTTCAACGGACTTGTAATGTTTTGGTATGCATATAGAAACTTGCAAATAAAATCTACGGCTTTGTTCCGCGAAGTAGACTAATCAGAGATTGTCACATTAATGGACGTGTGAAACTACACGACAGATTTTAAATTCTCTCACAAGTGAGCTGATGTCTCTTCCAAGATGAGCTTAAGCGAAGGAAGTGGGGGGGGGACAAAAATATCGCTGTCTTTGCATATTTGGAAACTCATAGCAGATGAACCCTATGTGATGGCAACTTAAAAATAAGTCGAGGTTAAAATTTAAGCATTATTCTTTAAGATCCAGAACTCATTTAGTCAATCGCCTTAACCCTTGTCCACCAATTGTCTTTTTATAATGTCTTATGGAAACAAAACGTTTTTGGGGGAAAATACCTTATTAAAAGACATTGGTTCTCCTACGGTTAAAGCGGCTGCTAAAATGAGTCATACATCTTAAAGAGCAATGTTTCAGCTTTACTATGACTTAGTTTTAAGACGTCAGCACATCGGGTTCATCCGCTATGAGTTGTCAAATATGTCCAAAAACGCGATTTTTTGTATTTAAGTTTCTCAAAAACCTGATGTAATAAAAAAGTTTAGAGATCGGATTTGTGACCAGGAGAATAATAGTAATGATGTGTATAAGATGGCGTTCCACACACATAATTTTTATACCCTCCACATAGTGATAGAGGGTATATATAAGTTTGTCATTCCGTTTGTAACTCATCGAAATATCGGTCTGGGACCCCATAAAGTATATATATTCATGATGCCCGATCGATTTTAAGACATTCTATCGATGTCCGTCTGTCCGTCTGTCTGTCTGTCTGTCTGTCTGTCTGTGGAAAATGCTCTCGCGGACAAAATATTGCACAGAGATGACTGAAACTTAACATAAATATTGGAAGTTCTCCCGAGAAGTTTGGTATTGCATTTGAGCGATATCGGTTCAGCGGTTCAAAAGTTATGAACGAAAATGTAAGCACACCTCAAAAATTTCAGTACATTCAACATAACCTAAAAATACAAAATGCTTTAATTCGGCTTCTGCTTGACATATGTGAACATAATTGAACACCAAATGGTATTTAAACAAGTACAAACATATTTTTTGACAAAAAAAGAAAAAAATCGCGGATTTTTTTTTTACCAAAATTTTTTTTCGCGGAAATTTTTTTTTCAAGTTTTTTTTTTTTTCAAAAGTAATTTCCTTTTAAATAGAGTTGTTTGCAATAATCTTTTTGAAATTGTGGAGGGTATCACTACATTCGGCAACGCCGAATTTAACTTTTTTACTTGTTTTATATGATTTGTACTGGAAAAAAATGTTTTTTTTTGGGAATAAGACATCATTGAAAGACAATTGGTGGCCTAAGGGTTAAGGCGACTTACCAAATGAGTTCAGCATCCTTTAAGGTAATGTTTAAGTTTTATCCCCGACCTATTTTTAAGTCGCTATCACTTTGGGTTCATCTGCAATGAGTTCTCAAAGATGCCCAAAACGGCAATTTTTTTTTTAATTTGACCTCAATTTTCTCAAAAACCTGATGTGATGGAAAAGTTTGCAGACCAGATTTGTGATCACTAGAACAATCGAAATTAACTGTGTTAGGTCGCGTACCAGTAGCATCCAGCTTTTTTTCTAAATGTTCAGTAGTGTAATTGCTTCAAACTGTATAAGGCGTATGATTAATTTTGTAATTGCCTTTAAATAACAATCATACGCAACGGTGCACAGTGGATTATTTTTAATAATTTAGCTAATTTCGAGCTTAAGTTTGGACGCTGGACCCCACAGGTCCAATAAGAGCACCAGCAGGGGTCCCTTTTGCCCACCCAGAATAATGGTCTAGCTACGCTTATGAAGATGAGAGATTTCGACCGTGATTGCTGGAATTACCGGACACTGCCTTATAGTAAATTACGCTGAGCGGTTAAATGTACCTTAAAGTTACTTTTCCTGAGTTGCATGGATGAAGAGATGTTGAACAGACAACCAATATTAAACATGAACCGGATGATATACGTCTGAATGTGGAGATCAAATGGAGTAAAACTGCATTTACAGTTTTTCATTTCGTGATCCTGTTTTCTTTTAAAAGGACTTAACATTTTTAAGGATGACATTTTGTAAAATATTTTTTAAATATTTGGACTTGTCTTATTATTTCACTATTGATTAAAAATCAAAGAGAAGAATCTTTGCTATTTTTCCAATTTTTCGTTTTGCCATATCAAGAAAAATTATGTAAATAGTGTACTTTCAAAAATGTATCAAAATATTTTGTTAAAAATTGTAATTGATATTTAAGGACAAGCATTGAAATGACATTACTTACCTCCTTTTTTCTGATATCTCAAAATAAAAAAATGGGAAAATTATCGGAAGTCCCCTTCTTTAATTTGCCATCAATAGTGGCATCCTAGGACAAGTACAAATATTTATAAAATATTTTACAAAACTTAATCCTCTGAAATTTTGCAGTTTTTTTTTAAGGAAACAGGATCACAAAATAAAAAACTGTAAATGCTGCTTTACTACATTTATTCTCTAGTTTAAAACGTATATTATCCAGTTCGTGTTTACCGAAATTGTTGTCGTTTTCTCGTACGGTGTTATCAAATATGTGTAATGTGACTTTACCGACCAGATACCTTCCTAGAGGAGATTTGAAGAAGTGATGCTTCCAAATAGTATTTGATACCATACTATAATGACTTTATGGATCATAACACGATCGGTATAATCATACATACCACCTAATAATCAGTTATAGTATGACCACCACAATCACGATTCCTCTTCTAGTGAACATTTTATCTTGGCCCCAAAAATTATTGAGCCTTTTAAACTATTGACCATCATCCAAGAACAATGTGTCTGCTTGTTGATGATATCGTATTGCACCAATCACATTTTCCCCCTTCAGTATAGTAGACCAGTGAGTTAATGTGGTCAACCAGTTGATAAATGTTTGGTTAGCTTGCGGACATGTTGAGGACAATGAAACGTAAAAAAAAAGCAAACAACAAATGCAATGTGCATAATTGATTTTGAAAAGACAAAAGCATATAAAATCTTTAAACGGAAAATAAGAAAGGGGAAATTTTGTTTAGTATTTATAGACATCACAAAAAGAAACGCCTTTTCATAGAACTATCATTTAAACCAGGTTTATATGTCACTCCCCTAGCAAACATTCATCATTGAATTAAAATGTCTCAACAACCCATTCGCAAAGGGAGCTAACATAAGAAAATAAAAGCATCCAACATGTGCTGCTAATGTCAGTTACTAGAAAGTTTTATGATTTTCAGTTTTTTTGTCGTTGTTGTAAAGTATGCCATAGCAATGTTTTAGTTGCAGCAATTGTCATAAATGCGCTACATTTCTTTGTCTGTTGTTTCTTCTTAAACTTGGTTGTCTCATACCAATGTTGTAGTCATCAGTAGCATCGTCATCATCATTTGTTCTAAGTTTCAACTCTGGCCCTGCACCATTACCACCATACAGCTGAAGCAACAACAAGTCAACTTCAAATAACCAGAAGGCATTTACCGAAATATAAAAAAAAAAACTTTTTCCTTTTAGCTTTCAAAATTTTATAAAAGCTACTACTCCTTTCCATGCATTTCTATTCAATACTACAATTACTACTTTTTCAGTGCAACTCCCTTTGGGTTTAGTACATTGCTACCAATGACTGTTAACTGCAGTTTGGTTCAGTTTCAGCTTGTTTTTTGGGGTGCTTCTTTTCTTCCCATTGTGAAAACATTTCAGTTTTGTCGCGATGATTTATTTCCGACAGCCAGCAGTGTTGAGAAGGCAGTTGCAGGCATTCGAGGCAGGCCAGGCAGCAGCAACAACAACAACAGCAGCAGCAGCAACACTAAAATAGTTTTACTCATTTTATTTGTCCTTGTTTTGGAAAATCTATGGATATAAATTCCTCTTCTTACATTTCATACAATATATTATTCTAGTTTCTTTTTTTTTTCTATTCTTAAAAAAGCTTGTTGTCTTTTTTGGTGAAATTATGAGTATTTTGTGAAAAGTACTGATGCTACTACCAGGAGGGATAAAGGAAAAGATGAGGGACAAATATACCCATTGACTACAGAAAGACCGCTTAAAAAAATCATCAGCATCAATTTTGACAAGCAGCGCTACGTAACGTCATCCACAACCAAATTTTCAATGTAAAATAACACCACTACACATCGAAAATGCAATACACTTGATTATATTTGTTCTTCTGGTCAAAATCCGTTCTATAAACTTTTCCATCACATAAGGTTTTGAGAAATTGAGGTAAAAATTCAAAAAAATTACCGTTTATGAAATTTTTAGCAACTTATAGTGGATGAACCCGATAGGCTGGCGACTGAAAAAAAGTGGAGGTTAAAGCTTAAACATTACTCTTTATGATGCAGAACTCATTTGATCAGTCGCCTTAAACCTTAGACATCGTGTCTTATTCCCCAGTATCAGAAAACCCCAACGTGCTCCTTGCTCCAATGGTTAAAGCCACTGATCAAATGAGTCATGCATCTCCAACAGTAATATTTAAAATTTTGCCCATGACTTATTCTTAAGTCGTTAGCACATCACGTCCATCCGCTATGAGCTGTCAAAAATATCCAAAAACGCGACTTTTTTAAAATTCATATTACATCAGGAATAGAAAAGTTTGGATACCGTATTTGTGAACAGGCGAATAATTCTTAGTTCAGCGCTAGATTTTGTTTAATGCACATTTTAAGTTTGTGAGTTTAAAGCATTCAAAAGTTTTAGTGTACTAAACATGTCCTACATTAGGGGCGCCTGGTGGTGCCCCAGGTCCAGCGTCCAAACTTAAGCACAAAATTACGTTAGCTATAACCAGTATTAGTTTCGCTGCAATCGGTCCAGTACCAGCTTACTGAATAACTAAATTATTAAAAATAAATCACTGTGCACCGTTGCGTATGATTGTTATTTAAAGACAATTACAATATTAAGCATATGCCTTCTACAGTATTCAAGAAATTATTATTATAATTATAACAAGTAAGAAAATTATAGTCGGTCTAGACCAATGGTTCCCAACCTTTGATTCTCGCCCCACTGGGGGGCAATTTGAACGCTTCAGGGGGGCAACGAGCAAATTTTCAAGATTTTTTTTGTTAAATAAACTAAAAAAATATTATTTTAGTTAAATTATTTAGTTGATTGTTGAAAACTTTTTCTAAAAACTTTGTTTAAACGATGATTTATAACAAAAAGTCAGCTTAGTCACATGTAATTTTTTAATTTTATAACAAATTTGTAAAATTTACAATTGTTTCTTGAGTGTAGGGGGGACATTGTAGTTTTTTTAACAAACATGGACCAATTGGATCTATCTTTTGTCATATCGTTAATAAGTGTACAAAACACTCACAAACCAAATTTGTGTGAAATAGGCTTCTATTTGTTGTCAATAAACCGCTTTAATTGAATATCGGGCGAAATTTTCATATGGGGCCTAAGTCCAAAAATTATCCAATTGCAATCCGATTTGGGAAGGTTACTAAATTACGCATTAAACACACACACACACACACACAAAATTTGAGATATTTATGTGAATGTCGGGAATGTGGTTTGTATATGGGCTACAAGAAGAAATGGTCCCATGATAATTTGCAAACAAAACACGTTTGCTTGCCAAATTTCTATGGCGGCTAGATCATAAGATGGACCTATTTTTTTATAATTTCAATAGGCTTCGTCTTCGGGCCAAAAGAAGCTCAAGTTCAAATTTCGAAATCGGTTGATAATTGCCGCTTGTATCGTGTTTACACCGTTACATGGACAAACGGATAGACGGACATTGCTAAATCGACTCAAAAAGTGATTCTGAGTCGATCGGTATATTAAAATGTCGGTCTAGGAACAAAATTTCGGGTAGATACAAACATCAGCACAAACTCATTATACCCTGTGCCACAGAGTGGAATCCCAACAAACCAAAAGATATTGCTTATATATCATAATAATATAATATCAATGATAAGTTTGCCCGAGAATAAAACTATACATCATACGAAAATAATAGGGGTAGCAGCTGAGAAGGTACCTATTGTCATAATATCGATATTCAAATAAAAAATGACAATATAATGATATCGAAAATTCTAAGCAGCGCGACAATAAATTCAATAAATTCCTGGAATTTTATCCTTATTTTAGCATTATTCCATTAAAATATGATATCGTTTCGATATCAATATAAACCAAAAATATAATATTTTTTATGATACTAAAATTAATAAAAGTTTTTCGTTTGTTTTTATTGCATTTTTTGACTTAAAATAATTTACAGCATTAATAAATAACAATTAAAGAATGACAGTAAAGCAGCATTTACTTGTTCCTTTAACACTTTCATCGGCTCTGCATTTTCGTAAAGCTTCCCAGCTTCTGAAAAATATAAAGGTTAAAATTAAATTTTACTGTTATCGAAAATTAAAATTATTTTCAAATACATTTTTTGTGAAAAAGTCTCAGATTCTGAAACATTTTTTCTAAAGTAAGTTTCAGATTCTGAGACATTTTTTTTAAAGAAAACGTCCCAGATTCTGAGCAATTGTTACTCAAAAAATAGTCTCAGATTCAAATACATTTTTGCTAAAGAAAAAGTCTCATATTCTGAGACGTTTTTCCTATAGAAAAGGGACTCATATTCTGAGATATTTTGTCTCAGAATCTGAGACTTTTTTTATAAGAAAACTGTCTCAGAATCTGTGACTTTTTCTAAAAGAAAAATGTCTCAGAATCTGAGACTTTCTCTATACGAAAAATTTCTCAGAATCTGAGACTTTTTCTATAGGAAAAATGTCTCAAAATCTGATACTTTTTCTATAAGAAAAATGTCTCAGAATCTGATACTTTTTCAATAAGAAAAATGTCTCAGATTCTGAGACATTTTTCTTATAGAATCTGAGACTTTTTCTATAAGAAAAATGTCTCAGAATCAGAGACTTTTTCTATAAGAAAAATGTCTCAGAATCAGAGACTTTTTCTATAAGAAAAATGTCTCAGAATCTGAGACTTTTTCTATAAGAAAAATGTCTCAGAATCTGAGACTTTTTCTATAAGAAAAATGTCTCAGAATCTGAGACTTTTTCTATAAGAAAAATGTCTCAGAATCTGAGACTTTTTCTATAAGAAAAATGTCTCAGAATCTGAGACTTTTTCTATAAGAAAAATGTCTCAGAATCTGAGACTTTTTCTATAAGAAAAATGTCTCAGAATCTGAGACTTTTTCTATAAGAAAAATGTCTCAGAATCTGAGACTTTTTCTATAAGAAAAATGTCTCATAATCTGAGACTTTTTCTATAAGAAAAATGTCTCAGAATCTGAGACTTTTTCTATAAGAAAAATGTCTCAGAATCTGAGACTTTTTCTATAAGAAAAATGTCTCAGAATCTGAGACTTTTTCTATAAGAAAAATGTCTCAGAATCTGAGACTTTTTCTATAAGAAAAATGTCTCAGAATCTGAGACTTTTTCTATAAGAAAAATGTCTCAGAATCTGAGACTTTTTCTATAAGAAAAATGTCTCAGAATCTGAGACTTTTTCTATAAGAAAAATGTCTCAGAATCTGAGACTTTTTCTATAAGAAAAATGTCTCAGAATCTGAGACTTTTTCTATAAGAAAAATGTCTCAGAATCTGAGACTTTTTCTATAAGAAAAATGTCTCAGAATCTGAGACTTTTTCTATAAGAAAAATGTCTCAGAATCTGAGACTTTTTCTATAAGAAAAATGTCTCAGAATCTGAGACTTTTTCTATAAGAAAAATGTCTCAGAATCTGAGACTTTTTCTATAAGAAAAATGTCTCAGAATCTGAGACTTTTTCTATAAGAAAAATGTCTCAGAATCTGAGACTTTTTCTATAAGAAAAATGTCTCAGAATCTGAGACTTTTTCTATAAGAAAAATGTCTCAGAATCTGAGACTTTTTCTATAAGAAAAATGTCTCAGAATCTGAGACTTTTTCTATAAGAAAAATGTCTCAGAATCTGAGACTTTTTCTATAAGAAAAATGTCTCAGAATCTGAGACTTTTTCTATAAGAAAAATGTCTCAGAATCTGAGACTTTTTCTATAAGAAAAATGTCTCAGAATCTGAGACTTTTTCTATAAGAAAAATGTCTCAGAATCTGAGACTTTTTCTATAAGAAAAATGTCTCAGAATCTGAGACTTTTTCTATAAGAAAAATGTCTCAGAATCTGAGACTTTTTCTATAAGAAAAATGTCTCAGAATCTGAGACTTTTTCTATAAGAAAAAGGTCTCAGAATCTGAGACTTTTTCTATAAGAAAAAGGTCTCAGAATCTGAGACTTTTTCTATAAGAAAAAGGTCTCAGAATCTGAGACTTTTTCTAAAAGAAAAAGTATAAGAAAAAGGTCTCAGAATATGAGACTTTTTCTATAAGAAAAAGGTCTCAGAATCTGAGACTTTTTCTATAAGAAAAAGGTCTCAGAATCTGAAATTTTTTGTATAAGAAAAAGGTTTCAGAATCTGAGACTTTTTCTATAAGAAAAAGGTCTCAGAATCTGAGACTTTTTCTATAAGAAAAAGATCTCAGAATCTGAGACTTTTTCTATATGAAAAAGGTCTTAGAATCTGAGACTTTTTCTATAAGAAAAAGGTCTCAGAATCTGAGACTATTTCTATAAAAAAATGACTTAGATTCTGAGACTTTTTCTATAAGACAAATAAGAAACTAAAAAAAAACCTAGAGTGTTTTGTTATGGAATATGCCAACTATCGTTTGCTTTCAGCCCACTGCGATTTTAGTTGTTGGAATCTGTAATTGGTGTCCTCTTGGTTAAGGCGACTGAAAAAAAAGTATGCATCCTTAAGGTAATTGTTTAAGCTTCTCATTCAACTTATTTTTAATTCGCTGTCACACCAGGTTTATCCGCTATGAATTGTCAAAAATGCTTAAAACCTCGATTTTTTTAACTTTGGCCTAAAATTTCTTAAAAACCTGGGGTGTAATTCTCGGAGTCGATAGCGATTGAAATTCTACCCAAACGTACGAATTTCAATTATTCTTGATGCCTATAAATAAGCTTCGATAAATACAAGCTTTTTACATGTTTCTTTTACAACACTGAAACATTAAAAAATTATAAAAAAAAAATATAAAAAAGCTTTTATTTATAAGGGTTCAAGTTGAAGAAATGCCGAAGAAAAATTGAATTTCTAAAAATTATAGACATTTCTGGTATTCCCATACCGGTTTCAAACACTCCAGTTAGTGTTATCATCAGTAGGATTTTAAATGTCGGTTTGTTATGTGAATATTTATACACTCAAAAGAAAAACTCTGTCAAAAAATCTGTAAAACGACTTTCAATTTGAATTAGCAATCTTTTAGCAGATTGTTCTGCTGAGAAGGATATTTTTACTAAAATCTCTGTCATTCAGTTTAAGAAAATAACAGACATTTTACTATGTTTATACTGATTTTGTTTGCTGAATTTCATAATTTTTCAAGAAATTTTTTTATATAAAAAAAAGCAGAACAGATTGTTCTGCTGATATCAGCAGATTGCTCTGCTGAAATCAGCAGATTGTTCTGCTGAAATCAGCAGATTATTTTGCTCAAATCAGCAGATTGTTATGCTAAAATCAGCAGATTTTTCTGCTAAAATCAGCAGATATTTCTGGTAAAATCGGATTTCTCTGTTGTCGAACAACACACGTGTTTAATAACTAAAACGCCAGATAAAAGTATAAGCTTCCGTAGCGTAGTGGTTATGAAGTGTACTTTCAAATCGGAAGGTGGCGAGTTCGATGCTGGCTGGCGGCGTATGTTTTTTTTTTTTTCTTGTTATATTTATTCACCTCTTATGACAGATATTTAGAAAACCGTGTCTGCTAAAATCAGCAGATTTCTCATATGGCTCAAAATGGGTGTATTTTCAGTAGATTTTTCTGCTGATTGGACAAAGAATTTATTTTGAGTGTACTTTTTACAGAATAAATTTTAACAGTTTCCAACACTCAATTTCTAGCAATCAATTTCTAGCAATCTCAACCTCACCTCATACTTTTTTTCAACTTTTCTATCTCTTACTTTTTTGTCGCAAGGTTTTTTTTATCAAAATATAATTTTAGGTATACCGACATATTGACACCAACAATTAGCCCCCTGATGAAAAAGTTTTGAGACCAATGATAAGTTCCAGAACCGATAATTTGAAACGGAAAATTTTGCTGGCTCTCTTTGCCTTGTCTATGGTTTTTTATAACTCCTTAATTATTGTTTCTACAACTAATGCCACTTCTGCAGCAACATTAACGATAACTTATTTTTTTTTTTTTGCAACTGACATTCAGTGCTGCCAGAAGTGACGATTTTTCGTCATTTTGACGATTTTTTCATGAAATTTGTCAAAATGACGACTTTCTGATTTGATTTCCATACATTTTGACGATTTTTTGTAACTACACTTTTATTTACAAAAATCTAAATTTACAACTTTTTTTAATTTTACAATGGTTTGAAAACAAAAATTAAATGAAATTCGATTAAAATAAAATACAGAAGAAAGACACAAATTTACAACATTTAATTTTCTTTTGGAAATATAGCTGCACTTAAAAAATTATGTCGGTTTAAAGTCAATCATTTTTGCTCTGTATGGAAAAATAAATGATTATTCTTTTAATTTAATTGTTACTATTTTTACATGAGAAATCTTTTTTTTTTTTAAATATTTGAATTCCCAGTGAACAAGCACACTCTCTAGTGACTCCAAAAATGGAGCAAATATTTAAAATTTTTTATGAAAACGATTCATCCAAAAGATTTTTTTTGAGTCTTTTTAGACTCAAAAACTCAGAGAATAATTGGAGTCTTTATCTATAAATTTTCAAACAAAATTATTGATACGTTCATTTTTAGCTCTTTTGATTCAGTTTTTTGAGGTGTTTTCGAAGGCTCATTTTTAACTCCAAAAAGGTGAATTATTGACAAAAAATGTTTGATACTAATTTTTTTTTAAATGTATATCATTTTAAAATCTGAAAAATGTGCCCGAAAAAAACATTATTTTTCCGTGGGTCTTAACGGTGTCTTATTTTGAAGCGGTTTAAAGTTCTAAAACAAATAACACTTGTAGTTTGTTTTCTATAGTAAAAATAAATTTAAGAAATTTTTAAGATTTAATATTTATTTTATCAGCAGTTAAGATTGAATGTTGCTGTCAGTTGAAACAAATGAAAAATCGAATGACTTTCAACTATTTTGTCACTTATTTTAAAAGAAAATTCGTTTTTATTTAGCTAAAAAATATTTTGTGTACGTAAATTTAAAAAATTCATTTAACAAAAGTGGATAAATAAAAATTTATTGTGAGTTTTAAAATTTTAATATATCAAAAAATGTGTTTTATAGCATTTTTTAAACACGGTGCCCTGGATAGAATTTAAATAAAATTTTGGTGTTACTCCAATTTTTAAGTGGATTATGTTTTTAGAAGATAAAAGAAAGAAAATGAGCCAAAAAATAAAAAAAAGTACTAGGCGCTTTTTTTTTGGCGGGCAAAAAGATGAATTTCAAAAAAAACAAAAAATAATTTATTCTTTCAAATGCATTAAAATTTGTATATACGGATGTAAATTCATCACATATTTACTTATCAGTGAGATTTAGATATATATGTAACATATTTTTTCAGATATGAGACTTAAAAGAATAATTTCACTATTAATTGAAACTAAATGAAATATGTCCTTGTAAATTGTATTTAAAAATGTTAGTTCTTAAAAGTTTTCAGTGTACTACTCAGACGGACAGCAGAACACAAAGCTACCTCAGTTTAGACCTTAGTGAGTCATATAATTTTAAAAGAATTTATACTTTTTTGTTAATTTTTTTTTTCAAAACTAAGAAAAATCAGAAAACGATAGTAAAAATCATTAAAAATGTGTTTGCAATTCCTAAGGAAGAGTAAAATAAAGTAAATAGTTTAAAAAGAGATACAGAAAGTGGTTTGGACTATTTGTTTATTGCGAAACTTATGGATGAACTTAATATCCTTTTTTAATTTTGTTTATTTCGCCAAAAATCCTTTGTAAATTTTGTTTGTATTGTTGGGGTAACTTCCCCCCTTCAAAATCTAGAAACAGGATCAATATTAAATGTGAAGTAGCTGCTAGAGTTAAAATTTTCATTAAATTAAAGAAGAAATTTGATTTAGTCTCACTAAATAGTGAAATTATTCTTTTAAGTCTCATATCTGAAAAAATATGTCACATATATATTTATATCTCACTGACAAATGAATATGTGATGAATTTACATCTGTATAAAAAAATTTTGATGCATTTGAAAGAATAAATTCTTTTTTTTTTTTTTGAAATTCATCTTTTTGCCCGCCAAAAAAAAAGCGCCTAGTACTTTTTTTTCTTTTTTGGCTCATTTTCCTTCTTTTATAGTCCAAAAACATAATCCGCTTAAAAATTGGAGTAACACCAAAATTTTATTTAAATCCTCTCCAGGGCACCGTGTAAAGTGACGATTTTTTGACGACTTTTTTTAAAACTTTTGACGATTTTGACGACTTTTTTCCCAAATTTTGACGATTTTTCACAAAAAAAGCCTGGCAGCACTGCTGACATTTCTATAAAATATCTCAAAACATTATGAAATGAAGGCAACAGCATTACTCGTACTCTTTGTTGCAGCAATAACTTTAGCATTTCAACTTATAAATGCGAGTTTACCCAGCACAATATAATGGAAGTTATTAAGTTACAAGGCGAAGAAAGCTTGCGTTCGATAATTTGTTAAACCGTCCATACAACGAAAGTCCATTTATATGCTATTTACATATACCCCGAAATCCATATATATTTGGATTTCAAATCCAATTAAAATCTATACCGTTTACATATGCTTTTTTGACATTTAGCGGGATTTTGTTTGTACTAACTCTGTATTTTCTTTTGATTTGTGTACAGGGTTGTTAGTGGGAAAATTACCCAATTTTATAAATGGGATTTACTTGGATTTTCATTGAAATCCCATTTTTTCTGGATTTCGAGGTATATGGGCACTTCCACCGAAAGGTCTACCAAGACCAAAAAACCAAAAGTTCTTGAAACCAATTTGTTTTAACATATTTTCATAGGAAAACAATCAAATTTAACTAACGTGAACAAATTTTACATTTATTCATAACCCATTTCGAGATATTCGAATATAAAGTCGAGCAAGTCAATTTTTTCTCATTGGGACATTTCTATTGCACCTTTTGTTTTGATAAAAGTTCTTAAAGAGAAGCATTAAATGTTGACTTTTGCTTTAAAAAGATCTTTCTGGAGATACAAAGAGCTAAAAAAAAATGCATAACAAACTATGCATTTAAAAATAACCGTAAGTTTTTGCTATGCTTTATCACATATTTCGATGTCCCGTGCGACATAGAAAAACAACATTTGTTATTAGTGCGGCAAGTAGACATGACGAAAGTTCATCAAATATTGAGAACAAACACAGATTTTTATTACAATTAAAATAAAAAAAACCTTTTTAAAAAATAATAAAATCTGTGATCTTGGTTCTAATATAAAGTTGGTCACGTGCGACATGGTAAGTGTGAATTTTAAAATTTTGAAAAAATATTTTTTCTTACATAAACGATTTACTTATTTAGAAACATACTTAAATTATTTAAATATAGATGCGTATAAACGGCAAAAAAAAAACAAGTAAGAAAATTATAGTCGGTCAAGACCGACCATATAATACCCTACACCAGAGTTTCCCGGAAAATGGTGCCCAAGTTCAAAAACGGACTGATTAGATCTATATTTTGTCAAATCTTTAATAAGTGTACAAAACACTCACATATCAAATTTGAGTGAAATAAGCATTTTTTTGTTGACAATAAACAACTATAACTGAATATCGGGCTAAATTTTCACATGAGGCTTAAGTCCAAAAATGGTCCGATAATAATCAGATTTGATAAGGTTTTTTTTATTTTATATTTATATTTAATTTTAATTAAATATTTTCTATTATCATGAAATTTGAGAGATTTATGTGAAAATCGGGAAGGTGGTTTGTATGGGGGCTACAAGAAGAGCTGGTCCGATTTCTTTAAAATTCAGAATGGTGATTTGTGTAGATGAAACATAATTACCTGCCAAATTTCGAAAAGATACCTATTATGATGCGGTTATAGATTCATTTGAGCCAAAACTGAAGAGGAGCTTTGTATCGGGGCTAGGTCTAAATATGGACCCATTTTTTTTCAATTTCAATTTAAGTTTCTAATTTCAAGTCAATTGATGAAATAGTGCGACCTGTATCGTGATTACACCGCTAAATCGAATCAAAAAGTGATTCTGAGTCGATCGGTATACTTAAAAGAGGGTCTAGGACCAATATTTCGGGTAGTTACAAACATCAGCTCAAACTCATTATACCCAGTACCACAGTGTGGTGTAGGGTATAATTACAAGACAATAAATTAAATAACAAGGAAATAATGCGGAATGCTACACAAAAGTGGAAAGCGTTGGCTAAAGGACATAATGAAATTAAATGAATGAATGAATAAAAATATGTTTTCTACGCTTATTTATTTATAATTTGTCAAAAAAAGAACAACTTAAACAACATAAATATGATGATGGAAAAAAATGTCCCGTGCGACATGTCCCGTGCGACAGTGATTAAAGTTAAATTAAAAAAAAAGTAGAAATAATTTTGAGGTAAAATTTTACAACTTTTAAGAGCCATTATTAGCCAACATTCTAAAATTAGTCGCATTGTGATATTGCCTCAGGTTTCGCTAAAAACAGAGTTTTAATTGATAGTCGCGAAAACCACTTCTGCTTTTTGTCCCGTGCGAATGGTTGTGTTCTTTGCGATTATCACGAAAACTTGAAACAATTTCCAAAATCAACCTGAGCAACAATTATAGAGCTAGTTAAGAGCTATAAGTTTCCCCTTTTGTCAAGAAAAAAATTCTTTTTATTTTGACTTTTATTTCAACTTAAATGTGTTCAACGGTCACGTTCGACATGATGGAATTGCCCATATGTAAATGGCATATTAGAAATATGAGACAGTCAAACACGCCGACAAATCAGAAAGATCGTGCAACTCCCTAGAGCCCAGTAAAGTAAGTCTCTAACCACAAAGTTCCGGGCAAGGGTTCATTAAATGTTCTAAAATCTATGAGAAGCTTGAGATTATAATCTACGACAAAAGCTTTTTTCTTTGTTGAAGAACTACCCCAACGGAAACCAAAACGTCTATCAGTCAGCAAACAGGCCACTGAACTGCAAGTAGTTGTGTCATCCGAAAATAATCCAATCATATTTTTAAGGTTGTTTGCGAGTTAAGAGTCATTGTTTTTTCCGACTTGGTTATAAAGCAATCACATTTCTTGGTTTTTAAACAAAATGTAGATAAAGGAATAGCTTGAACAATTTTTTCTTCTAGATAACGCGAAAAAACTGCAACTTGTCCTTCAAGAATCAGTTGTAGTTTGGAGTAAATGTGTATTAGTGGGACAAATTTAAATAACAAGTTTCATTTTAAATGAACCAAACGTGTAAAACTTTTGCTGGACATGAACAAAAATCTAACTGCAAGAAAAGAAATTGTTGTTGTGTCAAAGGTTTATGTTTTATTTTTTCTAAATCAACGATAGCTGGTAATTTTAAATGCCCAGGTAAAAATCGTCACATATGTACACATATGAACATGTATGGATGCATGTGTGAACATGTATGAACCACGTATGAGCACATATGAACATGTGATAGCATATATGGAATCATACATTCGTACACAGGTCGAATATATGGTAGTGTTTTGAGCCCTTATGAAGGCATGTGATACACCTTCTCATATGTGTTATTAATAACTATAAAAATATTCATATTTCGCATATTTATGTATATTGATGATAGTCATAAGATAAGATTTTATTTTGGTCTTAATAAGATCAACGCGGGCTCAATAAAATGTGGTATCAATTAAAAGGGAATTTTGATGAACACACCTTAAGCCTAAAACTTAATAAACAAATGTTTGCTTTAGTTTGGGTTTACTTTCCAAACTCAAACGAAGGACTAAATTATTATATCATCTCATCTAAATAACTAGCGTTATTTTTGAAAATCATTCACGGCTACGAGAACAAGATAAAAAACAAGATTGAAAAATCTATAATTCCTATTAGTAAAAAAATTGCAATATTTTTTGAACAATTCCTTTTTTATAAACAATTTCTGAAAACAATTGATATTTTTTTATTTTAATTTGTGTTATTTGCTTTTTTTCTTTGTTTATGTTGTCAAACTTTTTATTATTTTTTTTGTTTTCAAAATTATAGAAAACTAAAAAAAAAAAAAATTCTTCACATATTTTAAAAGCTTTTGAGCAAAATTTTAATGGATACAGAATATGCGGATATTAAAAGGTAAAATTTATGGTAATAAAATAACAATTCATCTTTTAAAAACTCTCTATCTTATTTACAGCTTTGCCAATTTTGATTTGGCTGAATGTGACTGAAGCTACATCAAGATTTAAACATTTGAAGAGGCCAAGCCCGAACAAAATTTACTCCCGATAAATCTTTTGACAGGATGTGTGAGATACGTCAAAATGTCGTACAACGCAAAGGATTCCGTCAACACAAAACATTTGTTTCATCATACTTAATCATCTATTTAAGTTTATAACATGTACATTTTATAAAACAATAATATAAATAAACTATTTATTAAACAAAATATAATATTTTTACATTTTTTACCGCCTGCAAAAAAATATAAAAGTATATGAAGAAATATATTCGAACATGTATGATCATGTATGCTCATATGTCTACATATTACCTCAATTTTCGTCCATGCACATATATGAGTGATCATATATGTTCATACGTGTACATATGTGATGATTTCTAACCGGGTGTACAAACAAAATATCTTAATTGAATTATTGCGAGAAATTTAAAAATGCATTATAAAAAAAAAAAAAATCAAGCGTCAAAATTTAGACTAATGAGTAATGACTGACATTTGTGAAGATAACTGGAGATAAATACCGACTTCGTGGCCGGGCCAATGTGTGAACTTTGATGTGAAAGAAACTCTTCACTTAAATATTGTTGTTTTTTTAAGGGAAAATCATTATTTCAAGCCAATGTTGGCAATCGATACCTTTTCAATACCGTTATCCGTTTCAAAACCCTTTAAATTGAATACCGGTACCAATACCAATACCGAAACTCAGTTTTGGTATCGGATACCGGTATCCAAAAACCTTTTCCTTCGGTATCGGTACGTACCGGTATTGAAACGGTTTTTCTTAAAAACCATGTTTTTAAAAAAAAAAAAAATTAATAGAAAGTTTTTAAATTTTTTGGTTTTTGTAAATAAAAAATCGTACTCCAAATTAGAGATGCGCGCGTGACACGAATTGTTCGTGATTCACGTGATTCACGCGTGAATCACGCGTGATCGTGAGTGAAATTTATTTTTACTCACGTGATCGTGAGTGCGCGTGATCAGAAAAAATTGCTTCGTGCGTGAGCGTGCGTGAGTAATTTTTTTTCGTGAGTTTGCGTGATTATTTTGTGCTGTTTGAAACAGGAAAAAAGTTAAAAAAATCGTCATTATATTGAAGAAAGAGGGTAATTAATACAAAATTGTGATTTAAATAAATTTTTATTATTGTTTTAAGGAAAATCAATACTAAAAATTTTATTATTTACAATTTCGTAAGTCTGTGTGAGCGTGATTATTTCGTGAGCGTGAGAAAAATTTTAGTTACTCACGTGAGCGTGCGTGAACGTGAGCTGAAAAAATAATTTCGTGCGTGAGCAATATTTTTATTTCGTGATCGTGAGCGTGCGTGAGTCAAAATTCACTCACGCGCCCATCTCTACTCCAAATGCCTAACCGAAGTCTCATAAAAATCCAAAAAATCTTTTGGCACCCACATCCTGAGTTAAATAAAAATTTAAAAAAATCCATACTTCAACCGCTATGCGAGAGCAAAAGAAAATTATTGATTTTCACGAAATTTTTATGGATTCATTTTGACTCCCAATAGAAGCTTTCTGGACCCCTTTTGTATAGTGTAGATTTTTGGGGATTTTTATTTAATCCGTGATGTGAAATTTACAGGATATTTACAGCACTAATATTTACAGGACTTCGGGGAAGGCATTTGGAATACCAGCAGGAGGTTTTCCACCATAGCATAATTTTTTGGAAGTGGCTTAACTCGTAGAAATCGTCCATAAAGGTACCATAATTCGCGAAAAAAATTGTTTGCAATATTTTTGAATGTGATCTTGGGTAGACAGGGAATACCTATTTTTCCAAATAGATAACACCAACATAAAAACTTGGTTGCCTAGAAATAAGATGAAATATGTAATTTGTTGGGGTTCTTACTTTAACCACGATGCGGGAGGGAAATATATTTTATGGAGTCACTTTGACACCCAATAGAAACTTATTGAACCCTTTTCTGCTCAAACAAAAAAGAAAGGTAAAAATCTATACGGCCTTATATTTATGTACTAAAGACATAGGAAAATGTCCAGCAAAAGCGGTCTAGTGCTTCATAAATTTAGAGCAAAAGACTGAATTTCGTCAACAGTTTTTTGTGAATTTATGAGATAAAAAAACACGCTAACTTTCGAAAGGCATTCCTGAGGATGCTGAAGCTTGGCATATATATTTGTCGTTCCTCTAGCCTGGTTGGTATTGAATTTCAGCCAAATCGGTCCAGTGGTTCAAAAGTTATTAAGAAAACCGTGAATTTCAGATTGGTTTCATCTTAAATTTACTTGTTAAAAAAACCGTTAAACCAGCTTTAAAAAAATTGATAAGTCAGGAAAAAATTTTACAAAGTATTCTTGTCACTAACAAAAAGTTTTATACTAAAACAAAAAAAAACTTACAATCGAAAAAAAATTTACACTCAAAAAAAATGTTGGCAATTTTTTATTTTTTTTTTTTTCAAAAATGACTAAAAAGAGTTTTTTACTCAAAATAAAATATTTCTAATCAGAATTGTTTATTTGATTTACGTTAGAAAATTAACTATCGATTTAGAAGGGCATTGTGAAGGGTATTGATGGATTCGTCCAAGTCGAATTTAACTTTACTAATTGTTTTTACAATTTTTTTTTAAGTTTTTATACGTTATTTTTTTATTTTTTAGCAATTTTTTGATAATACCGGTACGTACCGGTATTGACGTTTCGGTATCGGTAATACCGTAACAAATTCAACTCAAATACCGTAACCGATACCGATACCGAAATAAATAAAAAACGATACCAATACCGATATCGATACCGTTATTCGTTTCGATTGTCAACCTTGTTTCAAACACATTCTTCTGGTCTAAATCTGATCTAACCGAAGCATTTGGTATTCTGTTTTCTCGTAGGTTTCATAAATTTTAAGAATGAACTTTTCATATAAAGAGATTTATATATTTCGTTATATATTAAAACTAAAGTGCAAAATTTCCAACTTCCGTACAAGGTCCTGTAAATGTCCTTGAACTTACATACATTATGCATTGTCGTGGAAATCCCTACAAATAGTCTTTTATCAACAAATAATGTCAGCGCAAGGGAAAAAGGACAGCTTTTCTTTTTAGACTTATAAGATGAAATGTCAATTTTTTTTAACACCTTTGCAAAGAAATACTTATTTTAATTGACTTCACTAAAATGTCTTCAATAGTTCATTTGGTACCATTTTAAGATATTGCGACAATACGTAAACTTATCATTCACTCAAAAAAAAACTTGTAAAACGACAAGAAAAGTGTTTAAGTTTTTTTTTTTTGCTACTTCCTATTTGACATAAATTCCTTGTAACTTTACAAGCTTTTTACCAATAATTTTGTAATTTTACATACTTTTTACCAATAAAATTGTAAATTTACAATTTTTTTGACGCGATAAAACTTACAAGTAGGTTTCTCTGACTAGATTGTTTGCTACCTCCTATTTTACAAGAATTTCTAGTAAAAACTACGAGCTTTTTTGTAATTTTACAAACTTTTTACCAATAAAGTTGCAAATTTACAACTTTTTTTGCACAATAAAACTTGTAAGGAATTCTCGTGAATTTGGTAAACTTTTTTTGTTAAACAACCTTGGAAATTTGTAAAATTACAAAAAAAATTGTAAAATTACCAAAAAAAAATTAAAATTTTGATCGAACATTTTTTGTTAAAAAAAAAAAACAAGTAAAACTGTCAAATATTGGTAAAGTGGGATTACGAGACTTTTTCTAGTAATTTGACAAGTTTTTTTTGTGTGTATGTACTAGAGTTGTCAATTATTCGACTTTCAACTTTGTTCGAATAATTCAAATAATTGTTTTTCCTCGTTCGATCAAACGATTAAAGATCAAAATTTATTCGATTAATCGAAGAGAATAACGAATAAAAAAATTATTTTAAAAAATATTTTTATTAACAAAAAAATAAACAATTAAGAAAGTTAAAATTTTTATTAACGAAAAAATGCATTCAAAACTTAAAAATAAAATAGCTAAAAGTTAAAAAAACTTAAAAATTGAATAACTGAGATCACTTTTAATTAATGGATGTTGATTTTAATACTTGTTGAGAAATAATTCAAATACAAATTATTATTTGAAATATTCAGACAAAATATATCATAAATGATTTTAATTTTTGTCAAATAAGACAATTTAAGTTGTTCTTAAGAAATAATCTTTTAAAAGTAAAAGTTGACTTAATTTTTTTGATTTCAAACGATTTTTGGTTTTTGTTTTTATTAAATTAGATTTTGAAAACACTCTTTCGCTAATTGTTGAAGTAGGTGATAAAGTAAGAAGAGCATAAATCCCAAATATACCATATCGTCTGACATATCGCTAAAGTCCTTTTTATTTTCTGAATTTTTAATACTTTGAATTGAATTATTTAACTCGCATAAACGATTATTTTCATTACTAATAACATCCTCTATTTCAATACTTTTTTCTGAATTATTGTGATTACTTTCAACATAAAATAATCTGAAGTATAATTTATTTGCATATTCTTTTGTTTCGCTTTTTGGAGAATAAGAAACTTTCATTGCTCGGAAAATTTCCAGAATTTAGAAAAATTATTAACGTATTTAACACTTATACGTCTCTCGTTAATTCTTATTTTAATACGTTTTAGTAAGTCTGATGCAAAAGAATTATTAATTCTTTCTAAATTATTTATTAAAAACTTGATACCTTCCCCTAATTCTATAATGGATGTGCTATCCAGGGCTATGGCTACAATATATTTTAACTTTCCTACATTTTGTATAAAATCTTTCAAAATTTATGAGAATAAATCAAATTCTAAGGTGGTTATTAAGGGTGGGATAGTGTTGTGTGAGATTTTAAGCAGCAATATTTGGAAGCGCTAGAACCCCTCATTTTGTGAGGTTGGTAAAAAAAGTGTATGAGCCAAAAAATGGGGGAGGTCGGATAGGATCTAGGGGTCGCTCATCGGGGTCAAAGTTGGTCGTAGAGGGGAAAAAATCCACAAAAAGCCCCAAAACTCCCCTGGTTTTGCCCCTAGAGGGGTCAAATGTGAGACCGGCCCCCATTATTTTTTCCCCCTGAACACTTTTGCCAAACATACCTAAGCCCTATCTCCAATCCCTAAGGGGGGTCCCATACAAAGGTTCAATTTAAAAAAAAATCTTGCTCCTACCGCTCTAGCTGTCCTAGAAGTCACCCTAGAGGAATTGAATGTATGACCGACCCCCAATATTTTTTCAACCCTAACATTTTCTTAGAACATACCTACCCCCTATCTTCAATCCTTAGGGTGGTCCCCATACATTTTTTTTTCTTTTTTCTTAAATTGTCATATTAAATCAGCTCCTACCGGTCCAATGGTGCCTCCTAGAGGGGTCATTATCACGACCAACCCCCATTAATTTTTAGCCCCCAACACTTCTTCTGAACATACCAATTCCATATCTCCAATTCCTAGGGGGTCTCCCACACAAAATGATATTTTTGTAAAACTTGCTCTCACCGCTCTAACTATCGCAGGGGTGACCCTAGAGAAGTTAAATGTGTGACCGACCCCCAATATTTTTTCAGCCCCAACATTTTCCCCAAACAAACCTACCCTCTATTTTAAAGGCTTAAGGGTGTCCCCACACATTTTTTTTATTTTTTAATTTTTTTTTTATAAAATTTGCGCCTACCGCTCCCATTCTGCGTTTTAGGAACGGTAAATGCAGACTGACCCCCATTAATTTTTGCCCCCTACATTTTTTCTGAACATACCTACGCCGTATTTCCACTTTGTAGGGGTGCTCCCCTGGGGAAAACTTAATTAGTAATGTATGTAAAGAAGTCAAATGTATGACCTACCCATATATTTTTTAGCCAAAACATTTTCTTCAAACATACCTACCCTCTATCTTCAAGGTGTTATCCCACAATTTTTTTATTTATTTTATCGAGAAATCCGAGGTCTTTAATTTGTAATTTAATAGTAACTTTTGTTAAGCGTAAAAAAAATATTTTTTTTTAACTTGAAAATAATAAAAAAAGATAAATAATATAACTATAAATCAAATTAATTTATTTTTATCGTGTGATGGATATTGTTTCCGATTTTCGGCCACGACCTGAAGCAAAACTATTTTTTCTCCTCGTTACGGCACAACACGTTGTTATAGTCTTCTATTAATTTTACGCCTCTTTCGGCAGCGTCGTTGACAACATGTAATTTACGTAATATTTGCAGCGCTCGCTGGTAGTCCTGACGATTTTCCCAAGTATTTGGATCGGAAGCCATGAAATTTGTTGTTATTCCGAAGCGTGCAAAAAATTTTGGAGTCCCAGGTGTGACGTAGTGGCTTAAATCAGTTTTCATGAGTTTTTGATTCACTTGTTTCGATGCCATGTTAATTCTTTTCACACCTTCGAATCCAACAACATGTACTGGAGGATTACAATCCTTGTTGCCACTGTCGCCGCTATCCTCTGAGGCATCTTCTTCCCCGATATCATCGTCTTCTTCTTCCTCGCTGTCTTCGTTAGACGATTCGTCCATCTCATCGTCAGATAACTCTTCCTCCAATTCCTCTTTCTCTTCTTCAAATATACGAATTGCATTCGACATTTTTCGTTTTATTTCACAAGAGATATTCGGATCAAATAGTGCGAGAGCAACAGCTTCGCCACTGAGATTCCAGAGATGTCCACAGAATCTCTTGACCAATCGTTGCGACAGAATCTTATCAATTGAAGCATAATTGGCAATCGCTTTCAAAAAATCCAAATCATTATTTGGAGCTTCTATTGCTTTGGTAGCGCTAAACCAAGCTTTTACGTAAATTGTTATGATGAAAACGGTCACATCAAGAAGTGCATTTAATTCTTTTTTGGCCAAACCGATATATTTTCGGAACAAAAACATTTTTAGGCAATATATGCCTTTTGCCATCCATCGAGCATGACTGATGGGTCCTGGTGGGCTAAAATGCTTATTAGGAATATTTTCGCCAAGGTATAATAAAACAATTTCAAGAAACTCCTTGTAGTCGTCTTTTATTTGAGCACAACAAAACAACTTGATGTCAGTTTGGACTTGAGCTGGTATGTTGCCTGCCACTTCCTCATCTTATATGCCAAGACTGTACGGTTTGTCTTTTATATTTTCCCACTGCTCTTTAAAACGCGCAAACATTAGCACTTCTGGTCCAGACGTTTTGCCGAATTTGGTTTCAAACACTTAGTTTTCCCCAGGGGAGCACCCCTACAAAGTGGAAATATGGCGTAGGTATGTTCAGAAAAAATGTAGGGGGAAAAAATTAATGGGGGTTAGTCTGCATTTCCCGTCCCTAAAAGGCACAGTGGGAGCGGTAGGCGCAAATTTTATAAAAAAAAATAAAAAAAAAAAAAAATTGTGTGGGGACACCCTTAAGGCTTAAGAATAGAGGGTAGGTTTGTTTAGGGAAAATGTTGGGGCTGAAAAAATATTGGGGGTCGGTCACACATTTAACTACTCTAGGGTCACCCCTGCGATAATTAGAGCGGTGGGAGCAAGATTTACAAAAATGTCGTTTTGTGTGGGAGACCCCTTAGGAATTGGAGATATGGAATTGGTATGTTCAGAAGAAGTGTTGGGGGCTAAAAATAAATGGGGGTTGGTCTTGATAATGACCCCTCTAGGAGGCACCAATGGACCGGTAGGAGCTGATTTAATATGACAATTTAAGAAAAAATAAAAAAAAATGTATGGGGACCACCCTAAGGATTGAAGATAGGGGGTAGGTATGTTCTAAGAAAATGTTGGGGTTGAAAAAATATTGGGGGTCGGTCATACATTTGATTCCTCTAGGGTGACTTCTAGGACAGCTAGAGCGGTAGGAGCAAGATTTTTTAAAAATTGAACCTTTGTATGGGACCCCCCTTAGGGATTGGAGATAGGGCTTAGGTATGTTTGGCAAAAGTGTTCAGGGGGAAAAAATAATGGGGACCGGTCTCACATTTGACCCATCTAGGAGCAAAAACAGGGGAGTTTTGGGGCTTTTTGTGGATTTTTTCCCCTCTACGCCCAACTTTGACCCCGATGAGCGACCCCTAGATCCTATCCGATCTGCCCCATTTTTTGGCTCATGCATTTTTTTTACGAACCTCACAAAATAAGCGGTTCTAGCGTGTCGAAATCGAAAACTCGCGCGCTATCCCACCCCTAGTGGTTATTCATAAAACCTGAAATATATTTAAAGTAGGTTTATTTGACAGATATTGCAGAAATAATTGTCAAATAAACCTACAATAAGTATTATGAATAAGAGCCTAAGCATTTACTTAATTTTTTAATTAAAAAAAATTGTTCGATTAATCGACATTAATTAATCGATTTATTCGTTATTCGAAAATCGTCATTTTTGAATTATTCGAACAAGAGTTGGGTTTTGTTTGATCGATTAATCGAATAATTCTTAATCGACTGACAACTCTAGTATGTACTGGCCTTTTTCAATGGAAAACCAGTTTGGATTGTAAACTTTAAACGCGATTCCTGCAAAATTAAATAATTTGAGTTATGACACTATGCAAGTAAATGAGCGATATGATTATTATCCGTAAAGTCATATAAATGCAAACAGTTATATGCATAGTGGGTAATTTTAGGAATATTTTTTGTTAAAGTTGCATTTAAAAAAATAAAAAAATATTTTTCAAAAAAATATTTAAAAACTTAAATATGTACATGTCTTGATTATATTTAATTAAATTTCTTTTTTTATTAGTGCCAAAAAATATATATATATTTTTTTATATGTCCCAAAAATCCCAAAACTGGAAAAAAATCACGAATCTCAATTTAATTTGGATTTCATAATTGTAATCTACGCCAATTAAACAGCGCTACAACAAATAATTTATTATATTTGAAATACAAACTGTATGTGGCGTATACTTAATATGTTAATTGCCTTTACAAAACAAGTAAGTACCCAACAGAAATTTTGCTGAACTGGCAGCAGCTTTTAGAAAGGAAACTTGAATGAAGGAGCGCATCCAAACCTGCTGAATTCATGCATGATTCTCTAAGACGATGTCACACTGAAAAAGATGCAGTGAATTCATGTATCTTTTTAGAGCTATTTAAGCAGAATAAAGATGAAAAACATTTGACTATTTCTGAAATACAAATTACAAAATCTGAAATACAATTGACTATTTCTGAATACAATTTGAAAATCTTAAATACAATTGACTAATTCTGAAAATCAGTTGACTCCCTGCACGCATTTGGAAGAAATATTTCCTAAGAGATCTAATAACGTTTAAAAATTTTCCAATTGTATTTCGAAAATTTCAAATTATATTTCAGAAACTTCCATTTATATTTAAGATATTACCATTTATAATCAAAAAATGTTTAATTACATTTCAAAAATTTTCAATTATATTGGAAATTTTTGAAATATAATTGGATATTTTTAAATATAATTGGAGAGTCTAAAATATGATTGGACATTTTTTGTAATATAATTTGTATTTTCTGAAACTAAAGTGGAAATGGTGTAATCAATTTTTTTTTTTTTCTTTCAAAATGTGCTAAAGGTGATATAATTGAAGCACTCTTTGCAGCGCTGAGTAATGCGCAATAATGTGTCTTTGTCCAAAACTCGTGGTTTTTTATTCAAAATGTGTTAAATATATCATGAAATCTTTTTTAAATTTCAACTCAGTGAAACTGAAATAAATGTTTAAAAAAACCGGCAGTTTTTGGAATTTAGAAAAACTGTAAATGCAGTTGTGTAAACAAGACCTTAAACCATCACTGAGCAATGTTTAAGGACTACCCCACGTTACCAGTAAAAGTTACAGAGGGTTAAAGTTGAAAAATCGATAAAAATGGCTTGAAATAATCCATAGTTTTTACCTTCTTTCGCCTTTTTTTTTAAGTTCTCCTTATATTTCAATATTTTCCGGCATAACACAAAGTCAGTACATATAAGAGATTATTTTAATGTTAGCTTGATAGATGCTTCATCGCTTGGTAAGAAGTTATAAGACGGTTAAGTTTTGAAACCAAAAATTAAGAGTTTTTAAATTTTCGAGGTTTTTTGATCAGGGATTTCGGCTTCCTCTATAAAATGAAAAAAGTTGAATTAGAGTTGGTAACTGTTGTAATTCTTAACATTTTGTAATTAATCCCGTTAATGTGCCACGAATAGTTAAGGAGTTTCAGCAGGTCAAAGTTCGAAAGAAAAATCGTATTTTTTTTTAAAATACCAGTTTTTCGCGAGGCACATTCGCGGTTTCATTCGAAATTTGGTGGACTCTTGCGTAAACCGAGTTTTTTTAGGAGTTTACATAAAAATATCACTGGCGGGTTTATAAAAAATAAATTGCAAAAATTTTATGGCATTTTTGAAAATTGAACGAAATTTGCAAATCTGTTTCCAATTTTTTTTAGTAGCAATTAATGCATCATGTTCATTTTAATACACCAAAAGACGTTCCTTAACGAGTAGAACTGATTTGCTTTTTGACTTTTTACTTTAAGCCATTCTGAGCGGAAAGCGCGATGATTTTATCTAAACCTGTTTTGATCTGGCACATCCAAGGCTTTACACGAAATCGGATGAAATTTTTTTTAAATGAAAGCCCACTTGATGTGTCATCATAAAATCAGAGGCGGGTTAAAAAATTTTGATGATTATAGATTTTTTGGACCATATTAAATTTTCTTGTTATGAAAAAGCATCACCGATTTTTTTAAACACTGGTACAATGATACGATTTTCCGTGATTTTTTTTTTCAGTAAAACCAACGCTCATTGCCTACATATTTTATAAAAAATTGTAAAACTTTTCTTTTACCGCGAATTAATCGCGATTTTAGGTACTTAGATATATTTTTTTTAAATCGTTTGGTCATTAAAGGGTTAAATTTATATCATATATTTTAGAAGAAATGATATATCCTGGCATGTTTTAATAACGCATGCAACAAATGTGTAGAAAAAAAATATTTAAAATATTTTTAAGATTTTTTAAAACCGCTAAATCTTAAAACCGCCATAACTTTTGACCCCCTTGCGCGATTTAATTGACGCGAACGAATTTCTTATTCTTAAATAGCTTCTAATATTTATGCCAACTTTCATCGATGTGCCATCAAAACAAAAATCACATCTTTTTTACCTCAAAATTTAAGTCTTAGCCGGAACTCCTCATATATAAAAGGAAAGCGTGCGTGAAATTTTATCAAAATATAATTTTATATTTTAAGTTTTATATAAAAAATCTAAACAAAAAATTTTAATTTTTTCCTCAAGAGCACTCTTTGGATGCGCTTCGGTATGCTATAAAAATTATTTTTTTATTTATTTTTGCTGGGTAGGTACTGCAATGATTGCAGCGAAATTCATACCGGTTATAGCAAACGTAATTTCGATTTGGACGCTGGACCCAACATGTCCAATAAGGGGACCACCAAAAGCCGATAAAGTAGGACATATTAAGTATACAAAAACTTGAAATGCTTTAAAATCACCAACTCCAAATGCGTGTTTAAAAAAAATCTAGAAGGGAACTAAAATAAAAAAGAAAAGTTAGCTAAATTTTGCGAAAAACTGATAATGATTTAACGCTAACGATTTTTTTCATTTGCTTTAGTTCATATTTTTCTTAAAAATAAGGACAACAATTTTAAAAAGAAAATGGGAAACATTTTAATATACTTTAGTTTATACACACTTGAGGACTAGATTGGGTCCGGACCCCAATGCGTCAATACCCTGTTGTCTCTAGAGTCCTTTGAGGGTCGCCATGGGGTTTGACGAAAAACGTTTGTCTGTTTCGCTCTACCTTGCTTAGTTTTTGAGATACGGAAATTAGGGGCCTCATAGGGTCTTGAAAATCTTTAAAACTGGATATCTCAAAAACTATATCTCGGAGGGCTTTCGGATATTTTGTAGAAGTGTTCTACGAGTCAGGAGCTACAAAAATGTTAAATTTTAGATTCAAAATTAGGGTCATGAAACCCCGACAGATATCAAGATCTAGGCTATGTCGTAATCAGTTTTCATTTCTTTCTTTTAAAAATTTCATCCGTTTTATTCTAACTCGCTTAGTTTTTTAGATAACCCATTTTGAATCTTTAACTAAATTCTAAGAAGTTATTAACTAAAGTAAGTAAACGAACTAAACTTTTGTCCTCATTTTTAAGAAAATTTCTTGTTTTTTAGTTAAATTTTAACAAATTTTAGTAAAATATATGAACTATTTTAAAATAAATTTTTTTCTAAATTTTAGTTTAGTCTTCGGTCGTTACATATCTCTGTACCTCTGGGAATTATGACCAACCACACCACGGCATAATCCCCATATTAGTTGAGGGTACTATGACCACTTTCAAAACGGTCAAAGGCTCAATGAGGATTATGTTAATTCCCTGTTTGGATTGAAACAGAAACTTTTTCGATTATACCTCCATTAAAATTTAAAACCATTGCGGTCTCTGTATTTTGCGGATAAGATGGGTTTAGTGCATGAAGTAATTCCTTAAAAACGGCCGAAGACAAGCTACTCAGAAAAACTTTTAAGAAAAAAATTAAATTAAAGATAATGGGGATTATGTCCTTGAGTTACATTTTATTATTCTACCAATAAAATGATACAAATAAAACAATAAAGCGTTAATTAATTAAACATAAAAACCATCTTTATTCTTCGAGTTCACTCTAGTGACTAACTTTAAAATTAAAATTATAATTTAGTTGTACGTATTCAATATTCTTTAAATATCTTAAACTATCTTAAATAATAAAAGTGACAGAAACGGAAATAGTGGGAAGAGGAAACGGAGTTTAAGTATTTATTATATAAGATAGAAAGAGACGGAAATAACATTAGTATAATAAGAGAGTGAGAGTCAAATATATCGGAAAGGGAAATACTCATATATAAAGACGATAGTTAAAATAACGAAGAGAGAAAGAGAGTAAGAGAGAATGTGAGTTATATTAGTAACTAACTAAGTAAGTTACTAATAATATAAGCATATAAATAGGGTAGCACATATTTATATGTAACTCTTGGGGATTATGACAGCTAAGTACCTCTAAAAATGCGAAGTTTTTGCCAAAAACTAAAACCGATTACAGATTCGATTTGTGCCAGTCCAAATCACAATTGCTGTGTTTTTCAATAAGTGGATTTATTTTCTGATTAATCTTATTTTGTTAAAAAAAAATATTTTAGCATATCAAAACCAATTTGGAATATTTTTTTCCAAAATCTACTCTAAATTAGCAATTATAATCCGAAAGAATAACAAAAAATTTTGGAAAATTAAAAAAGATATAAGTAAATCAAAATTAATCCACAAATGACTTATTGAATCCTAAAATTTATTTGAATTCATTTTGAATTATATATATCTTTTTTAATTTTCCAAATTTTTTTATTATTTTTTCGGATTATAATTGCTAATTTATCGTAGATAACGGGAAAAAATATTCCAAATTTGGTTTGGCATGTTAAAATATTTATTTTAAACTAAATAAGATTGATCCGAAATTAAATCCACTTATTGAAAAACACAGCAAATATTACAGATTCCTATTCAGCATGCAAAAATCAATAAGAAAAAGTATATGCGAATAGAAGAGTATTTAAATCAGACAAGGAAAAACAATAAAAATTAAAATTCGTTATTGATAAAATTCAATTTTGAATTTTTCAAAAAATTCAATTTTGAATTTTAAGTAAAATTCTAAAGAATTTTATTTTAAATTCTTAAAAGAAATAAAATTCTAAAAAATTTTATTTAAAATTCTTAAAAGAATTTTATTAATAAAAAAAAAAGAATTTTATTTTCATACAAATAAATATATTTCAAACAAGTAAATATTTTAATAATGTTCGAGCATTTCTTTATATCAACGTAACTTAATTAGCTAAATACATCCTCATATGATAGTAAATTGCCACTATCTTCTAATTTAATGTAATTTAATAATGTACTTAGTTCAAACTTATAATGCAATAGTATTTTTTTAGTAAGTAATTTCCAAATTCTGATCCACTTATTTATAGAAAACCTCTTAAAAAATTCTCATATTTTAATGTTATTCTCTGATTCTGAAAGCTTTTTCGAACAGAAACTTTATAAAGAAATTTTGTACACTTTTCTAAAAATAGAATCTTTAATTTTATAGCAATTTTCTATAAAAAAGGGTTTTCTGAGGCAGTTTTTCAGATTCTGAAACATTTTTCATATAGACAATTATTAGGGTCTTAGACATTTTTCTAAAGAAACATTTTAAGACACTATTTCAACAGAAAATTTAAAATTTAGAAATAAATTTTCTATAGAAAATTCTTACAAACAGAAAAATGTTTAGATTCAGAGTAATTTTCTTTCCAAAAAATCTCACATCTAATATAGTTTTCTATAGAAAAGTTCATTGATCAATGATTTTTATAAAATTTTCCTATATAAAAATTCTCAGATTCTAAAAGATTAAAAAAAATCATATTCTTAAAAATATCTCCATAACAAAAATTCTTAGATTTGAAAATATATTTCTCATAGAAAAGCTCAGACTCTTAAACGTTTTTCCTATTGAAAAGTTATCCGATCCTGAGAAATCTTTTTTTGCAGAAAGATTCTTTGGATTCTGAAACAGTAATTTTTAGGTAGAATTCCCAGTTTCTGAGGAATTATTTTTTATAGATTTTTTTCTATAGAAGTTATAACCAACCTTTAATATATTTTTCCAACAGAAAAATTTTTAAAATTGTGGAAAATGTTTCAATAAAAAAAACTCTTTTATTCAGAGTCAAATAAGCATTTAAATATTTTGTAAGGATTATGTCTGGAATTCTGAGACATTTTCTATAAAATATATTTGAGATATTTGTTTTCCCTTAGAAAATTATGAAAATAGGTGTTAGATTCAGTTAGAAAATGTCCATGAATATAATACCATTTAAGTTTTTTATATACAAATTGTTTAATTCTGAAATCTATATATATAAAAATGGATGTATTTACGTGGGTGTGTATGTATGTTCCGTATGGACTCGAAAACGGCTGGACCGATCTTGATGAAATTTTCAGGGAGTATTCAGAATAGCCCAGGGAGTAACACTGTGCGGTCAGACTTTTGATTTTTTGCGTGTGGGCGGAGGGGCGTGGCAAAATCGAATTTTTACATTGCACCAATAATGACATTTATATATAAAAAACGGATGGACCGATTTTGATGAAATTTAAACCAAAGATAGTTCTAACCGCGTACTAACTTTATGCCAAATTAGAGCGTTATCGGACAAGTGGGCTTAAAATGCCATGATTTTTTGCCTGTGGGCTGAGGGGTGGTCAAAATCGATTTTTTACATTGCACCACTAATGACATCTATATATAAAAAACGGATGCACCGATTTTGATGAAATATAAACCAACGATAGTACTAACCAAGTATGTGTGCCAAATTAGAGCGTGATCTGACAAACGGGCGTAAAATGTCATGCCCCTTTGTATTGAATATTATTTCTGCATGCTCCGCAATAACGCAAAACTGTTGATTCGATTTTAATTAAATTTTCAGCACCAGTGTGGAACTATAGAACACATGCACGTATTCAGGATTGTTTTTTCAGGGCCCAACAACAACAACAACATAAATATAAAAAAAAAATTGTTGTTGGGCCCCCCTCTGAACACGTCGTTGATAGGACATGTTATACTACGATTAAAAAAAGAGGCGTAAAATGACACACCGCTTTGTACAATCACGCAAAAACAGCTGAACCGATTCTCTTGACAATTTCACTACAAACAGTGCTAACCAAGTGTATATGTATATAAGATCGTAGTTGGATAAAGGAATCAAAATTGCAACGCCCTTTGTACTATACTAACCACAGTTGAACAAAGAGGCGTTTATTGCCACGCCCCTTTGATTTATACTGAACGTTATAGCTGCCTGTTTTGAAATCACGCAAAAACGGATAAGTCAAATCTGTCACTACTGATAGAACTAACCGAGCGGGAACTGTAGGTCATATGTAGAGCGCGATTCGGCAAAAGGTATAACATGTCACTCCCGTTTTTCATAAATAAAAAGTTATTTCCTCCTCTTTCGCAATCACAGAAAAACGGCAAAAATGATGTCAATGGAATTTGCAGCACAGATTGTACTATTCGAGGATGCAGCATGGAACTTTAGACTGTCACGATTCGATAAAAATGCGTTCAATGACACGCCCCTTTGTACTATACTTAACGTTATGTCTGTCTGTTTCGAAATCACGCTAAAATGGCTGAACAGATTTTGTTTAGATTTCTCTATAGATTGTGCTAACCGAGGGTGGAACCAAATGTTACTTGCTGGACTCGCGTGCTTTAATTTTGTCCGACACTAATTAAGATGCAATATAAAACAGTGTTTTTCTTAGGGCCAGCAACGCGGACCGGGTATAGCTAGTATTTTATGTTAAGGATGTAAAAAAAATATGTAGAGACTAACTTTTGCATTCTATCTATGTTAACATTCATTGTAATATGGATTTATTAACTTTCTTTTTAATCAAAATTTACCATTAATTAACATGCATAGTATTTACAAATACATTAGTATAAACCAGCGGTGCCCAAAAAGAGATTTTTTTTTGTTTTTTACGCTCTCTGTTGTTAGTTTCGTTGTCGTTCATATTGTGTGCGTGTGTCTTCGTTGATCTCTAACAAGTGTTTGGGCACCATTGGTATAAACCAGTGATCGGCACCCATAGCACTCAGGAGCCGAACACAATCGGCAATTAACACGTATATAACACGATTGTCAACAAAACTCACAAGTAAGAGCATAAAAATACAACAACAAGCAGGTTGATGTCGCTTTGTTTAAGAAATACACAAACACATTCATGTTTATATTCATATACCAATGCATTCATACACTCTCTTTCTGCCGACCACTGGTATAAACTAACAGTTATTTCTTTGTTTTATTATTATGTGTTTTACAAAATGAAATTCAAACCAAAAATAAAAATCTTTAATTTTTTAGAATTTTATTGATAGGAAAATAAAATTCTATTTTTTTTGAGAATTTTATTTTTGGAAATAATAAAATTCAAATGTTTTTGAGAAATTTATTTAAACAAAAATTTTATTTCAAATACCTTACGAATTTTAAATAAAATTCGAATTTTTCCCTTGTCTGATTTAAATTGCTCATATAAAGTGTGCCCAAATTATCCGTTATAATCTTTTTAGCTACTGAATCATTAGCCATTAATTGTAAAACTTATACATTTTCATAACTTTGTAGGAATGTCATATTCACCAACTACTTTTGTCAATTCTATATAAATCCTTAAAACACTATTTGTTAAATACTTCTGTAAGAGAATAATGCTTCAAAAATATCTATGATTTATAGGGTCAGAAGTGTCATCAACGAACCAATTCCAACAATAACACCAACAAATGCAGCCAGCACAGAAAAAGGAAGAAAGAATACAAGTGAAATGCTGATGAGGCACGAAACAACGAAAATGAGATGAAATTTCCAATAATTTACGATGAATTTTAAATACGAGTGTGAATTATGACAATAATGAACGACACAAAATGCATAAAGTGTAAAAATGAAGTGAATGTTGAAATGGACAATGAACACACACAGAAAGTGAGGAGAAAAAGGACAATCACCACGTACAAACGAGTATGGAGATTGTTGGAGTATGTATGTAATTGCTGCAGTTTTTATAGAAAATGCATCAAAATGCATTTATGACATAAATTTTCACAAAATACAAAAAAAAACTGAATGAATACATGATTGTGCATGATGGTGCATGGCGTAGAGACAAAAAGTAAAAAAAAAAACTATATGAAAAACATAATAAATGCAATTGGAAAATGTGCATAAAATGCGACAGCCATTACTAGGGTTTTATTTCATTATCGAAATTTTGCACAATTTGCAATATTTACAATGATTATTTCGTTTTGTTGGTGTTGTTTTGAGCCATCTGAAAAATTATTCCGTTTTTTTGTTGTTGTTCTATGAGCCATTTTTATCCACTCGTAACCAGAGATTCATTTTAGTGATGATGCACTTCATTTTTACGCACAATTTTAATAGTGGCATCAGTACTCATCGTCCAACACCAAATAAGAGGGACATTGAAGGGTATTAACAGTCATTATTCAATGATATCGCATACAAACAGCAACAATATTCACTGTAATGGGACACTGAAAAAAAAAAAACGAAAAACGAAATGTTTTACGTTTTTTCCATGAGACCTCACTTAGTTTGCGATTGCATTCCTAAACAATCTTAAATGAAGGATTTCCTGTGTATTGGGTAAAGTATCTGCTGTAGCAATCAACACTGCAAATACTGATTGTCACATCCTTAAATCTATTTTTTGTTGTCCAAGTCGCCAGATCAAAAATTTTAAAGCACTTCAGTTTAAAAATCTTCGAAATACCAGACAAAAAGTATCACAGCAATCCATGAGAAATTTACCTGTCCCAGTTTTCCCTGCTTGGAAGAATACATAATATTTTCTCGCAAGATGTGGTGAAAGAGATCATGTTGCCCAAAGGGCTATTAAACATCGAACAAATTCCTGCCTTATATTCCATATACCAGTTTCCAAATTTTCGGGCTTTTAAACATCGGAAAAGTCCCAGCCTTTCATTCCCCATACCATTTCCAGAACTTTTGGAGTTTGCTTTACGCTTTATCGACCGCTGCAAGCAAGCTTGCTTAAGTTTTTTTTTTGGAAATTATTTTTGTCCAAGTTAAAAACGGGTTGGGAAAGGTTTGAAGTGGCTGCTAACGCTACATGTCAGTAAACAAAGTCTCTGAGGTCCGTTGTGATACCACAGGCCGGTAATGATGCGTCAGCCTACTAGCCGCTGCAATTAAACCAATGTGAGCAAATGACAAATCAGAGAGAGCTGATAAGTCTCCATAGCAACACAGCCGCAGATTTTGCATACCAACACGTGCCAATTCCGTTAAATCCGTAAGATACTAGTCCTGCAGGCTCATCGGCTTTGAAATTCCATTGTGTCCCAGAAACTATATGAGTCGTGTGTCCAAACTTCTTGGCCACCTTTTTTAAAGCCGTGCGGCAGTCAAGGGCAGATCTTGTTTTCAGGAAAATTTACTCCCGGAACTTGACCGCGGCTTGGCTGTCGGAATAGATGCTGGATGCTGTTGTCAGTCAGCCACTTTCTTTGTTGCCAGCATTTCTGCCTAGTAAACACTGTAATGATCTGGAAATCTTTGAGGTTGGCTGAACCGCAGCTCTACTGAATAGACTCCGAAGCCTACAGCATCTGTGTAAAAATGAATGGAGGCTCTTTTACTCAGCATCTCTGATTACTCTCCGTCGCGAAATAAAGCTGTTGATTTTACTTGCAAGTTTCTAAAGGCATACCAATACATTCCAATTCCATAGGAAACTGTAAGGTAGTCCCAGTCTTACAAACTCATCGACTTTGCAATTTCATAGAATGTTTCTGTACCCTGGGACCCTTGTGAGTCGTATGACAAACTGGTTGGCTTTCTCGTTCAAAGACATGAGGCAGTTAAGAGCAGATCTTTTTGTTAGAAACTAGAACGCGGCTTGACTGTCAGAATAGATGCCTACAACCAAGCCCGTAAATTGTGCATACCAATTCCGTTAGAATCTATAAGATCCTAGTCTTGCAAGCTTATCGGCTTTGCAATTCCCATATGAGTCGTATGTCAAACTACTTGGCTATCTTATTTAAAGATAGCTGCAGTTAAGGACAGATCATATTTTCAGAAACAATGACTTCGGGACTTGACTTTTGGAATAAATGTTGACTGCGGTTGTAGTTAAGACATTCTCAGACAATCTTCAAGCTAGACCCCAACACAAGCTTTTTCGAATAGACTCTAAAGCGCGCATCTTCGTGTAGTTTTGATCCATGTGTGCAAAAATTCAAAGCGGCTACGCAACAACCAAAACTCAATAGAGAGAGCATAGACCACATTTTGGTCAATGGGAAATTAAGCGTCCAGTTTGTTAATAAAGTCACAGATCACGCATATTACAAGAAAGTCAAAATCGCTTTGGCAGAAAATTTAAGGTCATCAAAGGTCATCAAATATTTATAAAAAGGGTGTCTACCATAAAACACCACAAAAGCGAAGAGAAGACCCCGCCTTTTGAAGGCAAACCTTTGCTGACCTCAACTGACTTTCAGCCGTAAAAAAATCCTTAGAGAGCATAGAGTGTATTCAGTTGACAGGATCAGGATCTATACCCTGCGATTTTGCAGAAGACTTGATTATATCAACAGTAGCATGATGGTATACATGTTTTTTATTACACGGTTTTACACCTAAGACCTCCCAGTGAAATACCTTACTGATCCTTATAGATGTTAGTCTCCAGATTCCAAATCTGAAATCGTTATTTTTCTAGCAAGTACCGTTTTTGAGATATTAACTGTTAAAAAGTCAAAAACCATATAATTTAGTACTTTAAGGCTGGATTACTTAATGCTCCGTTATAAAATAACCCTCCGTTAAATTTAACTTTTTCATACAAATTTTGACATAAGGCTCCGTTAAAACGGCAGTTAGCAGGTAACTTTTCATTGAGTAATCCGGCCTAAATGAGATTATCTCAAAAAAGTAAAGTGGAAGAAAAATTCGACCTTTGATTTGGAATAACTTGTAACCCCAAATTGGTGAGAGTTAAATGGTGGCTCTGAAGATTTCGAAGGCATTTGATTGTATGTGGCAAGACGCCCTTGTATCAAAACTTATTACATTTTGTGTAGGTGATGATTTCTCTCGATTCCCGGAAACCACACTAGATGCGGTTTAATGCAGAGGTACTGCAAGATTCCGTTCTTTCTCCTACACTTTTCCAAATATTTCTTAATGATCTTCTCACAAGGGAAGTCTCCCTGGTGTCACCCTCCGTTCTTCATGAAATTTGGATATGTTGTTAAGAACGAAAATTAATTCGGCACGTATTTTTTTTTAGCGGCCCAAACTCATTTTTAGGGGAATTGACCTTTTCAGTTTTTTACTATTTACGCCCATTTAAACAAAATTAATATAGGCACGTGTAGTATCAGATTAAAGGTATTAAAAATACATATCTCGTTGAGCTAACAACGGGCCAAACAAGTTAATGTTTTTCGAATTATTAACAAAAATGTGCTAAAATTTTGGTATTTTACTTAATATGACGAAAAGTTTTGCATGTTTGGAAACGTTCTTAGCACACGTAGATAGGTTTTTCAAAGACCTTTCATTTGGTATGTAATATGGGTTTCTTTGCATAATATAGGAGATAAACGAAAAAAATCTGAAAAATTACCTTGTCTTCCCGCCTCCTTTTTACCCCCTAAATATGAATTTGGGCATTTAAAAAAAAAATACATGTCCCTTTATTTTTTCTGATCTACAAAATAAAACCAATTCCATAAAGATCCGCGGGTGACACTAGGGAGACTTCCCTTGTTAGTCAAACCATTAACCCTACACACGCTTATGTAGATGAACGCAACATTTGTCACTAATTTGCATTTGATCATATGACAAGCTTTGTTGAGGTTCAGGCAATGAGAGAGAATACACACAGAAAACAAGGTAGTTGGAAAACGATTAAGATTTTAAAAAGACGATTACAAAAATTTAAATTTATTTGTAATTATATAATTTGTTTTATAAGAAGTGTTAACCTATTGTAATAACCGAAGAAACTGCATTTTAACTAAATGAATCTCCTTACAATACTATTATCGGTTGGCTAAACTAACAACAAATTTAAAAAAACCTTATTGAAATTATTAGTCGGCACAATAGTAAAAAAATATATTATTGGTCACAGAAATCAATAATTTGTTATTACAAAATATCTTTAGTTCCCTGCATTTGAAATGTCAAATAAAATAAAAATGTATTCAATTAAAAAAATTAAAAGTTTATTTTCATAAAAACTGGAAAAAAATTTAAATAATTTAAAACAGTCGTCCATCGAATGAAACTACGAAAATTATACCATACTCATGTAAGTATTATAATAAATATCAAAAAATGCATTTCTTTGACATGTAAATGTTATAATCTTGCATTTTCAGCAATTTCTATGAAATTTCCCTCAATAGCCTTATTTGGGGACAGCTTTAGAACAAAACGTTATCTAACATTGTGCATGGATGTTTATGTGAATAACATGCCGGCTTGTAATAAAAATCTTAATCTGGCTGTCATTATAAATACTTATTAATGGGCCATTGAAATCCCAATAGAACTGGAACTACTTTTTCTCCGAAAAACTCAAGGGATGGGTCACTAAAATCATCATGTTCATATAGACAGTAAGTCGGGTAATTTTTTGAAATATATGTATGAAACGCAAAAACTCTCAGAATCTGAGACTTTTTCAATAGAAAAAATGCCTCAGAATCTGAGACTTTTTTTATAGAAAAAAATGTCTCAGAATCTGAGAAAATGGAAAATGCTGAGAATCTGAGACATTTTTTCTTTAGGAAAATGCTGAGAATCTGAGACATTTTTTATAAAGAAAAATTCTCAGATTCTAAACCATTTTTGCTATAGATAAGGTCTCAAACTCTGAGACATTTTTTCTATAGAAAAAGTCTCAGATTCAGAAAAATGTCTCAGAATTTGAGACTTTTTCTACAGAAAAAATGTCTTAGAATCTTACACTTTTTCTATAGAAAAAATGTCTCAGAATCTGAAGACATTGTCTCAGAATCTGAGACTTTTTCTCTAGAAAAAATGTCACAGAATCTAAGACTTTTTCTATAGAAAAAATGTCTCAGAATCTGAGACTTTTTCTATAGAAAAAATGTCTCAGAATGTGAGACTTTTTCTATAGAAAAAATGTTTCAGAACCTGAGACTTTTTTTTATAGAAAAAACATTTCTGAATCTGAGACTTTTTCTATAGAAAAAATGTCTCAGAATCTGAGACCTTTTCTATAGAAAAAATGTCTCAGAATCTGAGACTTTTTCTATAGAAAAAATGTCTCAGAATCTGAGACTTTTTCTATAGAAAAAATGTCTCAGAATCTGAGACTTTTTCTATAGAAAAAATGTCTCAGAATCTGAGACTTTTTCTATAGAAAAAATGTCTCAGAATCTGAGACTTTTTCTATAGAAAAAATGTCTCAGAATCTGAGACTTTTTCTATAGAAAAAATGTCTCAGAATCTGAGACTTTTTCTATAGAAAAAATGTCTCAGAATCTGAGACTTTTTCTATAGAAAAAATGTCTCAGAATCTGAGACTTTTTCTATAGAAAAAATGTCTCAGAATTTGAGACTTTTTCTATAGAAAAAATGTCTCAGAATCTGAGACTTTTTCTATAGAAAAAATGTCTCAGAATCTGAGACTTTTTCTATAGAAAAAATGTCTCAGAATCTGAGACTTTTTCTATAGAAAAAATGTCTCAGAATCTGAGACTTTTTCTATAGAAAAAATGTCTCAGAATCTGAGACTTTTTCTATATAAAAAATGTCTCAGAATCTGAGACTTTTTCTATAGAAAAAATGTCTCAGAATCTGAGACTTTTTCTATAGAAAAAATGTCTCAGAATCTGAGACTTTTTCTATAGAAAAAATGTCTCAGAATCTGAGACTTTTTCTATAGAAAAAATGTCTCAGAATCTGAGACTTTTTCTATAGAAAAAATGTCTCAGAATCTGAGACTTTTTCTATAGAAAAAATATCTCAGAATCTGAGACTTTTTCTATAGAAAAAATGTCTCAGAATCTGAGATTTTTTCTATAGAAAAAATGTCTCAGAATCTGAGACTTTTTCTATAGAAAAAATGTCTCAGAATCTGAGACTTTTTCTATAGAAAAAATGTCTCAGAATCTGAGACTTTTTCTATAGAAAAAATGTCTCAGAATCTGAGACTTTTTCTATAGAAAAAATGTCTCAGAATCTGAGACTTTTTCTATAGAAAAAATGTCTCAGAATCTGAGACTTTTTCTATAGAAAAAATGTCTCAGAATCTGAGACTTTTTCTATAGAAAAAATGTCTCAGAATCTGAGACTTTTTCTATAGAAAAAATGTGTCAGAATCTGAGACTTTTTCTATAGAAAAAATGTCTCAGAATCTGAGACTTTTTCTATAGAAAAAATGTCTCAGAATCTGAGACTTTTTCTATAGAAAAAATGTCTCAGAATCTGAGACTTTTTGTATAGAAAAAATGTCTCAGAATCTGAGACTTTTTCTATAGAAAAAATGTCTCAGAATATGAGACTTTTTCTATAGAAAAAATGTCTCAGAATCTGAGACTTTTTCTATAAAAAAAATTTCTCAGAATCTGAGACTTTTTCTATAGAAAAAATGTTTAGAAACTGAGACTTTTTCTATAGAAAAAATGTTTTAGAATCTGAGACTTTTTCTATAGCAAAAATGTCTCAAATTCTGTGATTTTTCCTATTGGAAAATTGTCGCAGAATCTGCAAAATTTTCTATAGCAAAAATGTCTCATAATCTAGAACTTTTCAATATTAAAAATGCCTTAGATTTTGAGACTTTTTCTATAGAAAAAAGTTTCAGAATCTGAGACTTTTTCTACAGAAAAAATTATACCTTTTTATAGAAAAGAATATCATAGGTTCTGATACATTTTCTTTAAAACAAAATGTCTCAGAATCTGAGACTGTTTTTAAACTTTTTCAGTTAAAAAATTCTTATATCCTGAGATACTTTCTATGGAAAAATTCTCAGATTTTTTCTTAAAAAAAAACTCTCAGATTTTTTCTTAAAAAAAAAACTCTCAGAATTTTTTCTTTGGAGAGAGAATTTTTTTTATAAAAAAAGTCTCTTATATTTTTCAATTGTAATAATTATTGTCTAATTACTAATTAATTTATTTATTTTAGGTATTAGATGTATTTATTTCACTTTAAAATTTGTAAAATTTTATATAATTGTATTTAATTAATAAAATTGTTTAAAAAAATAAAATAAAAATTTTATTTCAATGGAAACAGTGTATAAAAAAAATTGATTGGGGCCACCATATAACGCTTTTTAAAATTCGATCACTCCAACCAATGTCAATTTTAACATAAAAATAATCCGTTCTTATGATAGAATTTAACGGTAGAGGCAACTGAATTATGAGTAGAGGCAACTGAATATAGTGATAGTTGTTGGAACCGCAAAAATTCAGTTGGCAAACAATTCGGTTGCTGCAACTGAATCTGTTTTCTGTGTGTATGAATGACACACTTACACGGAAGGTCTTTCACAGGGCACCCACCGATTGTCCTGAAACTTGCACATAGGAAAGAAGGGAGGAAAATAAGAGTTACCTGTTTTTTTTAGTTGCCCAATCTCACATTTAGTAGGTCAAAGGGGAGGGGTAAAAACGGGATTATTTCGTTTTTTTAAGATTTTGTCCATTTCTTCAAAGAAACTATATAAACATTTTATACAGATCGAAAGGTTTTTTGAAGGCCTACCCAATGGTGTATAGGTCGTGTCTAAATTCGGCTTTGTTAAGTTCGTTATTGTCAAAAATGTATAGTCGTTGGGGTAATTTATATGGGGATATATGTATATACGAACGACCGCCAAAATCGTATATAATGATCTCTATCAAAATTATGCAGACCCGTGTTTTTTTTGCGAAATTCCTGCTAGTTCGGTTTTACACGGATTTTCCCGAAAGCCCTTAATTTTTAATAAGGTGAAAACCTTTTTAAATTTGAGATTGGGCAGCTAAAAAAAAAACAGGTAACTCTTATTTTTTCCCCTCATTCCCATATTCAAGTTTCAGGACAATCGGTGGGTGCCCTGTGAAAGACCTTCCTTGTTGGTCATGACTTTTCTACAATCTCCGAGTACGGTCTGGCGAAAAGTGTCGATTTTAGTGCTTTAGTGCTTGAACCATGTGCAAACGTGTGCGTTGAAGCTTATCAATGACAGCAGGGCATCCATTTCTATTGATTCATTGGAGCATCGTCGGAATATGGGTTGTGCATCATTGTTCTACCGATAATACCATGTTAAGTGCTCTTCTAAGATAATTGATCTTATTCCCGAGACTCAGGTATACATTCGCAATACTCGTCAATCCAGTAGATCACATCCGTTTCTTGTCGATAATCCGAAGAATCGCACAATGCAATATACAAATCATTTCTCACTAGAACTAGTGGTATGTGGAATTCAATCCCCGCAGAAGTCTTCCCAGTACGCTACGATCTGAAAAAGTTTAAACTAAATGTCCATAAACACTACTCCCTCTTTCCTCCTCCTCATAACCAATTTTCTTAATACCAACGTAATACACTGTGGCATCCCCTGAGTGTTGTCTCAAAGTAAAAAAACATTTTTTACTTTTACCCAAACTATATTTATAAACTCCATGAAAAGAGCTTCATTACCAACCTATCTGATATGCATTTCTACAATTTCTTTGTTGGTGCTTAAAATTGTTAATTCATTCAACTGTAATCTTTAATAAGTTTATCAAATTTCTCTATGTGTATTTCAAACTAAAGTTCAACTGAACATCATTATTTGAAAATAAAATTGATTGTTGCCTCCATAGATTTTCATGCAGATGGCATACAATCACTACCAACACAAAAAAAAAAATTTAAAAAAATTGGTGAAAATTCTATAAAATTAAGTGGAAATTGGTGGGTGTGTCTGAAATTGATGCAACTCAATTGTCCATATTAACAGTCGTATATTGTATTATTTCTACTACTACTACTACCACCACCATTACAGCAACAAACACAACAACATGTTGTCATACCAAAATGAGGTTGTTGTTTGTGTAAATGTTGTTGTTGTTGTTGCACATATAGTCATACGTTTATATCCTTAATTATGATTATTGTTATTTTCGCTCGAAATGTCGCATTTACTGTCGTCGTTGCTGATGTTAAAGCTATTGCTGTGTTACTGTTGTTGCTGTTGCCCATTTCAGTGGCAACCCATTTACTATAACAACAGCAACAACATCGCCAACGATACGTACACATACACACATATATCTCTATACATTATATTGACTGCAGCTCGTTATGTTGCCATAAATTTTACAGTTTGACGTCGCATTAAAATGTTGTTGGAATTGATGTTGTTATTTTGGCGACCATTCGCTCTGTTTTTATACTATACAAAAAGTCTGTTTGAGAGCCGAGGGAACTATAGGTAAACCATTTCTTGTTCATAAGTGTACATATTCGTCAAATGTCAATTTTTCGCCAGTAAAAATGAGGGGGAAAGAGGGTGTTAGAGATTCAAACTTTAGTTGTATTACATTGCTTCTTTCGAACATGTATGGTCCCCAAAGGGATAACATTACCTAAAAACTGGGTTTGTCAGCATAGTTTAAACAGAATTGGGACATATTGTTTATTTATGTTTGGTCGTAGTTATTATTTCGTGCAAAATATTACCGTATTGCATTGTTGTATATTATTATTTTTTTTTTCTCTCGCTATTATGACACTTAAATGTCGCTATCGTCGATGTTCACCATTTCAGTATTTCACGGTTTTTTTTCGTATTTCTGGGTGTTCATACATTACCATCATCAGCATCATCATTGTCATGTACGGAATGGATGTATAATTGTACATCATTCGTTGTTTTATTTTTTTTTTTGTCGTCCTGTTTTTCATTGGCATGTACTCGTATATATATTTTATTATTTTTTGTTTAACTCGAAATTTACAACTCACTTCACACTCATGCGTTGCTCAATTATCTGCAGCTACATAAATCGTTTTGAAATCCATTCACAATTATTATATATTTTTTTTGTCATTCTTCTAGGATGTAACTACTACGTGAATATATTGTTTTCATAATGATATTTTGTTTTTTTTTTGGAGGAGTTTGGTTGGTGGCAGTTCTTTAAAGAGATTATATTTTTGGGAATTTCATTAAATCCATGAAAATAACAACAATAAATTATAAACATGGATAAGATAAAAAAAGGAAAAGATAACTTCAGTATGATCGCTTTATGACAATTTAAGAAATATTTGCACTTTAAGACACGTTAAAAAAATTAAGCTCTTCGAATCTTTATAGAAAAGGTTAAACAAAAAGACCTGCCGAATATACATTTCTTACTCTTTTCAACTCTTTTTTATCGTTTTGCTAAAACAAAAAAATGGTGATTGAATACGGTTTGAATTCTAATGATCAATTTTATTAGTCTTTGATCTTCTGATTCCAAATCTGTTCTTCAAATTTTTCCATCACTTCTAGATTTTTGGTTATTTACGGTTGAAAATGCGAAAAATGGCGATTTTTGCATTACACTGTGCAACAAATTTTGGGTCGTCGCTTTAAGCCCCAATGTCTTCAACTCCATATGAAAGAATACCATCAAATAGACAAAATTCCACACTCAAAAAATTATGTTAGTAAAATCAACTGAAAATGTCAGTTAAAATAACTACTTTGTAAGTTGTTTTGGGGTCAACTACTTTTTCAGTTAAATCAACTAACAATGTTAGTTATTTTAACTGACAAAAAACAACTGACTTATGTAGTAAAAACTACTTACATTTGTAGTCAAAACTAAAATGTAGTAAAAATAAAAAAATCTGTAAATAATTTTTTTTTTTCAAAAAATTTTTCAGAAAAAAATTAAGACCAAATTTTTTCAAAGTTTTTTTTTTTTTTTTTTAAAGTTGTGAAAAATAAAAAAAAACGAAAATTTATTTTTATTTTTTAGAAAAAACTTTAAAAATTTTTCAGAGATAAAAAAAAATAAAATTAACTTCTTTAAATAACTGTTACTACATCACAGTACTTTTTTGTTAGTTATTCAAAAAAAGAACTTAAAATAACTAACAGAAATAGTTGTTTGATATTTTTCATACAAAAGCAACTGACTTTGTAGTTGAAAATAACTAACTACTGTAAAATATACAAACAACTAACATGTAGGAACTTACATAATTTTCTGAGTGTAAATGTTTAGTTGATATCATGTTTGGTTGATTTACAATCGATGTTTGTTGATTTAAATGTGACGATTTTATTTTCTGTGTACATTATGGACTACAACCAAACTTAATTTTTATATAAGAACTTCTGTATATTTTTATATATTTTGTTTACTTTTGTAGCACTGTGTATTTAAAATAATCATATTTTCTGTAATAAACTTATATTGCATTATCAGTGGCGGGTACAGCTTTTGGGTTTGGGAATTTTTTTACTTCGAAAAAAAATCATAAATTCACCTTTGCTGACGAGCAGAAAAACGGATACGTTTTTTTTTTTTTTGCAAAAAAAGAAGTGATGGGAAAGCTATAAAATTATCAAATTTATTAGTTTTTGCAGAAGGAGGTTTGTTTTTCATGATCATATTTCGTTTAGATCAGTTTTTTTTTATTTGTTTTAAAAGAAAATTGTATATTTTTCGTACACATAAGAAGAGAATTTTTTAATAGAAAATTTCTTCCTACATAGAAAATATCAGATGTTGAGACATTTTTCGTAAAAAAAAAATTTATAGGGAAAATGTCTCAGATATAAGAAAAATTTTCAGATTATAAAAAGAAATTTAAAAGAAAATTGTATATTTTCGTATACATAAGAGTAGTCTAAATCTGAGAATTTTTTAATAGAAGAAATTCTTCTTACATAGAAAATATCAGATTTTGTGACATTTTTCTTGAAAAAAATTTGTTATAGGGATATGTTTTAGAATATAAGACTTGTTCTTTGCGAAAGATGTCTCAGAATCTGAGACTTTTTTCGTATAGAAACATTTTCAGATTCTAAGAATTTTTTTAAACAGAAAAGTCTCAGATTCTGAGACATTTTGCTATAGAAAAAGTCTTATATTTTAAAGCATTTTTGAGACATTTTTTCTATAGAGAGGTCTCTGATTATTAGATTTGTTTCGTACTGAAAAATTTTTAGATTCTGAGACCTTTTTTCTATAAAAAAAAGTCTTAGATTCTTCGAGCTTTTTCCAAAAGAAAAAGTCTCAGATTCTCAGACCTTTTTCCTAAAGAAAAAGTTTAAAATTCTGAGATCTTATTACTAAAAAAAAGGCTCAGATTCTCAGACCTTTTTCCTAAAGAAAAAGTCTCAGATTCTGAGAGCATTTTCTTATATAGAAAAAGTTTAAAATTCTGGCACTTTTTCTCTAAAGAAGAAGTGATAGATTCTGAGACCTTTTTGTGATTCTGAAATTTTTTCCAACACACAAAAAAGTATTTTACCAATAACTTGGGAGGATATGTGTTTTTAAAGTTTTTTACATTAATTATGAAAAATTTTGTAACATTTTGCCAAGTTTTTGCATAATTTTGGTTAAAGTTTGTAAAATTACACAAGGTTAAATACTCTTATGAATATTTTCTAAACTTTTATCAGAAACAAGCAAAAACTTGGTAAAATGATGCTCTTTTTTGCAAAATATATGCAAAAGTACTTGGTAAAAATTTTTTTGTGTGTAGTCTAAGAAACTTTTCTTATAGAAAAAATTGGAGATTCTGTGGCCCTTTCCTAAAGAAAAAGTCCCAGATTCGGAAATGTTTTTCCTATAGAAAATGCCTCAGCCTTTAAGACCTTTTTTCTATAGAAAGGTCATAGATTCTGAGACCTGTTTCCTATAGAAAAAGTCTAAGATTCTAAAACATTAAAAAAAAAAAGCTCAGATTCTGAGACCTTTTTCCTTAAAATAAGTCTCAAATTCAGAAATTCTGCGACTTTTTTCCCCTAGAAAAATTCTTCTGCTACCTTTTTCCTATAAATAAGTTTTGATACTGAACAAAGTTACGTTAATTGTAACACTTTTAATTTCCAGTGATTGGATATAATGGGAATCTAACGTCCCCTAGGTGGATAATAAATACCAAAGGGGAAAGGTTTATAGAGGGGAATTTGAATGACTTATGTCACGTTCTACCAATGTTCAGGGGGAATGAAACAAGTAGGTGATATTTGTATTGTAACTTACATTAAACGTTTTATTAAATTCAGGATATTGAATAATGGGTAAACGATTGTGTACTTCCTTCTGTTACTGCTGGATAATAATAGAAACCAAAAGGTCTTAATGCCTCAGCCAAGAAGGCTCGGTTTCCATCATATTTGGCGTATAAGAGCGGAAATATACAACGAGTACCATATGTTTTGTAATTAAATTCAGAAAATAGGGGGTATTCATGTACAATTCAGGGTTTGAGTTATAATCTAATGTAGTTTATACGACTAATGTATAGTAAACTAGTTAATTCAAATTACTTAAAGTATACAAATTCATAAATTCATTTATTTAAAACTAGAAATTGCTTAAGAATGGCAATTACGATTTAGCTGTGTTTAAACAATTATGATTGAAAGACATAATTGCAATAAACATCTTGGCCCCCTTGGCCTAAAAGGCCAATATATTAAAGTGCCTGCTTTAGACGTTCCAGAGCCCGTAAAGCCCCTCGTAGTAAACGCTTCGGATTTGGTGCGGAGTCATTAAGAGGATTGATACGATTACCTGATTGAGTTGAATTATGCTGTAATGAACGTTGTTGAATTAGATGTTGCTGCTGACGACGTTGTTGACGTTGTTGTTGTGGATGTGACCGTTGCTCCAATTGTTGTTGCTGAACGTGTCGGCGTGGCAGACGTTGATTTGGTGGACACCTTTGCTGACGTTTATGATCTTGTTGGTGTCGTTGCTGATCTGATAAAGTCGCTGGTTGAATGACGTTTATGTGCAGCAAGGTGTGATGTTCACGTCCACACCGTTGACACAAGTCGACGGATGAACACTGTGGAGTAGTATGAGAACGCGCCAAACAGTTTTGACAATAACCATTACGACGCACTTCACGTCGTCTTTCTTTCGGTGTCATTGCTAAAAAATCTTTACAGAAGCGCAAAGAATGAAATCTTTTGCACACTAGACACTGGTGTATATTGGGGTTTCTGGGAGCCCTGTGAAGTAAAACAGATATTAATATATGATACAAAGAATATTTAATGTTTGTGTATGTGTAAATGCCAGCGTAGTATGTGTTGTATAAAAATATTGAATATAGGGAACTTAATTAACGAGGGGTGGAGGAGAAGGGAAAATAAAATCATGTCTCCGTTAAGGCAGAAACGGGGGGGTCTGAAGGTAAGATACAAAGTTTTGCAATCGCTCTAGTGACTGTTCCAGCTTGTGTTCTTACGTCAGCTACGCGTACGAGTCCATCATGACCAGTAAAAATGTTTTCTATGCGTCCGAGCCTCCATTCACATGGAGGTAGAAGGTCATCTTTTATTACAACCAGCTGACCGATTTTGACGTTTTCTTCGGATGTTTGCCATTTGTATCGTTTCTGTAACTCCTTGAGGTATTCATCCTTCCATCTTTGGGCAAACTGATGATGAAGGAATTTTAGTTTTTCCCAACGGTCTCGAAAAGTTAAAGCTTCTGCGGGGACTTCAGGGAGAGCTATCATAGGAGCACCTCGGAGGAAATGACCTGGAGTAAGGGCTAGTAATTCTTCTGGGTCGTCGGACATAGGGGAAAGAGGACGAGAATTTAAAACCGATTCGATGCGAGTAAGAAGAGTTGAGAACTCTTCAAAAGTGTATTTATTATTTTGAGTGACCTTCCTAAAATGTATTTTAAAAGATTTAACCCCTGCTTCCCACAATCCACCCATGTGTGGAGCATTTGGGGGAATAAAACACCACTGAAAACCGTGCGTCGCGTATTTCTCACCTATATCTTTAGAAATAGATGTAAGAAAGTCACTGTACTCCCTCCGAAGTGCATGAGAGGCACCGACAAAATTGGTTCCGTTGTCGGACATTACTTTTTTGGGCAATCCTCGACGCCCCACAAACCTTGTGAAGGCTGCTAGAAAGGAGCCTGCTGATAGGTCAGAACACAACTCGAGGTGAATGGCCTTTGTGCTAAAACAAACAAATATACACACATAGCTCTTGTGAAAGGGTGCATTTCGCAACATCGAGGTCTTTGTGGAAAATGGGCCGGCGAAATCTAAACCGGTAAATGAAAAGGGTAGAGAAAATGTGCTTCGTTCCAAAGGAAGTGCTGCCATCATTTGAGATTTTACTTGTTTCTTATAAATGATGCAGACCTTACAATTTCTAATACAGAATCTGATGGCTGATCTAAGTTGTGAAACATAGTATTCGGCTCTAATCGACCTTAACATTAAACTAATTTCCGCATGCATAAGGAGATTATGCGTATAAGATATGTACAATTTAGAATATGGAGAACCTACAGGTATAATAATGGGGTGACGTTCATTATACGGCAAGGCAGAGTTTGCGATTCTGCCATTAGTTCTTATGACACCATTATGGTCCAAATAAGGATTTAATGTAAAGAGGGGACTCTTTCTGTTAACTATTTTCGAAGTTAATAATGAGGAATATTCTTTTTCATAATATCTTTTTTGTGTTAAAACTATAAGCAAGTTTCTTGTTTTTAGAAATTCCTTGTGATAAATGGGAGGGATATTTTGAGTCGCTATCAATATATTTTCGACATGTATTTTAATCTTTGGACAATTGAAATTCGCTTTTCTACTTTGTACTCTCTCTTTTGTTTTATTGATAAATCTAAAAGCATATGATAAAAGTCGAATAGCTTTATCCCATTTTGAAAAGTCCTGTAAAATATCATAATTAGTTTCATCAATAGCCATGTGGAAAACATCCACCTTTCTCTTTTCGGGGGGATCTTGTGGAACTATCCTGGACTTTGGCCAGTCTTGGGGGGGGTTTAATAACCAGTCTGGTCCGTGCCACCATAGAGAACTTACTAAGAGGTCAGGAGCAGGGCATCCTCTGGAACCTAAATCAGCTGGATTATCGGCTGACCGAACGTGACGCCATGAAACGTTTCCAACGTTTCGTATGATTTGAGCCGTTCTGTTGGCAACAAAGGTCTTCCAGGACATTGGAGGCTTCTCTAACCACCCTAAAACGATAGTAGAATCGCTCCATAGAAAGAGATCGTAACTATGAATTGGCAATGATAGGAGGATTTGATTGACTAACTTCGAAAGTAAAACCGCACCACATAATTCTAAACGAGGTAGACATACTGGGTCAAGAGGAGCTACTCTACTTTTTGAGACTAGCAGATGAGTGTGCACCGAGTCACCAGTTTGTATTCGAAGATACACTGTTGCGCAATAAGCCTTCTCGGAGGCATCACAGAAGCCATGGATCTGTATATCCTGAGAGGGGTCAAAGTGAACCCAACGGGGAATTTTAAGTTGAGAAATCGTGGGAAGATCAGCGACAAACTGGTTCCATCTTAATAGAGTAGACGGTTTGACGAATTCATCCCAACCGGTGCCTTCAAGCCACAATTGTTGAAGTAAAATCTTGGCTTGAATCACAATTGGTGAAAGCCAACCGGCTGGGTCAAAAAGTTTTGAAGCTGCTGAGAGAATTTGCCTTTTTGTAATAGAGCTTACAGGGGCCGGGGGTTCTACAGTATAAGAGAAATTATCAGACATTGCGTTCCATTGAATGCCAAGAGTTTTGGTCGAACTTGTTTCTTTAAACTTTAAAAAATCAGAATCTAAAACATCCTCTTGTGGGACGGATTTTAGTATTTCCGCACAGTTCGACGTTATTTTTCTAAGTGGGAAGCCGGCTGACTTAAGTACGGTAATTAACTGAGACAAGGATTCGAGCGATGATTGTATGTCATGAGATCCTGATAATATATCATCCACATAAGTTTCATTCGTTAGAATATGGGATGCTTGAGGGAAGTTATCTTTAGAATCACTTGCCAACTGATTAAGGGTCTTGATGGCCAGGTATGGAGCACAGTTAACTCCGAAAGTTACTGTCTTTAGTGCATAATCTTGGATGGGGCCATTGGGATCGCAGCGAAAGAGAATTCGTTGAAACTTTACGTCTTCGTCGTGGACCAGAATTTGGCGATACATTTTTTCAATGTCGCCATTGAAAACATATTTATAGAGACGCCAATTCAACACCATGGTCATCAAGTCAGTTTGAAGTGTGGGACCAACATGCAAAATATCATTGAGAGAATTTCCTGATGAAGTTTTCTTTGAGGCGTTAAATACGACTCTTACCTTAGTACTACGACTTTCGGGTTTAACCACAGCATGGTGTGGTAAATAAAATGATGTATAACTACCGCTCGAAACATTTTCGATAGAAGTAGTGGGTGTCATATGGCCTAGAGATAGATATTCTCTTAAAACTTCATTATATTTCATAGCAAGATCTGGTTTGCTTTTAAGGGATTTCTCCATTCGAACATATTGCGCCAATGCCGCTGATCTAGAAGGCCCAAGTGTCAGATCCCGTAAGAATTCTGATTTGAAGGGTAACCTTACAACATATCGACCTTCCGAATTGCGATATGTTGTCTTTTGAAATAAGAGCTCACAAAACTCATCGTCCTTAGAACGAAGAGGTTTATTAGGGATTTCCTCGACCTCCCAGAACATTTTTAACTGTTCCGTCAGGGATTCATCTTGAGTTTCAGAGGCTTTAATGGAAAAAGTGGAAACGTTTTCTGTCTCGATTGGGCCACTTATTATCCACCCAAATATTGTGGATTGAGCTATAAGTGAATTGCATACAGTTCTTACCCCGTCAAGCAATAAATTTGGAATAAAATTACTACCGATCAACAAATCTACATGACCCGAGGTAGTAAACTGTGGATCTGCAAGATCCAGTTCCTCTAGACTCTTACAGGAAATCTCTGATTTCAAAACAGAAAAATTCGGTAGCATTCGAGCAATTTTCGGGACCACTATTGCTTTAATATCTACGAAGCGATTATATTTCTTCGAATATAAAGTTAGTTCACACAATGAATTAGAGTTTCCTACGATATGACCACCGATTCCACGAATTTGGAAGTTTTTCGTTACGGTAGGGAGTCTTAGGCGTTGTTGCAGACCTGTAGAAATGAACGACTTTTCAGAGCCTTGGTCTAAGAAAGCACGAGCGTTAAAATTTTCACCTCTATGACTGATCTGTACGATCGCTGTAGGAAGCAAGGTAATATCGGTGGAAGTTTTAGTACGGCTGGAGGTAAAATAATTATCAGTTTGGTCCAAGGATCTTTGTTGAGCCTGTTCTGATGTACTTGGACCTTCATATAAAGGGGTGGATGTAAGTGCTTCATCAGAAGGAGTGTGGCATTTAAAAAAATGTAAAAGAGAATGATGATTCTTTTTACAATGCGAGCATGTGAATTTGCTTTTACAGGTTTTTCTTAAATGGGTATAAGAAAGACAGTTTTGACAAATTCCGTTTTCTGAAACAAAATCATTTCTCTTTTGGGGACTAAATTCCTTGAATTGAGGGCAATTTCTAAGAGGGTGACTCAAGTCACAAACTTTACAAAGAAATTGTGAGTTACTTTCAGTAGTAAATGTATTTATTTCTGCATCAGCTTTTTTACGAGATTGAGGTTTAAAGCTTTGAATGCTGTTAAGTCGTTCAAGTACTTCAAATCTGTGTGATAAGAATTCATTTAAGTCTTCCCATTTCAACATAGTCCTGTGAGATTTACGGGACTGTTCCCACAGATGTCGAGTTTCCTGTGGAAGTTTTTTTTGTATGATTACAATTATTATGGGATCCCAGTCTTCACAAGGGACGGACTGAGCTTTAATGGCCGCTAAACAATTATTCACCGCTGTCTGAATTTCCTGAATGGACTCACTACTTTCAGCTCTGGCGGGAGTTAACTCTAAAATGGTGTCAATTTGATTTTCAACCAAAAGTCGTGTATTTTCATATCGATAGCTTAAGGCCTCCCATGCTAATACGAAATTTTCACCGCATAACTTATATTTTTTAATAAGTGTACCCGCCTGACCACGAACTTTTAACCGCAGGTGATATAATTTTTGTACCGATGACAATTTTGGATGGTCTATGTACACCGCGGTAAACATATCCCGAAAGGACGGCCACTCCTCATAACCACCGTAGAAAATTTCGGTATCGCACGGAGGGACTTTAATACAACTGAGAGAATCGTTGTCGTGGGTCAGAGACTGGTCACCTCCCAGAGAATTGGCCTGTATGGGATCTACATGGGTCTTTTGGAACTCTAAAATCTTTGTCTTGCATTTGTGGTAAGCATTAGTGCACGATGTATATTTTGCTCTGGCAGACGAAATGAACCCCTTTGTGTCCCTGTCTTCTTCAAACGAGGCAAGCGCCCTGTATGAATTCTTAAGTGTTTCCCATCGATCGTTAAGATCTTGGAGAAAAACGTCAAGTCTGGAGACGTTTAGTTCTTCAACCGGTATTTTATCGTATTCTGCAGCGAACGTAATGAGATCATCAGAATTAAATATGAATTGCTCAGACATTCTAAGATACTTCGTAAAATTTAGTTGTTACACTAAATTCGGATTTTATATGTGATAGTGGTTTAACACAGGAAAACAAAAAATAATTCGTGGTAAAAATAAAAAAAATGTGATAATATATCTTTTTCAAATCGGTATATGGTTAAAGACTTTCGTAAAGACTTTTTAAAGTGTATTTGCAATTAGTTTCGAGTTTTTACGTTAAGTATGCTCGAATGGTTGTATTTACTTCAATAGTTTACTTGTTGTTTGATTATAAATTATACAACATTAAATGTTACACGAGAAACAGTAAATTAAAGTTATTATGAGCTTTACAATGAAATTGTAAAAATTTAAATTTTTCCCAAGTTTCGAGTTTTTATTTCAATATAATTGCATGTTTAAATCAGTAAAAAACAAAACAATATGTAAGAAGTTCGATTAGAGTTTTTCAATACGAGCTTTATATGAAAATTTTAAAGATGTAAAGTTGTATTACTTTTTCTAAACTTTAAATTTTTAAGGGAATCTATGTTTAACGTTTATTAAACCTTATTATTTTGTTCAGTGTAATAATCAATGCAAGAATCGGAATTTTCAATTTAAATCGTTTCTTTAAACAAATTTATGTTTCAGAAAATTTTGGGTATTTAATAATCCTTATTTTTGTTTCAAATCAGAAGTATTGGTAACTCTGTAGCGGATTTTTTAATAATATGCATTGAGTGCATACATTTGATGAAGAGATTTTTAAAATGTTGCCTTAGCGTTTTTATCATTTAGTTTTTTTTGTGTAGCAATTATATAGTTTTATATGGAAAAATTATTTTTTTTCTTCTTTTTTTTTTTACATGAGAAATAATTTTTCACATATTGTTTGGCCTTAAGAAATCTGTAGTTTTTTTTTTTTTTTTTGAAAATTTTGGTATTTACTTACGATTACTTAATACGTTATCTAGTATTTCCAGCGTTTTTCGTTTTATGAACAATGAGCATTACTGTTAGTAAACATTCAAATTATTCTCTCTTAACACTTACTCCAGAATACAATGGATAAATATAATCAAATTCTTATTGAAAATTGCAATTTGAGTTTGTGAGGTAGTTATTTTCGTTGTGGTACTTTTTTTGTAGTAAATACCATTCCAACTTAACATATCCGGTTCGAAGGACCATGAACAAAGTTACGTTAATTGTAACACTTTTAATTTCCAGTGATTGGATATAATGGGAATCTAACGTCCCCTAGGTGGATAATAAATACCAAAGGGGAAAGGTTTATAGAGGGGAATTTGAATGACTTATGTCACGTTCTACCAATGTTCAGGGGGAATGAAACAAGTAGGTGATATTTGTATTGTAACTTACATTAAACGTTTTATTAAATTCAGGATATTGAATAATGGGTAAACGATTGTGTACTTCCTTCTGTTACTGCTGGATAATAATAGAAACCAAAAGGTCTTAATGCCTCAGCCAAGAAGGCTCGGTTTCCATCATATTTGGCGTATAAGAGCGGAAATATACAACGAGTACCATATGTTTTGTAATTAAATTCAGAAAATAGGGGGTATTCATGTACAATTCAGGGTTTGAGTTATAATCTAATGTAGTTTATACGACTAATGTATAGTAAACTAGTTAATTCAAATTACTTAAAGTATACAAATTCATAAATTCATTTATTTAAAACTAGAAATTGCTTAAGAATGGCAATTACGATTTAGCTGTGTTTAAACAATTATGATTGAAAGACATAATTGCAATAAACAGATACCTTTTTCACATAAAAAAAGTTTCAGATTGTGAGAATTTTTTCTTTAGAAAAAGTTTATTCTTTAGCAAAAAAAAAAAATTAAAATAATTTTACATATGTACGTTCGACTATCAACATTTTTAAGATTTTGAGATATTTTTCCTATTGCTACACTCATAGAAATATCTTAGTAGAAAAATTAGTAAACCCATTGTAGATCAAGTTTTACAGAATAATGCCGTATTCAACAAAAATTAATGTTGATATAGTTGAATAATCAGTAAAGTTGAATCAACTACCTAAGACAAACAATTATATGTGCACTGTATTATATTGAGTTATAGGAAAGAAAACAAAATATTTTTTCAAGTTTGGTTAATATTTTGTTATGTTTTTAAGTAAGCTTTAAAATCATAAAAGCATTCATTTCAAACTTTATTTTTTAATACATAAAATAAGGAATAAAAATATACTTCATAGAAAGTAATTATATGTGCAAAAAAGAAAATTCATATATTTTCTCTTTAGTTTTTAATATAATTAGACTATTCATAAAAAATTGTTATGCAATTAAATATTTTTACTTGTTTTAGTCTACGAGGCATAAAACCAATGAAGTTTTTTAATGTGCCAATACCCTTTTTCGCTCGTTTCGTCAATATCGCAAATTCAAGTCCTCAGCGCGTAGTATACCGCTTTGATTTTGAAACGACCTTGGCAGAAAGGGTCCTAAGGAGGAATTTAGTTAGGTTTAGGTCGGGACTAATGGCTAGTCATTTCAATACTGGTATCCTGGGCGCATTAAACAAGTTTTTTGTTAAACCAGTGACATGGATTGGAGCGTTGTCTTGGTGGAATGTCCAATTATCTCCACACAGTTCGGTAGCAAAGTCTGTTAAGAGTTCGTTCACCTTTGCGTAATTCTTTTTCGTTAATTTCTTCTGCTAATGGTCATCGTGTTGATTCTAGTGCTGTTGTTGTGCCTGCTGTAAATTATAATGCAAATCTTAAAGCTGTTGTTGTTCCTACTGAACAAAGTGATAATGGTCCAATTTCTACTAGTTCCCGTACAAAGAGAGAGAGCATTTGTGAATCTCACTCATCTGATGAAAATACGAATGCAGCTAAATCAAACACAGAAGCAAAAAAGCATATTCCAGCAAACAATTGGACTTATGTCAACAAAAAAAAAATCGAAAACGGGTTATTGTTGGAGACAACAATAATAAAGATTTGGAAGTTGTTGCAAGCAAAAAATGGGTGCATCTTTCTTCGTTTAAGCCCAATGTTACCACTGAAAAAATTATGGACTACGTAGTAAATTATGCCAAAATTGGAAAAAGCCATTTGGAATGCTACAAGTTAGTCAAGCTTAATACAGATTTAACAAGTCTACGCAGAGTATCATTCAAACTTGGTGTCACCGCTGGACTCTATAAGGAGCTATTCAAGCCTTCTTTGTGGCCGGCTGATGTGAACGTGCGCCCTTTTCAATTTTTTTAAAATTAAATATATATATTTTATGCTTTTTTAAAATGTATTTTTTATGAATCTTAGTCTGTAAGGATTTTTTTCCATTGACTAATAAATAATAATAATAATAATAATAATAATAATAATAATAATAATAATAATAATAATAATAATAATAATAATAATAATAATAATAATAATAATAATAATAATAATAATAATAATAATAATAATAATAATAATAATAATAATAATAATAATAATAATAATAATAAATGTCCCCGAACAAGTAAAATTATATTTTTGCATTGTTTTCGGTATGGGCAAATCATATTCGGAACCGTCCTCCTGATCCAAATGCATCCCATACCATAACGGATTCGCAACTGTGGTTTTGCAAATAGCACGTTTGGCGCGGATGTCTTAAATCTCTTCAATATTGGTGGTGGACCATCAGTGCCATCCAAATTAAACTTTTTTTGTCACTAAATATGACGAAAAAAGTAAAATTAAGACGCCGCTGATGGTCACCCCTTCTCTTGTAGGAATTTAAGACATCTCCGCCAAAGGAGCTATTTGCGAAACCACAGTTGCGAATCCGTCAAGGTATGGGATGCATTTAAATCATGAAGAAGGGTTTGAATATGATTTGTTTCCATTAAAAAAAATGCAAAAATATATTTTTACTTGATGGGGACTGTTTTATAGACTTTGCTACAGAACTGAGTGGATATAATTGGACATTCTTACAAGGTAACGCGCTAATCCATGCCACTCGTTTGACAAAAAACTTGCTAAATGCGCACAACATACCAGCATTGAAATGGCCAGCCATTAGTCCCGACCTATACCCAATTAAATTCCTCTTTAGGACCCTTTCTGTCAAGGTCATTTCAAAGTCAAAGCCGTACAAGACCATTAAAGGACTTTAACTGTAAATACTGACAAAACGGGGGACAAGTGGTATTGGTACATTAAAAACTTTGGTGGGTTGTATGCCTTCTAGGCTTAAAAAAGTTTAAATATACAAGGCGAACACAAATTTTTACAAAATACTTAATTATATTGCAAATCCAAAAGAATATATAGGAATTTTCTTTTATGCACATATAATTATTTTCTATAGAAAATATATGAAGTATTTCCTTTTTCGTTATTTTCAGTTTTAAAAAATAAGGTATAAAATTAAAATGTTTATGATTTTAATGCTTATATATAAACATAATAAAATATTAACCAAACATGAAAATATAATTTCTTTTCTTTCCTATAACTCAATATAAAACAAGTAAAAAAGTTAAATTCGGCCTTGCCGAATGTAGTGATACCCTCCACAATTTCAAAAAGATTATTGCCAAAAACTTTATTTAAAAGGAAATTACTTTTGAAAAAAAAAAAAAAATTGAAAAAATTTCCGCGAAAAAAATTTTGGTAAAAAAAAAAATTTGCGATTTTTTCCTTTTTTTGTCAAAAAATATGTTCGTACTTGTTTAAATACCATTTGGTGTTCAATTATGTTAACATATGTCAACCAGAAGCCGAATTAAAGCATTTTGTATTTTTAGGTTATGTTGAATGTACTGAAATTTTTGAGGTGTGCTTACATTTTCGTTCATAACTTTTGAACCGCTGAACCGATATCGCTCAAATGCAATACCAAACTTCTCGGGAGAACTTCCAATATATATGTTAAGTTTCAGTCATCTCCGTGCAATATTTTGTCCGCGAGAGCATTTTCCACAGACAGACGGACACACGGACAGACGGACATCGCTAGAATGTCTTAAAATCGATCGGGCATCATGAATATATATACTTTATAGGGTCCCAGACCGATATTTCGATGAGTTACAAACGGAATGACAAACTTATATATACCCTCTATCACTAAGTGGAGGGTATAAAAATGCACATATAATTATTTGTCTTAGGTATTTACAACGCTTATACAGAATTCAATAGAAAAATCAAAATAGAAAAAACAACCCTGTTCGTTAATTTTTATACCCTCCACTCTAGTGATAGAGGGTATATATAAGATTGTCATTCCGTTTGTAACACCTCGAAATATTGGTCTAGGACCCCATAAAGTATATATATTCATGATCCTCGATCGATTTTAAGACGATCTAGCGATGTCCGTCCGTCCGTCCGTCCGTCCGTCTGTCCGTCTGTCTGTCTGTTGAAAACACGCTAACTTTTGAAAGACTTTACGGAGGCTCCTGAAGTTTGGCATATATGTTGGGCATTTACCTGGTCAGGTTGGTATTGCAATCCAGCAAAATCGGTCCACTGGTTCAAAAGTTATGAGCAAAAGACTGAATTTCGGCAAGGGTTTTTCGTGAATTTATGAGATAAAAAGCACTATAACTTTCGAAAATCAATTCTGAGGGTGCTGAAGCTTGGCATATATATTTTTCGTTCCTCCAGCCTAGTTCGTATTGAATTTCACCCAAATCGGTCCAGTGGTTCAAAAGTTATTAGCAAAACCGTGAATATCAGATTAGCTTCACCTTAAATTCACGTGGTGAAAACCCGTTAAACCTGTTTTTAAAACATTGGTAAGTCACAAAAATATTTCCCAACGTTTTTTTGTCACTCAAAAATATTTTTTTACCAAAACAAAATAAAAATACACTCGAAAAAAATTTTACACTCAAAAAAAATTTTACACTCAAAAAAAATTTTACACTCAAAAAAAAAAATTAGTAAATTTTTTTTGAATGTAAAATTCGAAAAAATTTTACGCTCAAAAAAAATTTTACACTCAAAAAAAAATTAGTAAATTTTTTTTTTTTTAATGTAAAATTCGAAAAAAATTTACACTCAAAAAAAACTTTACACTTAAAAAAAAAAAATAGTATTTTTTTTTTTCAAAAATTCCTAAACAAAATTTTTTTTACACAAAATAAAATATTTCTAATCATAACTGTTATTTTTTTCACGTTAGAAAATTTACTATCACTTAAAATGGGGATTGTGGAGGGTATTCATAGATTCGGCCTAGTCGAATTTAACTTTTCTACTTGTTTTTATTATTAACGAGTGAGTTGGTAGCAATGTGAATCGTGTTTATCTCTTATAAAATTATTTTATGTGTTTGTTTTTTATAAAAATATTTAATATTATAAAAATAAATAAAACTAGAATCTGATTTGTAAATATTTGGTAAGTAAAAAAATACATTGATTACTTTATGTATTCATACTATATTAAAACTTTTTTGCTTTTTTTAAGGCTTTTATTTGGTATCATCAGAAAACTGGAGAATGGCGTATGAGTGCATAACATGAATAAACGAAGTGCGTGTGAAAATCTTTGTGAAAATCTTCAAATATTGCAGCTTAAAAAGCCGACGATAATACAAAAATATTGTGATTTATGCTTAATAAAAGAATATTAACAAATAATTTTTGTGATTTTTTCTGAATATATCTGGATTTTTCTAACTTATATTTTGTATTCTCTGATTTGTTCTTACACTCAAAAAAATAACTCTGTAAAATTGTAAAATGATTGTAATCTTAATTCAAAAGATGTTTGACAGAGTTTTCTGTCAAAATACAGATTTAAAAAAAATACTTTGAATTTTTGTGACAAAAAAACAAAGTTTTATATGTTATATTACTTTTAACTTTGTAATCTTTATTTTACAGATAATTAACAGATATTTCTGCAAAAATACTGATTTTTGCAAAATACTTTGTATTTTTTGTAACCAAAAACTAAGTTTTGTCTGTATTTTAAACATTAATTTCACAGAAAACTTAAAAAAGAAAATTTTAAAATAAACTGCATTTAACTACAGAGTTTTTCTATAAAATTTTGGGTTGGTTATTATTTTGAGTGTAGTTTTCCAAATTTTTTGTTAATATTGATAAATTTGAGAATCTTTTTTTCTGAATATTTTTTTTAACCCTTACATATTTTTTTTGCAAATATGTGAGGGTTATTCGTAAAAAGTTTTTATTAAATAAAACATTATCATGATTTAATTTTTTGGGCAAGAGTACAAAACTCTGCGGCATTTTTTGCATATTTTACATATAGGAATGTAGGTATAAAACAACAAAAATATTTTACAAAGTAATCTTGTTACTCAAAGAAATTGTACACTGCAAAAATTTTTACACTCAAAAAAAAATGTTACACTCAAAAAAAAAATGTACACATATTTTTTTTTTTTAATGAAAAGTCACACTTAAAAAATGTTGACAGTCAAAAAAATGTTACACTCAAAAAAATTTGATTGATTAAAAAAAAGTTTTACTCAAATTAATATATTTCTAATAAAAAATTTTGAATGCAATTTTTTGAATTTTTTTTTTAGAAAATTACAGATAACATTGTGGAGGGTATTCATAGATTCGACCAAGTCGGATTTAATTTTTCTACTTGTTTATTAATAAAATTTCTTATATTAACAAAAATATGAGCTGAACTTACAAAAAATAAGAGTTGATTTAAAAAAAATCGCGTTGATCAACTTTTGCAAAAACTGACAATAATTTTTATTGAAATCAATATAAATATTTGTAGGGTCATTTTCTTTGGAATACAATGATTTTTGGTTGAGTGTATGTAGAAGACAAACATTTTTTATATAAACCAAATTAAGATCCTGTAAAATTTTTCTATACAAAAAAAAGCAAATTCTAAGTAATTTGTTTATGTCAAAATTCATAATGAGATTGACATATATTTTTCAGAGAAAATTTTCAGATTAATTCGCTTTTTCCTTAAAAAATTTAAAAATTTTCCCTTTTAAAATTTTCAGATTTTTTTTCTATGAAAAATTTTTGGACTTCGAGATTTTTTTCCTTCGAAAATTTTTTTAGAAAATTTCCTTCTTCCTTTTTTTCTTCTTTTTCTTTTCTTTCCTTTCCTTTCCTTTTCTTTCTTTTTTTTCTTCTTTTTTCTTTTTTTTCCTCTCTTTTTTTTCGAAATTTGGTTTGGGGGAATTTCTCCTTCCCCCCCCCTTGTACCCGCGCATGGTATTATACAAGTATATTCCGCTAAAAACTAAAACAATTTTCTTTGTGCAAAAAGTTAAAATTAAATATTATGCGTGCTTCATGACGTATGAATAATATTTAATTACACCAGAATTAAATAATACTCATACGAAAAATCAGAAGAACCCAGTGGATTCAATCCACCATAAAGCCGACATTTAATATGTTTATTAAGTTTTGTCAAAAAAAAAAAAATCAGTTGTTTATTGGAAATAAAGCTTTAATTTATTACTATTTTATTTAAAAGTCTATTTTTTTATACAAATTTGGCAACAAAACACACTCGACACAGCTAGAACTAAATTAATTGTATTTACGTGAGCTACCGACACGTTGCTTGTAACACGGTTGGGAAATGTGGCACAATAGTGCCATTTTTGGCACTATTGAATGGTCAGTGGCACCACAAATAACCGTTTTGGCCCTTTTTCATTCTCTCCAAATATTGTCAAATTTATTTAAAATAAAAATATTCGTTCTAAAATTTAATTATGTATTACAAACACGAAAAAATTATCAGTTGTTTCCCCTTACAACAATGTAAGTTTCTGTTTCCTTTAAATTAAGATTTAAAAGTGTTTAATCCCTGAGGGAAATTAATTGGTCCTGCAGGAAAAATTAATCCTAAAAATCTCTCCCATGACTTATTCAACGCGAACTGGTCATGAAATACAAGTTCTAAGACCAGTAAAAATGTGTCCGGAGATCTGAAAGATCAGTTCGACACAAGTACTGGAACATATAAAAAGGTGTTAATTATTGACAGGTCCTTTTTGTACAAAAAAACACTCTATGCCCGGTCCTCGACTGGTCACCTTTCCCGCAGAGAGGATTTTACTTTCAAAACCGTCATTTATAAAAAAGTTAAAAGTTGTGTGTAAAAAATACCAAAAAAAAAAAAAAATATTTAAAAAAAATTTTGTTGGCCCTTTTCAACCTATTTTGGCCCTTTTTAGCCTTCAACTTGGCACTAATTGAAAATTCTCAAATACCAACACTGGCTTGTAATGGCCTGTTCTCCATGCCGGCTTTGGTCATCCTTTCGTACACTCGTACATGGAAATAATGTCACGCGCCTTGCAAAATGGTATGGGGGATAGCAACATGCTATTCTCCTCGTTTGTATGAAACAAGTCGAGGTCATCCAAGCCCGACCATAGAACCTTTATGTGATTCAACCAAATATAGATCCAACCGTTGCATTGGACTTACTTTGCTTCAAATATTTTTTTCTCGGGTTTATAGCCAAAATACTAAACTGAAATATGCTCATGTCTTGTACAGAAAAATTTTATACTTGAAATCATATTCATAAATATGTAAAAACAATTTTGAATTGAATTTATTGTATGATTAACAATAAATCGTCTTTTCCTAAACATAAACGTTTTTTAAACTTTTTTTTTGTTTGGTATGTTGTATCACTGAGGTTATCATAAGGATATTACACAAACAACAAAAAAAATCCAATTTTTAGATTTAGTTATAGATTCCTAGTAGATAACATAGAAATATTTTATAACATAACAAGCTTTTCATATCATGACCAAAAATATGATTTTAAAAAATAACTATGTTCGAAAGTACAAAAAAAAAAGAATGAATATAGAAATCGATATAACAATACCTAGAAACCAATGTCGATTTTGACCATCTTTGATAACTCACGACAATGCAATGGAATAAATTTTTTTTTGGAAAGGTATACTCTGTACTTGTTTGTACTGCATGTGGTACAATTGTAGTAAACTATTATTCTTCAGAGTAGAGTAACAAGATACAGATACATAACAATGTCTAAAAATGAATACAATAATATAAAATTGAACATGACTACTCAAAATGTAATTGTAAAAAAAAGAAAAAAAAATAATTGAAAATAATATACAAACATCAAAACATTTACTCTATGCCACACAGTTAAATATTAATGTCCATGTGATTTAAAAAAAAAAAACAAACTATAACCTCCCCCTTTATACCTCGGTTCATTGTCATTTCAAAAGAAATCCTTTCATATGTCATTGTATTAACCCATTTATACCTTTAGATGATATAAAATAGGAAGAGAAATTAAAAATAAGATTTTACTATACAAAATATGAGATACATAGCACATTCGAAAACTAGATTTGTTTCGACGAATTTTTATAACCCACAAGCATAGTAAAGGAATATACTCACTTTGTCATTCCGTGTGTAACGCATCGAAAAATTGGTATAGAAACCCATAAAGGCTCGTTTTTGGACTTTTCTGTTTGATCAAATTCTTAATTTCCCCGCAGAAAATTTTAAGTTTAGATATTCAATTTTGTACAATAAACAAGTATAAAACGTATTTGGTTTTTTATTTTAACCCATATTGGCCCAGGGTCAAAAATGCCTCCGGCAAAATCTTTTATTCATAGTGCTTGAGTTTTTTGATGTCAACAAAATATATATTTTTTACTGAATGGGTCATATTTGACCCCTACCAAGAAGTGTTAATTGCGGCCCTATGCTCCTTGTAGGAGTAAAAGGAACCTATATATATATATATAAGAAGGGTTAATGATTTTTTTAAAAAAAATATATAACTTAAAAATTATAGTTGGGGGAAAAACAAAGAAACCATTTGATATTTGTTTAAAGCACAAAATTTAAGCTCTAAACTTCAAATTTTCTACGGGGGTCATATTTGTCCCCCAGCCAATGTGGGTTAAGGATGTCCTACATCGGTAAGATTTTTTGAAAGACTTACAGCTATTTAATAGAATGCCACGACACCAAAAAATCATTAATTTGCCCAAAAATATAAATTATAAGATTTTATTGAGCCAAATTACACAGTGCAACACCCAAAATCGGAATGGGATGAAACCAAAAGCAAATGAAAGTTGACATATTCCATAACAAACCCCACAAGGCCTTTTTCTAGTTCAGAGCTAGATTTTTTTTACACGCATTTGAAATTTGTGCACTTTTATTATAATTATAATAATAAATGCTTGAAACCCGTATTAGTGGCGAATGATTAATATTGTAATTGCATTTAAATAACAATCATACGCAACGGTGTCCAGTGGTTTATATTAATAATTGCCTTTAAATAACAATCATACGCAACGGTGTACAGTGGTTTATTTTAATAATTTGGCTATTCAGTAAATAGGTACTGGACCGATTGCAGCAAAATTCATACCAGTCATAGCTGAAGTAATTTTGAGCTTAAGTTTGGAAACTGGAACCTACATGTCCAATAAGGGCACCACCAGGGGCCTTTAAAGTAGGACATGTTTAGTACACAAAAACTTAAAATGCTTTAAAATTACCAACTTTAAATGCGTGTAAAATAAAATCTAGCTCTGACCTAAAAAAAAGGCCTTGAGGGCTTTGTTATAGAAAACGTCAGCTTTCATTTGCTTTTGGTTTCATCCCATTCCGATTCCGAAAGTTCGATTTTGTATCACTGTGTTATTGATCAAAAATCAACATTTCCTTGAAATTTCCTAACTTCTCCCCGCAATTCCCGAAAAGGGGCCCGACGGATATCAGCCATATATCACATTTTTCTTCTCCAAGGTGTTCTTAATGAATTCAGAAAGAAAAACTTATATATTTTATTTTTTTTTAATCAAATTTTCAATTTTTAAAAAAAGATGTTTTGAGAACGCCCCAAACATTAAATTTCATATCTAAATATTTACAATCTAATATTATATAAAAATAATTTTTTAATTATTTTAATAAAAAATTTTAAACCCCAAAATCCCAATTTTTGGGCTCAACGTGGAGACAGAAGATAAACTCCGATCGGAGTGATATTTTGCATGTGAATTACCCTTAGGAGACCGACAAGATGTCCTTAATGAATTCAGAAAGAAAAAATTATATATTTTAAATTTTTTTTAATAAAATTTTGAAATTTTGAAAAAAGGTGTTTGCAGAACGCCCCCAAAATCATGCCATTTTTTTGGTATCAAGTTTGAACGGGTTAATGATATCGTAAAACCTTTAAATTTCATATTTAAGTATTTACGATCAAATATTATACAAAAATATTTTTTTAATTATTTTAATAAAAAAAACTTAATTTTTTTTTTTTAAAGTTCTTTTTTGCAAAAACCCCAATTTTGAGGCTCAAAGTGGAGACAGAAGATAAACTCCGATCGTAGTGATATTTTGCATGTGAATCACCCTTAGGAGACCGACACTTTTGGCGGGTATTAGAATTTGATCAGAGAGAAAAGCCCAAAAATGAGCCACCCTAGCGTACACTCAAAAACGAAAACCAATATTTTACCAATATTTGACAGTGTTCCTAGTTTTTTAACGAACATTTTTCGATCAAAATTTAAATTTTTCTTTGTAATTTTACAATTTTTTTCTTAAATGTCCAAATTTCTAAGGTAATTCACCAAAAAAAAATCAAGTTAAGTCACGAGAGTTCATTGTAAATATTATCGCATCAAAAAAATTTGACAATTTTCAATTTTGTTGGTAAAGGTATAATGATGGTGTCTTTTATTTTGTCTTTTCTTGCAAGAGCTGTGTGAGCAAAACACAAAAATACCCTGCAAAAAAAGTCATTACCACTTCTCAGCGGAGTACTTTAAAACTATAACAAATGTAATGAAATACAACAAAAATAACAAAAAACACAAGACAAAAACACACAAACAGTTTTTTCTACTCCAGAATACATAGATATTCAGCTCTTAACTCATTACCTATCGCGACACCTCCATACAAATGTAAGTAGATATTCAGTAGAAAAGAACTACTCCAGGGAAGTAGTTGGAAGTTGTTTGAAAGCTCGGAGTACTTCTTATCTACTGAATATCTACTTACTTTTGTATGGGAGTGTCGCGGAAGGTAATGAGTTAAGAGCTGAATATCAACTTTTTATGGAGTAGAAAAGAAGTCCTTTGCGATTTTTTCTTGTGTTTTTTGTTATTTTTGTTGTATTTCATTACATTTGTTATAGTTTTAAAGCACTCCAAATAGAAGTACTCCGCACTTTTTTTGCTGGGTATGAGTAAAAGGATAAAAACTACATGGAATTTTCGAAGTAGACGTTTTTTATTTCCATTTTATTAATAACATAATAGGGCAAATATCATTATTTGTAAAATAAATTAAACAAATTTAAAAATTCCATAAAAAATTTAAATTATTTATGAAAGACACAAGAAATCTTCAAAGCATTAATTAAAGCATATTTTTCATAATAAACCGTGCAAACCGCGTTGTATACATAGAAAAAAATTGAGTATAAAAATTTTGTTCCAAAAAGCTTACGAAATTGTCCCATTGTTCGAACAAAAAATAGCATATTAACAAAAATGCACATTTTTGCCAAATTTATGCAATAAAACACACTGAAATTATGATATTTAAATAGATTTATTTTGCTATTAATTTATTCTCCAAATTTTTTTACATCTATCTATATTAGAGTTAATTTTGAAAATTTGATTTAGGGGAACTAAAAAGAATGGCGGCATTTTTTTGGAAAAAAATTCGCTCCTTGGGTTGGTTCAACGCATCTGAAAACGCGAATTTTGAGCTGATTTTTCAGCAGAGCTAAAACGGCTGAATATATTGCAAATCTGATTTCATCAGTCGATTCTACAGCAAAAAATAATACAATGGTCATTTTTCAAACTCTTAAAAAAAGTTCCAAAACCCACCACAGAGGGCGGAAATATAAGGTTTTTCCATTTTCTTTTTAAATTAATTTTTAAATATACACAATTAAAGGGCATTTTCAGCTTGACAAAATGGTACTAAATATTCCGTTCTATCACAACCCGTTAAAAAGTTATCAATTCTCAAAAATGGACAAAAACACGATTTTTGAGAACTTTGACCTCAATTTTCTCGAAAACATGACGTGATAGAAAAACTTGAAATCTAGATTCAGAATCAGCATCGAAATGTTAATCGAAAACAAGTTTTATGATCCCAGAATATCATCCAAAAACATCACAAAAAATGCTCTCAATAATGCACAAAAAATGCGTTTTTTGTGAACTTTGACCTCAATTATCTCAAAAACCTGACGTTACGGAACATTTTGGAAACCAGATTTGGAATCAGCATTGAGATGAAAATCGAAAACGAGTGTCCAGACCGCGGACCCATCCAAAAAATTTTCAAATTTCGGTTAGTGTTTTATAATATTGCCATTAGAAAAAAAACTTTGAAGCCTTATAACTTTTTAATGGGTTGTGATAAAAAGGTGCTTTTCGTACCAAATTTCTTAGCAAAAACTGCCTCTTCATCGTGCATGATTAAAAAAATAATTTAATTTTTTTTTTAAAAAAATCGATTTTTCCGCCCCCTGTTGTGGGTTATTGGAACTTTTTTTAAGAGTTCAAAAAACTGCTATTATTTTAATTTTTGATGTAGAATCGACTGGTGCATTCAGATTTGCAATATATTCAGCCGTTTTTTCTCTGCAAAAAAATCAGCTCAAAATCCGCGTTTTCAGATGCTTTGAACCACCCCAAGGAGTGAAAATTTTTTCAAAAAAATACCGGCATTCTTTTTAGCTCCCCTAAATCCTTTAAAAAAATGATGATATCCGTTAAACAGATGAAGTGACATAGTCACCAAACGAACTCTAATCTATATAAATAAAAATCAATTGTCGTTCGTTGGTAACCGCATCAGTTGAGAATGGCTGGACCGATTTGGACAATTTTTATTTTTGAAATGTTCGTCATAGTCCAACTTAGGTTTTTACGTAAAGAAAAATTGACCACGCCCACTTTTACGCCCACTTTTTCGATTTATCTAAAATTGGAAAACGGCTGCAACGATTTGGGTAATTTTGTATTTAAATGTTCGTAGTAATCCAATTTTAGATTTACTGAAAGAAAAATCGACCACGCCCACTTTACGCTCACTTTTTCAATTAATCTAAAATCTGAGAATGGCTGGACCGACTTGACTAAATTTTTTTTAAATGAATTTTCATCGTATTTCAATTTTGGTTTTTACGAAAAAAGAAATAGACCTCGCCTACTTTGTCAAATTTTTGTCAAAAATTTTCGTCATAATTCAACTAAGGTTTTTACGGATAGTATAATTTCCCACGCAAACTTTTTTCTATGTATCGAAATAACTACAACGGCTATACCGATTTGGTTATAGTCCGTAAAAGATTTTTAAGGAAAGAAAAATTGTCCACGCCTACTTTTACGCTCACTTTTTCCAATATACATATTTTTAATAATGGAATGGCTGGATCAATTTCTCTAATTTTGATTTTAATGTTCGTCATAGTCCAACTAAGGTTTTTCGGAGAGAACAATTTTCCATTTCTACGCCCACTTTTGAATAAATGCACCGAGTTGGTTAAATTCAAATAAGGTTAAGAAAAGTTGTCCACCCATTTTATGTAGTTGTTGGTAATCGCATCACTTGAGAACTGACAGATTTGGATAATATTTTTTTTTTTAAAGGTTCGTCTTATTTTTTTTTAAATGTTCGTCTTAGATTTTTTCGGAAAACAAATTATCTACGCCCACTTTTACTCCTCCTGTTTTCGACTAAACTTTTTTTTAAATGTTCATCACTTGAGAACTGACCGATTTGGATAATATTTTTTTTTAAAGGGTTATCTTATTTTTTTGTAAAATGTTCGTCTTAGATTTTTTCGGAAAACAAATTAGCCACGCCCACTTTTACTCCTCCTGTTTTCGTCTAAACTTTTTTTTAAATGTTCGTCATAGTCTAATTTAGGTTTAAACGGAAATAAAAAATTTTTAAGCCCAATTTTATTTCGATATATCTAAAGTACAAGAACAGCAGGGCCGATTTGGCAATTAGTAGTATTTGTTGACGTTCGTGATAATACAACTAAGGTTTTTACGGAAAGAAACATTGTCCACTCCCACTTTTTTCAATACATCTAAAATCGGAGAACGACTGGCCTGATTTGGTAAATTTTTTCTTTAATGATAATTATAGTCCAAGTAAAGGTTTTACGGAAATAATTATTGTCCTCCCCCACTTCAAAGCCCACATTTTCCAAAATTCTTAAAATTTACAACATTTGAGAAAGCCTAGACCGATTTGGCTAAGGTTTTTGTTTTAAATGTTCTTAATAGTCCATATAATTATTAGGAAAGAAAAATTGTCCCGACCACAGATTCGATATATCTAAAATTTATTTTTACTCTAATTCGATCTATTTAAAATATTTTTTAATAGATTCCGCTTAAACTTGGTAAAAATTATTTTAAATCTTTGGGTATTTATATGTGCAAGTTTAACTTACTACACAAATTTTAACGACCACTTTTGTGAAAATATGTTGACTACTAATGACCTAACCATTTTTTGATGTTAATTATAGTTCTAATTTGTTTTTTAAGGAAATATATATGAGAAAATTGTGCCGGAAAAACGGAAAATTCGGGAAAACTATAAAGGTTTGTTTGAACACAAGGCAATAACTCAATTTAACGAAGGATATGCGTAATTTACACTGTATAACACAAAAAAAAATTACAAGGTCAGACCAAAAAATTTTGATAGAAGAGACAAAAAAAAAATACACGTGTATCGGCGTTTTGAAAGTTTACATCTGGGTTTCATTTTAGGGGGAGGTAAAGTTTCCCCCAAATGCAAATGTTGTATTGTAAATCGTCTTTGAATATCGAGTGAAGCTTACGTTTAAAGTATATGGTGTGTTCAGCAAATTTATATAAAATGACACGGAGAACATTTTTGTGGAATATATTAACCCTCTAGCTCCTCACGATAAGGGTCTTTTTTGTCCTTCTTTTCAAAAAGAGCAAAAAACACCATTAAAACAGGGATTTAAGGGGTTTAAATGTTCCGCAAAAATATTCGCCGTGAAATTTTACTATAAGTCCCTGAATACACTAAAACTGAAAACTCAACCAGAAAGTCAGAAATAAGACACAACAAAAGAGATCTTAGGGTTAATTTCGCATTTATTAAGAAAATCGAGTAAAGCTTACGTTTAAAGTATATGGTGTGTTCAGCAAATTTATGTAAAATGTTACGGGGAACATTTTTGTGGAACATGTTAACCCTCTAATTCCTCAAAAAAAGGGTCTTTTTTGTCCTTCTTTTCAAAAAAAAGCAAAAAACACCATTAAAACAGGGATTTAAGGGGTTTAAAGGTTCCGCAAAAATATTCGCCGTGAAATTTTACTATAAGTCCCTGAATACACTAAAACTGAAAACTCAACCAGAAAGTCAGAAATAAGACACAACAAAAGACAGTTAAGGGTTAATTTCGCATTTATTAAGAAAATTGAGTTAAGCTTACGTTTAAAGTATATGGTGTGTAAAGCAATTTTATGTAAAATGTTACGGAGAACATTTTTGTAGAATATGTTAACCCTCTAACTCCTCAAGATAAGGGTCTTTTTTGTCCTTCTTTTCAAAAAGAGCAAAAAACACCATTAAAACAGGGATTTAAGGGGTTAAAATGTTCCGCAAAAATATTTGCCGTGAAAGGGACTTATAGTAAAATTTCACGGCGAATATTTTTGCGGAACATTTTAACCCCTTAAATCCCTGTTTTAATGGTGTTTTTTGCTCTTTTTGAAAAGAAGGACAAAAAAGACCCTTATCTTGAGGAGTTAGAGGGTTAACATATTCTACAAAAATGTTCTCCGTAACATTTTACATAAAATTGCTTTACACACCATATACTTTAAACGTAAGCTTAACTCAATTTTCTTAATAAATGCGAAATTAACCCTAAACTGTCTTTTGTTGTGTCTTATTTCTGACTTTCTGGTTGAGTTTTCAGTTTTAGTGTATTCAGGGACTTATAGTAAAATTTCATGGCGAATATTTTTGCGGAACATTTAAACCCCTTAAATCCCTGTTTTAATGGTGTTTTTTGCTTTTTTTTGAAAAGAAGGACAAAAAAGACCCTTTTCTTGAGGAGTTAGAGGGTTAACATGTTCCACAAAAATGTTCCCCGTAACATTTTACATAAATTTGCTGAACACACCATATACTTTAAACGTAAGCTTTACTCGATTTTCTTAATAAATGCGAAATTAACCCTAAGATCTCTTTTGTTGTGTCTTATTTCTGACTTTCTGGTTGAGTTTTCAGTTTTAGTGTATTCAGGGACTTATAGTAAAATTTCACGGCGAATATTTTTGCGGAACATTTAAACCCCTTAAATCCCTGTTTTAATGGTGTTTTTTGCTTTTTTTTGAAAAGAAGGGCAAAAAAGACCCTTTTCTTGAGGAGTTAGAGGGTTAACATGTTCCACAAAAATGTTCCCCGTAACATTTTACATAAATTTTCTGAACACACCATATACTTTAAACGTAAGGTTTACTCGATATTCAAAGACGATTGGCAATACAACATCTGCATTTGGGGGAAACTTTACCTCCCCCTAAAATGAAACCCAGATGTAAACTTTCAAAACGCCGATACACGTGTATTTTTTTTTTGTCTCTTCTATCAAAATTTTTTGGTCTGACCTTGTAATTTTGGAAAAAATTTGATTTTGTTGTGCAGTGTTATTTTTGTGTTGTTCCTAATGATACTAAAAAAGTTTTAAATTTGTACAGTTCGCAAAGTCGAAGACACTGTAATTTTTTTTAGTTCCTAAAATAAAATTTGAAGATTATTATCTGATTATCTGCTAATCGGGTCTTTAAAACCACGCCCACAAATTTTTCTAAGCCAAGAAATTTATTTCATTTTTTGTAGGGCTATATATTTAAAGCGAGACGAAATATAACACTGATCTTATATTTGGGCCAGCAACGCGGACCGGGCCAGCTAGTTTTTATTAAAAATAAACACAATTTTCGATATTTTTTGTAATTTTCAAATATTTTTTTTCTGTTTGTATTGGTTTTTTTTTTTAATTTTGTTTATTTGTTGTGGAAAAAGAAAAAACTGCCAGTTGAAAAATAATAAAAAGACAAAAATTTTTGTCTTTTTTAAAGTTTTGCTGCCTTTTCTCTGCTTTCAGAAACTTGGAATTTTGACTTGAAATAACTTTTTTGTTTTTATAGTGTTTGTTTTTTACTCATTACAAAACCTATTGGAATATAGTCGCACTTTTTCTTCTGTTCTTTTTCAAGACAAAAAATTGACGAAAACAAGTGTATATCATATCACCTTAAAAAACTTAATATAAAATATAAAAAAAAAATTATATTAAATTGTATTTCATATTTATTATTTCTAAACATTAAATGATGGTTGACTTATTTTGCAGAAAAATTAATTTGTATTTAGAAATCATCGCTCCAAATTTTAAAGGGATCATACTAGTTTTACTTTCAGTCCACGTACAAACCACCATCCCGATATTCACATAAGTCTATCAAAATACATGTAAATATGAAAAATTAGATTAAAAATCTTTTCCATTCCTTTCCATCCATTATTTGACTTAAATACATCTAGGTCGCGGTGCAACTATATGAAATAACTGTTTCAGGCATTATCATTAACAAATATTACCCCACCAATAAGTGCAGCGTACATAGGGCATCAAAATTATTTATATAAAACATTCAAACAAAAACATGTTTATTTAAAAAAAAATAAAATAAAATATCATAACAAAAACGTAAAGTAATCGATTTAATAAACTGTCACCGACATGCATTTTCCCAAACACAATCCTTCCATTCTTGTTGCTCTCCAGCAAAAAAAAAAATAAAAACGATTTAATTCGTTTGTGAAGCGTTGCATTTCAGTTGTATCGTTCAACTTTATTTTATTTTTTTACATTTTTTAATCGATTCTATGTATTCGAAATAAGTAAAAAGAAATTTATACGTAAAATATTATTGTTGTCCATCCATATAAAGTCATACACAAAGTTTGTCCGTCTGTCTGTTAGTTTGTAGCTTTTCAATATTCGTACTATGACACCATTTCCAACTGTAGGTTAGAAAACACTTAGACTAATAACAAAAAAAAAAATAAGAAATTTCCTGTAGCAATCTGTATGTAACGAATCGAAATATCGGTCTAGGACTCCTTATTACACTACTCTACGAAAATTTTAAGTATTTTGGCCTCCTAACCACGAATATGTCAAGCACTCAAAACCGACAGATTTATTCTAGCTCGAGGTCATTATTTCTTTACTAATTAAACCTATGATATTCTCATAGAATTATTTTCAAGAAAATTATTTTTCTGTTTTGAATTTATTTGTATTGGTCATTTTTGCCAGACTTAATAGAATTTGTCAGATTTCATTGTCAAGATTATATAGCAAAATAAAAACACTATACTACAAGTGGCAAAAGGATTTTATGACAAATCGTAAATCAGAGACAATCTTTCATGTAAACCTAATTTAGGCCAAATCCGATCATTTTAAGCCGTCAATCAACGTTTTGCTTTTTTCAAAATTTTCACCTAAAACTCTAAATATCGATAAAAGGGTGCCATGGGTTAAAATGGTCTGATTGGGCTCAAATTAAATTTAAATATAAGTTTGTCTCCAGCTCTATAAAATAGTCAACGGAAACAAAATTTTGAGATTTTTTTAATAAATTTCTTGAACGTAGGAAAAACCGCCATTTTTAAACATTTTTGGACAAATTTTAAATGGCTCGAAAACTGCTCGACCGATTACAGATATTTTTTGATATTCGTTTTCAGCATGCCAAAATTAGTAAAAATAATGTATAGTGAGATATTTTTTATTTTATTTGTTGTTTTTCAAAAAAGTGTTCAAAGTTCAAATTCAAATTCTGCCCGGATACCATTTTTGGTGAAAAAAGTGTTAAAAATTCTTCTAGATATCAAATTCTGCCCGAATACCGTTTTCGGCCGACCATCTTTTTTTGTTGGAAACTACTGATTTCCGTTATATTTTCAAATATTTGGAAATGGTGTTTAACAATATTTGTTTGTTATTCCAATAAGTTCAAGTCACGATAATTGCAACCTCAAGAGTAAATTTTAGTTTACTCGATGTGTGTCGTTTTAAGGATATTCCAATTGGTATGAGCTGCTTGCTCCCCATCATCAAAACCATACTTGTCCATTATATGTTAAAATTATATTGTATGTAAAAAAAGTAGTATAAGAAGTGGGGTTATTTCAATAGTACTACTGAATATCTTTTACGTAATATTTGTTCATATGGATAGATGAAGAAAGATACATGTGCATATGAACTGATATTGAAATAAAATTAAATAAAAATTTTACACTCAAAAATGCAAAAGCTGTAAAAAAATTTCTTACGGATGTGTTTATTACCACTGCAGTTGTTAGTTCCTTGTGCTGGAATGTCTAAATCCTAAAAGACATTTTTTTTTTAGAATTTCACGCGCATTGTTCACTTTTGGTCTGGAGTTTTTAATGGGCAAATTTATGAAAACATACATATTAGTATTCGAAACTACTATCCATTTGAAGATCCCAGAAGAGTAGCGTCCTTGGTTGGTCCTACGTGAATCTCACTGTATATTCCAACGATTTCCTCGGCCACCTTGCTCTCACAGGAGAGTACGTTGCCGGTGTCGGTTGATGGATCTCCTCAACGTCGTCGGTAAGCCCTGTCCCGTTCTTGACCTCTAATGCACAAGCGCTGGCGATGTCCTCCGCCGATAACCTTTGGGTGCCAAATAGCATGGATGTAGTGAAGGAGTGGCTTCGAAGGTACTGGAATTAGTTCCATAGGCTACCATGAGCTAAGAGACGCTCTGACCAGACGACATATTAGATGCTTTCTTTCACCCTCTTCGTGTTGTTGCTGTTGTTGTTTAATTTTTTTTTTTATTTCGATGTGCTCTTGTTGAATGTGCACATCGATATAAAAATATATGTATATAAACAAGTGAGAGTGTTAAATTCGGTTGTGCCGAATCTTTTATACCCTCCAAAATGTAAAAAAAATTAAAAAAAAAAATGTCAGGGCGTTTTTTTCGGGGGGAGGGGAGGGGATGATGGGGTCAGTGGGGGACGTTGAGAGCACCTTCCCATCGCGTTACATATACCAAATGTTTCATTTATTTAACAAAAACACAAAAAAACATATAAAAAAGTGTATTTTTTCAGAGGTTGGTTCAGTTCTTAAAGGGGAACTTTTTTACCCCATTTCCGAACTTAACCTGCCTAGGACCATAAGACATATTCGTGCCAAATTTCAGGACGATAGTTTTTTTATTTTGGTCTGCATCGTGAAATCTACAGACAGACGGACGGACAGACGGACATTCACAGAATTTCTTAGAATCGATCATGGATCAAAAATATATATAGGGGGGTTTTCATGTCAACTGACACAACTTTTGAAACCGATGTCTTCCGAAACATGTGTCTCAAACAGTTTAGATAGCTATTTCTTCTGTCTTTCGAAAAAAAGTTAAAAAAAATAAAAAAAAAAATTTGATTTTTGTTCTTAAAAATCCAAAACTTTTTTGACTTTTTCTTCAAATTGCGCCCTTTTTATTTTTTTTGACTCAAAAAAAAGCTTAGGTCATTTCCTTTAAGAGCTATGAGGTCGCTTAGTGGGATGCGAGTGGGATATCTATGAAATTTTATAAATATATATTTCCATATGGCTCCTCATCGGCGTCGAAATTGGGCGTAAAGAGATAAAAATCCTCAAAAATCCCTACAACTGCCCATGGAGGGGTGCAATGTGAGACCGACTACCATTACTTTTCTGCTGCTCCTACCGCTGTAACTGTCCACAGGGTGCCCCTAGAGAAGTAAAATGTATGACCGACCACCAATATTTTTTCAACTCCAACATTTTCTCAGCATATACCTACCCTTTATTTTCAACTCTTAAGGGGGTCCCCATACATTTTTTTTATTAGTTTTTAAAAATACATATTTTTTTAAATGAATGGGAGCCCCTTAGGGAGTTGAGATAGGGTGGTATTATGTTCGGAGAAAATGTTGGTAACTAAAAAAAATGGGGGTTAGTCGTAATTTTTATCTCTCTAGGAGGCACGGTAGGGGCGGTAGGAGCTGGTTTAATAAAACAAATTTATAAAAAAAAATGTATGGTAACCACCTTAAAGGTTAAAGATACATTGTAGGTATGTTTGCAAAAAATGTTGGAATTAATAAAATAATGGAGGTCGGTAATACATTTGGCTTTACTAGGGGCACTTTAGGGTAACCCGAGTAAAAATTTTTGTATGGAGCAATATATGTTCTTATATTATTCCAGATCTGTTGATAGATCCGAGATTTGAAAGATCAGCACTGATCCGAAAAATGGATCGCTAAGATTAGATCAGTTTTAACCGGACGGATACAATTTGATCCGAAAAGTGGGTTTATCTAATTAGATCAGTTTTAATCGGTGGGATACAATTTCATCCGAAAAATGGTTGGATCTTATTGGACCAAGACAAAAAAAAAAAGATTTTTTTAGCTGGATAAAAAAAGATAAAATTTCATACGAAAGAAAAAAAAAATATTACAAAAAACTTTAGATAAAATTTTATCCAAAAAAAAAAATCTATTTTTAGAACTATATATAATTTAATCCGAACAATAAAATCTATTTTTAGAACTGATAAAGTTTTATCCAAACATTTTTTTTCAATATTAAGATATAAATATATATAATTAAAATTTATTTAAAAAAAAAAAAAAAACTTCGAGCGGCGGGGGAATCGAACAGCTACCAACTGTTTTGTAATCGCAATCTCTACCCTCTGACCCAGCGGACGTTGTTAATAAATGACAACTTTAAAAGAATATGTTTTAAAAAAACTTAGAAAATTTTTGAAAATAGTTTATCATATATAATTATATCAAGTTTAACTTATATATAATTAAATCCAGTTTATCTTATCGTGTATATGATTGCATCAAATTATATTCGACTTGAATTTGAACAAAATTTTAAAAAAGACTTAGAAAATTTTTGCTAAAATTTGTGATTTTTTTTTTTTTTTAGTTTATTTGCTGAGCTAATAGGGGGTTTAATACTGAGTTCAACAACATGATTTTCATCTTCCAATGCTCTTAATTTTCCAAGTTATAAAGCTTTAAAGTAAAAACGGTTTTTGGCTTATGAGCTTCACATTTTTCATCGGATCCAAATTTTCTTTCTGCCGTTGTATATTTAATAAAAATACTTTTAAAATGGTATAAAACATGTATAAACTTTTTTACTCACCAACGGCCAAATAATGAGTTTTAAGTTTTTTTCGAAAGTTTTTTCAGACAAAAATAATTTTATCTGAAAATATTGCTAACATAAGTTCGAACCAAATACACTTTTAATTATTGGCAACAAATAAAGCTTTGATTTGAGCTTGATTTGAGGACTTTAGCTCTCTTAAAACCAGAGATATTGATGGTTAAACATTAAAGTTTTAAAATATTTTTTTCTTCGGATTAAATAATATATAATTATATCAAAATATAATTATTTTTGAAATATTTTTGTTAAAATTCAGGGATTTTATTTTTTTTTTAAATTTGAAAAACGAAAACGCATTAAAAAATCATTTAGATTAAAAAAAAATTTAAAAAAAAATAATTTTTTTCTTGACTTAGTCGGGAATCGAACTCAGGGTCCTCAAGAATTATATATTATCATATATGATGCAATATAGAAAGTTATATTACTATATATAAATAATATTTCTTTCTAAATATTATCATAAAAAATAAATTAATCAATATTTTTAAGTTTAGTAAAAAATTAAAGCTTCTAAAACATATTTTCTTTAAAAAAAAAATTAAAAAAAACAACTTTTTTTCTTAGCTCAGCCGGGGATCGAACCCAGGCTCCCTAGGAACCATATATTAACTTATATGATGTAATATATAAAATTATATAACTATAAATAAATAATATTTATTTTTAGATTTTATCATAAAAATTTAATTATTCAATATTTTTAAGTTTAGAAAAAACAAAAAGCTTTAAAAACATATTTTCTTTTTTAAAAAATTAAAAAAAAAATAGTTTTTTTCTGGGTTGAGCCGGGAATCGAACTCGGGGTCCCCAAGCATCATATATTATCATAAATGATCTTATATAAAGTTACACACAACTATTTAAGTTATATGCATTTTTTAAACATTTAACTTTTAAAATCCAATATGCATTTTTTTAAGTTTTAAAATACAATGGATTAAACAGATTTTTTTTCTATTTAAAAATTTATAGAATTTATATATATTTTTTTTGACTGATTTTAGGTGCTTTGAGAATCATATATAATTATACAAGCTCTCTTGTATACTTAAATATAAATATATATGATGCAACATTAAAAAAAAATATTGAAATACTGTCATATAAAAGTATGCATAATTATATATAAAATATTGTGAAAGAAAAAAATATTTTTTACCTTATACAATTGTATAACATTTTATATGGCGTTACATGTGCCACCATTTAAAATTATATATAGAGTTTAAAAAAAAATTGTATTTATATGGTACCTTACAAAACTATATACGGTATCTCATAAGCCATTTATAATTATATCTTTGATAATATTAAAAAAATAAATGTTTGATGCCATGTATAGTTTTATATAACTGTATATAGAGTTATATGTGCGACCATATATAATTATATTTGAAATTTTTTTTTTTTCGTTTTTTAAGATGGAACCATATATAGTTTTAAATGGTTTCTTGTAAGTCATATATAATTTTAAATGGTTTCTTGTAAGTCATATATAATTATATATATAATGATATTGGATTTTTTTTAAATATGCTCGTATACGTTATTTGATATTAAGTCACATATAAATATGTATGCAATCAGATTAAGTTATATGTGTCACATATGATTATGTCTCCCACATGTATTTATATATTAATATGGTTATCATTAGATGTAATTTTATATAACTCCATTTAAAAAATTTGGAAAAACTCAATGCGAGATATAATTATGTACTTTGTTTGATATGAAAACATATTATTTCATATGGCTATATATACATACATCAAATAATGTAAAATTATATGTATTCATTTTTACTCGGGAAGTTAGAATGGTAGGAACCAGTTTTTTAAAAATGTTTTGTATGGGAGCCCCTTTAGGAAGTGGAAATAGGGGAAAGGTATGTTCAAGAAAATTGTTGGGGGCAGAAAATTATTGGAGGCTCGTCTCACATTCCACCCCTCTAGAGGCGTTTCTTGGGCAGTGGTAGGGATTTTTGGGGATTTTTACCACTTTACGCCCAACTTTGACCCCGATGAGGGGCCATATGGCCCCAACCCACCGCACTCATTTTTAGGCTCGTTCTTTCTTTTTCGAACCTATAAAAATTAGAGGGTATCGCGGATCGAAATCGAAAACTAGGTAGCTATCCCACGCCTAATAGTGCAAGTTGAAGAACCGATTTTTGTGTTCCAAAGTTAAAAAAAAAAGTTTTCATAGATATCCCTCTCGCATCTCTTTTGAATCAAAAAAAAAAGCCCGATTTGAGGAAAAAGTCAAAAAAGTTTTGGATTTTTAAGAAAAAAAAATCAAAATTTTTTTTTTATTCTTTTTATATTTTTTTTCGAAAGACTGAAGAAATAGCTATCTAAACTGTTTGGGACACATTATGCTTAAAACAATAGGTAAGAAGTTACATGGATGAGAATAAACACCTCTTTGGCCATAATGTCAAATTTTGACCCCCTCTAACTTAGAGTTCTTGACCGATCTCGTTGAACTACTATCCAACAGGACTAACTTTGGTGCAAATTTCATCCCGATCGAAAGACATCGGTTTCAAAAGCTGTGCCAGTTGACACGAAAACCCACATATACTTTATGGGGTCCCGACCGATATTTCAATGCGTTACAAACGGAATGACAACGTGAGTATTAGCGTGTCCCGAAAATGAAAAATTTTAGGGCATACCCCTAGAATGATGCTTAGTAAAGAGCTGATTACGGGGGAAAAAATTAAAAAATTTTTAGAGGTCATCTTCAGGGCGCAACCAGCGCTTTAAGTTTGTTTCCGTAGTGCATTTGGTAAAAAAAAACATATATTTTTTTTTTTTTTTCAAATTGGTGCCAAAAGTTTCGTTAGGTAGAGTACATTCTGGAAAAAATATTTATAAAGTTTTCATGGAGCAATTTTGGTCCAGCACAACGTTTTTAAATTTTGAAAAGGTGTAATTGATTACACAGGGTCACAAAAAATTACCTTTTTCAGTTTGCCTGACATTTGACAACTGATTTATATGGAGTTTAGTGTGCTGATTCCGAATCTCTTATCCGATTTTTTTCATCAGCTCGCGTTCGCGAACAAATCGCTGTTAAAGAGTCAAAAAGGTGCTTTTTTTTACCAACTTCGCAAGGCTATAATTTCCACCACTTATTTTAGAGCCTGAGTTTTAATCACGAACTTAACTAAATTGGATGCGAGGATTCCGAAACTGGTATTAACTTTTTTCTGACAGCTTTAGTTTTTGAGTTATGACGCAAGTAAATTTCGAAAAATTCTTTTCATCATTCCAGCCAAACCACTCTTGTGATTGACCTTATATTTACATCATATGCTTACTTAATTTTGGGAATTGTTCTAAGGAATGTGTGGTGTGGGTAGGTGGCGTGGGCGTGGTACCTCCCATGTAACCCAAAACAACAAACTGCTTTTATTTGGCTCCTGAACAATATTTTTCAACATATTTGAGTACAGGATGCTAATTTTTGTTTGCTTAACTTTGTAGAATATATAGACAAGATTGGGTTAAGGGGCGTGGCACCTCTCTTATAACATGAAACTACAAAAATTTTAAAATTTTATTTTAGCAATATCTCAAAAACTAAAGATGACTCAAAAAAACGAAGGGCATTTTTGGAATCAGCATATCGAACATACCTAAAATCGTCATTCACTTTTTTAATGCAAGACCAGTGTTGGAAAATATGGACTCACAAATATGCCAAAAATAGCATATTTTAAAGTTTCCTGAGGCTATATCTCGAAAACTAGAGCTGACCCAAAAAAACGGAAGGCAGATTTGAAATCAGCGTACCCCAATTACCCAAAATAAGCTATCAGAACCCAGGCAAAAAAAAAGTGTTGCCTTGTGTTATATATTTTTTTAAGTTTTTGTAAAAACCGGAGTTTGTAAGAGTTCTTTTAAGATTTTGTATAAAACGGAGTTTATGTTCAAGCCTTTGTATAAAAAGCTGTTTTTTATACAAACTTAAAAAAAATATGTAATAAATTAAGCATCTCCGAAGTTTCAAAGCGTTGCGCTGGACCAAAATTGCTCCACGAAAACTTTATAAATATTTTTTCCTGAATTTACTCTGCCTAACGAAACTTTTGGCACCAATTTTAAAAATAAAAAAAAAAATTTTTTTTTGACCAAATGCACCACATTTGCAAACTTTAAGCGCTGGTTGCGCCCTGAAGATGACCTCCAACAATTTTTTAATTATTTTCCCCGTAATCAGCTCTTCAATAAGCATCGTCCTGGGGGTATGCCCTAAAGAAATTCCAAAATTTTCTGATTGGTCCCTTTTATAGAATTTTTCTGGAAACCTCCCAGCAAAAATTGGCATTACTAGTAATGGGTTTTGTAATCCGAATCAGATGTTAATCAGTAGTTACTTATTGAATGAAACACTAATTATTTTAACAAGGGCGTGAGACAAAAATAACTAGTGAAGAGTATGGAGATAAATAAGTAGTTACTGCCTCGGATTACAAATAAGGAGTAAAACCCCATTACCAATAAGAAGTAAAATAATTAGTTAATTAAAACTTTTAAAATTTAACTTGTTTTTACTAAAACTTAAAAATTGCGTAATTTTTATTAAGTTTTTAAGTACTTTTTAAGTAAATTGAATTGCAAAGGTTAAAAACTGCAAGTCCAAGAAGATATTATTACTTGAAAGTACTTTTATAGCATATTACTGAAAAGTAGTTACTTTTAGGCTGAAAATAATGTTAATGGTAATGTGTACTCATTATAAATAATGTACTTGGTAATGATTACTTTTCACAACTCATTACCATGTTTTTGCTGGGCTATAACGAACATTTTTTCTCTCTTTTGGTTTAATGCTGCGAAACAAACGTAGGGGAAAGTTTGTATGAACGTTTGTTAATTTGGGTCGAAATTTATTGTTTTTGTGAATGGCTTGAGTTCGCTGAGGTGGGCTGTTCTAATGTCCTTGTGGTCTTGGCCTCGCACTTGAACAACTGGTGAAGAAAAATTTATTACTTCATATGTGCCTTCATATTTTGAAGCTTGTTTAGCGGCCTTCATATTTTAAAGCTTATTCAGCTTTGGACAAAGGATGCTGGTAAACGAGAACTAATTCCCCTATTTTGGGTTTCCAAAGTCTTTTTCGTTGATCTTGAGCGGCCTGACTAAGGTGTTGATGAAAGATGTTGATAGTTTCCTGTAGTAAAATCGCTTTTTTATATGGACTTCGGTTGATTGCGCCTGTACCGGTGACTACTTCATCGTAGAGGGCCATGGGAAATGTAATTTCGAGGTCTTGTATGATGTAGGCAAAACTGCATGCTGTTGACTCTGAGGTACTTGTAAATACTCTTACCATTTGTTGTGGTGGTTCTGAGAAAACTGTGTAATCATGGTTTGATGGTTCGATAGGCTCTTTTGATAGGATTTACCAAGTTCAAAACCTTTCGATGTAACAAATCTAGCCAGGATCTCAACTAGATATTATAGCTTTCTAAATTCTACTTGACCTATTATTCTTTAACTAACATTTTTCTGCATGCTAATCGATTCTACCAACTTGATGCAATAATATTGGTTATCTTTTATATATATATTTTTTTTTATTTCTGTTACTGAACTGAATACAATCCTACAATAATATTATCTGCATCATACACTATGATACCAAAAATTTCGTTAAGCAATATAAAACGATATATAAAAAGCTACTCATGAACAGAATTTCTTATAAAACGTAACTACTCGTATATGAAAATCTATAGAATATTTTTTTTCATCAGAATAATCCTTTATGTTGATTATGTTACATGGAGTTTATTTTATTAAAAATATGTACCAACATAAAAAATATCCCAGTAAAATATTTTTTTGGAATGTGTTGCCATAGGATGCATTCTAAAATAGGTTTTTTTTTAAAGCAATTAAAAAAACTTTTCGAAACTGAGTCCTAGCAACTAGGGCTTCCAATTGGAAAATCCCAATTCCGGAAATTCCGGGTTTTTCGGATTTCGTGACACCACGCTCTCACGGGAGTCACGCAAACTCTACTCACGCTGTAAAATTATTTTACCAAAAAAAAAATTTTTTGACAAGAAATAAAAAAATCAAATTACGCAAGTTACCGCATGGAAGCGTCCAATGAAACTTTTTAATGAAGTTTTCATAAACATTATGAAAATTTTCATAAATATAACGAAATGTTCCATAAATACTATAAACATTTATGAAACATTTAATAAATATAATGACACATTTTCATTGGACGAACTTTTATGATGAGTTTCATTATATTAATGACGCTTTTTCTTTGTGTGTAGGAACTAAAAACACACTCAAAATAATCACTCTGTTAAATTACAGAGATACTCTGCTGAGCCAGCAGAAAATACCATAGATTTTCAACCAGCAAGATTTTTTGTTATTTTACGAAGAAACCTCTGTAAAATGATTTTGATAAAAAAAACTGTAAATTTACAGAATTATCTGTAAAATATTGATAAAGCCGAAAAGAATTTTACCAAAAAAGCTCTGTAAATTTACAAAGTTTTAGTTAAATGCTTTTTATGAGTTCAAAATTTTACAAGAGAAACTCTGTAAATTTACAAAGTTTTAGTTAAATCCACTTTATGAGTAAAACTTCTCTGCTTCAAAAACATTAAATAAAATTAAAAAAAAAATAATTAATTAAAATTAAAATTTTGTTAAATTTGCCCGCTTTAATGCTTCCAAATTGTAAATTTGCTCCCAAATTGTAAAATTTTTTAACGAGTAACTCCAATTTTACAAAATTTTGTTTTTCGGTCACAAGAAAATACAAAGTATTTTTTTAAAAATCTGTATTTCGACAGATAACTTTGTCAAATATCTGTCGAGTTGAGATTACAGCCATTTTACAGAGTAATTAACAGAATAATTATTTTGAGTGCAAGTAAAAACTGAACCAGAGTGAATAAATCTGTGGGTTTTGAGACAATTTTAAATATTAAGTATTTATCAATTCTTTTGCAGAAAACAAAACAGATAATGTGCAAGTAAAAATTGTTCATTAACCGATTTAATGTAATTTTGTAAATTTGCTGGGATATGTGAGAAAAGTAAAAAAATATATATATTTCTGAATTTAACATGTAAAAGTAGTAGCAGCATATGGCTTTTTGTATTGCAAAAAGAAAAAAAATAAAGAAAAATTGAAATACTTTTTGAACATCATACCCAAAAATGATGTCAATTGCAAGTAAATGAAAGAAAAGATATGTAATTTGTTATTAAAATTTTAAAGTAAATAAAATATTTTGTTTGAAAGTAACTAAATATTCAAAGGAATTATGTTTGAGAGCAAATCTTATTAAACTTGAACACAAAATAAAAACTATTGTAGAAATAACAAAAAAAACAAGTAAGAGTTTTAATTCAGCTGTTCCGAATTTTTGATACCATCCAACATGAAAAAAAATTATAAAAAAACACGGGTATTTTTGTGGGGGGGCGGTCGAACGAGGTCAATGGGGGCACGTTCCCCGCGCGGTTTATGTTTTTGAATTTATTAATTAAGCGTTTTGCACTTTAATATTACAATTTTATAATTATTTAAATAATTTTTCAAAAAGTGGCAGACCATAAAAAAACACATTTTCTAATCCCCGGGGTTCAAGGACAGGACTACGAACTTTTTCCGACAATAAAAGTATGAAGTGAGGTTGCTTTTTCTGTAGCGTGACCAAATATTAAAAAAATGGTCAAATTTGTGGCGAATTGCCTTGATTAAATATTTTTCACTAGGGATGAGATTTTCATGCACTAAAAAATCGAAAATATGCGCTTAAAACATGCGCTTAAAACATGCGCTAAAAAATACAAAATATGCACTAAAAAATAAAATTTGTACAATAAAAATCTTGTTTTCATAGAAAAAACTTTTTAAAATGCAAAAAACAACGCCGAGTTTAAATAGTAACATTTAAAACTTCATATAAGCAAGCAAAATTTTCTAGTCTTCAAAATAAATTTTTAAAATTTGAAATAGTTTTTAAAAAAAATAAATTTAAATTCGTGTTTTTGCTAATTTATGACAAAAATGCAAAAATATGCACTTAAAAGTTGGAAATATGTACAAAATATGCTTTTAAAATCAAAATATGCAAAAATATGCATTTTCACCAAAATATGCAAAAACAAATCGATGCCATTTTAACGCAAATTTCTTGATTCGGAAAGATAATTGTTCGATATTGTTTTTAGACCATCGACAAAAAACATGCATTTGCATGGAAATCTCTTCCTTATTTATCACATTAAAACGGAATGCACAACAATCTCAAAAATTTACATTATTATATAGTTTTGTATGGGCTACCGATAATTTTTTTTTTTTTTTTTTGAAAAATTTTCAGAACCCGTTCTGAAATTTTCCATTTTTTAAAATAGTTAATTTATCAAAAATCTGCCCACTTTTTTTTAATTTTTTTTTTAAGTTTAGATGACTGTCCATCCACACAAAAAAAATTCAGATACGCGTTTTTCGTTTTTTAGAGAAAATTGCATTTGAATTTTATATCAATTTTGTAATTTGCTTGTATTTTCTTGTTTTAACGTTGCGAATGAGTCTTATTAATTGCATAAATATTACTCATACGCTCTGTTGAAACAAGAAAATACAAGCAAATTACAAAATTGATATGAAATTTAAAATTCAAATGCGATTTTCTCGAAAAAAAACGAAAAACGCGTTTCTGAATTTTTTTGTGTGGATGGACAAAGATCTAAAAAAAAATAAATCAAAGTGGCCAAATTTTTGATAAATTGACTTTCTAAAAAATGGAAAATTTCAGAACGGATTCGGAAAATTTTCCAAAAAAAAAAAATTTTTTCGATAGCCCATTCAAAACTATATAAGAATGTAAATTTTTGAGATTGTGGTTTATTACGTTTTAATGTGATAAATATTTAATCAAGGCAACTCTCCACAAATTTGACCATTTTTCCATTATTTGGTCCCGCTACAGAAAAACAACCTTACTTCATACTTTTATTGTCGGAAAAAGTTCTTAGTCCTGTCCTTGAACCCCGGGGATTAGAAAATTGGTTTTATGTTTAGATATTTAATCAAGGCAACTCGCCACAAATTTGACAATTTTTCCTTTATTTGACCACGACTCCTAAGCCCAGTTTTTGAAAAATTGAAAAACCAAAAACGCAATTTTTTAAGTTCCGTATAGGGCTATCCATACAACCTATTTTGAAGTTTACGGTACACATGTTTTTTTTTCGCTGGACATTTGGTGTGGAATGCCTCATATGTAAAAAACAATTTCAATTCACAAGAAAATCCGACATTTAAAATCCTGCTGATGATAACACCAACTGGAGTGTTTGAAACCAAAACAGAAATGTCTATAATTTTTAAAAAATATTTTTCAACTTAAACCCTTAGAATTAGGGATGTCGCGAATATTCGCCACTATTCGATATTCGCGACATCCCTAATTCTAAGGGTTTAAGTTGAAAAATATTTTTTAAAAATTATAGACATTTCTGTTTTGGTTTCAAACACTCCAGTTGGTGTTATCATCAGCAGGATTTTAAATGTCGGATTTTCTTGTGAATTGAAATTGTTTTTTACATATGAGGCATTCCACACCAAATGTCCAGCGAAAAAAAAACATGTGTACCGTAAACTTCAAAATAGGTTGTATGGATAGCCCTATACGGAACTTAAAAAATTGCGTTTTTGGTTTTTCAATTTTTCAAAAACTGGGCTTAGGAGTCGTGGTCAAATAAAGGAAAAATTGTCAAATTTGTGGCGAGTTGCCTTGATTAAATATCTAAACATAAAACCAATTTTCTAATCCCCGGGGTTCAAGGACAGGACTAAGAACTTTTTCCGACAATAAAAGTATGAAGTAAGGTTGTTTTTCTGTAGCGGGACCAAATAATGGAAAAATGGTCAAATTTGTGGAGAGTTGCCTTGATTAAATATTTATCACATTAAAACGTAATAAACCACAATCTCAAAAATTTACATTCTTATATAGTTTTGAATGGGCTATCGAAAAAATTTTTTTTTTTTGGAAAATTTTCCGAATCCGTTCTGAAATTTTCCATTTTTTAGAAAGTCAATTTATCAAAAATTTGGCCACTTTGATTTATTTTTTTTTAGATCTTTGTCCATCCACACAAAAAAATTCAGAAACGCGTTTTTCGTTTTTTTTCGAGAAAATCGCATTTGAATTTTAAATTTCATATCAATTTTGTAATTTGCTTGTATTTTCTTGTTTCAACAGAGCGTATGAGTAATATTTATGCAATTAATAAGACTCATTCGCAACGTTAAAACAAGAAAATACAAGCAAATTACAAAATTGATATAAAATTCAAATGCAATTTTCTCTAAAAAACGAAAAACGCGTATCTGAATTTTTTTTGTGTGGATGGACAGTCATCTAAACTTAAAAAAAAAATTAAAAAAAAGTGGGCAGATTTTTGATAAATTAACTATTTTAAAAAATGGAAAATTTCAGAACGGGTTCTGAAAATTTTTCAAAAAAAAAAAAAAAAATTATCGGTAGCCCATACAAAACTATATAATAATGTAAATTTTTGAGATTGTTGTGCATTCCGTTTTAATGTGATAAATAAGGAAGAGATTTCCATGCAAATGCATGTTTTTTGTCGATGGTCTAAAAACAATATCGAACAATTATCTTTCCGAATCAAGAAATTTGCGTTAAAATGGCATCGATTTGTTTTTGCATATTTTGGTGAAAATGCATATTTTTGCATATTTTGATTTTAAAAGCATATTTTGTACATATTTCCAACTTTTAAGTGCATATTTTTGCATTTTTGTCATAAATTAGCAAAAACACGAATTTAAATTTATTTTTTTTAAAAACTATTTCAAATTTTAAAAATTTATTTTGAAGACTAGAAAATTTTGCTTGCTTATATGAAGTTTTAAATGTTACTATTTAAACTCGGCGTTGTTTTTTGCATTTTAAAAAGTTTTTTCTATGAAAACAAGATTTTTATTGTACAAATTTTATTTTTTAGTGCATATTTTGTATTTTTTAGCGCATGTTTTAAGCGCATGTTTTAAGCGCATATTTTCGATTTTTTAGTGCATGAAAATCTCATCCCTAGTGAAAAATATTTAATCAAGGCAATTCGCCACAAATTTGACCATTTTTTTAATATTTGGTCACGCTACAGAAAAAGCAACCTCACTTCATACTTTTATTGTCGGAAAAAGTTCGTAGTCCTGTCCTTGAACCCCGGGGATTAGAAAATGTGTTTTTTTATGGTCTGCCACTTTTTGAAAAATTATTTAAATAATTATAAAATTGTAATATTAAAGTGCAAAACGCTTAATTAATAAATTCAAAAACATAAACCGCGCGGGGAACGTGCCCCCATTGACCTCGTTCGACCGCCCCCCCACAAAAATACCCGTGTTTTTTTATAATTTTTTTTCATGTTGGATGGTATCAAAAATTCGGAACAGCTGAATTAAAACTCTTACTTGTTTTTTTTGTTATTTCTACAATAGTTTTTATTTTGTGTTCAAGTTTAATAAGATTTGCTCTCAAACATAATTCCTTTGAATATTTAGTTACTTTCAAACAAAATATTTTATTTACTTTAAAATTTTAATAACAAATTACATATCTTTTCTTTCATTTACTTGCAATTGACATCATTTTTGGGTATGATGTTCAAAAAGTATTTCAATTTTTCTTTATTTTTTTTCTTTTTGCAATACAAAAAGCCATATGCTGCTACTACTTTTACATGTTAAATTCAGAAATATATATATTTTTTTACTTTTCTCACATATCCCAGCAAATTTACAAAATTACATTAAATCGGTTAATGAACAATTTTTACTTGCACATTATCTGTTTTGTTTTCTGCAAAAGAATTGATAAATACTTAATATTTAAAATTGTCTCAAAACCCACAGATTTATTCACTCTGGTTCAGTTTTTACTTGCACTCAAAATAATTATTCTGTTAATTACTCTGTAAAATGGCTGTAATCTCAACTCGACAGATATTTGACAAAGTTATCTGTCGAAATACAGATTTTTAAAAAAATACTTTGTATTTTCTTGTGACCGAAAAACAAAATTTTGTAAAATTGGAGTTACTCGTTAAAAAATTTTACAATTTGGGAGCAAATTTACAATTTGGAAGCATTAAAGCGGGCAAATTTAACAAAATTTTAATTTTAATTAATTATTTTTTTTTTAATTTTATTTAATGTTTTTGAAGCAGAGAAGTTTTACTCATAAAGTGGATTTAACTAAAACTTTGTAAATTTACAGAGTTTTTCTTGTAAAATTTTGAACTCATAAAAAGCATTTAACTAAAACTTTGTAAATTTACAGAGCTTTTTTGGTAAAATTCTTTTCGGCTTTATCAATATTTTACAGATAATTCTGTAAATTTACAGTTTTTTTTATCAAAATCATTTTACAGAGGTTTCTTCGTAAAATAACAAAAAATCTTGCTGGTTGAAAATCTATGGTATTTTCTGCTGGCTCAGCAGAGTATCTCTGTAATTTAACAGAGTGATTATTTTGAGTGTGTTTTTAGTTCCTACACACAAAGAAAAAGCGTCATTAATATAATGAAACTCATCATAAAAGTTCGTCCAATGAAAATGTGTCATTATATTTATTAAATGTTTCATAAATGTTTATAGTATTTATGGAACATTTCGTTATATTTATGAAAATTCACAAGAAAATCCGACATTTAAAATCCTGCTGATGATAACACCAACTGGAGTGTTTGAAACCAAAACAGAAATGTCTATAATTTTTAAAAAATATTTTTCAACTTAAACCCTTAGAATTAGGGATGTCGCGAATATTCGCCACTATTCGGTATTCGGCATATTCGGCATGTTTTTTGAATATTCGGTTAAATAAATATTCGGTAACAGTTTGCCGAATATTCGGCAAAATTTAAATTTGTTAAAAAACACTTTATTTATGTTTGTCTCTTTTTTGTAGTCATTTTAGTTTGTTTTTTGTACAAAAAAAACGTGAGCACTTGATTTTAAAATTAGAATTGTTGAGGCAACAGAAAAAATAGTGTCAACAAAAGCGTTGTTGTTTTTTAGTCTGGTACTTTTTTTAAATTTTTTACATAGATACAGGCGTATGAATAATCAAACTATTCGGCAATATTCGTATTCGGTTCAAGCCGAATACCGAATAGTAAATATTCGGTAAAATGCCGAATACACTATTCGCGACATCCCTACTTATAATTAAATGTTTTATTTGCTTAATAAAAGTTTATTAAAACCTGTAAAAAAAAAAAATTTAACAGGTAAGTTCCTCAAGGGGGAAGTTTTCCCCCTAAAGTTTCGGATTTGTGAAAATTTTTTAAAAATAAAATTAAAAAAATACATATCTTTCGGCACATTGTATTTGTTAATTTCGATGCGCTGAGCACGAATATCAAAAAAAATTAAAATCGCTTTATCGGTTTTCGAGATATCGCCATTTTAAATTTGTTAAAAATGGCGTAGGAAAACGTTCAAGAAATTTTTTAAAAAAAGTCTCAAAATTTCTTTGCGCTGACCCTTTCATAAAGCTTAAGACAACCTTTCATTTAAACTTAATTTGAGCCCATCGATCAAAGTTTTGGCTTTTTAGAAAATTTTTACCAAAAACCCTAAACTGTGATCGAGGGGCGCAACGGGTTAAAATGATCGGATTTTGCTCAAAATAGGCTTAAATGAAAGATTGTATCTATGAAAGAAGTAAAATAAAGAAATTCTTAGAGTTAAAAAAAAAAAAAAATCTTAAACGTAGGGAAAAACCGCCCATTTTGCAATTTTTTTGACAAATTTTAAATGGCGATATCTCGAAAACCGTTCGACCGATTCTATAATTTTTTTGATATTCATACTCAGCATGCTAAAATTAATAAAAATAATGTATCGCAAGATATTTTTATTTTTTTTTGTTATTTTCAAAAATCCAAAATTTTGATGGAAATTTGCAAAAAGTCCAAAACTTTGATCGAAGGGCGCCACGGGTTGAAATGATCGAATTTTGCTCCAACTAGTTTTAAATGAAAGATTGTCTCAAGCTCTAAAAAAGGGTCGGCGGAATGAAATTTTAAGACTTTTTTAAAACAAAATTTTGAACGTAGGAAAAAACCGCCATTTTTTGCAAATTTAAAATAGCGATATCTCGAAAACTGTTCGACCGATTTTAATTTTTTTTGATATTCGTGCTCAGCGCATCCAAATTAACAAATATGATGTGTCGAAAGATATATTTATTTTTTATTATACCCTACACCACTCTGTGGTACAGGGTATAATGACTTTGTGCTGATGTTTGTAACCACCCGAAATATTGTTCCTAGACCCACTTTTAGGTATACCGATTGACTCAGAATAACTTTTTAAGTCATTCAAGCGATTTCCGTACGTCCGTCTGTCTGTCCGTCCGTCCATGTAAACGTTGTAAACACGATACAGGTCGCAATTAACAATCGATTTGGTTGAAATTTGAAACTCAACTTCCAAGGACGAAGCCTATTGAAATTGGAATAAATCGGTCCATGTTTAGACCTAGCCTCCATACAAAGGTCCGCTTTAATTTGGCTCAATTAGCTCTAATGACCGTATCCTTTCGAAATTTGGTAGGTAAACGTGTTTTGTATTTAATAATTACACAGTGATACAAAATCGAACTTTCGGAATCGGAATGGGATGAAACCAAAAGCAAATGAAAGCTGACGTTTTCCATAACAAAACCCACAAGGCCTTTTTTTAGGTCAGAGCTAGATTTTATTTTACAACCATTTAAAATTGGTGATTTTAAAGCATTTAAAGTTTGTGTGTACTAAACATATTCTACCTTAAAGGCCCCTGGTTGTGCCCTTATTGAACATATAGGGTCCAGTTTCCAAACTTAAGCTGAAAATTACTTCAGCTTTATGACTGGTATGAATTTTGCTCCAATCGGTCCAGTAACTATTTACTGAATAGCCAAATTATTCAAATAAACCACAAAACACCGTTGCGTATGAATGTTATTTAAAGGCAATTACAGTCAAACTCGGTTATAACGAACTCGGTTATAACGAATTCTCGGTTATAACGAACTAATTCTAAAGTCCAGACGTTTTAGCATCAATTTTCACACAAAATACTTCTTTTATAACGAACTCGGTTATAACGAATCCTCGGTTAAAACGAACTGCTTATTATGGTCCCACGAACACAATTTCATGTATATTTATCTTTTTATAACGAACTCCCATAAATATTTTTTAATGAGTGGCAATCATATTTATCAAACTAACAAAAGGTTGGATTTTTTTAGTTTATATTATAATTTTGATAAAATTTATTTATATTCCCGAGTAAAAAATTTTATATATAATTATATATAATTTGATATAACGCACTTTTATCAAATTATATATAATTTGATAAAATTATATATAATTCTATCCAGGAATTGGTGGATCTAATTTTATAAAATTAGATAAAATTATATCAAATTATATATAATTTGATAAAATTATATATAATTTGATAAAATTATATCCGAAAAAGTTTTTTATCTAATTTCATACAATTTTATATAATTTTATAAAAAAAGATATTATTTCATATTATTAGATATGAAAGACCCCTATGATTTTTTGGTTTTTTTAATTAAAATTTCAGCAATTAATTTTATTTTTTATTTATTCTAACTCAAAATAAAATATTAAAAACATTTACACAACTAAAAATAACATGCAGAAAATTAATATAAAATATTCAAATAATGACATAAAAAATAAAAGGCAATTATTTAAATAACAACAAATTACAGTACGAAATAGCATTACAAGACAAAAAAAAATTGTAGTATTCTTCTTTACACGACGTATGGACCAGACAGGTACTGGTTAAAACAGAACCCAACATAATTTTCTATTATTTGGCACGGCACCGATTTCCGGACATCTCTATTGCTAACTATAAAGCTTCAACTTGGCACAATTTTTAATCGCTCTGTCACCCATGGGAGAGGGAAACTAATTTTTTAAAAAATATTCTGCCGTACCTTTTTTAATCCCATTCGTAAGCATAAAAGCTTAAAACTGCAGGCTTGGAAATTTGAAAATTGATGGTAAATTGTTAAATCGCTTTATTTGATAGTCCCAAGAAGTTATCATTGTCCAAAGAAAGGGAAGCTTGCGGTCATTTCGATTTTATTTGAATTTTTGATATGTTTGAAATCTTGGTAGCTAATAACGAAAAAAATGATACATCCCGAGTAAAAAAAATTATATATAATTATATATAATTTGATATAACCCACTTTTATCAAATTATATAAAATTTGATAAAATTATATATAATTATATCCAGGAATTGGTGGATAAAATTTTATAAAATTAGATAAAATTATATCAAATTATATATAATTTCATATAATTATATATAATTTGATAAAATTATATCCGAAAAAGTTTTTTATATAATTTTATATAATTATATAAAAAAGATATGATTTTATAAAGTTAGATATAATAGACCCTATGTATTTCGGGGATTTTTTTTCAATTAAAATTAAAGCAATTAGTGGGTTTTTTATTTATTATTACTGAATAAAATTAAATATTACAAAAAATGTACATTAATATAAATAAAATAGAAAAACCATACAACATCATGTTTACCTAAATTTGCCGAGCGCAATTTTTACACCACCAAACCTTTTAAATATGTATCAGTTTTTCTTTATTTGCATCTGATATGGGCTGTAGTTTAAATGCATAAATGACACAATCGATCATCTCGACTTGTTGGCCCATATGAATGGAAAACTCAGCTTCCGAATTTGAGATTACCGTGTCCATTGTCGTGGCAAGAAACATCAAGCGTAAAAAATCGGATAAATGTTGGCAAAGGCAGGACATCTTTTCATGATGGTCAAAGTTTTTGAGTTCAATAATTTTCATCGGCATGAGTCAAAATGCTGAAAACAAGAAAAAAACAATGTGTTACATTGCAAATAAAAAAATATGTATGTATGTATTTATTTTACCTTTAAATAGTTATGTTTCATCGCGTTTTATTGGTAATTTTTATATTTTTTGTAAATCACATTTAAATTGTTCCATTTTTTGAAATTTTTAAATAAACGTGTTTGAAGTTTTTCTTTATTTTTGAAAATTATTTTGATGTTTTTTTGTTTTATATTTTTTGTTTTTTTTTGTTTTTAGTTTTTTGAAGTTTTTGTTTTTCAATATTTTTTACAGCTTGATGATTGCAAAATTTAAAGATTATTATTTGAAATTCTTTAAATATTATGATCTTGCTGTAATCTTACAAAATAAAATAGGATAAAAATTAAAACTTAATGAAAATGTAAAATGTAAAATATATTACGCAGTTATAAATTTTGCCGTTAAAAAATAACGTTTTTATTTGCACCATGCATACATATCGGTACTGTCCCAGCTAAAATACCTCCCTCCGTATGTGGTTTTTAATTATTTTTTAAAAATACACGAACAATATATTTTAGTTCACCCATCGTGACACTCTTTTGGACTAAATTCAATTCTGGGCTAATGCAAAAAATTTTACAAACGCTAAGGAATTTTCGACGGATCAGCGACACTTTGTAAATAAAGTAGTAAAATTGTATCTTAATTTTGGTTTTCGATTTTTTTAAGGGTCAAATTTGAAATTATTTAAAACCAACAATCTAATTGTAAAATCAAGCAAAATTATTTGCTAACTATGTATTAGGCAAAAATATTATTATTTCATTGAAAATAAAAATTGTATGTTGAATAATAAAAAAAAATCAAAACATTATTTACAATATTACTGTTATATATAATTATATCTGATTATATAAAGCATATAAAATTATACATAATTATATATAATTGCATTATGGTATTTTCTGAAAACTGAAACCTTTATATATGATCTTATATAATTATGCATAATTTTATAAAATTTTATCAAATTATATATAATTATATATAAACTTTTTTACTCGGGATATCCTGAATCAAACTTTATTTTAACACTTTTTTTAATATGTAACATTACCTCTTCCGATATATTTGTCCGGTTAGAAACAATTAAATTAAAAAAAACAGATATAAATTGCAAAAAAGCGAGAGGAATGACAAAATTATAATTTTATGAATTTTTTTTTTCTAATTTTTTATTTATATTTTTTTATTTTGAAAGTTAATTTTGACAATTTTCACAAAAAGAAATTGTGTGATTTGCAAAGTTTTTAAAAACAAAATTGTAGTTTCATGAAAAAGCAAACAAAAGTTAGCAAATTTTAAGTATAGGACATTACTATTGGTATTAGTGTCTTTGACAAATTGCGGTTATTTACAACAAACATACAAATTGTCACTGCACCGACGAAAATATCTCCATATTTGGTTTTAATTTTTTTGAAGGAGACCCAGGAAACAGCTTAGTGTTATTCTATCGTGGCACTCTTTCAAACTTAAATTTGTATAAATATGCATACACAGAAAGAAATAAAAAAAAAATTTGAGTAAATTTTTAATACTATTGAGTAAAAAATTACTCAATTTTCCACCAGTAAACGATTTAATAGTATTGAGTAAATTTTTAATAAAAATTTATTAAATGTTTGCCAAAAAAATTTGAGTAAATTTTTAATTGACACTATTAAGTTGCAGGAACAGAACAAGAATCACCACCTTTTAAAAACAGAACAAGTTTTATTTCACATCGGCGCCGGCCACCGGTTTAATCTGCCAAACCGTATGGAAAAAGTCGTGCCGGGCTTATTCTGTTTCTACTTTAAAAAAAAACAAAGTTTAAAAAAATTTCATATTTTTTTACAAAAAAAAAAACATTTTTTTTCAAACTTTACCAAATATATTTTTGTCTTAAAGACATAAAAAAATTTTATAAATATGATAACAAACTTTCATGTATATATACAAAAAACTATAAACTAAACGAGAATTAAAAAAACTAAGAAAATTCCAAAAAAAAATTAAAAAAGCTATTAAATTCTTATTAAATTATTTACTCAATTTGTTTTTAAATTTTTGAGTAAATTATTAATTGCGTCAATTAAAAAATTACTCAAAACTTTTTTTAAATTTAAACAAGTGATTACTCAAATTGTTTTTCCCCATATTTTTTTCTGTGTATAAACAATATTGCGAAACGCAAAAGGACAAAATAATGCCCATTCTGGGTTTCTTAATAAAATAAAAAAAAAAAACACTTAGGGGGTTTCTTTGGAGGAGCGACAAGTAAAAGTAGATCTTTTTTATGTGTTTTTCTTGTAATTAATTTTTCTTTGCGATTTTTAAAAGGGTCAAACTTGCAATAAGTTAATTTTAAACCAACAATCTTATTATAAAATTAACCAAAATTATTTGCTAACTTTTAACAAAATCAATGAAAAATATCATTGTTTAATAAAAATTGCAATAGTGGAATATTAAAAATGCTTAAAACATTTTTTTTTGCAAATGTTTACAAAGTTAACATTATATGTAATTATATCTGATTATATAAGGCATATATAATTAGATATAATTATATATAATTATATATAATTGCAAAAAGGTATTTTCTGAAAACTGAAACCTTTATATATAATCTTATATAATTATATATAATTTTATATAATTTTATCAAATTATATATAAATATATATAAACTTTTTTACTCGGGTTTTTAATGATTTCTTCTCAATAAGTAGTTTATTTACGAAAAAAACATTAACCCATTTTGATCCTCTGTTCGATTTTTCGAACAGTAGAGAACACCTTTTTTAAAAAAATATTTATGTATGAAAGAGCTGGAATTTCGGGTGAATGTGGTTATGAATGTTAAGTCTCATCTTTCTGCAATTAAAAAAAAATATACCCGCTTGACCACCGCAATTTATATGTCCATTACATACAATGCAAATCAGCGCAGAAATTGTATCAAGCAAAAACGAAAATTTTAATTTAAAAATTTTCTAGAGTCAATTTATTATCAAATTCCGATAATTTGAATTATTTTGAAACTATTTACTTTGAAAATAATGAAATACATTAATAAAATAGCAAATAAATCCAAATATTAAAATTGCATAAAAAGTTGGAATACAGGCTTTTCTGGGAAAACGGCACATTGAAATTTTTTTTTGAAAGGATTTTTGAGATCAACGGGTGCGAATTACCTTAAAAAAGTACGTTTTTCCAAAAAAGAAAAATAAAATTGAATCCTGGTCCAAAAAGGGTTAAATAAAACAAAATGGGATATATTTCTTTGGAAATAAAACTAGGTTGATAAAAAATATACCCCGCTTATAGCGAACTTCGCTTATAACGAACTATTTTCACTGGTCCCTCGGCGTTCGTTATAACCGGGTTCGACTGTATTACATAAAACACTGGACACCGTTGCGTATGATTGTTATTTAAAGGCAATTACAATATTAATCATTCGCCACTAATACAATTTTCAAGCATTTATTATTATAATTATAATAAAAGTGCACTAACTTTAAATGCGTGTAAAAAAAAATCTAGCACTGAACTGGAAAAAAGCCTTGAGGGGTTTGTTATGGAATATGTCATCTTTCATTTGTTTTTGGTTTCATCCCATTCCCATTTTGGGTGTTGCACAGTGTTACCATTCCGAATTTCAGAGAAATCGGACCAGGTCTTCTTGTAGCCCCCATACAAACCACCTTCCCGATATTCACATAATCTCTCAAATTTCACGAAAATAGAAAATATTTTATTAAAATTTTGTTGGTATGTTTTTAACTTGTACTTTAATAACGTAATAATTATAATTGGACCATTTTTGGACTTCGGCTCCATAAAAAAATTTCACCCGGTATTCAGTTAAAGCGGTTTATTGGCAACAAATAGAAGCTTATTTCACTCAAATTAGGTTTTCGATTGTTTTTTACAAATATTAAAGATTTGACAAAAGATAGATCCAATCGGTCCATGTTTGATCTTATGACCCATTTTCCGGGAAACATTGGTGTAGGGTATTATATGGTCGGTCTTAACCGACTGTAATTTTCTTACATGTTTTTTTTTTTTGATTTTTCAAAAATCCAAAACTTTGACCGTCGGACGCCACGGGTTAATTTAATCCGATTAACCTCAAATTGGTACCACATAAGCCTAGTAGAATAAAAAAATGCCAGAAATTTGAAAATCGGAGAAAAAAAAATTTTGCTATACAGAAAAATGTCAGTCTAATAAGGCATTTATGTGCCACGATACAGCCCAAATATTTTATTTTGAGCTGTATCGTGTCTTCCATAGACAGACGGACATCGTAAGAATATCTTAGAATTGATCACTGATCAATAAATTATATACTTTATGGGGTCCTAGACCGATATTTCGATGCGTTGCACACGGAATAACAAAGTGAGTATACTTCCATCCTGTGGTTGGAGGGTACACAAATGAAAAATTCGGCCTAACCGAGTACATTAATTTCCTCCACAATGTTGAAGGATTATTACACAACACTTTATTTGAAAAATAAATTTAGTAAAAAAGTGTTGTCGAAAAATTGGTAAAATAAAATTGTTTAAAAAAAAAAGTTTTGGGGAAAAAGTAAAAAAATCGCTCAAATTAAATATTCGGAGAAAAATTTTTTTTAGTTAAAAAAGTTCAAAATTCATACATAATAAACTCATTGAAGATTAAGCGGACATGTGTTTTTACAAGTTCTCTTGATCTCTATGATTTAACAGATTATAACATAAGTAGTTTAACCCCCAGTTTCTCTATGACGAACGAACGACGAACGTCATACAGAAACTGGGGGTATATTAAAATATAGTTGCTAAGATCCTCTTCGAAATCAAAAAATCGATCGTCTCAAAAAGTAGGAAAAATAACTTTATAATTGAACTTCATTAAATCCCAATTAACTTTTATTATAAAAAAAACCATAAAAAATCCCCTATAATTTAAAAACGCAATAACAACCCTAGTAAAAATATTATGCTAATTTTACTAAATAGATCTAATTTGATCCGTAAAATGGTTGTATCAAATAATATCTAATTGTATTACTTTAGATCAAAAAATATAAAAATTGATACAATTTGATCCTGAATTTGGTCAAATCTAATTAGATCAAATTGATCTTATAATATCTATTTTTATATAATTTGATGAGCAAAACCAAAATACGAATCTAATCATATATGGAGCAATATCTAACCATATAAAGTGAATCAACCGTATCAAAGTGATAGATAAAATTTTATATAAATTTATACGGAAGCATATTAACTCATATAAGATTGTATCAAATTATATATGATTAGACCAGAAAATTTTTACTCGGGAATACATTAAATTAAATGACAAAAACTATCTACAATAACACACAAGTAACCCACGAAACACATCGATTGACAGTAAATCACTCAAAATGACAACAATTGATGGTTTGAGAATGATAAGAAAAGATGGTTGACTATATTTCGCACTTCAAATGAAGAAAATAAAAAATAAAAAATTTAAATCCTCCTCGCCTGCTTACAACAAAAAACAAAGGGAAACAAAGTTATTAAAGAAATTGGCAATGATGAAGAAGAAAATGAAGTAAACGAGGAATGACAGAAAACGAGACAATAAACAAACACACAATATAGCGCCAATGACAAACACAACATTATATCAAATGTTTGGCTGATGGAATCGAAATAAAGAAGATAGACATGGTTGATGAAGATGAACGTTGTTGCGAAGGATTTTGTTTTGTTGACGTCATTGGAAGTTTTTATTTTTATTTTTTTGAAAAATAAAACCCACAATGAGGAGATGATAAAAACGACAACATATTGTGGCAATCAGCACTATCACAGAGTATTAGTTGACATATATTTCGAACTATACACTCAAAATAATAACTCTGTTAAATTACAGAAAAACTCTGCTAATTTAACAGAGTACACCATACTTTTCCAGCTAGCAACATTTCTTGGTAATTTTACTAAAAAACTCTGTAAAATGATTTTGACAGAAAAAACTGTTAATTTACAGAGTTTATAGTAAAATATTGGTTAAATATGAAAGCTTTTTCACAGAGAAACTCTGTAATTTTACTATAAAACTCTGTAAAATGATTTGGACAAAAAAAAAACTGTTAATTTACAGAGTTTCTAGTAAAATATTGGTTAAATAAACCACCTTAGAAAATAGAAAATAGAATAGAAAACTACGTAAATTGACATTATTTGTAAAGTACATTTGATGCAAAAATAATTTACAGAAAAAACTCTGTAAATTTACAGAGTTTAGTTAAATGCATGTTATTTTGTAAAATTTTTATAAGATTTCTGAAAAAAAAAAATGTTGATAACTTTTTTTGCTACTTTTTCAAATTTTTCTCAAAAAAAAAAAATATGCAGATAAAATTTTGATGTTTGGTAACAAAAACTACTCAAAACAAAAAACTTTTTTGGTTATAAAAAATACGAAGTATTTTGCTTAGATCTGTATTTTAGCAGAAAACTCTGTCAATTATCTGTAAAATTAAGATTACAAAGTAAAAAGTAATATAACAGAGGAAACTTTGTTTTTTTGTCACAACAAAATACAAAGTATTTTCTTTAAATCTGTATTCTGACAGAAAACTCTGTCAAATATCTGTTGAATTGAGATTACAGTCATTTTACAGAGAATTTTACAGAGTTATTATTTTGAGTGTAGATAACACTACTCCACACACGTAGACTCTGAGATCCTTTGTGATGCCACGGAACTGTAACAGGTTTCCCTAGTAGTCCCTGCCGATAAACCAATTTGAGCATCTTATGAAATTCTTTAGATATTGAATTTTTACATCCGACAAATCAGAAAGATCGTGCAGCTCCCTAGATTCCAGTGAAGCAAGTCTCTGACCAGAAAGTGCCGGGCAATGGCAGACGAAGTGTTCGATAGTTTCTAATTCCTCTTTATCCATGCAACTTCGGCAAAAGTTATTCGACGGCACTTTTAACCGCTCTGCGTGTTTTCCTATAAGATAGTGTTAGGCAGATCTTGTTTTCGGAAACATTGACCCCAGGGACTAGACTGCGGCCTGACTGTCATATATATTTTTAGAACAAACTATAATTTGTTCTAAAAATTGTTAATAGTTTTTCTGGATCTGCTCTGGTTTTGGAGATAAAGCGCAAAGAATTTCGAAAATGTTGAGATGCATGGCAATATACGCAACACCGGATCTTAAAGTCGCATGTGTCCACCAGCAGGCGAATCAATGCATTTTGTATTTTAAGGTTATGTGAAATACACCAAAATGTAAATGGTGTTCTTGCGTTTTTGTTCATAACGTTTGAACCGCTAACCGATATCGTTCAAATGGAATACCAAACTTTTCGAAAATACTTATTTTGTTGTGTTGTGTAATATTTCAACCCCTCTTCAAGTTTTTTATTTTTTTTATTTTTGTGTGATGAAAAAATATACTTTTAAATATTGTGTTTTTTACCAGAAAACAATGGGCCATTAACATCGTTTAACAACTAACCAGCAAAAGGAGGACCACTTCCACTTGGAGTGCTTTAAAAGAAGTTGATAAATACTTCTTATTTTAACTTATCATTCAAAAACTTCGTTACAAAGGATAGAATTTGTGGTGAACAGCGGAAACCATACTTCCTATTAACTACTAATCCCAACAAACTCGAAAAAAGAAAGAATGCATTTACAGACAATTCATTGTTGTCGTTTCATGTCTGGAAACTTTTGACGGTCTGGTGTAGGTGATTGCTTCAAAAATAATAAAAAACAACATGAGTGGAAACATTTTAAAGTTTAAGGCCTATCAAGGCAAAGATACTGGAATTAAAGGTAGTTGCTGACTGGTTGAGTTGCAAGGTCTTGTCAACATCTATTATGAAAGTCAAGCCGCTATCAAGTCCCTGGAGTCAATGTTTCTGAAAGCAATATATGCCCTTAGGGAGGAGTTGGAAACTATCGACTTGATCAGCCAATGCAAGTCTCTTTCTGTTCTGATTAGTGCCTACGGTCAGTACCGATAATACCGGTATTCCCGGTTCTCGGTATTACCGGGAAATGGTACCGGTTTCCCGGTTCTTGGATTGTTCCAGGTATTCCCGGTAGTACCGGTTTCGGTTCTGAAGGTATTACCGGTATAACCGGAACTACCGGCACGTATATTTTGTAAAATTTTGAACAATTAAATTTTTTTCTTTGCTTTTACCAAAAAAAAAAATACAAAATAAATATGTAGAAACCACCATTTCCACTTTTTTATGAATTTAAGATTAATGACTTTTAAAAAATTTTACAATCACAACTAAATATTTCTAAAATACTGATTAAATGGTGTAACCACTAAATTTTAATATTTTATGGTGTAGTATTTTGTCTTTTCTGGGAACCGGTACTAGGTTTAGAACCGGTAATACCGGTATTCCTGGGAATATGTCTAGAACCGGGAAACCGGTACCAGAACCGGGAATACCGGTACCAGAACCAGGAACCGGTATTCCCGGGAATACCGAGAACCGGGAAATGGGGGACACTAGTTCAGACACTAGCTTTACTGGAATCTTTTTGGTTTTTAGGATATCAAATTTCAATATCAAAGTAGTCTTATAAGGAGCTCAAATTAGTTTAACTGCGGGGAATAGTAGGGGAGCCCCCATTACCTTCATTTGGTATCATATCGTACTTTACAGCCTACGTATGCTGACGTTAAGGTTAATCGGCTACCTTAAAATCTTTAAAACCTTTGAACCTCATGGTATCGTCTCTGCAGATCTAAAGCAGTTGTCGGACTCTAAAGGTTATATAGTCTCTAGAAAGAATGTATTAAAAAAAATTCCGGGTAGTGAAGCATCCACAAATTTTTAAACGGATGGATAGAGGATGCACGAGCAAGTAGGCTTTGGAATCTATTCGAAGAAGCTTGGGCTGAAGATTGCCTTTATTGCCAGGCAGAGATGCTGGCAATAAAGGAAGTGGATGACTGGTTGAGTTGCAATGTATTGTCTACAACTGCAGTCAACATCTTTTCTGACATCTTTTCCCGGGAGTCAGTGTTTCTGAAAACAAGATCTGCCCTTTACTGCCACACGTTTTTAAATGAGATGGCCAAACAGTTTGACATACGACTTATGTGGGTCTCAGTGCACAGAGACATTCAAGGGAATTGCAAGACCGATAAAGTTGCAAGACTAGAAACTACCTTACAGGGTTCAACAGAATTGGAATGTGTTGGTATGCTTTTAGAAACTTGCAAGTAAAATCTACGATTTTGTTCCGCTACGGAAACTAATTAGAGATGGGAAAATGGATGGACGCTTGAGATTACACGACAGATTTGGCCTTTTCTTAATTAGAAGCGCACAATTAAGCTCATATTGCTTCCAAAAAGAGAGATTTCGACAGTAATTGCTATAATTATCGAACACTATATTATAGGCAGGCGCGGATCCAGGGGGGGGGGGAGAATGGGATTTCTCCCCCCCAAAATGATTTCAAAAAAAAAAAGAAAAAAAAAGAAAAAAAAGAAAGGAAAGAAAAGAAAAGAAAAGAAAAGAAAAGAAAAGAAAAGAAAAGAAAAGAAAAGAAAAGAAAAGAAAAGAAAAGAAAAGAAAAGAAAAGAAAAGAAAAGAAAAGAAAAGAAAAGAAAAGAAAAGAAAAGAAAAGAAAAGAAAAGAAAAGAAAAGAAAAGAAAAGAAAAGAAAAGAAAAGAAAAGAAAAGAAAAGAAAAGAAAAGAAAAGAAAAAAAAAAGAAAAGAAAAGAAAGGAAAAGGAAAAAGGAAGGGAAAGGAACAAAGAAAGAATGAAAATGACCGGAATGCAACAAATTCTGAGGAGAGGTGTATGTGAGCTGATGATTTACGTCAGCACACATAGCCTTTATCCTAAGGAATTTTGTAACATCCTTAGGATTAAATGTTTCAGAATTAAAGAAATTGCATATGAAGAACTTAAATGACAATAGAGTCGTGTACATTTTCCAACCAAATAACTTTCCTTATCATTTTCTTATGCAAAGGTATTATCTCAAATATTTTTTATAGAAAAGTTTCTCAGAATTCCAGACTTTATCTTAAGAAAATATTTTGATACTTAAGTATTTGAATTCAGATAAGAATTTTTTTTTATTAAAAAAATACCTCAAATTAAATTTTATAGAAAAAATCCCGCAGCAACTGAGAATTCTATAGGAAATGTGTCTCTGAATATTATTTTAAATAGTGACTAAGGATTTTCCTTTGAAAAATGTCTAGAACCTAATAATTTTTCTATATGAAAAATGTTTCAGAATCTAAGAAACTGCCTTATAAAGCATTAGATGGCAAAAAAACCGTAAAATTTTTCTATCGAAAAATGGCACTACTATAAAATTTAAGATTTTATTTTTAGAAAAGTGTATAAAAATTTCTTAATAAAATGTTCCAGAAACTGATTATTTATAAGAATCTGATAGTTTTCTTTTCCGAAACATGTTTCTGGATCTGAGGATTTTTGTATAAGAAAAAATGTTCTTAGAATCTGAGAAATATTTTAAAATATGAGAATTATATTAAAGATTTTTTATAAGAAAAGTATATCAGAATTTGGAAAATAATTTATAGAAATAATGTCTCAGAATTTCAGATTACACAGGCCGACAAAATTTGAAAAAGGCGGAACACCGAAACAAAAGTACGCTTTTCAGTTGCGCTGAATCCGAATATGTACTCAGAATTTTTCCATCACATCAGGTTTTTGAGATATTTTCGCTTAAAGTTAAAAAAACCCCTGTTTTCGCCATATTCAAGACGTTATACGCTCAAAAAAAAACATTGTCAAATTACTAGAAAAAGTCTTGAATCCCATTTTACCAATATTTGACAGTTTTCCTTGTTTTTTAACAAATAATTTTCGATCGAAATTTAAATTTTTTTTTTTGTTATTTTACAGTTTTTCTTGCAATTTTACAAATTTCCCAGATTTTTTACTAAAAATATCTAGTAAATTTACGAGAATTTCTTATAAGTTTTATTAAGTCAAAAAAGTTGTAAATTTTCAATTTTATTGGTAAAAATCTTGTAAAATTACAAAAAAAAGCTCGTAATTTTTACAAGGAATTCTCGTAAAATAGGAGGTAGCAAAAAATCTAGTAAAATCACGAAAACCTCCTTGTTAGTTTTATCGCGTCGAAAAAATTTTAAATTTACTATTTTTTTGGTAAAAAGCTTGTAAAATTACAAAACTATTGGTAAAAAGTTTGTAAAATAACAAGGAATTCTTGTCAAATAGGAGGTAACAAAAAAAAAAAGTTACAAACTTTTCTTGTAATTTTCCAATGTTTTATTTTTTACCGTAAGTGCACGAATACACCTTTATTTATAAAACCTGATGTGTAGTCTAAAAAGTCAAATGCTTAGAAAAGTATACTCTGGTTTGTGCGTTAAAAATTTGTTGCCTGTGTTATTTCTATAGAAAAGAGTCTAAGAAATCATAGATTCAAAGTTTTGAATCTGAGAGTTCTTCTACAGACACTACGATCTGAGAATTGAAGAACTTTATTCTAAATTCTTCTAAATTCTTTTGAAGTTTTTATGTATTTTTTTTGCATACATTAAAAAAAAAATATTTTTTTTTTTGGTTTTCAGTTTGTTACTTAATATTAACAATAAAAAAACACACAGCCACACACCCCCCCCCCCCCCCTTCCAAGCGAACTTTTTTGCTTTCGACTGCCTAAAATTTTTTGGGTAAAAAAAAATCTCCCCCCCCCCAAATGAAATTCCTGGATCCGCGCCTGATTATAGGGAAGCACGCAGAGCTAATAAATGTCGCATCATTGACTTTTACTGGAGTTGCATGGATAAGGAAGAGTTGGAAACTACCGAACACTTGGCACTTTCAGGTCAGAGACTTACATCACTGGATTCCAGGGAGTTTCACGATCTTTCTGATATATATATATGATTTCTTATCCACAGCTCTCCACCACACAAGGGCACCATAGGTAAGTATTGGTCTAATTATCGGACCATAAATCCAGTGGGTAATATAAGATTTTAGACCCCACCTTCTTCCGAAGATTTTTCTGCAGGTGTAAAAAGCACATAAAGACTTTTCCATCCCTTCCTCTGTATTTCTTTTCCAATAAAGCTTTGAGTCCAGGATCACACCCAGTTATTTCGCCTCATTAGATAGTTGTGATTCCATCTAATTTGGGAAGAACAGTCACGTCTATCTTAGTTTTGGTTTTGTGAACAAGACAAGTTCGGTTTTGACAGGATTAACTCCCAGGCCGTTTCCCTTTACCCACGTTGACAGTATCTTGAGTTCTTTTATCGTTGGTAGAAACTTACATTTTATTAGGATCACAACGTCATCAGCGTAGGCAACCACCTTGAACCCATTCCGTTAAGTGACTCGAGGATCTCATTTATTACAAGATTCCACAAAAGAGGAGATCACTCCCCCTTGTGGAGTACCCCTTTAACTACTTTACTCGCTTCACCATCACCTATTTCCGAGTTTATCTCCCTGCTTTTCAGCATGTTGCCCTTCCATAAAGTCATCTGTGTGCCTGTGCCTGTATTCTGTAGGGCATTAACTTCCGTTAAGGTTTGAAGTTATTTTGTTCTAGAGCAAAAGTTCTTAAAGCAACTTTTAACCCCAATGGATCCAAAATTAATTTTTCCCCTAATCAACTACGGAAGAATACGAATATTTCTTCTCTGGTGGGCTCATGTATCAGAGATTCCACGTAAACACTCCTAATCCTTATAAACGTTTTCCGATAACAGCTTAAAAAGTGGAAGTATGCTTTAAGGAATATCGATAATTTTAATTTCATTTAATTTGCTGACTCCTAACCCATTGTGCATGTGCAAAATAAAAGGAGAAGAATAAGAAAATGATTGCGCCATAAAATTGAATGAATGTCTTCGTTTTTATTTTATTTAGTTTTTTTGTTCTCTCTATGTTTTGTTGAATGAATGAGTGATTTATTGCCATAGTATTGAAACTGATTGTAAAAGACAACTTCAAACAGTGGGTAATATAAGATTTTAGACCCCACCTTCTTCCGAAGATTTTTCTGCAGGTGTAAAAAGCACATAAAGACTTTTCCATCCCTTCCTCTGTATTTCTTTTCCAATAAAGCTTTGAGTCCAGGATCACACCCAGTTATTTCGCCTCATTAGATAGTTGTGATTCCATCTAATTTGGGAAGAACAGTCACGTCTATCTTAGTTTTGGTTTTGTGAACAAGACAAGTTCGGTTTTGACAGGATTAACTCCCAGGCCGTTTCCCTTTACCCACGTTGACAGTATCTTGAGTTCTTTTATCGTTGGTAGAAACTTACATTTTATTAGGATCACAACGTCATCAGCGTAGGCAACCACCTTGAACCCATTCCGTTAAGTGACTCGAGGATCTCATTTATTACAAGATTCCACAAAAGAGGAGATCACTCCCCCTTGTGGAGTACCCCTTTAACTACTTTACTCGCTTCACCATCACCTATTTCCGAGTTTATCTCCCTGCTTTTCAGCATGTTGCCCTTCCATAAAGTCATCTGTGTGCCTGTGCCTGTATTCTGTAGGGCATTAACTTCCGTTAAGGTTTGAAGTTATTTTGTTCTAGAGCAAAAGTTCTTAAAGCAACTTTTAACCCCAATGGATCCAAAATTAATTTTTCCCCTAATCAACTACGGAAGAATACGAATATTTCTTCTCTGGTGGGCTCATGTATCAGAGATTCCACGTAAACACTCCTAATCCTTATAAACGTTTTCCGATAACAGCTTAAAAAGTGGAAGTATGCTTTAAGGAATATCGATAATTTTAATTTCATTTAATTTGCTGACTCCTAACCCATTGTGCATGTGCAAAATAAAAGGAGAAGAATAAGAAAATGATTGCGCCATAAAATTGAATGAATGTCTTCGTTTTTATTTTATTTAGTTTTTTTGTTCTCTCTATGTTTTGTTGAATGAATGAGTGATTTATTGCCATAGTATTGAAACTGATTGTAAAAGACAACTTCAAACATTCTTTACAGTTTATATTGTACATTCACCCGTCTATCCATCTATACTATAAAACAGGGTGAATCCAATGTTAAACTCTGATAGCGGTGGTGGTATTGCTGGAGTTGATGATGATGGTGATGGTATGGTGGTGGCAAAATTCAAAAAAAAGCTGATGTGTCAGTAATGACACAGTCAACAACTTTTCAAAAAGCAAACAGAAAGAAAACCACACCACAATTTATTATAAATGAACTGAATGAAAACGAAGAAAAGGAATAAAATTGTTTTTGGAAAAAAACCTTCTACGATATCAAGTGTATGTATGTTTGTACTCGTATGTGGTATCCTAATGAATGTATTCGTTTCATTTCAGGGAAGGGTTTCTCAGTTATGTCCATGTCAACAATGACGAACGTCTTCCGATAACATTTTCTACGTATAAAAATATGTACATGTGTATTTATAAAGTATATATGGATGTATGTACTGCATACAACAATGAAACATTGAAAACATCAGAAAGTATGTTTTATGTAATAAACATATTGTGTTGTTGTCTGTTTGGGTATCAAAGAAGATAAAATTGTATAATATGTTTGTATGTAGTAGGTACGTACAAATACAATACATGGCAGTTGGTTAGTGCCATATATCACACGCAACATTTAATCAAAGAGTCAATTCATATACGTAATTCTTTTATAACTACACTGTGAGAAATAGTTTAGACAATAGATATTAAGAAATGAGTTGGGTTCAGTTTATATGAGTTGGGTTCGGTTTAGTAATTTTGGTAAATCTCGTGAATCTCGCGGTACGAAAAATATATTTGAAAGGTTTTTGTGGAGTGCCTTGCTTTTTTTCATTTTAGTATAAAAACTCCATACTTAAAATTTTAGCCAACCCAGGTAAAAATCGTCACATATGTACAAATATGAACATGTATGGATGCATGTATGAACATGTATGAACCACGTATGAGCACATATGGACATGTGATAGCATATATGGAATCATACATTCATCCACGGGTCGAATATATGGTAGTGTTTTGAGCCAATATGAAGGCATGTGACACACCTTCTCAAATGTGTTAATAATAACTATAAAAATTTCCCTAACGTCAAGGCCCTAAAATAGTCTATGCGAGGCCCCTGGTCAGTCAGATAAATCTACACACATTGCTGTTTTTTGGAACTATGTATGTATGCTAAATTGGGTTAAACAGATTCATATTTCGTATATTTATGTATGGATGATAGTCATTAGATAAAATTTTATAAGATCAACAGGGGGTCAATAAAATGTGGTATCAATTGAAAGGGAATTTTGATGACCACAGACTTAAGCCTAAAACTTAATAAACATATCGTCGAACTATATTCAATAAATGCCAACTCGAAAAAGCTTACTGTTCAGGAGAGCTAAAAAACTAGTTATTTCGCGTATTATTGCAAAAATAAACAATGTACCTTCCACAAGATGGTTTAAATATTCTAAACAATTTTTACCTATGCAAAAATTTTCATATTTTGCACTTGTTTGCATATTTTTCAGAGATGGCATTTATTACTATATCAAAAAACAAATATTTTTTTAGAGTTGGCATATTTTGTCGGAAAATAAAAATATATTTTTTTTGAAAAAATTTAAAAAAAATTTTTTTTTTTGGTTTTGTTATCCTTAGTACGGTAATTGCAAAAACTGAACAAAAAATTAAAAATCTTTGCATATTTTTAAAAGTTACTAGCTCCGAAAGCCTTTTAATCTCAGGGTGGTCAACTTTGGCACTCTGTAACTCACGCTGTATTGCAATAGGGTCACTCCAAACCAGCTATTTTGAAAGCTTATATCATTGACTTTATTTGCCCCATTCATAATGTTTCAATCTGATAAATAGTTTGAAAGTTACATAAATATAAGCAATTTTTTTTTTTGCAAACACTATTTACCGATATTTTTAAAATGGCAATATCTCGAGAACCAGTCATTAGATACAAAATCTTTACAAGATTCGTGTTTAGCATGGCAAATGCAATAAGATATGTGGTCTAATTTTTTTTAAAAAAATTTTTGAAAAATTTTTGGAAATTTACAATGGGAGTTGTCATTTATTTCCACCAAAAAAATATGTACTTTGAGTTAGCAGAATAACAAAAATGGATGTAAAACGACAACAAATTATTTTTTTGCACTGAAATTTTTATGGCAGATAGGTATTACATAGGGGAGCTATTTGCCATCGGAAACTCATTTCCGTCAAATTTGAGTTGGCATATTTTGAATATAGGTTCACGATATGTTTGCTTTAGTTTGAGTTTAATTTCCAAACTCAAATTAGGACGAAGGACTCAACTATTATATCATCTCATCTACATAATAAGCACTATTTTTGAAAATCATTCACGATTATGAGAACAAGATAAAAAAAACAAGATTGAATAATCTATAATTCCTATTGGTAAAAACATTACAATATATTTTGACCCAATTTCTTTTTTATAAACAATTTCTGAAAACAATTGATATTTTTTATTTTAATTTGTGTTGTTTGCTTTTTTTTTCTTTTTTTGTCAAACTTTTTATTATTTTTTTTGTTTTCAAAATTATAGAAACTTCAAAAAACAAATTATTCACATATTTTAAAAGATTTTCAGCTAAATTTTAATGGATACAGAATTGGCGGATAGTAAAAGGTAAAATTTATGGTAATAAAATAAAAATTCATCTTTTAAAAACTGTATCTTATTTGCAGCTTTGCCAATTAAAATTTGACTGAATGTGACTGAAACTACATCAAGATTTAAACATTTGAAGAAGCCAAGTCCAAACAAGATAAATTCCCGATGAATCTATTGACAGGATGTGTGAGATACGCCAAAATGTTGTACAACGCAAAGGATTTCGTCAATATAAAACATTTGATTCATCATATTTAATCATCAATTTTAGTTTGTAAAATGTTAATTTTATGAAACAATAATAACACTGTACAACACATAAAAAAATTACAAGGTCAGACCAAAAAATTTTGATAGAAGAGACAAAAAAAAAATACACGTGTATCGGCTTTTTGAAAGTTTACATCTGGGTTTCATTTAAGGGGGAGGTGAAGTTTCCCCCAAATGCAAACATTGTATTGTAAATCGTCATCGAATATCGAGTGAAGCTTACGTTTAAAGTATATGGTGTGTTAAGCAAATTTATGTAAAATGTTACGGAGAACATTTTTGTGGAATATGTTAACCCTCTAACTCCTCAAGATAAGGGTCTTTTTTGTCCTTCTTTTCAAAAAGAGCAAAAAACACTATTAAAACAGGGATTTAAGGGGTTTGAATGTTCCGCAAAAATATTCGCCGTAAAATTTTACTATAAGTCCTTGAATACACCAAAACGGAAAACTCAACCAGAAGGTCAGAAATAAGACACAACAAAAGAGATCTTAGGGTTAATTTCGCATTTATTAAGAAAATCAAGTAAAGCTTACGTTTAAAGTATATGGTGTGTTCAGCAAATTTATGTAAAATGTTACGGAGAACATTTTTGTAGAATATGTTAACCCTCTAGCTCCTCTAGGTAAGGGTCTTTCTTGTCCTTCTTTTGAAAAAGATCAAAAACACCATTAAAACAGCTATTTAAGGGGTTAAAATGGTCCGCAAAAATATTTGCCGTGAAAGGGACTTATAGTAAAATTTCACGGCGAATATTTTTGCGGAACATTTTAACCCCTAAAATCCCTGTTTTAGTGGCGTTCTTTGCTCTTTTTTAAAAGAAGGACAAAAAAGACCCTTATCTTTAGGAGTTAGAGGGTTAACATATTCTACAAAAATGTTCTCCGTAATATTTTACATAAATTTGCTAAAGACACCCTATTCTTTAAACGTAAGCTTTACCCGATTTTCTTAATAAATGCGAAATTAACCCTAAGCTCTCTTTTGTTGTGTCTTATATCTGACTTTCTTGTTGAGTTTTCTGTTTTGGTGTGTTCAGGGACTTATAGTAAAATTTCACGGCGGATATTTTTGCGGAACATTAAAACCCCTTAAATCCCTGTTTTAATGGTGTTTTTTGCTCTTTTTGAAAAGAAGGTCAAAAAAGACCCTTATCTTGAGAAGTTAGAGGGTTAACATATTCTATAAAAATGTTCTCCGTAACATTTTACATAAATTTGCTGAACACACCATATACTTTAAACGTAAGCTTTACTCGATTTTCTTAATAAATGCGAAATTAACCCTAAGATCTCTTTTGTTGTGTCTTATTTCTGACCTTCTGGTTGAGTTTTCCGTTTTGGTGTATTCAAGGACTTATAGTAAAATTTTACGGCGAATATTTTTTCGGAACATTCAAACCCCTTAAATCCCTTTTTTAATGGTGTTTTTTGCTCTTTTTGAAAAGAAGGACAAAAAAGACCCTTACCGTGAGGAGCTAGAGGGTTAATATATTCCACAAAAATGTTCTCCGTAATCTATATATATAAAAGAGTAATGTGACTGACTGACTGACTGACTGACTGACTGACTGACTGACTGACTGACTGACTGACTTATTGACTGATTCATCATCGCCCAGCCCAAACCGCTGAAGCTAGAGACTTGAAATTTGGACTGTAGGTTCACCTCCCGGAATATAGATCCACTAAGGCTGGATTTTCGCCAGTGTTGATTCTAAGGGGGTAAAAAGGGTAAAAAATTGTACTGTTGGTACTTTTTATATCTCCTGAAATAATGGCCGTAGAGACTTGAAATTTGGACTGTATGTTCATCTCCCGGAATGTAGATCCCCTAAGGCAGGATTTTTGCCAGTGTTGATAATAAGGGGGTAAAAAGGGTAAAAACTGTACTTTTGGTACTTTTTATATCTCCTGAAATAATGGTCATAGAGACTTGAAATTTGGACTGTATGTTTACATTATGGAATTTAGATCCAGTAAGGCTGGATTTTTGCCAATGTTGGTTCTAAGGGGGTAAAAAGGGTAAAAATCTGTACTTTTGGTACTTTTTATATATTTTGAAATAATGGTCATAGAGACTTGAAATTTGGATTGTATGGTCACCTCCCGGAGTATAGATCCAGTAAGGCTGGATTTTTGCCAATGTTGATTCTAAGGGGGTAAAAAGGGTAAAAATCTGTACTTTTGGTACCTTTTATATTTCCTTAAAAAAATTGTCACAGAGACTTGAAATTTGGACTGTATGTTTACCTCCCGGAATATAGAGCCCCTAAGGCTGGATTTTTGCCAGTGATGATTCTAAAGGGGTAAAAAGGGTAAGAATCTGTACTTCTGGTACATTTTATATTTCCTTTAATAATGGTACTAGAAACTTGAAATTTGCAATGTCGGTTCACCTCCCGGAAAAAATATTCACTATGGCTGGGTTTTTGTCAATGTTGATTCTACGGGGGTAAAATGTGTAAAAAAAGTGTACTTTTGGTACTTTTTTTTATTTACTGAAATAATGGTCATTCAAACTTGAAATTTGGAGTGCAGGATCCTTTAGTGAAATTAAACATTCTGGAACAAATACTTTCCGAAAATTCTGTACAGTTTATAAAAAGTACCTTTTATTTAAAGTACCTTTTATAAAAAGTACCTTTTATAAAAAGTACCTTTTATAAAAAGTACCTTTTATAAAAAGTACCTTTTATAAAAAGTACCTTTTATAAAAAGTACCTTTTATAAAAAGTACCTTTTATAAAAAGTACCTTTTATAAAAAGTACCTTTTATAAAAAGTACCTTTTATAAAAAGTACCTTTTATAAAAAGTACCTTTTATAAAAAGTACCTTTTATAAAAAGTACCTTTTATAAAAAGTACCTTTTATAAAAAGTACCTTTCATAAAAAGTACCTTTTATAAAAAGTACCTTTTATAAAAAGTACCTTTTATAACAAGTACCTTTTATAAAAAGTACCTTTTATAAAAAGTATCTTTTATAAAAAGTACCTTTTATAAAAAGTACCTTTTTTAAAAAGTACCTTTTTTAAAAAGTACCTTTTATAAAAAGTACCTTTATAGAAATTACCTTTTATAAAAAGTACCTTTTATAAAAAGTACCTTTTATAAAAAGTACCTTTTATAAAAAGTACCTTTTATAAAAAGTACCTTTTATAAAAAGTACCTTTTATAAAAAGTACCTTTTATAAAAAGTACCTTTTATTAAAAGTATCTTTTATAAAAAGTACCTTTTATAAAAAGTACCTTTTATAAAAAGTACCTTTTATAAAAAGTACCTTTTATAAAAAGTACCTTTTATAAAAAGTACCTTTTATAAAAAGTACCTTTTTTTTTAAAAATAGGAATGTAAAATCCTTTTTGTACTTTTAATATTTGCTAAAACTATGATACTAGAAAATTTAAATTTGCAAAAGAGTATCCCTCGGCGAAGAAGAAAACATTCTAGAAGTAGATCTTTTTGGAAATTCCGTTTCTAACGGGGGTAAGAAAGTGTACTTTTGGTACTTTTTTTGTTTGTTCCTATAATAATGAAAAAGTGTAAGTTTTGGTTATTCTTATATTTCTTGAAATAATGGTTCAGAAATTTGATATTTTAAATAAAGGATCACCTAGCACAAAAAAAAAAGAGTTTTTGGAAAATTTAATTTTAAGGGGAAAAGGGGGCAAATGGTTATTTTTACCTATCTAATTATTAAACTAAAAGCCCAAAAAATAACACCCAAGAAAAGGACCTATTTTAAAATTTAAAATTTTAGAACGGGGAACGAAGTGGAATAGAGCAGGGAACAATATGGAATGATACCTTTTACTCAAATTTTTCGTATTTAAGTTTTTTACTCCATATTTATTCTCTCTATATGTTTTTTCACTCAAACTATTTTTTTTTCCAATTTCTTTGTTGACTGAAATATTTATTCACTCAAAATCCAAAGTCCCGATATAAGGGCTCGAAAATTATTCAAATTTTATTGTTGAATATATTCATTGAAATATTATTTTATGAAAGACTTAAACATGCACAAGTAAATAAAACAAAGACTACGTAGGGGAATTTTCTTGAAATCGGTAGAGTAGTTCTTATCCTTCAATAATCCGGTATTCAATACAACCGGTAACGAAGTACCGGGATGGTAAGCTAGTATTTTATATAAATTTGCTGAACACACCATATACTTTAAGTGTAAGCTTCACTCGATATTCAATGACGATTGACAATACAACATCTGCATTTGGGGGAAACTTTACCTCCCCCTAAAATGAAACCCAGATGTAAACTTTCAAAACGCCGATACAAGTGTATTTTTTTTTGTCTCTTCTATCAAAATTTTTTGGTCTGACCTTGTAATTTTGGAAAAAATTTGATTTTGTTGTGCAGTGTAATTATATTAAACTATTTATTAAACAAAAATTTATATTTTTACATTTTTTATCGCCTGCAAAAGAATATAAAAGTATATGAAGAAATATATTCAAACATGTATGATCATGTATGCTCATATGTCTACATATTACCTCAATTTTCGTCCATGCACATATATGAGTGATCATATATGTTCATACGTGTACATATGTGATGATTTCTAACCGGGAAACCGAACAACTTAACCCATGCCGCTGCAAGTAAAAGTTGGTATTCAAAGACAAAAATGGTGCTCTTCGTACTACACCTACGGCTGCATTATAAACCCTCCTTCACACAATGCCATTGAACATTTTGTGTAGCAGTATGATGCAACGTCGGAAATTTTACCTAATTGCACACTGCAATGGAGAGACGGCGATTGTGGCCATATCGCGATCTTAAAGAAGATAACAGTACTAGAAAATGTGTAGTATTGTTATTTTTCGCGTTACTATGATACCAGCCAGATACATCCATACATTTTTACACGAATGGATCGAGGGAAGTGGGATTTGGAGCGTACTCGGAGGATCTTGGGTTGAGCCTCTGCAAGATTTCCAGATCATTGCAGTGTTTACCAGGCAGAGATGCTGACTGGTTGAGTTGCAATGTATTATCAACTGCGGTCAACATCTATTCTGAAAGGCAAGCCGTGGTCAAGTCCCTAGAGTTATTGTTTCTCAAAACAAGATCTGCCCATAACTGCCGCGCGTCTTTAATTAAGATAATCAAGCAGTTTGATTTACGACTCATATGGGTCCCAGGGCACAGAAACATTCCAGGGAGTTGCAAAGCCGGTGAGCTTGCAGGACTGGGAATTAACTTACAGGTTCCAACAGAATTAGAATGTGTTACAGAAGCGCATAAGTGAGAGAAAAGATTTCAACGGTTGTTGCTATAATTACCGGACACTGTCTTTTATGGAAGTTAAATGTTCCGTCAAATGACTTTTGCTGGAGTTGCATGGATAACGAGGAGTTGGAAACCATCGAACACTTCATCTGCCATTGCCCCAAACTTTCTGGTCAGAAACTTGCTTCGCTGCGATCTAGGGAGCTGCAAAATCTTTCTTATTTGTCTGATATTAAAATTTAATATCTCAGGAGTTTCATAAGAAGTTGAAATTGGTTTAACGGCCGGGACTAGTAGGGAAACTTATTACAGCCCCGTGGTATCACTGCTGACGTAAAATGTCAGCAGCTACTTACAACCTAACCCGTGTTTATGAGTCTGAGATTTTTGCTGTGAGAAATGTCTCAGAATTAAAGAATTATTCGACGGTCAAATGTGTCGCAATTTAATGGTTTTCCAAAGGCAAATTGAGTCAGAATTTGAGACTTTTTTCAATTGAAAATTGATGTCTGTTAACACAATATCTGGTAGTTAGTATAGTTATCGTTCTGATCTTATCAGACAGCGCCATTACAGCCATACCACTCCCGGGGGCCAATACGTTGAGCTTGTCTCAGCCCACATTAGAGCACCCATATGTGCACAATTGTTTATTTTATCGCTCCCCTCTCATTTTCGGTTGAGTTGGGAGTAAAAAATAATATATATCCAGAAATTGGACTTCTAGGTTGCAAACAGGCCAAGCGGTTTGAACTTTTGACCTCAAAAATGGGCTAAAAAACCTTTAAAGATTAATTTGGCTGTAACTCTTAAAATAAAAGTTTTTCCCATTTAACTTTCATAATAATTTTTTTGTAGAATCAAAATGCAAAGATTTTTCTATCATACTGTTTTGACCTAAATATGTCCGATCGCGGTGTTTTAAGCGGTTAAAGTCGAAATTTGGGTAAGAACTTTTTTTTAAAAAATTGTCGTAAATTTCTAAATTGGGGAAAAGTTGAGCTCTTTGCATAATTTAATAGGGTGTTGAATGTAGTTTTCCAAATTTTTTTTTTTTGCAAAAATATATCGACCCTTCCATGAAAAATTGCCAAAATCCTACACTGAACCACAATTTTTTGACCTCCAAACATGTTATGGGGGTGTAGTCACTTTGTCATTGCGTGTTTTATGCATCGAAAGATGAGTCTAGGATTCCACATAGTATATATGGGGTATTCCATGCCAAATCGGACGCTTTGAAAATTTTTAATTTTATATTTTTAAAATTTTTTAGTACCCTTCAAAAACCCATTCCAAGTAAATTTTGACATCTTTTTTGATAATCCGAATAAAATTATCGAATTAAAAAAAAAACACGCTTTTTTCTGTTTTTTAGTATCACTTCTTTAAAAATGGTCCGAATTCGAAATAATTTGTTGAAACTTTAGTATTTTCTTCAAAGTGTTTTAATAAAGATTGGAAAACAACAAAAAAAGTCAAAAACCGCTGAATATATTAATTACCATAATCCCAAATAAAAAATTTTAAGAAAACATTGAAAAAAAAAACACAAAGAGTGCAACAATTTAAAAATCACATATTAAAACACTTAAAGAAATTTTTAATAAAAAAATAAAAATTAAAAAAAAAATTGACCATTTTTGAATTTGTTATGATAAAAATACGGGAAACGATAGTTTTTTTTTTTTGAAAATTCCATATCCTTGGAACGGCTAATTAAAAAAAATTTAAAAACTACCTTGGATGGGGTTTTAATGGTTTTTAAAAAAATTTAAAAATAATTAAAAAATCTAAAATAAAAATTTTTAAATTGTCCAATTTGGCACTGAATACCCCATATATATTTAGGGAAATCCTAGACAGGTGTTTCGGTGCGAAACTCACGGAATTACAAAGTGAGTATTCGCCTATATTGAGGTTGAATAGTAAAAAAATGAGATTCAGAGTAGAACTTTGGAATTTTTTCATGGATGGGTCGATATAATTTTGCAAAAAATTTTTTTTTGCACTACATTCAATACCCTAGTGAATTGTGCAAAGAGCTCCAATTTTCCCCAATTTAAAAATTTACGAGAATTTTTTTAAAAAAGTTCTTACCCAAATTTCGACTTTAACCGCTTAAAACACCGTGATCGGACATATTTAGGTCAAAACGGTATGAGAGAAAAATCTTTGCATTTTGATTCTACAAAAAAATTTTAATGAAAGTTAAATGCGAAAAACTTTTATTTTAAGAGTTACAGCCAAATTAATCTATAAAAGTTTTTAACCCATTTTTGAGTTCAAAAGTTCAAAACGCTTGGCCTGTTTGCAACCTAGAAGTCCAATTTCTGGATAGATGTTATTTTTTACTCCCAACTCAACCGAAAATGAGCGGGGAGCGATAAAAAATACACTTTTGCACATCCCATACATTTTGTGGGTGCTCTAGCCCACATCCATCTGTTTCAACAATTGGAAGAACCTACACACAAACTGCGTGTATGGATGCGTAACAACAAAATATTCTCAAATTTTTTCTTACTCCACTCCCAGAAAATCATGAATTTAAAGTACTTAAACCTCTTGGTAATTCGGAATATAGTTATATTTCTGCATTATCTTCGTACTCGATTTGAAAAGGCTCGTTAGGTAGAACTCAATGAGTTTAAAGTTGAATCAAGGGATAAGTGTTGCATTAACCAGACTGTCTGACTTACAATTAGAGCAGTCTGACTTAGAGAGGCATTATTCAGGAAAAGGCGTGGTAAAAATACCGACAATTCTAATATGCAGCGCAAGTACACGAAAACTAGTTGTGTCAAAGTCGTTAGACGTGAAAAGCTTCACTACGAACAGTGTCTTCCTGATAAAAATCGTTCTGCCCTACACTCAAAAAAATAAAACTGTAAAGTTAACAAATTTTTTTTTGTTAACTCGAGTTTACTGGCATTTTAGCAAATTTTTAGTTAAAATCAGCGTTTTAACTACTTTTTCTAGTTAAGTTTAATTTACGAAAATACTAGTTTTGTACAAATTTTGAATTAATTTTTTTTGTTGACTTGAAAACTGAGTTTACGAATTTTTACTAATTAATTTGCTTATTTTTTGTAACATTTTTGTCAAGTAAAAAATTTTAAACATTTCTTGTGTAGCCTCCTATGCAAATCTCATAAGTCCTACTTAAGCTGAACTTAATGCTGTGAAAAAAAAAGAAAAAATAAGTGAAGTGTTAGTGTTTAAAACCAATATTTACCAAACTTAAAATTTTTTACAAAAAGTTTAGCTGAATTCAACTAATTAAAAATGTTACGAAATTTTCAGCTGAATTTTTAGTTAAAATTACGGTTTTTTTGCTACATTCATTCTACGAAAAGTTAACTAAATATTTTTTGTTAAATTAACTAGAAATTTAGTAGGTTCAAAATCAGGTGTTTTTTTAGTTAAATTTAACTAAATTTTTTGCTAACTTTACAGTTTTATTTTTTTGAGTGTACTTTCGATCCTACTTGCGGGAAGGTGTCCAATGCCTTAAAAGGGTTTGGTTTTAGACCCTGACAATTATAGCAAGATATCAATTTGTTCTGCTTTCTTGAAGATGATGGACAGCATGGCTTGTCACCATTTTGTTTACTATATTGGGTCTAACTCACATTGCAATGATCGATAGTATGTCTTACGTAAACATCTTTACACAGAAGACCTATTGGTGTTCCTTTGGGAACATTGGATCCGTTCCATTTACAAATTTGGAGAAGGTAAGGTGGATGCTTTGGAATTTTCCAAGGCGTTCGATTATGTGTTGCACTACGCACTTGTATTTAAACTTATTACCTTTGGTGTCGGAAATGATTTCTCTCGATTTATGTCGCATTTTCTCAGATACCGCAGTATACAGGTTTTTGTAATAAAAAAAAAAATCAACTCAACTCAGTGGTACTGCGACGTCTTGCTCTCCTACTCTTTATTTTATCTTTTTTAATAACGTGCTCGATTTAGGTTTACTAAAGGGCTCGTTGGGTTGAAGTAAACGAACTTTTCCGCTGCTGCTGCATAAATGGTAAAAAATGTGATAGTGCTTAGAAAGAAGAAAATTATTCCATCAAAGCTCTTTCCGGTTAAGACAAACGATAAGTGTTGGTTTAACCAAACTTGCATAACTGGTGTCATATCCAGAGAGGAAGCATTTGGCAAGAACAAAAACGACAATTTTAATCTGCCGCCAGCAGGCAAGAGCTAGCTGTGCCAAGGTACTAAGATGAAAAGCTTCTCTAGAAACAGCGTCTGCCTCTAAAAGATGTTTTTGCTTTTCGGGGCATTTAAAGCATTTGGTCAATGGTAGTTCTTCAATCCCGACTCTTATAAATGATCACCAAGTGTTAACCTTGTAAATACCCCTTTCCCAAAATTATTTGCAAGTAATTCATTAGCTTTTCGTTGCAAAAGAATGTCGACCCTTCTTGCTGAAAGGTGGCCCCATCCCTAAAACTATCGCCCAATATATAGTTGTTATACCAATATAAAAGGTCATGGAGACCTTGTATGTCCTCCACGTAGGGAATTTGTGTAACTCCAGGTTATAATAAAAAAGTGAAGGAGTCATGTTTAAATTTGTTAGGTTGCTTCATAACATCACACACATATATGTCATTGAGTTTCATCCTATTCGATCACGCCAACTAAAAATACTTCTTCTTTGAAGACCTAAGAGGACCTAAAAGAACTTTTCAGTTTTCGAGGGTCAAAATTGTAACGCATTTTATTAAAACAAGGTTTCAATATATGATTAAGAACTCAGAGATATAAAGAGTTTGAGAGAAACCAATACGAACATAATCTTGATCTCTCGGTTGTTACTGCGCTAGTTGAGTTGAGTTGAAGGTGGGTTGTACAAGCCTTGAAGAAAGCTAGGCGAGTCCATGGCGCTCAGACTTTAAATAGTAAATTGTTCCGTACCCTAGAAGAAAAGACTTGTAAAGAATGAGGGAAAGTTTAAAGAGAGTGAAAGGTGCTTGCTCAGAACTTCTCAGTTGCTTTCACAAACCTGAGAAAGTCAGACAGTGAAGTCCATGAACCATGTCCATTGAAAAAATATCACCGCCCATTATCCGCAGTCTTGCTATTGAGAACGCTGGGCAACAACAGACGCAGTGTTTTGTTGAGTCCTTATCCTCAAGACAAGCTGTACAAAGAGGGTCTGATAAGACACGCAATCTCGTCAGTAAGTTTGCGAGAGTCTTTTTTACTCAGACTGAGTAAATAAATTGCCACTTTCTTTTCTGGCCTTATCACAAAACATTTAGTATTCTTACATGTCAATTCATTGGACCATGAAAATTGATTTCATGTGAGAGTTGATCCAACGCTTATCCACGTCAAACCTATACCAATTTGATGCTCCGGGTTGGAGGGAATTGTATCGGAGCCAATGTTTGCCAAGGAATCGGCAATTGCATTTCCCCTTGTTCCCCTATGACCCTATTAATACGCTAACTGTAACGTAGTTTTTCTCTGAGTGTTTGTTAAACAAAATTAGATTAAGATAAGATCCAAACAGACCCATAACAAAAAAAAAAGATTCTTTACTGATGAAGTGTATTGTTTACTGTCATTTTGACAATTTACTAGCAAAAATAAGAACAATAACTTAAGATGATACGAAATAACTATAAAAGGCATACAAACTCGCACACATTAACACGTTTATCTCTAAATGTGAAATTCAAAAGGATTTCTTGCGAAAGTACAGAATAACCAAACAATCAAGTTATCTGATAGTACGACAGTAGAGCAATGATTCCTCAACGTAAATATTTCGTTTTTTTTTTTTGGGAAAACCGTAAAAGATTGAAGGATACATATGAAACGCACCATTTATAAAAGCTCAGCACATTTCTTATTTGTTGTTTTTTGTTCTCCTTTTTGGTAAAGAATGAAATACTATACATACGAGGGTTGTATAATAATACAGTTATACAAAATCGAACTTTCCGAATCGGAATGGAATGAAACCAAAAGCAAATTAAAGTTGACATATTATATAACAAAACTCTCAAGGTTTTTTGTAGTCCAGCGTTAGATTTTTTTTTACACGCATTTAATTTGTTTGCGTACTAAAAATGTCCTACTTTAAGGGGTCATGTTTAGTAGGACATATACTAAACATGTCCTAAACATGTCCTGGAGAATATGGAGGCTCCAGCTTCCAAACTTAAGCTCGTAATTACCTTAGCTATCAGTTTTCAAATTTTATCAGGTTTCAAAAACGACCCTCGTTCAACAACACACATAACCTACAAATGGTTTGGTATGTACTCGTAGAGTTACAACGCGTGGCACATGAATAATATTTATGAGGATGAAATGCTCCCAAAAGCGACATAAATATGTCCACACCATGAGGGTGTATACATATGTATAACGTACATACATAGATGTATAACATACAACTGAGAAATATTTCATATACATAGGTTGATATAAGGTCTTCATTACTACAAAGAAATGTTAAACGTAAAGTCGGATAAAAACCATTAGTGTTGATGTACAGAAAATATAATTGAATCAAGCCAATTATACTGGTATTTACAAAAAAGTAACTTTAAAAGAAATATTATTATTCTTAAATGGACTAAGAGCGAAAGCAATCAATTATATGTGTTATTGGTTGCAAGTTAAATTTTGATATTCTTTTGAATCGTAAGATTTAAACATATTTTTTTGAAATAATTAAAGAACTATTTTTTTTTTATCAATATTTTTTTTTTGACCAATAATTTTTTTTTTTCATCAAATTTTTTTCATCATATTTTTTATAAATTTTTTTTTTTCATCAATATTTTTTTTATCGAATTGTTTTGTTCATCAATATTTTTTTATCATAATTTTTTTTTTTCATCAATATTTTTTTCATAAATTTTTTGGCAAAAGTGCACTTTACGGAGCACAAACATTTTTTGGGGGAAACAGGTTTGTGTGGATACTTAAATTAAAGGTAATGAAAAAAGAAAAATAAATATAAAGTGGGCTAGAGCCCAGGGGCCTTCTAGGTCCATAAAACCGTCCAGATGGTATATTTTAAAAAAAAATATACAATTTTTCTAAATTATTAAAAAGAACGTCCAGCCGGTCTTTCGGCCGGGCTCAGGGACTACAAAACCCATAAATTAATTTAGTGGCATCGCAAAATAAAGTTTATTTTGTATATCAAGCCTTTTACCCGGTTAATTACTAAATGGCTAAACTATTGAACAGATAGATACGAAAATGGATCTAGGGCAGTGGTCGGCAGAAAGAGAGAATATGAATGCATTGGTATATGAAAATAAACATGCATGTGTTGGTTTATTTCTCAAACAAAGCGATATCAACCAGCTTGTTGTTGTATTCTTATGCTCTTAGTTGTGAATTTTGTTGACATTCGTGTTGAATACATGTAAATAGCCGAATGTGTTCGGGATCCATGTGCAATTGATGCCGACCACTGATCTAGGGGGAACAATATTGTTAAAATACATACAAAAAATACATATTTGCAATCGTTAGCAAATTACGTTTCGTTTGAATACCCATACATTCATGTTGGTGGATGGGGCTGTTGTTTTGCTCCAGGGGGTCTTCCGGGGCCCAGTCCCCTTAAATTTTAATCGTGGCATATTTTTGTTTTCCCAAATATTCGTATCCAGTAAAGTGCACCTTAGCCAAAAAAAGTTTTTTTATCGACAAACACAGATAAACAGATTGATGGATATCACTAAAATGTCTTAGAAACCTTTACGGATCAATAATATATAAACATAATGGGGTCCTCGAACGATATTTTGATGTGTTTTGCATGGAATGACAAATTAGGGCCTAATTTTGTAAATCACTCGCATTGAACACATCACCAACGCTAACGTGAACGCGAGGCTGAAAAAATGCAATTTTGTAAATCACTAAGTTTTTGCGTTCAATCTTTACGTTATCACTTGAAATGTCAATTACATTAGAATCGGTGTTGCCAGATATTATAAAATTGAGATAATTGCCTACCCATTTTGTAGGGGATACACACCCATTTTCGTGGGGAAACACATATATATGATAAGGCAACACCTACAAAGAGAATATTTGAGAAACAAGAGAACAAAAAAATGTAAACAAAAGAAATGTTGTATTTTAAACATAAATTGGTTGAAAACAGCCATGGACCGTCAAGCTATTTTCGATGTTTTTCTTCTGCCGGAGAAGATTTTTTTACATATTTATTACTTTTTTATTGTATGTTTACATATTCCAACATTATTATCTTATATTTTGCTATTTAAGGTGGCTTCAGACCATAATATTTGTAATAATATCTGTCAAAATTTTGTGTAAAACCTATAAAATAGTATGGTGTAAACACAAATCGGTATAAAACCAAGAGAAATACGGATTGAAAAATGACAAGCGGATACGTATTCTCATTTTAAGAAATTTCTCTAAAAATGAGAAAACGTATACGTTTTTCATAAGATCAGGGTTGTATTTATTTTGATAATATTTAAGATGTGATGGTGTAAATACGCAAAGGATTTTTTAAAAGATTTTTTGACAAGCGGAGAAAATTTCGTATTATTTAAGATACGTATTTTCTTACTACTCAGTATTATGGTCTGAAGTGGGCTTTAAAAGCATTTTTGTTAAATCAACGCCCCAAAATTTCAAGTGATCATTTTGACATTTCAAGTGATGAAAAAAACTCTCTTGCGTTTTACAAAATTTCATTTTCCATACAATTTGTTCTAAAAACACTGTAACGACGAGTTTCCTCCGTTAGCTGGGGTATAGCTCGCGGGGGTAGGGATCGTCACAGAAATTTGTATTTGCTGAGACCGAGAGTAAAAGACTGGTTGTTAAAACGTTATAATAAATAATTCATTTATTGAATAAACTTACACTACAAAAGAAAGAGAGTAAAACTAAAACTAGGGAACGGCGACCGGTGATCGGGCTGGCGGGACGGCGGCGGCGATGTAAATTCCAGGCTAGGGCACCTGGCGACAGCACTCCCTAGACGCGAGCAGCGGAAGTAATCCAAGCTAGGGCACCTGGCGACAGCACTCCCTAGACGCGAGCAGCGAAAATAATCCAAGCTAGGGCACCTGGCGACAGTACTCCCTAGACGCGAGCGGCGAAAATAATCCAAGCTAGGGCACCTGGCGACAGCACTCCCTAGACGCGAGCGGCGGAAATAATCCAAGCTAGGGCACCTGGCGACAGCACTCCTTAGACGCGAGCAGAGAAAATAATCCAAGCTATGCCACCTGGCGACAGCACTCCCTAGACGCGAGCAGAGAAAATAATCCAAGGTAGGGCACCTGGCGACAGCACTCCCTAGACGCGAGCAGAGAAAATAATCCAAGCTAGGGCACCTGGTGACAGCACTCCCTAGACGCGAGCAGCGAAAATAATCCAATATAGGGCACCAGGCGACAGCACTCCCTAGACGCGAGCAGTAAAAATAATCTAAGCTATGGCACCTGGCGACAGCACTCCCTAGACGCGAGCAGAGAAAATAATCCAAGATAGGGCACCTGGCGACAGCACTCCCTAGACGCGAGCAGTAAAAATAATCCAAGCTAGGGCACCTGGCGACAGCACTCCCTAGACGCGAGCAGAGAAAATAATCCAAGCTAGGGCACCTGGCGACAGCACTCCCTAGACGCGAGCGGTAAAAATAATCCAAGCTAGAGCACCTGGCGACAGCACTCCCTAGACGCGAGCAGAGAAAATAATCCAAGCTAGGGCACCTGGCGACAGCACTCCCTAGACACGAGCTGAAAAATCCAGAAGAACTTGGGGCACCTGGCGACAGCACTCCCCAATCGCGATCAACTTAGTTAACTAGAGACTTACCCAAGTGTACTGCTTCACGGCCACCAGCAAACTGAACGAGTTCGTTGATTGCTGTTACTTATATACTGGTTGAACAGCTGATACCTATACTCAGTATGGTGAGAATAGCATCTGTGTGGTGGATTTTATATCCAGCCAGGTTATCCCACTATGAGGTTGTTATTAATGGCGTTTACGATTGTCGCCATTTAATTAATGTGGGTTGGTAAGGTTTATTATATTTATATATAATACGATAGTGTGGACAAAAACGAACGTGTGACTTTTGTCCTCACAACACGTAAGTCAACGCGAAAAAACAGCTGTTCAGCCCCCGCGTTTTACAAAATAGAAAATTGTCCAACGCGAGGTAAATAGCCGCGTTGCGTTTTACAAAATTAGGCCCTTAATGTCGCGTTATTTTTTCTAGAAAAATTTTTCTTTAGAGAGATCACCTATTTATACAGCAAAACAATATCATGATTCAATGGTTTTGGCAAGAGTACAAACTTCGAAGACATTTTTTACATTTGGCTTCTCTTCTCTATAATGGGACACTAAAAAAAAGACATAACTAAAATTAAGGAACAATTTCTTTGAAAATAGTTCATGAATTTTCCTAAAATTTAGTTAGATTTAACTAAAAAATGAGAGATTTCCTAACTTTAAGGGAAAAAGTTTAGTTCATTTACTTATAAATAATTCATAGTTTTCTTCTTAATATAAAGAAAAAAATCTTACTGCCAAAGAAATTTTCTCAAATCAAAGAAACATGTCTTTATTTTGAATATATATTTCTTACAAATTTATGCAACACAATTTCGCTCTAGTCAAAATTTACTAAAAACAACTTCATTGTATTTCTCTTTTTAGAATTCAGAAAGAATACTTCATCGAATTTAGTTAACAACTTCTTAAAATTTAGTTAAAAATTTAAACTTGCGATATCTCGAAAACTAAGCGATATGGACCAAAACGGATGATGGACCAAAACAGATGAAGAAAGTACAGTAAGAAATTCTGCACTTATAACATAAATATAAAGAAAAATAGCCTAGCTGTACATAACTGTCGGGGTGAAAAGGACCTAATTTCGGATCTAAGATTTGACATTCCCGTGATTTTATATATGCACATTAGGGTGCTCCAAAAAAGTGAAGTTGTTAAATATTGGCCGTAACTCCGCCTAGAAATATGCATTTGGGTGTAAAAATATGTTTTGCAAAATTATAGGGTAATCGAATGTGGGTAAGGCGTGCCGCGTCGGCCCTGAAGTTTGAAAAACAGATTACAAGGGGAAAATATGACTTTTTTGTGATTTTCTCAATTTTTTTGGTATTTTGAATTAAGTTTGAATTCAAATGATTACTGAATTGTGATTAAGAGCTAATTGCCTATCTAATAAGGTATTAAAAATTAAAATCGGTTGAAAATCAGTCAAGTTATTACAACTTCCTCAGGCAACTAACGTGTGTCAGACCACTTAATCAAGTAATTCGAGCCCCATTTTTGAAATTTATTGAAATTATCTACTGTAAAAACATTTTTTTATTCTTCAAATCCCAGTGTACTAAGAAGATACATATTTTTCATATTGCGTTTTGCTAACTTGTTTTAAATAAATGCTAAAGTGGTCTGAATTTTTCAACACTATTTTCAAATCTCCAATTTAAAATTTTTATTTTTTTTTGGTAAAGAAATTTAAAAAAATCGGCTATTGGGGTTTTAGGAATTGTTAAGCACATATAAAGGACTAAAAACCCAAAAAATTGTAGGGTTTGCTGTTTTCATTTGGCTATTACAGTGATGTAATTTCGGCGGATTTCGGGAAAGTATCGATTTTTGACCCTTTTTTAGCTTTTATTTATTTTTTGCTTTTTTTTTTACTAACTTGATTTATATCAACACGAGATAGAATAATTCAATTCGCAAAATTAGGGCGAAATTGAGATATAAAAAATTGGCCCTATTAAGGGTCAAAGGTCAAATTCTAGAAAATTTTTAATTTTTTAACATTAACAGATTTGCTGGGCGGATTTTGCTAAATCTACTTGATGTTATTTTAATTGGTCTAAACTAAATGTCAAATAATTAAAATTTAGAAATTTAACCCTTAAGTGCTGTTGGGGCCTATAATTTTTTTAATTTAATGGAGATAATGTAAGTGTATTTTGTTCAAAGGGTCAAATAGGCCCCACCATCACTAAAGGGTTAATATTCTGAATTTAAATAAAAAGACATATGTTAAGACCTTTTAAAATGACATCAAGAAGTTTCATATATTTCCACTCAGAAAATCTGTTAATGTTTAAAAATTCAAAATCTTCTAAAATTTGACCTTTGACCTTTAGTTGGGGCAATTTTAAATTTCCCATTTTTGCCCTAAACTTGCGAATTGAAGTATTCTATCTCGTGTTGATATAATTCGGTCCAAAACATATGAAGTTTGTAAAAAAACCAAAAAAAAAATAAATAAAAACTAAAAAAGTGCCAAAAATCACTACTTTCCGGAAATCCGCCGAAATTACATCACTGTAATAGCCAAATGAAAACAGCAAAGCCTACAAATTTTGGGGTTTTTATTCCTTTATATGTGCTTAACAAATCCTTAAACTCCAATAGTCGATTTTTTTAAATTTCTTTAACAAAAAAAATAAAAATTTAAAATTGGAGATTTGAAAATCGTGCTTAAAAATTCAGACCTTTTTAGCATAAAATTAAAACAGGTTAGGAAAGATCAATATGATAAATACTCATCATCTTAGGACATTGAAGCTTGAAGAATAAAAAAATTTTATTACAGTAGATAATTTCAATAAATTTCAAAAATGGGGCTCGAATTCCTTGATCAAGTGGTCTGCCACACATTAGTTGCCGGGGGAAGTTGTAATAACTCGGCTAATTTTAAACCGATTTTAATTTTTAATACCCTATTTGATAGACAATTAACTCCTGATCAAAATTCAGTGAACATTTGAATTCAAACTTTTCTTAAAATATCAAAAAAATTGAGAAAATTAAAAAAAAAGTCATATTTTCCCCTTGTAATCCGTTTTTCAAACTTCAGGACCGATGCGGCACGCCTTACCCACAGCCGATTACCCTATAATTTTGCAAAACATATTTTTACACCCAAATGCATATTTCTAGGGGGAGTTACGGCCAATATTTAACAATTTCATTTTTTTGGGGCCCCCTAATGCACATATCTCGGTAAATACTGGCGACACAAGATAACTCCAATGGCATTTTTGTATCTCTTGACTTGTAGAACACTTCCGCAATGTCCTTCGAGTTATAGTTTTTAAGATTCTCAAGATCCTATCAGGCCCCACATTCTAGTGTCTCAAAAACTAAGCAAGGTAGAGCGAAACGGACAAAAGTTTTGGGTCTATGGAGACCCAACGGGGTCTCTAATCAACAGGGTCTGCCCCCATGGGATTCCAACCCAATTTAGTCGTCAAATGTGTTTAATAAAATTAGATTACTTTGCTTTCCTTGTTTTTGAAAAAGAAAAATATCTACTAGAAGAAAAAAATTTTTTGGCGCCAAATCATTCCTGTAATAACCGAGATATGGACATACATATGGGGGCGAAACGCGTCAACGGTCCACACCAAAACACCGATTTGTATAATTTTACCTAAACGTTAGCATAACAGTAGGTAGTCTAAGTTCAAATATTTTTTTTAATACTTTTAGAGTTTCAGAGACGGGAAGCTTTCAATTTTTTGCAAAGATCATATTTGGTTGAATTTTTATTGACACTTTGATACGAATACATTTTTTTTTTAAAAATACATTTTTATAGCATCAAAGTGTCAATAAAAATTCAACCAAATATGATCTTTGCGAAAAAATTAAAATTTCCGATACCTGTAACTCTAAAAATATTTCAACGAAAATATTTTTATCCGAATTTTAGACTACTGTTATCCAAACATTTTGGAAAAATTATACTTAAATCGGTTTTTTGGTATGGATCGTTTACGCATTTCGCCCCATATATAAAATCTCTGGAATTTGAAATTTTAGATTCAAAATTAGGGGTTCGGGACCGCGACAGATGTGTAGAGCAATGCTTATTTTCTTTGCAGTGCTTTCTTTTTAAAATTTCGTCCGTTTCGTTCTATCTCGCTTATTTTTCGAGATATCGTCATTTTAAATTATTAACTTAATTCTAAGAAGTAAGCTTCCTCTATTCTCAAAAGAGAAATACGATAAACTTATTTTTACTAAATTTTAACTAAACTTAAACTAAATTAAAAAAAAATAAAGATATGTTCTTCGATTTGGGGAAAATTTCTTTGGCATTAAGATTTTTTTCCTTATATCAAAGAACTCCATTTAAAGAAAACTATGAACTATTTTTAAGTAAATGAGGAACTAAACTTTTTTCCTCATAGGTAAGAAAATTTCTTCTTTTTTAGTAAAATTTAACTAAATTTTAGGAGAACTCATGAACTTTTTTCAAAGAAATTTTTCCTAATTATTAGTTATGTCTTTTTTTTTCAGTGTATTACACTATTTTTTCATGCAGAAAACATTACGAGTGTCGGAATTCACGATAATAATACATGTCACCTTGCAGAACTCCACTTCGATATTATTATCAGATTCTGGCTGGGTTTGTAATTCAAAATCGGCATTTTTGTCCACAAGCTTGGCCTACTACACCGGCCGATAAAAAGGCACAAAAAAAATGTTAAACACGTTTAAAACTATAGACTTAATGTAGTAAAACTGCATTTACAGTTTTTCATTTCGAGATCCTGTTTTCTTTTAAAAGGACTTCAAAGTTTTAGAGGATTAAATTTTATACAAAAATTTGTTAATATATCGCTCATTTACTTGTATAGTGTCATAACTCAAAATATGTCGTTTTTGGGTAAACGATACAGAATTATTTGTTATATCCTGCTTTATATTGTGTCAAAAATTCGAAGAGAACACGCCATTATAACATTTTCTATATACGGGCCTTTTGCAATGTAAAACAAGTTTCAATTATAAGCTTTAAACAGGTGTTCTATATAATCAAACATTTTGCGTTATGACACTATACAAGTAAATGAGCGATATGTACTTGTTCTAGGATACCACTAGTGATGGCACATGAAAGAGGAGGATCCCCTAATTTATCCTTTTTATTATTTTTACATATCAGGAGAAAGGGGTAAGTTACGTCCTTTCAAAACTTTATCCTTCAATATCATTCAAAATTGTCAACAAAATATTTTGAAAAATTTTTCAAGGACATTATGAACATCCTTTTATCCTGATATGGCAAAATAAAAAAAATAAACAAATTAGGGAAGATCCTTCTTTTTCATTTGCCATCACCAGTGGCATCCTAGGACAAGTAAAAATATTTTACAAAACGTAATAAAAAACCATAAATGCAGTTTTACTCCATTTGATCTCTACTGTCAGACGGATATCATCCGGTTCATGTTTAATATTGGCTGTCGGACGGTGCTATCAAAGTAAAATTTATAAATATTTAAGAATCTTTACTTTTGGTTAAAATTCATTTAAGACTTATCTAATAATAATGTTGTATTTTACCACATAAAATTTTCCAAAAAAAAAGCAGTGATATAATTTTATTGGTGATTTCTTTTCAATATCTTTCACTTGGTTTCCAATAAAATTGAAAGAAAAAACGTCGTCAAATGTACATCAATGCCAATAAATTGTGTTGCTGCCATACGTTATCTAATGTCCTAGCAATTTTGTGTGCTCAGCCCTCATGCTCATTTTATTTGATTTAAACTAATTTATGTCCTTAACTACATAACTAAGTATACCATTTGAGCCATAAAACTATCATGTTTGTGTATGTTCCTCATGATACTTTCCTCCATTATTATATGATACTTTTCTCCAATTTTACTGATCCATCTATATTAAGATGACGTTTATTATCCAAACTGGAAATGCGCACGAAACAAGTGATTTTCATGATTCACGTTAGTAAATCTTAATTTTTTGATACTCACGTGAGCGTGCATGAGCGTGAGGAAACAAAAAAATATTGTGCGTGAGTAAAATTATTGCATGAATTTTTCGTGATATAAAAAAAATATTCTGTGTGTGAGCGTGATAAAATGTTTTTCTAAATAATAAAAACAATTTTTCATGCGTGATTAAAATTTTTATTTCGTGAGCGTTCGTGATCGTGATTGAAAAGTCGTCCATGATCCAATCTCTAATCCAAATATATAGTCGAGGAAAATTCATTAAACTTGGACTGCACTGTATTGATGAATTATTGATGAAATTTGATAAGAAAATAAAAAAATCCTATAGTTTTAGCAAAACTTTATTTCAGACATGGGCACATGAGCAGATAAGAGCGCGATCACGCGTGAGTTTGTCTGAATTCAATTTTACTCACGTAATTGTAAGTGAGTGTGAATTGAGAAAAAAATTGCGTGAGTAAAATTTTTGCGTGAGTGAGTGTGCGTGAGTCGATTTTTTTGCGTGATTTATTTTCTCACATTTCCTTTCATACCAAAAAAGCAACAAAAAAATTTGTAAAATTTGGCTTATAATAAGATTTCGTCCAGAAAAAATGTAAAATTTCGCTAAACTTTAAATTTGCTGAAAATTTTGAAAGATTTTTGAAATTTTAGTTTTTGAATTTTTTTTTGTATGAATAAGAGTATTGTGAGTCAACGTGAGTGTGAGTGAATCTTGCGTGAGTTCTTGTGAGTGTGAGTTGTTTTAAATTTAGTGTGAGTGAGTAGAAAATATATGCTCGTAAGTGAGTGTGTGTGATTCAAAAATTCCTATTGTGAGCGTGAGTGAGTGTGAGTCAAAAATCTATCTTGCTCCCATCTCTATTTCAATTCCTACTTATATTCTCATGGTATAAATACCACCTTATTGATAATGTTTTTCTTGAAGAACATAAGTTTTCTTTTTAGTCCTTGTTCCCAGCTCGTCGTAGTTGTGGCAGCAATAGTCGAAGTAGTTTGACTAGCAATAATGTCCTTTGATGGCTGCTGATTGCGTTTGTGTAATATTTCACACAGAATTTCATCTTGTATGGAAGGATGTTTGTTTGGAAAAAAAAGTGTATTTGGTTGCATTTGGTGTGTGGTATCAGTAATATTTTATTGCATTAAATTACATTGACTTAGAAGAATGGCAGACGGCAACCACTATTTTCATAAATTTATTACTATTTTTGTTGGTGTTTTTTTTTTGTTTTCGGGTAAAAAAAAAGACATTTGAACATGTCATTAAGAGAAAATAATTATGGTTCCATTGTGTATAGTGCGATGTTATAATTGTAATAAAGATGGGTGTGATGGGAGTAGGAAGAACTGAAGTCAATTTGGGAAAATCGTTATAATATTACACCGTCCGACAGCCAATATTAAACATGAACCGAATGATATTCGTCTGAAAGTAGAGATGAAATGGAGTAAAACTTCATTTACAGTTTTTCATTTCGTGATCCTGTTTCTTTTTAAAAGGACTTCAAAGTTTTAAAGGATACATTTTGTAAAATATTTTTGAAATATTTGTACTTTTCCTAGGATGATACTGGTGACGAAAACTGAAAGAGGAGGATCTCCCCTAATTTTCTATTTTGCCATATCTGGATAAAAGGATGTGAATAAAGTCATTTCAAAACTTTATCAAAATATTTTGTTCAACATTTTTTTTAAAGGACGTAACTTAACTCATTTTTCCTGATATGTAAAAATAATAAAATAGAAAAATTAGGGGAGATTCTCCTCTTTCATTTGCTGTCAATAGTAGCATCCTAGGACAAGTATTAAAAAAAAATAAAATTTAATTCTCTAAAACTTTGAAGTCCTTTTAAAAGGAAACAGGGTCACGAAATCAAACACTGTAAATGCTGTTTTACTACACTTAGCCTCTAGTTTCAAATGTGTATTATCCAGTTCGTTTACAACGACTTTTTCTAATATATTGTTTTTTATATTGTTGGATTTTATATTTTATAACTGATGTTTATTTTATATCGGTTTGAGTCCATATTCATTATTTCTGAAAAATAATTATTATTGTTGTACAATGAGAAAATCTGAAAAATTAATTGACAACACAGGCTAAGTGAAGATGTCGACAGCTTTTGGAAGTAGCCATCCTTCCTTCGTCAGCACTCTTCGATTGTCACTGTAACTGTGTCAGATAAAAATAAGCTATTAAAACGTACACAAAAAAAACGAATTGTTATATTGACCTCTATATTTGTGAATACAATTAACTTTTTCACTGAAAGTGCTCCTATACGGAAATTTGTGATATCAACTAACGTTTGTAAATATTGATTGTTGAAAAAAATTTTTAAAAAAATTGATAAACGAGTTTGTAATAGTTATCTAAAATTATTATTTATATTGACAAACGTACAAAATCTTAATTTTTTTTTTTCAACAAAGAAATTCAACAAACACAATTTGTTGATCAGACAAACGTAAAAAATTTTATTTTTTTTTTCAACAAAGAAATTCAACAAACACAAAAACTATTTGTTGACATGATAAAATAATTTTGAAATAAAATTACTTGACTGAGTTTGTTGAAAACAAAATCGAAGTTTTGTATTATAGACTAACAGGCGGCCGTTTTTATTAAATGTTTGGTTGATTTACAATTGCTGTTTGTTGATTTAAATTTGAACATTTTATTTTCTGTGTACATTTAGGAAAAAAATTTAACGGGAATCATATTACATTTCATTACCATATGTTATCGTTTAGCACGAACTTAATCAATAGTGGTATTCAGAGCCTTACTTGCCAGCCCTGGCACTTTTCAAAATACATGTGTTTTTTGATAAAGAGTATTTCTTTTGCTACATTGGCAGGGCTGGAAACAAGACTCTGAATACCTCTAATATATTATTAACTTTTTCCTAACACAATTGTAATTTCTAACACTGTAGTCGATTTTCTTAGAGTTATACGGCGTTCACACTTGCTGTTTTGAAGTGTTCAAGAGTGAGATGTTTAAAAAAGTATTTGTTCTATGTCCATTACGTTTTTATTCTGCTACTGGTGTTTTGTTGAAAAACTTGTTTAAGCTCGCTAGTGTGAATGCCATATTACAACCCTTTGTAAAACTTTTCAAGTCTTGAAAATGTCCGTTAGGTTTGAATTTATATTTCATATTTCTAATTCTAATTCTTAGATATATTACTTAATAGCATTGTACGTTATGATACTGTTCCCGTTTTTATATATTGTTGGACTTTATATGTTATCACTGCAGACAAAGCAGGCTAAGTGGAGATATCGACAGCTTTCGAAAGAAGCAACCCATCCTTCGTCAGCACTTTTTTTTCTCAAAAGTTTTTTATTTTTGCAGGGAATCACTGGTCGCATTTGAATGAATGTTAAGGTTTTTTAGTATTTACCTCTTGTTTATTTTGATTTTTTCTATAGAAACATTTCTAAATTGGTTATAAATGGTAATATCTGAAATATAAGTGGAAGTTTCTGAAATATAATTTGAAATTTTCGAAATATTATTTAAAATTTTTTATATGTAATGGATCTCTTAGGCGATATTTCTTCCAAATGCTTGCAGGGAGTCAACTGATTTTCAGAATTAGTCAATTGTATTTAAGATTTTCCAATTGTATTCAGAAATAGTCAATTGTTTTTCAGATTTTTTAATTTGTATTTCAGAAATAGTCAAACGCGCTTCATCTTTGTTCTGCTTAAATCATCTCTAAAAAGATACATTAATTCACTGCATCTTTATAGCGATTTTTTTAGCACTCTACAAAGATGTGAATTCAGAGCATCTTAAGAACGCTTTTTCGGTGTATCCAAATAGCGCTCTAAAGTGTAACATCGCCTTAGAGAATCATGCATGAATTCAGCAGGTTTGGATGCGCTCCTTGAGTCAAGGACCTTGATTCAAGTTTCCTTTCCAAAAGCTGCTGCCAGTTCAGCAAAATTTCTGCTGGGATTTCATCTTGTAACCTATAGTTCAAAGACAAAATGTGTTTATTGCTTACACATGGTAAAGGAACATAAAATTATCTTTCATTTGAGCTGAAAAGGATGTTTGTACGTTCAAGGAAATTTTTTTTCCTATAAAAAAAGTTTTATCATATCAATTAAATATTTTGTTGACCCAACAAATTATTTAATTGATTTAATTTGTCAATACAACTAATACTGTTAGTTGATATCACAAATTCCTTTGTGGAATTGCTTTACCATATCAACAAATGGCATTTGTGTTTGATAAATTTCTTTGTTGAAAACAAAATTTCTTTTTTTTTTCTTTTGTTAGATCAACTAATTGCGTTTGTGTTTGCTGAATTTCTTTTTTGAAAAAAAAAAAAAAATGTACGTTTGTCAATACAAATAATAATTAAGGAGGAGTATTACAAACTCATTTATCAAATGTTTTTTAAACAATTTATACTTACAAACGTTAGTTGCACAGAAAAAAACGAATTGTTATATTGACCCCCATATTTGTGAATGCAATTAAATTTTTCACTAAAAGTGCTCCTATACGGAAATTTGTAATATCAACTACTGTTTGTAAATATTAATTGTTGAATAAACAATTGATAAATGAGTTTGTAATAGTTCTCCTAAATAATTATTTGTATTGATAAACGTACAAAATCTTAAATTTTTTTTCAACAAAGAAATTCAACAAATACAAAACGTAATTTGTTGATCTAACAAAAGAAAAAAAAAATAAATTTTGTTTTCAACAAAGAAATTCAACAAACACAAAACGTAATTTGTTGATCTTACAAAAGAAAAAAAAAAAATTTTGTTTTCAACAAAGAAATTCAACAAACACAAACGTCATTTGTTGATATGGTAAAGGAATTCAACAAAGGAATTTGTGATATCAACCAACAGTATTAGTTGTATTGACAAATTAAAAAGTTTTTTTATAGGAAAAAAAATTAAAAATAATTTTATTAAAAATCAAGATAAATGTAAGAGAATATTAATATTTAAATTAAACAAACGTATTTTTTTAGTCAATATTCTTTTTTATAACACTTAAGAATGTATTTTACTTTTATCGTTTTACCGTTTTTGTCTTATGTTGAAAACTCTTTTTTTTTCGTTTGTTCTTTATTTCTTTCTTTTTTATATACATACACATGTTTTAGTTTCGTTTTAGACAAACATAGCAATCGGTAAAAACTTGGAAAGCAAATTCTGTAAAAAAAATTATTCCAAAAATATAAAGGCAAAAACAAAACAATAGTTAACAAAACAAAATGTTTATATAAAAATATTAATTTGTTTTCGAAATACATTTTTTAATAATATTTTCTATGAAATAATTTCAATTGCTGCCGTACCCCTTGCTAGCTCAGATAAAACTAAATTCATAATCGTTTTTTTTTTAATTGTCTTCTTTTTTCATTGTTTGCTTTTTAAAAAAGAAGTACAGGCACAAATAAAAAACAAACTACACGACGAGAGAGCGCATGTTGCCGCTAAAGTATGTTTGTGTTTTTGTTTTATACATACTTTACAAAAGCTACCAAATTCTTTATAGACAGCAATTGTTAAAAAAAAATTACGATTTTGTTAGATTGACAAAGTTCTTCATATTTATTGATTTAAATTGTTGAAAATATGACTTTTATTTAACAAAGTCGTTTATTGACATAAATAATTGAAAAAAATATGTTTTATTTACAAATTATTGAACATTAATAACAAACGGGTTATTTGAAAGTTAAAAAAATATTTTATTTTGTCTTATTGACAAACTGCCACTAATAATTTGTTGAAATTTCCCTTTTATTTTAAATGTTTGGTTGATATCAGTATAAGACATTCACAATTGCTCAACGTTACACTCAAAATAATAACTCTGTTAAATTACAGAAAAACTCTGCTAATTTAACAGAGTACACCATTCTTTTCCAGCTAGCAACATTTGACAGAAAAAAACTGTTAATTTACAGAGTTTAAAGTAAAATATTGGTTAAATATGAAAGCTTTTTTAAAGACAAAACTCTGTAATTTTACTATAAAACTCTGTAAAATGATTTAAACAAAAAAAAAATGTTAATTTACAGAGTTTCTATTAAAATATTGGTTAAATAAACCACCATTTAGCAAAGAAAACTATGTAAATTTGCATACATTTGTAAAATACATTTGATGCAAAAAAAAATTTACAGAAAAAACTCTGTAAATTTACAGAGTTTAGTTAAATGCATGTAATTTTGTAAAATTTTTATAAGATTTCTGAAAAAAAAATGTTGATAACTTTTTTATACAGATAAAATGTTGATGTTTGGTAACAAAAACAAAACTACTCAAAAAGAAAACTGTTTTAGTTATAAAAAAATACGAAGTATTTTGCTTAGATCTGTATTTTAGCAGAAACTCTTTTAATTATCTGTAAAATTAAGATTACAAAGTAAAAAGTAATATAACAGAGGAAACTTTGTTTTTTGTCACAACAAAATACAAAGTATTTTCTTTAAATCTGTATTTTGACAGAAAACTCTGTCGAATATCTGTTGAATTGAGATTACAGTCATTTTACAGAGTATTTTACTGAGTTATTATTTTGAGTGTACACAATTGCCTTTTCAGTAGGACTTTTTGAATTTAAATTAGCCTTTATATGAGGAGTTCCGTCTAAGACTTAAATTTTGAGGTAAAAAAGATGTGATTTTTGTTTTGATGGCACATCGATGAAAGTTGGCATAAATATTAGAAGCTATTTAAGAATAAGAAATTCGTTCGCGTCAATTAAATCGCGCAAGGGGGTCAAAAGTTATGGCGGTTTTAAGATTTAGCGGTTTTAAAAATCTTAAAAATATTTTAAAGATTTTTTTTCTACACATTTGTTGCATGCGTTATTAAAACATGCAAGGATACATCATTTCTTCTAAGATATATGATATAAATTTAACCCTTTAATGACCAAACGATTTAAAAAAAAAAATTCTAAGTATCTAAAATCGCGATTAAATCGCGGTAAAAGAAAAGTTTAACAATTTTTTATAACATATTTAGGCAATGCGAGTTGGTATTACTGAAAAAAATCACGAAAAATCGTATCATTGTACCAGTAGTTTAAAAAAAATCGGTGATGCTTTTTTATAACAAGAAAATTTAATATGGTCCAAAAAATCTATAATCATCAAAATTTTTTAACCCGCCTCTGATTTTATGATGACACATCAAGTGGGCTTTCATTTAAAAAAAATTTCATCCGATTTCGTGTAAAGCCTTGGATGTGCCAGATCAAAACAGGTTTAGATAAAATCATCGCGCTTTCCGCTCAGAATGGCTTAAAGTAAAAAGTCAAAAAGCAAATCAGTTCTACTCGTTAAGGCACGTCCTTTGATGTATTAAATTTGGATATGATGCATTAATTGCTACTAAAAAAAATACACTCATAAAAGTTTTACAGTTACTGTTTCACAGTCAAACAAATAGTTTTCGTTTCAGTTAATATTAAAAGAAAATTCGTTTGTTTCACATACAAATATTCTAAACAACTTTTTGAACGTTTATTCAAATACATAACTGTCTTTTAAATAAAATTTTCCGTAACGTTTGTTTTTTTCAGTTATTTAAAAAACAAACCACATTATTTTATTTGTCGTTTGTTATTTGTCAGTTATTTAAAAATTTCTAAAATAAGATTTTTTTTTTTTTGAATTTGAAAATGAAATTTAGTTGCTGAAAATATAAGTAGCTTGTGGCACAGAGGGTAGCGTGCTGGGCTATCAGCCAGAAATTATGAGTTCGATTCTGCTCAGGTTCGAAGTTTTTTAAAATTATTTCTAAAAAAATAAATAAAAATGAATGTAAATTTCCGTTATTTTAACCGTTTTTTCCGTAAAATTTTGTCAGTCATTTTTTACGGATTTTTAAGTTATTTTTACGGATTTCAACAGTTATTAATTAACATTTAAAAATAACTGAGAAATGTTTTTGTTTTAAATGAAATGTAAGTAGTCCGTTTTTTAAATAAAGTTTCATTTGTTTCAAACGTATTTTCTGTTGAATTTACTTACATAATTTTTTAAGTGTAGGAAACAGATTTGCAAATTTCGCACAATTTTCAAAAATGCCATAAAATTTTTGCAATTTATTTTTTATAAACCCGCCAATGATTTTTTTATGTAAACTCACAAAAAACTCGGTTTACGCAAGAGTCCACCAAATTTCGCATGAAACCGCGAATGTGCCTCGCGAAAAACTGGTATTTTAAAAAAATTACGTTTTTTCTTTCGAACTTTGATCTCCTGAAACTCCTTAACTATTCGTGGCACATTAACGGGATTAATTTCAACATGTTAAGAATTACAACAGCTACCAACTCTAGTTCAACTTTTTTCATTTTATAGAGGGGGCCGAAATCCCTGATCAAAAAACCTCGAAAATTTAAAAACTCTTAATTTTTGGTTTCAAAACTTAATCGTATTATAGCTTCTTACCAAGCGATGAAGCATCTATCAAGCCAACATTAAAATAATCTCTTATATGTACTGACTTTGTGTTATGCCGGAAAAGATTGAAATATAAGAAGAACTTAAAAAAAAAGCGAAAGAAGGTAAAAACTATGGATTATTTCAAGCCATTTTTATCGATTTTTCAACTTTAACCATCTGTAACTTTTACGGATAAAGTGGGGTAATCCTTAAACATTGCTCAGTGATGGTTCAAGGTCTTGTTTACACAACTGCATTTACAGTTTTTCTAAATTCCAAAAACTGTCGGTTTTTTTAAACATTTATTTCAGTTTCACTGAGTTGACATTTAAAAAAGATTTCCTGATATACCAGTAACTTTTTCTGTATAAGGATTTACAAAGTATGTGAGGTAACAAGCCCTCATTACACGGAATTAAAGACTTCCCAAGTAAAAATGTGAAGGATCAGTGCTGATCCGAAAAATGGATCGCTAAGATTAGATCAGTTTTAATCGGACGGATACAATTTCATCCGAAAAATGGGTTTATCTAATTATATAAACCCATTTTTCGGATAACATTGTATCCGTTCGATTAAAATTGATCTAATCTTAGCGATCCATTTTTTGGATCAGTACTGATCTTTCAAATTTCGGATCAGAACTGATCCGAGTAAGATCTTTTAAATCTCGGATTAGACGTGATATATAAAAATATATCTAAACATTTTTACTCGGGTTATTACAAAATTTGTATTGGCTATGAACTAATTTTTGAAGTTGTCTGGGATCTGACCTCTCGTTGTCGATTAACCTTTCAAGTTTACATTTTTTCCATCACGTCTGGTTTTTAAGGAAATTGAGGTCAACGAGTGATAAACTTTTTTTGTCGATTTTTTTTAACTAAATGTCGCAGTGAACATCAGAATCTATGTCTGCTGGCATAAAATGTTGCCAGTGATCAGAGAACATATCGCTCATTTACTTGTATAGTGTCATAACTCAAAAAATGTGATTTTTGAGTTAATAATGCAACATTTTTCGTTATATCATGCTTTATATTGTATATCATGCTTTATATTGCTTTATAAAAATTCGTATTTATATATTTAAAACTCATCATTTGAGAAGAAAATACGTAATTATTACATTTTCTATGTACCGGCCATTTTCAATGAACAACCAATTTCAATTGTAAACTTTGAACGGCTTTTCTGCAAAATGAAACATTTTGAGTTATGACACTATACAAGTAAATGAGCGATATGTAACGAAAATTTTGAGAATGACATATTAAAGTACAATGTTCACTGTTAAATTCGTAATCCTCTGAAGGTTTCTACGACATAGAAATCACTCGCTATAAATGCTCGAAAATTGTCAAAAACATTTTTATAACTTAGACCTCTATTTTCTAAAAAACCTGACATGGCGGAAGAATTTGAGAGCCAAAGTCGGAATCAGCAATGAAATATAATCGAAAACGAGTGGTCCGATCACAGACGCATGCTAGGCAGAGTAATGTTTTTAATAATAGAAATTCAATTTTAATTGCTTTAGAAAAAAATTGTTAAGCAGCACAACAACCCTGACGGAAGAATGTGTCAACCGATCCCACGACCTGTTCTGGGAGAGGGTTAATTGCCCATGTGCCATGATCAAAGCTGGTCCAAGGACGTGTCGCCACTGGTCAATTAACCCCAGCATAGGACATCACCACATAAAAATGACAGGTTCTGGGATATATACATATGTATGCTGACACAATTCCCCTTGGGTAAAATTAAACTGCCAAAAATTTTTCCAATTCCTGCACATGTAGAAACTTTGACTAAATCGGCAAATTCTTTCTTCTTAAATACTGTATATTAAGTTGATAAGATGATTTCATATACATACATGTGTTTTCTTTTAAATTAAAAAAAATAATTTTGAAATGTCACGTCATTCATAAATCTTTCAAAAATTATTTCTGATTATTGTTTATTTCTCTAGAGATTTCTTTATTTACAAACAAAAAAAAAAGTATTAAAACCCACTCATCTATCATTTAAATAAAATCTAAAGAATTTATTAACCATATTATACAAAACAAATGACAACGACAAGTGACAACAAATGCAACATTGACAGGCAGTAAAACCAAAAAAATAAAAAGCGCCAAAGTAACAACAGCAACATAACAAAATGCTACTTTATACGAAAAACTCACAATCAAAATGTTGTCGTTCATTGAAAAATTTGTAAAAAAAAAAAAAATATTTTAATAAACTACAGAATTTTTTTTTTTTTAAAAGTTCACTTGGCAAACATTAACTGACACATTTGCTCCACTTTGGCGCGCCAAAAATCCCCAAGAGTATGAGAATAAAATGAAGAGAAAGACCGAGAGCGAGAGAAATACGTAACAATGAATTAAGTAAATACAACAATATGGTCATACAGAGAAAACGACAAATCAACAAAGTTTATTTTGTTGCTGTAAAAAAAGCGCGGTCTAAGGCAACACCAGCAAAAGCAGCATCAACGTCAACTGACGCTCGGCTCAGTACGTTCATTCGTACTCGTAGCAGTAGTAGCAGCAGCCAACAATGTTTGCTGACAAAAAATTGAAACGATTGAATGATTTATTTTTGACAGGTTTTTAACTTAAAATTAAAACTGTAAATCAAATTTTGACAGAAGAGGCTGCAGTAGTGGTATAGTACAATAAACCAAACCAACCATCCAAATACTCCAAGAATAACAACAATTTCCAACAGCAGCAGCAGTAGTAGTAAACATGGAAAATATCATAAGAAACTGTTTTAGTTAAGTGGTGTCAGGAATATATTATACTACTAGTATATTTGTTTTTATGTTTCTTATACCAAAAAAAAAAAAAGAGTTTGAAAAACAAATTAAGCTTTACAAATGTCTAACGACGATGAAAAAAAAATACAAATGACATTTTACGCATTCACTCGAAAAGTCAGCATGGAACAGACGTTAAAGATGTCAACAAGAAATTTTAAAATCTACACCATTTTCAAATAAAATTTAAGAAGCTCTAGTTGCTGGAACCATGTAGTGAGCCTGAGAATGAGGAAAACAAAGTACTGAAGATGAACAAAACTTATTCAAACAACCAGTTTCCGCGGTACTTTAGTAAAGCGACCAGGTAGTTTTGGATACATCGAATCAAATCAGTCAGGTTGTCTTTCCATTCTACTTTAAGGAGTTTGGACTATGAATGGGAAAAATATTACAGTGGTCCTATATCAGGTCGATGTTTTGGCAGCAAATGACTTTTTTTCTTTCAATCAACACTCAGGCAATGCCGTTAGGTTAGGTTGTAAGTGGCTGCTGACGTTTCAAGTCAGCCAACATAGACTCTAAGCTCCGTTGTGACACAATGAGACGATAACGGGGTTCCCTTTTTAGTGCCTGCCGTTAAACCAATTTGAGCACCTTATGAAACTCCTAAGATATGGAATTTTGTTATCCAATAAATCAGAAAGATCGTGCAGCTCCCTAGATCCCAGTGAACCAAGTCTCAGAAAGTATCGGACAATGGTAGACAAAGTGTTCGATACTTTCAAAGTCCTGTTCATTCATGCAACTCTGGCAAAAGTCGTTTGTCAGCACATTTACCGCTCTGCGTGCTTTCCTATAAGACAGTTTTCGGTAAGTACAGCAACCACTATCGAAATCACTCCGAATTCTATCGCTGATTAGTCTCCGTCGCGGTACAAAGCCTTGGATTTTGCATGCAAGTTTCCGGAGGCATATTCTGTCATCTGTTTTGCAGTTCCCTGGAATGTTTTCAAAGACGTGCTGCAGTTAAGGATATATCTTGTTTTTAGAAACATTGACTCCAGGAACTTTACCGCAGCTGGACTGTGAGAATAGATATTTACTGCAGTCGTAGACAATACACTGAAACTCCATTACTCAGCCGCTTCCTTAATTGCCAGCATCTCTGCAACGATCTTCGAGCCTGGCTCAACGCAAGCTTCTCCGAATAAACCCCCAAAAAAGGTTTGGTTCATCTGTGTAAAAATTTATGATAACATCCGAGACTCCTTGAATGGTATGAGCCAAAGGGCTCAAAGATGGAGCACAGTCTATTTTTTGTTGTATAGCTATCTTCTCCAAGATCGCGCTGTGGCCACAATCGCTGATTTTCCATTGCAGTGTGCTAGGTTAGGTTGTAAATGACTTATGTCGTTTTACGATAACACACGTAGACTCTGAGGTCTATTTTGATACCACGGCACTGTAATAGGTTTCCCTACTAGTCCCTGTCGCTTAACCAATTTGACCTTCTTATGAAACTCCTTAGGTATTGAATTTTGACATCCGACAAATTAGAAAGATCGTACAGCTCCCTAGATCCCAGTGAAGCAAGTCTCTGACCAGAAAGTGCCGGGCAATGGTAGATGAAGTGTTCGATAGTTTCCAACTCCTCTTCATCCATGCAACTCCGGCAAAAGTCATTCGACGGCACATTTAACCGCTCGCCTGCTTCTCTATAAGACAGTGTCCGGTAGTAACCACCGTCGAAATCGCTCTTGGAAGCGATACCAGCTCACTTGTTCGCCCTGATTAAGAGAAGGCCAAATCAGTCGTGTTATCCTACACGTCCATCCATTTTCCCATCTTTGATTTGTCTCCGTCGCGGAACAAAGTCCTAAATTTTGCTTGCAAGTTCTCAGAGGCATACCAACACATTCAAATTCTGTTGGAGTTTCTAGTCTTGCAAGCTCATCGGCTTTGCAATTCCATGGAATGTCATATGAGTCGTATGTAAAACTGCTTGGCCATCTCGTTCAAAGACGTTCGGCAGTTAAGGGCATATCTTGCTTTTAGAAACATTGATTCAAGGGGCTTGACTGTCAGAAGAGATGTTGAATGCGGCTGTAGATAAGACATTGCAATTAAATTAAACCAGTCAGCCACTTCGTTTATTGTCAGCATATCTGTCTGGTAAAAACTGCAATGATCTGAAAATCTTGCGCCAGGCTTAACCCAAGCTCTTTCAAATAAACTCCAAAGCCCACTTGTTCATGTATCTTCGATCCATCTGTGCAAAAATTTATGGAGGCTTCACTTCCCGGAATTCCCCTCATCCAAGGCTCCCTGGATGGTATCATACTGGTAAAGTTGCGCTCAAAAAGGCTCATAGAGGGAGCACAATATATACTATTATTATATATTAGAGGGAGCACAGTCAACATTTTGTGGTATTGTTATCTTCTTCAAAATCGCGCGATGGCCACAATCGCTGATCCTCCATTGCAGTGTGCTATTCAGTCGAATTGCCGACGTAGCCGCATATCTCCAATAGGCGTACGGACATAGCGCCCAAGTGCATATCGCCCAATTTAAAAAAGTCATTCCACCCAAAAAAAATGTGTGTTAGTTGTTGTTGCAAAATTTTTTGGACGATATGGCCATTATTTTTGGATATTTTAACAATTTTCTTTAAATTTATATAAATTATCAAAAATGTCATATTACCCAAATATCAAAATGTTATATTTATAAAATGTCATAGCACCCAAAAAAATAATCATAAAACTCACCAAAATTGTCTTTTTTTTAGCACAATATTTTAAAGTTTTTATGCGTAGCCGGCCTTTGGCCGGGCTTGGGGATTACAAAATCCATGCATTAAGCCCACCCTCTCCGCAAAGTACAGTTTTCTAGGGTAGCAGTCCTTTACGCTACCAAATTTGTTATGCCTCAAAAAGGCCTGATAACCAAAATAGCTTTGGTTTGCAGAGAGGGTGGGTTTAATGCATGGAGTATGTAATCCCTAAGCCCGGCCGAAGGCCGGCTACTCAGAAAACCTTTATTACAATTAAACAAATCATAGAAGTCGTAATTTCGACATTTCGCCCAAAAAAAAATATTTTGGATTTTTTGACAATTTTGTTTTGGGAGAAATAACATTTTTAGACCTATCAATTTGGGCTATATGTCGCAGCGTGGGCGATATGTCATTTACGGTTTTGGGCGATAATACCTTGGGCGCTATGTCCGTACGCCTCTCCAATAATATAAGGTAAAGGAGGATTTCTAATGCAGCCTTCAGCCAGTGATGAACATCGACGCCCTTCTCTGTACCTTCGTGATGAAGACACAGTTCCGTTTTATCCCTAAAGCAGGCCACCAGACACTGATTCCATACAGCAGAATTGGACGCAATAATGTTATATAAATCCAATGAATGACTTTAGGGCTAAAGACCCATCGTTTTCCAATGGCCCTTTAACAGGAATATAAGGCAATCGTTGCTTTTCTCACCCGTTCCTCAATATAACGAATGAAATTCCACTTCCTATCTTGAAATACCCAAAGATACTTGGCTCAATCTGAGAAAACGATTTCAATGCCGTCCAGAGAAATAGGATCAAAAGTAGGAATCTGATTTTTCCTTGTAAACAAGACAAGCTCTGTTTAACTTGGATTAACTGCTATACCACAGCCTCTTGCCAATTAAGACAGATTTTTCAGAGAACTGGGACATTCTTTACCTCAATGTTGGCAGTTGCTTTCCCGTTACCGCTATCAAGATATCATTAGCACATGCGAAACATGACAACCACGTGCCTCTAAAGCGAGCAGCATTGAGTTCATTGCCAGGTTTCAAAGACGCGGTGGAATAACACCAGACGATATGCGTCTACTTATTGGCAAGTAGATTTTCCACCTTTAAAACGATCCCACGCTTCACTCTTAGACCAGACAATGCCACAATTATCGAGTCCGGGATGACATTAATAAAAGCCCCCTCTATATCAAGAAACGCAACCATATTGTGCTCCTTTACCGAAAGCGATCTATCGAGGGTACCAACGAGCTCATGAAGGGCAATTTCTGTTGATCTAGCCTCTACCGGGCCTATCAGTCTACGCAAATATGAGTCTGTCATTCATTCCATTGTTTTTTGCAAAAAAGAAGACAGGCTAATTAGTCTGAAATCCTTCGGATTTGTTTGGGTATTTTTCCCAGCCTTCGGTATAAAACGACTCTGGTATCCCAACATTTTAAAGGAGCTTACGACCAGTTTATCCATGCCGTATAGGGAATATACAGCCCAGGGGCTATATAGTAAGGCGCTTCTATCTTTGAACACAATCCCCACATGTTCTTTTCCAGTTGGTCAGTCAGATAAGGAACTGCCCCAGCTTGGTCGACTTAACGCTTTCACTCTAGTACGTGTATAGTTTCCAGAACATTCTAAAGTATGGCCTTACCACACAGACTCCAATCGAGTTGTATGGACTTTAAAATAAGGTCTCTTACGACTCAACTTGTGGCTACCTAATGACTCTTCTGCGGTTTACCAACTTAACCAACCAATTTGCTATTGGGGTAAAATATAAATTGTACCGTGTCATTGAAGTGCTCAGTAGTGTTTGTGATATAGTCTTTAACGGGGTTTTGGAAATCAGATGAGTTTTCACCAAAAATCGGAAATAAGTCCAACTGGTTGTGAAAATTAGGTAGACGTTGATAAGATACAGAGCATCGGACACTATGCTTTCCAGCCATGAATGTCACTAAAGGAGTTATGCAGCTCTTCTCGGATAAGAGGAATACCTTTTGGTACCACGAACGTAAAAGTCTATATCTGTTAATGCAAAGCAATCTCAGGTTTACCAAACCAAAATTATCAATTGTTCGTTAAAAATTTGATAATTTAAAATTTATAAGTTATTTAGACTTTCAAATTTTAAATAGCGTTCATATAGACCTTTTTGTTTTAAAAGTTTATGTTTTTCAAATTGCATCGGAAAATAGTGTAGTAGTTCCTAAAATCATGTATCCCAGCAAAAAAAAAAAAATCGTCAAGGGTTTTTTTGTGAGGGGAGGTTGATATCTAAGATTCCTTTTTTGGGTACATCGGATTTTTACCGACTAAGACCGACTCCCGTCGCTATTGGCTACCGTATGGTATTACTTCGTGGTAGTCCCGGGGGTGTAGACAATGGCGTCGGAGGGATGGGGTGGGTTTTGTCGGTAAGAATAAAGCACGATGAGCCTCTGCGGCCAACCATTGTGGGTTTTATCTAAGCTAATCCAAGAGAAAGATTAAGTAAGCTAACGAATATCTCTGATTTTCAATTTGTTCATGTTTTTACCAAAACTCGAAAACTTAAATACATTTTTGTACGCTTCTTGTCTTTTTTTTTTGCTGGGTTAAAAGAAAATTTTGCATTAAACAATTTGGCGTCTTGTTGACTTAGCAACTCATATGGTGTGTATTTAATTGTAAGTGCATATAAATATTTATTCAACGCTTTTTCAACGTTGGTGGTGATAGTGACAGCAAATAAATATGAATTTTATAACTATTTCTACATTCTACAAGACAATTTATCCATAGACAACAATTAACTAAACCATTTCTAAATTTATCAATTTTTATTCTCAATAAATCTAAAAGACTTAAATCATAATTATTATATCATGGTTAAGAAGAAATGTAGAAAAAGGGGTGGCCAGATGATGAAGTTTTTGAAGGTTTTTATCAGTAAACAGACTATCATATTGTTATCACTTTAGGGTCGAACAGGAATCCAAATACATCACTTCTGTTCTAATGTACATTAGAGAAATTGAACAGAGTTTAACTTAAATTTATAGATCTTAGCACAAAAGACCCAACAGGGCCGCAGTTCCGGCCATAAGGGTTAGATCTCTCTCCGGACGTTGAAAATCGAAAAAAAAAAAAAACTTGAACGGTACACAAAAAAAAACGACGATCTAATGTACACCTTTCATTAGTACGTCAACTAAACCATTGTTTATTTAATTTTGTCTATCACATTCTTATCTTTTACCTACCAGAAATTTCATAGGGAACTCAATGAAGTTATAAAATATGGCCACCTTGAGAATTCGTTTTCATTTACATTTCTATATTAAAAAGTTATTTAATTGCAAAAGTGTGTTTGTGTGATGTTGTAAATATGTATGTATGTAAGTAAAACATATTTATAATTCAACTTCAATTCAACTGTATGTATTTAATCGTCTGTCTCTGTTATAATATTCACTCAAAACAAAGTCATAAATTTTTAGTCTTTTGTGCTTAATACTTTCTGTCAGATGAACTGCAATAAATTAATATAAATTTCTTGTCATCTGGGGGTATAACGAATAAATATCGTACTTTATACATTCATATATACATTAGGGATATAACTTTTGGATTCTTTTTAAATATATTAAATTTACCCTATGCATGACAAACTATGAAAAATGGCGGTCTTGCCTTTTTGTCGAGGGCTTGTCAAATATTTTCCCATGAACAGGGGGAAAAGGGATTGTAGAATCCCTTGGGAAAACGTTAAGTTTAGTGGAAACTAAATTAAATTAAACCTACTTGAGGCTCCTAGAGTGTATGTCAGATTTTTCCCTACAACTGTCAACGCAGACTGGTATCAAGGCGAGTAAAACTCGTATCTTTTGGTAACGAAAGATCAGCAACCAACATGGCCTGGAGCCAAAACGACATTGTCATTCTGAAGATGATCAGAGTATGCAAATCCTGCAATCCTGGTATGCAACTAAAAACTGGCAGATTGACAGATTAGGTGAGTGTCAAGCAGTTATATTGGTTAATGAGGCATAACTTCAGCTCTTAACCAGGACTGACGGCATTATTAGATTTGGAATTTTTCAATTAAGAGTCAATGTCTACAAATGCGACCAAAAGCCTATTTTGGAAGCAGTCAAACCAGCGACAGAATCGTTTGGGAAGGAGAATCCAAAAGATGTTGATATGCAGGTGAGAGCCCAAACAGTCATGAATATGGATTGTGTGGATGGCACCGATTCTAGGCTGATTGGAAATGCATCCGGTATACTCAAAACCGAATCTGGTAATAAAAGCGACCTATGCGATAACACGGACGACAAAGCCAATGGCACAGTGGGTAATATTGAAGTCGAAACCCATACAGTAAAGAATTTGGAAAGTTTTGTTGCTTCCGATTCAGAGCTGATGATGCACATATCTGGCTTATTTGAAACCGAGTCTGGGAATGAATGAGACCACCATGACAACACGGAGGACGAAGCCAATAACACGGTGGTTGAATGGATGGTGGAGGAAATACAAGATGTTGCGGTTCCTACAAACAAACCTTCACCACTTTAAGGCAGCCTCCGTTGCATTCTTGCTGCTCCTGAGGACAGGAAAAGTTGACACGATTTTAATCAAAAATCCCGAAGTTTCGGTGTGGTAGGGTTTGCCGATTGAAGACATCTGTGTTTAAGTTGATGGTTGTCCAGGGTGGGGTTTCTTCAAGAGCCTGCATATTGGCGAGAAATAGCTTTAATATATATTTTTTTTTTCAAGTTTAAGTGACATGGATTTTAAAGCGGCTAGCTTGGAGCTTAATGGAAAGTCTATTTCGTCCGCCTCTGCGTATTTTCCTAATCCAGGGATAACACTGAATGTAGGTGACACCAGTTATTTTCCTTATCTGGATATAATACCACCGGAGAAGGTTAGCGGTATTATTGGGTTGTCTAAATCTAGGGGACACCAGTTAGAAGTGTGCTGTGATGCTAGTGTACATCAATCGATATGGGGAAGTACAGACGCAAAGAATAGAGACGTGTCACTTTTGGAGTTTTTAACCCAAATATTTAAAACATCTGAGAACACCAGTTGTTTTCCTTACCACCGGAAAAGATGAGCGGTCAGATTGGGTAGTCTGAATCAAGGGGACACCAGTTAATCGCCTAATCCAAATTTCGTTGTAGTGAACCCACTTTCAAGTAGCAGAGGTTCATGACGTAACACTTTTATCAAATACATTGTTTTGACCGGTTCACGTAATCTCTAGAAATCTATAAGAGAACAAACTGGGTAAATATATGGAGACTTTTTCTGGGCTTTTGGATGAAATACCTTTACCTGAACCGCAAAGTTTGGCGAAAATTGACTGTCTGATTGACGTTAAAACCAATGTTTGTAATAGGTCTCTGGATGCCGCTTGCCCTTCTAAAGGAGCAGAAAATAAACTACCTTGGTGGTCAAATGAGCTGCAGAAGAGCAGAGATTCCTGCAGAAAGCTCTTTTAATAAGTCAAAATCTTCAATTGCGGACGAGGACGGGTTCGGATATAGGCTTTAACTAAAGAGTTAGACGAAGATGGTCAGATTTGCCAAATGCAATTTTTGGAAAAACTTCTGGGAAAAATTAAAAGTCGTTTCTGAGTCACCCAGGCAGCGCAAAGTTTTGGTTTCTTTTCCTTGGGTTGTTGTCTACCTTATGTGGATTTTCAGAATGTCATCCCAGACTTGAACATTGTCTGGTCTAAGAGTGAAGCATGTGATCGTTTTAGCTTTGGAAAGTCTACTTGCCAGTTGACTTATGGCTAAATTGGTGGCGTCTGTCTAGAGGCAGAACACTGCGAGGTTTTCTTATGCCGCTTCTTTCGAATCTGGCACTGTATTCAATGCTGCTCTCTCTAGAGGCATGAAGTTGTCATATTGTCGCATATGCTGACGATGTCGCGGTATCGGTAAAGGGAGAGCACCTGCCAACATTAAGGGACTCTCTTCGGGGTTCTCTAAAAAATTTGTCTAAACGGGCAAGATACAGTGGCCTGGGAGTTAATCCGAGTACATATAACTAAACTTGTCTTGTTTACAAGGAACATACAATTCCTGCTTTTGATTCTATTTCTCTGTACGGAACTGAAATCGCTTCTCAGATAAAGCCAAGTATCATGAGGTATTTCTAGATAGGAAGTTGAATTTCAGGCATAATATTAAGGAAGGGCAGAGAAAAACAACGATTGCTTTATGTTCCTGTAAAAGGGTCATTGGAAAACTATGGTATTTTAGCCCTAGAGTAGTTCAATGGATTTTTAGAGCAGTGGTACGTCTAATTCTGCTGTATGGAATAATTGTCTAATACCATGCTTTAGAGACATTCGAGAACTGTGTCTTTATTACAAAGGTACAGAGAATGACATTGATGTGTATTACTATAGCTCTTCTTGCTTCAACTACGGCTGCATTAAAAATCTTCCTTCAACTAATACCATTAGACATATTGGGTATGCAGTATTCGGCTACGTCGGTTATTCGACTGAATAGCACACTGCAATGTAAAAGCAGCGATTGTGGCCACAGCGCGATCTACAAAAAAAGCGATACCACAAAATGAAGACTGTGCTACCTCTCTGAGCCTTTTTGAGCGCCACTTTACAACTATGATACTATCCACGGAGCCTTGTATGATACAAGGATGCTACACCTCTATAAGGATGATTAAAAGTTGGAATAAGTTTTAAAATTATTCTTTATTCCACTTTTTTATTCCATTTTTTTATTCCTTTTTTTTATTCTTTATTCCATTTTTTTATTCCGTTTTTGTTAACACTTGCATTCCCGAAATTATTCTAGGGAATAATTATCCCAGGGAATAATTATTCCCTAGAATAATTATTCCGTAGAATAATTATTCCATTTTTTGATGCTATTTTTTTATGCTAAAAAAAATTAACAATTTTATGCATTTTTTTGATGCATTTTTTTTATGCTTAATTTTTCTTAAAAATTCACAGAAAAAACTTAAGAAAAATTTAACTATTAGGAACAAATGCCTACAAAAAATTAAGGAATTAATTTTATGCATTTTTTTGATGCAGTTTTTTTATGCGTAATTTTTCTTAAAAATTCTTAAAAAAAAATAAATTTAACTATTAGGAACAAATGCCTACAAAAAATTAAGGAATTACATTTTCTGAATTTTTTGATGCATTTTTTTATGCTTAATTTTTCTTAAAAATTCACAAAAAAAACTTAAGAAGAATTTAACTATTAGGAACAAATGCCTACAAAAAGTTAAGGAATTAAATTTTTAATTAAATTTTTAAGAAAAATTAAGCATAAAAAATGCATCAAAAAATTCAGAAAATGTAATTCCTTAATTTTTTGTAGGCATTTGTTCCTAATAGTTAAATTTAATTTTTTTTTAAGAATTTTTAAGAAAAATTACGCATAAAAAACTGCATCAAAAAAATGCATAAAATTAATTCCTTAATTTTTTGTAGGCATTTGTTCCTAATAGTTAAATTTTTCTTAAGTTTCTTCTGTGAATTTTTAAGAAAAATTAAGCATAAAAAAATGCATCAAAAAAATGCATAAAATTGTTAAATTTTTTTTAGCATAAAAAAATAGCATCAAAAAATGGAATAATTATTCTACGGAATAATTATTCTAGGGAATAATTATTCCCTAGAATAATTTCGGAAATGCAAGTGTTAACAAAAACGGAATAAAAAAATGGAATAAAGAATAAAAAAAAGGAATAAAAAAATGGAATAAAAAAGTGGAATAAAGAATAATTTTAAAACTTATTCCAACTATTAATCATCCTTATAGAGGTGTAGCATCCTTGGTATGATAAACATTCCGGGTAGTGGAGCCTCCTCAAATTTTTATACTGATGAATCGAAGATACACGAAAAAGTGGGCTTCGAATTCTATTCAGAAGAGATTAAGTTGAGCCTGGCTAGAAGTTTGCCAGATCATTGCAGTGTTGCAGAGATGCTGGCAATAAAGGAAGTGGTTGAGTTTTTTTCTGACATTCATGGCGCGATAAAGTCCCTGGAGTCAATGTTTCAAAAAACAAGATCTGCCATTAACTGCAACACATCTTTAAATGAGATGGCCAATCAGAGACATTCTAGGTAATTGCAAAGCCGTTGAGTTTGCAACTTGCAAGTTTCAAGACTGGGAACTGCCTTACCAGTTCCAAAAGAATTGGAATTTGTTAGTTTGCCTCTAGAAACTTGCAAGCTAAATCTACAGCTTTGTTCCGCGATGGAGACTAACCAGATATGGGCACATAGATGGACGTGTGACACTTCATGACATATTTGGCATTCTCTTAATCATAAGCGCACAAATGAGAATATATTTTGAAGGTAGTTGCTGTGACACGCAGAGGGATTAAATGAGCCGTCATATGCTTTTGCCCGGCACTTTCTGGCCAGAGGCTTGCTTCACAGGGATTTGTCGGATGTCAAAGTTCAATATCTTAGGAGTTTCATATGAAGCTCAAATTGGTTTAAAGACAGGAACTTAAGGTGTCATCAGCCAACCCTAGTGATTTCGTTGTCAATAAATCACTAGCCATTATGTAAGGATTGGACCAAAATTTGGTTATGCCCCTAATACACATACTTAAGTATTTTTACATTATATTTTTCTGAATGAATATCATCTGTATGTATTGAATATTCACAAAACATACATATGAGAGACATTCACCAGCACCAACAGAAAAAGTTGATTTGTTGTCCTCTTCATCATTTAAATCACATTGAATTGAAATATTTACGTAGGTTTGTTTGTTTTCTGTTACCAGACATTTTAAATTCGGTTGTATTTTGGAACTGAAAAAAATTATCAGTAAATCTTTTCTATCTTTTTTGGTTTAACCGTATTATAAAACTATCATTTCATCCTAATTTTAAGAATGTTATAGTTAAATGACCTTAATTAAAATAATTATAGGGGTTTGTTGAGAATTATTGAGACACAATTGAAAAAATGCTGAAAAAGTAACATGGGGAATCATCCATTTTCATGAGATTTACGACAGATTCATGTAAATATCAAGAGAGAAGTTTGATTCCATTAAAATATGGAATGATAATTTGAGAACACTTAATACACTTACAATTAGCTGTACGTTTAGAAGGATATCTGTTATAAAACCGTTCTTAGAGTCACAACCATTCTACTGAGTGTTCATCATATAAACTTTTGAAGTAGTTCTCATAAACAAAATTTTAATCTTCATATTTACTAAACGACCCTCGTATATCATTAAAAAAATGATCTAAATAAAGTTTATTCAAAAGTTTTTTTACGTAGATTTTGTTTTTCCATTCTATTTTTCTTTTTGCAATTAATCATTTGTCAGTTTTATGTATTTTTTTAGTTTAATCCCAAATCACATCATTAGCACGTATGTTTATCAATTTCTTATCATTGACGTACTTTCACTATTCCAAGGGTGATACAAAGAACATGAGCATATGCCATTAAGTATAACACAAATGCTTCTGATGATGTTAATGACTATGGTTAAAATTGTCGTCTATAAATCATTGTATTCATAATATGCAAATTTTAAAAGTGTTTTATTTGTGATTTAAACAAAATAAATTTAAGTTAAAATATGCTGGGTCAAGGCCCTCTCTACTCTAGCCAAATGTCTTAAAAGTTTGCAAATTATAAGTGTTTAAAATTTGCAAACTGTTTAGTTTTGAATTATATTAAACAAAAAGTCAAACGACTTTCTTTGTACATACAACAGAATTAAAAAAAAAAGACGTGAGTCACATGATTAAAAGTCGATTAAATCAATTCGTGAATGAAAACTATGGATTCTAATAAAAATAATGTATTTTTTATATATGGATTCAAGTTGAAAAATGTAGAAGTAAATTAAATTTCCAAAAATTATAGACTTTTTTGGTATTCCTATACCAGTTTCAAACAGTTCCATCATCTTCAGTAGGATTTAAATGTCGGCTTGTTTCGATACATATACCCCAAAGAGGTTCGAACCTTGGATATTTCTGTCATATTCATACCATTAACAATACTGATTGGCAGACATTTTAGTCTACACAACCACCACATTGTTAGAAAATTACCCGTTTTATGTTTAACTATTGTTTGATCTACACAGGGCTCTCAGATATGGCGATTTCTCGCCAAACGTTGCGATTTTGAAATAGGATTTGCGACGAGTTTTTCGATTTGGCGACGTGGCGATTTATAAAATGATTGGCGACTTCTTTGGCGATTTTGTCAAATCATTTTCTGAAAGATGAGGAGAGCCATCCATTGTCAAATTATCAAATTTTATTAACTTTTGCTGCACTAAGGCTGGATTACTCAATGCTCCGTTATAAAATAACTCTCCGTTAAATTAAACTTTTTCATAAAAATTTTGACATAAGGCTCCGTTAAATCGGCAGTTAGCAGCTAACTTTTCATTGAGTACTCCGCCCTTAGACAGTAAAAACTTTTTTTTAACATTTTTGACAGACTTTATAGAAGTCTGCTCGTCTAAGCTGGTCTTTATGTATCAAAACAAAAAAAAACACAATTTGGGAAATTTCAAGTGTCCAGGAGAGCCAAAAAATATAATACGCGAATTAAAAAATTGTTACACTGTTGTAAACTTTTGTTGAGTAAAAATAGCGAGTAAGAAAATTAAGAAAATTTCAAGACCAATTATCAAGGATCGATTGGGTTTTTGCATTTGTGCAGAAAACAATAATAAATAAATTTTGAGAGAAATTTATTGTCTACACCGTCGGACAGCCAATTTTAAACATGAACCGGATGATATACGTCTGAAAGTAGAGATCAAATGGAGTAAAACTGTTTTTACAGTTTTTCATTTCGTGATCTTGTTTCCTTCTAAAAGGACTTCAAAGTTTTAAAGGATACGTTTTGCAAAATATTTCTGAAATATTTGTAATTGTCCTAGGATGCCACTGAAAGATGGCAAATGAAATAAGAAGATCTCCCCTAATTTTTTATTTTTTTTTGCCATATAAAGTTAAAAGGATGTGAATAAAGTCCTTTAAAAACTTTATAAAAAAATATTTTGTTGAAAATTGCAAATGATATTGAAAAATAAAGATTTGAAACGTTGTAACTTACCTAATTTTTCCTGATATGTAAAATTTTTTCAACTATATCTAATTTATGTTATTTGTTGAAAATTTTTTGAGTTTATCGATTTTTTTCTGTTTTAGTTCGTTCAACAACATTTACATTTATAAACGTATTATTTTTTTATTTTTTTTGCCTGGGATATCTAAACGGCGATTTCCTGCATAATCTTAATTTTCTTTTTTAGAAAAATTAACACAACTCTGTCAATTTTTATCTAATTTTTTCAGTATAAAACTCATCGTATTCAGAATTAAATTTTCTTTAAAAATACGTTTATTAATATAGAGGTTGTTAAACGAACTATAGCAGAAAAAATTCCGAAACACGTGTCAATTGAGTCTTGCAAAAATGACCAACACAAATAAATTTAAAATAGAAAATTAATTTTCTTGAAAATTATTCTTTGAGAATATCATAATACATGTAAATAAGTAAAAGCAATAATGACCTTGAGCTAGAATAAACCTATTCAAAATATAATATTTTAAAGGTCGAATAAAAACAATTTTTAGTAGGGATGTCGCGAATAGTGTATTCGGCATTTTACCAAATATTTACTATTCGGTATTCGGTTTGAACCGAATACGAATATTTGCCGAATAATTCAATTATTCATACGCCTGTATTAGAGTGCCCAGAAAAAAAACATTTTTTCTTTTTTTTAGGTCTTACCCCCTAAATTTGTTCCTTTTAATAAAAAAAAAATCGGTTCTTTTTTTGGATTTTTAAAACAAAATCTTAGGTCGCGCTCGCGTCTTTTTTACGAAAATCTACGAATTTACGATTTTTAAATTATTTAAATTGTTTAAATGCTTTAAGTTGGTGAAGTAAAAAAAATTTCATCAAAAAGGAGACTTACGCTAAAAATATGTATCGTCCATTCCATAAGATATTGCACATTCCATGAGATATATCCCATTCTTTAAGAAATTTTACATAATGTCATGAAATATTGCATGAAATCACCCTTACGAATTAAAGATAGGTTATTGGTATATTCAGAAAAAATTTTTGGAGGTAAAAGTTAAGGGGGTCGGTTTACTTTTTACCCCTCTAGGAGGCCCCCTTGAAGCTGTAGGAGTGGATTTAATAAAAAAAAGTTGAAAAAATAAATAGCATTATATGAGGACCACCTTAATGGTTGAAGATAGATGGAAAGTGTGTTCTGAAAAAATGTTGGGGTTGAAAAACTATTGGGGGTCGTTCATATATTTGACTTCTCCAGAGCCACCCTTAAGATAGTTAGAGGTAGGAGCAGTTTTATTGTTATAATCCTTGTATGGAAGCCCCCTTAGGAATTGGAGATAGGGCCTTGGTATGTTTGGAAAAAATGTTTGGTATGGAAAATTAATGGGGGTCGGTCTCACATTTTACCTCTGGAAAGTTGTGAGGCTTTTTCTGTTGGGCGTGTAGGTGTAAGAATTCACAAAAAGCCTCACAACTGTCCCAGAGTCGCCAAAAACTGGGTTAAATGTGAGATTTTGTCACCCTTACCTTTTTTACAAACATACCTAAGCCCTATCTCGACTCCCTATAGGGGCTTCCATACGAAAACAACATTTTAATAAAAAAAAATTCCTACCGCTATAACTTTCCCAAGAGTGCCTCTAGAGGAGTCAAATGTATGACCGACCCCCATTAGTTTTTCAACCCGAACATTTTTTTAGAACACACTTACCCTCTACCTTGAACCCTTAAGGTGATCCCCTTACAATTATTGTTTTTTTTTTAAACTTTGTTTTATAAATCCGCTCCTACCGACCTCACGGGGCCTCTTAGATGGGTAGAAAGCAAGGCCGACCCCCTTAGCTTTTACCCCCCAACATTTATTTTGCACATACCAGCAACCTATCTTCAATTCCTAAAGGTGTTTTCAGGCAATATTTCATGGCATTATGTAAAATTTCTTAAAGAATGGGATATATCTCATGGAATGGGCAATATCTTATGGAATGGATGATACTTATTTTTAGCGTAATTCTCCTTTTTGATGATTTTTTTTTTACTTCACCAATTTAAAGCATTTAAACAATTTAAAAATCGTTAATTCGTAGATTTTTCATTAAAATGTAGGTATTTTTTTAAAAAAGAAATTATATTTTTAATATTAAACGTTTTGACAAAGAAAAAATGGTACCAAATATTTTGTTTTTAAAATTGGCAACATTATTAAAGACCTGTAAGTTGTTCACCGGTGAAAAAATGTTTTAAAATATAAATTTGTAGCGAAAATTTTAGTGTCACATGTTTGGTTATGTTTTGATCTTCAGCTGTTTTAAAATACAAAAAAAAATTAACTTGAATTTAGCTTTTACTGTATATTTCTGAAATAATAAATGTTTACATGCTGTGTTAATAACTTTAAATTGCGTGATTTTATTTCAACAACTTACTTTCCTTAAGTAGTTGAGGTTTATCTTTTTAAATTTTTACAAAAAAAGTTATTTTCTTGAAAATTATTCTATGTTAATTATAAAAGGAAAAATGTCCTCGAGCTAGAATAACCCTATTCACAATCTAATTTTTAATGTTCGAATAAAACAACTTTTTTTTTAATAAAAATTAATCAGAATTTGAACAAAATTTGTAGTATTAACTTCGTGTAAATTTAAAACAAATATAATTGTCTTATCAAAAACTCGCTTTAGGACGGATTACTCAATGAAAAGTTAGCTGCTAACTGCCGATTTAACGGAGCCTTATGTCAAAATTTGCACGAAAAAGTTAAATTTAATGGAGAGTTATTTTAAAACGGAGCATTGGTAATCCAGCCTTAGTATTTTAACTTTTATTTAAAATTAAATGTACAAAAAGTTAATAAAATTTGGTTTTGTTTTAAAAATTTTAGCTGCTAAGAAGCACATTGGTTCCAAATCAAAATCTAGCTGGACAAAGTCCAAAAATTAGTGTACTTAAAATCGGAAATTAATAGTGCTACACTCAAAAAAAAAGTGAACTAAAATCTGGGAAAATTAACTCAATTTTGAGAAAAAGAGGGAATGATTTGGCTCCAAAAATTTTTTTTCTTGGTTTTAGTTCATAATTTTCCCAAAAATAAGGAAAACAAAGTTATTTTATTTTAAGCTAATTTTAACTAGAAAATGGGAAAAATTATACTTCACATTTTAGAATTAGATTGGGTCTAGACCCTGGACCCATGGGTTCGGACCCCATTTTACTCGAGACCCCGTTGGGTCCTTAAAGGGTCCTCATAGATTTTGAACCAAAACTTGTGTCCGTTTCGCTCTAGCTTGCTTAGTTTTTGAGATACGGCAATAAGGGGCCTGATAGGGTCTTGAGAATCTTAAAAACCGGATAACTCAAAAACTATTAATCGGAGGGCTTTCGGGTATTTAGCGGAAGTGTTCTACGAGTCAAGAGCTACAAAAATGCCGTTGGACGTTTTCTCGTGTTGGCAGTATTTACCGAGATATGTGTATATATAAAATCTCGGGAATTTCAAATTTTAGATCTAAAATTAGGGTCTTGAGACCCCGACAGATATACAGAGCTAGGCTATTCCACATTTTTCTTTGTAGTCTTTCTTTTGAAAATTTCATCCGTTTCGCTCTATCTCGCTTAGTTTTCGAGATATCGCCATTTTGAATTTTTAACTAAATTCTAAGAAGTTATTTACTAAATTCTCAGAAGTCATTAACTAAATTCTAAGAAGTACACTTCCTCAATTCAAAGAAGAGAAATACGATGATGTTTTTTTTAGTAAATTTTAACTAAACTTGAACTAAATTGTTTTTTAAGAAATATGTCTTAAAAATAAATATACGATTCTTAGATTTGTGGAAAATTTCTTTGGCAATAAGAATTTTTTTCCAAATATTTAAAAAATGCACTTAAAGAAAACTATGAACTAATTAAAAGTAAATGAACTAAAATTTTTTCCTCATAGTTAAGAAAATTTCTCATTTTTAAGTTAAATTTAACTAAATTTGAGGAAAATTCATGATAAATTTTCAAAGACATTTTTTCCTTAAATTTAGTTATGTCTTTTTTTTCAGTGTAGGGGCAAGCTAAGGGTGTGTTCTAATCAAACTAATAACCATTTTTTGGAATTAGGTCTTTAACTTTGTTAAATATGCGAATGAAATAACATTGTTGGTATTCAATATTTAAAAAAAAAATATATATATATAAGTGTTCAACTAATAACATCATATTATCCATGTTACATCAGTGGTTTCAAAACGGTTTATGTACAAGAAAGCTACAGATTTATACTTATTCTGGACATTAATAAGAAATTTATTATCGATCTTCTTCTTACATTTTTTGTACTTTGAAGTATGGTCAATAATAGCAATATTTTTGAGGACTTATGAAACTTCCGCAGCTTGCCAAAACCGAATCCAGGCATATCATGTCGAATTACTACATACAACTTATAGGTAATTTATTACTGAACGTTGTCATGCAGACATTTCTTGCAGGTTTTTACAGGTTTAAAATTAATCACAGTTTTTATGAAAATAGATTTTCGCCTAAAATTTTTTTTCTAAATAAAGTATCGAATTTTTGTAAGTTTTTGATAACTTTTAATAGGTTTTAATAGGTTTTAAATACCTCTTTAATTAACAAATTTTGTTTTTCTGTATTTTTTTTAACACCGCTGCAATTATTTTTTTTTTCAATTACACTTCTCCACAAAATTTTTTTTTTTTTTAGGGATTACAAAACTTTCAAAAAATAAGTTGTTGCATTTCATATTTCTGTTCTGCATATAAACCATTTTTGTCATTAATGAATTACTGAAATTAGAAAAAAAAAATAAAAACTTGTCGATTAGTGTAATAGACTTAGAAAAATTTAAACATGTTTTTTAAACTCAGCGACCCCAAAAACATATAAAATGGTGATAAAATAATTTTGTCCAGCTAGATTTTGACTTGGAACCACTGTGCTACCCTCCAACCACCAATCCGAAAATTTTCAAACCGCTGCCATTTCGCACACTTGCATTTTTGGGGGATGATCGTAATGAATACATTTTCATGAAATGAGGCAAGGAATACGCTGGTAAAATTCGGCTGTTTTTTTTATTATAACATTTTTTTACAAGAGTTATCGAACAAAAACCTCAATATCTCAAAAAGTGCCAAATTGGTGCAAAAGTTTTGGGATGTTTTAGAAAGGTGAAATCCCATACTTAAAGCGTGGAAAAATGTATAGACATTGTTCGCATACTTATATTTTGAAATTCTAATTTTTCCTCAAAAAATACCCAAATTTAGTACTATTTCTAAAATTTTTTTAAAAATATTTACAAAACATTTATCCAGTGGGTATCAAGTTAGTTGGCTACCATTTAATTTCCTCTCTCAAAAAGTTGGTTCTCTTAGTGTTGCCTATGCTATTGCATGTAAAAACTCTCTAAAACATTAAGAGAACCAATTTATATAAAGTGACATATTGTTTTGGGGCCTATCAAAATCTCTGATATTATTCTTCACTCTATGCATTTATCTACTCAGATTTTTTTCTAAAAATAGCCTAAAACCTGAACTTAAGGATTCCATAATAAAAAAATAACTTGACAAAGTTTTAAAAGCAAGCACTTCAATTATGACAATTTACAATTTTTAGCGCTTTTGAAATATGCAGCAAAACTTTTTGAGCTTTGATAACACACAGCAAAATATATAAACAACTTAAAACATTTGTTTTGACAATGAGTGATGTAGAATTTTTCATTTTTCAATTAAGTGCCAGTTTCATATGTTTCAACCCAATGTGCGTCGTACGCACCACTTTGAAATTCCGTTTTTTAAATTCAAAACAAAGGCACATGCAAAAATTACGACAATTACCTTCCATTCCGTATAAAAACCATAATTTTGCTGGTCAAGCAGCCCAAAAAGTAGTTGCAATAATTGCTAAATAATCTTGACAATGGAATCTGACAAATTCCGAAACACGAGTCGATTAAGTCTTGCCAAAATTACCAACATAAATAAATTTAAAACAGAGAAATAATTTTCTTGAAAATTTTTCTATGAGAATATCATAGTTTTAATTACTAAAGGAAATAATGACCTCGAGCTAGAATAAACCTACTCAAAATATCTACTGTTATTTTCATATTCCGCTCCCCACAATATCTCACCATTTCAATCTTCGTGGTTATTTATTTCTTTTTGCAGGATGTAATGCTTTTAAAAACAACCTACAACTATTTAGTTTGCATCACTAAACAGCTGCTAATAAAAACAACATACATAATAATAAAATGTTTAAATGCTTAAAATTGTTGGTAACACGCAAAGTTGTCAATTTAAGACGAGTCTTTAACGTATGCATATAATTTTAACCCCTCATCTTCAACCGTGTTGCATGGCACAAACATGAGTGTGTGTATTTGTGTATGTAGTAAGGTGCAATTTTGCACTAACAATAAGTTGACAATCAATCTAAAGTTGCTAATAACAACAATAATTTTTTTTTAAATGTTTATACATTCAAAGTAGTATAAATGCATGTAGGTTTTCTTCTTTTATTAAATTTATATATGCAGACCAATAATTCACCCAGATATGAAGCATTCATTGCAGACTCACTTATAATAGTAAGGAAAAGCAAAAACAACAAATTATTTTGATTGACATTTCAATTAAGAAATTAGTCAGCTCAGTTTGTTTTTATACCCTCCACTCTAGTGATAGAGGGTATATATAAGTTTGTCATTCCGTTTGTAACACATCGAAATATTGGTCTAGGACCCCATAAAGTATATATATTCATGATCCTCGATCGATTTTAAGTCGATCTAGCGATGTCCGTCCGTCCGTCCGTCCGTCCGTCCGTCCGTCCGTCTGTCTGTCTGTCTGTCCGTCCGTAGAAAACACGCTAACTTTTGAAAGGCTTTACAGAGGCTGCTGAAGTTTGGCATATATGTTTGTCATTCGGCTGGTCAGGTTGGTATTGCATTTCAGCCAAATCGGTCCAGTGGTTCAAAAGTTATGAGTAAAAAGGTAAGGGTACCTCAAAATTTTTTGGGTATTTCACACAACAAAAATGGTATAACTTGACATCTGTTCAATGAATATGATCGAAACTTGGTATAGGTTGTTATTTTGTTATTTATAACCCACACACAAAATGTGGGCGGAATTGGACAATGGGGCGTGGCACCTGCAGTGTTGCCCAAAATTTTTAAAATGCTTTATCTCAAGTAATAGTAAATCTATTTGAGCAAAATTTAATATTGGTACATATTTTATTGTTCTGGACGTTTTTCTGATCATTTTGGTATTAAATATGGCAAAATCGGTCAAGGAGTTAAGAAGTTATATGAGTTTTAATAAATTCCACGTGGTTAATTTTTTTGTTATTTGATTGCATTTGTATTATCGTTGTTATTGTAGTGTAGTCAAAAAAAAAACCCCGTTATTTTTTTTGTTTTTGTATGTCAATACAATGAGGTGAGTTTCAATATAAACAACGCCATTTTATTGTTGTTGTTGTTGTAGTTTTTGTCATACAGTAAAGATGATGATGGTTGTTGTTTAACTAATAACTAAAAATGAGTTGCCATATGTTTGTTTGTTTACACGTGGTTTCTTTTATATGGTTGAGCGTTGGAAAAACAGATATGCAAATTAATACATTTGACGATTAAAAATGCCAATTTGAATGTGGCATATTTTTCTTAAAATGCCCAACTAAAACCTTGTCTAAAAACAAAATGCCAGTGTGCAAATAAAAAAAAAACATAATAATGAAAACAGCTGTGATTGTTTATGCTGAAATTTCGAACGCGGCAACAAAAACATTTGTACAAAAAGAAACATACAAATTGTTTGTGTTTATTTTAAAATTGTGAATGTAAAAAGCTAATTAAAGTTATTTTGTGCAAATTATTAACGAAAAGTGCGTCCACGATATGTAAAGAAAAATTGGTTGCAAATGCTTGACGTTTAGTAAAATGGCAAATTCGCCAAATACCCAACTAAAAAAGGCAAATTTAATCGTCCCTGTGAAAACCCTAATTATTTTTATTCTATGTATGCCTTGGTTAATATTGTGGAGGGTATTCATAGATTCGGCCAAGTCGAATTTAAATTTTCTACTTGTTGTATAATATGTTGGTTGCGTTACCTGCCAATGGAATAATATGAAAACTTTTGCATTTAAAAAAAAAAAAACATACAGCATATTTACTAAACTGTCAATGTGACATGGTTTAAAACAAACCTGGTGATTGACTATGAAAAATGTGATGAAGTAAATTGACCTTCACGAAAGATGAATGTTCATTGATAAGGTAATGCCAGTGGTTAGTTTGTTTACAAAGCATGATTATGGTGGTGTGGTTTGATATAATAAAAAATAATTAGTTAAAAAGGTTGGGTTTTTTTAAGGTTTTTTTTTTCATCAATTACTCGTGATTAATTAATGAGTATCAATTAAACAGCTACAACAACAAAGTGAATAATTGAAAAAAAAATAAATTAATGATTTAAATTGTGCACAAATACAGGAGGTTGGTAAACTGAAAACTGGTTATGAAATCGATATGAATCGATAATAAAAATACAAAACAAACAATAAAACAGTTGCCAAGAAATATAAAATGTGCCAATTAAATTAATAGCCAGAGATTGATTACAATAACTAATTCCATGAATTTAATTATATAAAATAAATACAAAGAAATATGTAAGAGAATTTTTTGTATTTGAAAAGATCTAATGAGAATTTATTTTCAACGCCATTTTTGTTTTTCTGATTCATTTGATAAATATCAAGGATGGGTACCAATTCGATAAAAGTATTGGTATTGGTATTGGTTTTTAAAATTATATTAGTATTGGTATAGGTATTGGTTTTCATTTTTTGTTGAATTGGTATAGGTTTCGGTATTGGTTTTGAATTATTTAGGTATTGGGTATTGGTATTGGTTTTAGCCTCGAATCGGTATCGGTTTTTAATAAGTATTGGTATTTATCTTATATCGGTTTTGGGATTTGTATGCAAAAGGTTTTGTCGTTAATATTAATTAATTTAACGTAAGTCGTCACCCAGTGCACACTGGGGCGAGATGGTAGGGTTTTTGGCCAAAAGTCTCTACAGGTCGTAAATGTTAACCGATTTTTTTGAAATTCAGAATATAAGCCTATATTAAGGTAATAAATAAGTGCCTTGAAAGTTTTTGAAATCGGACCTACAAGGAAACTATTTCAGGGTGGACACTTAATTTTTAATAAAATTTACAGATGTTATAGATGAAACAAATGAAAAGAAACTTGTCTTTTGTTTATGTATTTGAATTAGAGATGGTCTGTGGTCCCGTAATTTGCGTGACTCAAAAAACCACGTGATTCAGGCGTGAGTGATTTTTATTTAAATCACGTGATTTTCATTTAAATTAAGTACTATATTAGGGTAATTATTAAGTGACTTGAAACTTTTTGAAATCGGACCTACAAGGAAACTATTTCAGGGTGGACACTTCATTTTTAACAAAATTTACAGATGTTATAGATGACTCAAATGAAGAGACACTTGCCTTTTGTTTAAGTATTTAAATTGGAGATGGTCTCTGGTCCCGTGATTCACGCGTGAGTGATTTTCATTTAAATCATTTGGTTATAGAGTGATTTTCATTTAAGTCAAGTGACTATATTAAGGTAATAAACTTTTTGGATTCAGACCAAATTTTTCAAGTGTGGATACTTCATTTTAAATAAAATTTACAGATGTTATAGATTAAACAAACGAAAAGACACTTGTCTCTTGTTTATGTATTTGAATTGGAGATGGTCGCTGGTCCCGTGATTTGCGTGACTCAAAAAAGTGATTTTCATTTAAATCACGTTATTGTGAGTTGAAAAATTCTGAGTGAGTTTCTAGAGCAGAGCTTCTCACTAACTTTTGCATCGCGACCCCTTTTCAATATTTCAAATATCTCGCGACCCCACAACAAGTGAGAAAATTAAAGTCGGTAAAGACCGACCATATTATGCTCTACACCAAGTTTTCCCAAAAATTGGTCTCAAATCCAAATATGGACTGATTGGATCCCTGGGGAATACAAGTAGAACTGGTCCGTTTTCTGTAAAATTTGCAATGATTATTTTTAAATGCTTTTACCTGCTTAGTTTCGAAAGCATACTTATTATAATACGGTTTTAAGAGTAGTTTTTGCCAAATTCAAAGGGGACGCACAGTGGGGAAAATGGACTTTTTTTGTCCGATTTTGCCTACATGTCACAATTCTTAACCGATTTTAGTTTTCCTTTATTTGAAATTTAGCTAATAAAATTCCTCATCGGTCTGTCATGGTGGATTTCTAAAAAGCGTTTTTGTTTTATTTGAATATTTTTTTAAAGTTCAGAAAATATTATTTTTTTTAGAATTTTTGCTCTAAAAAATGTAATAGGCAGGGGACGAACAAGCTGTATGGACAAAATTAAAGGTATTTGAACCCCTTATAAATGACATTAATAGTATTTGTTAATTTATTATTATTTTGGTTTTTTTAAATATCTGAAAACTTAAAAATTTTCACTTTTAAGTACCTATATAATTTTAAATAATGTACCAATTTCAATGAAATTTTTTTTAAATTAAAGCTTATCATTTTCTTAACCATTATTGGTATATAAAGTATTTTTGCAAAATTGTTTAACTCTTTTTTTCGAATTTACAATGTAACAACTTTTTTTTTTTTAAACAGACTAAAAAATAATTTTGAAATTCCGAAAATCACAAGGTAAAATTTAAGCAAAAAAATAAAATATTTGTTCCAAAAAATTTTGTGTACCAATTATGACTAAGCAAAACATAAGCTTAAATCTTAAAAAGATTTCGTTGAAATTGGTACATTATTTTTAAAAATATAGGCTTTTAAAAGTTAAAATTCTTGAATTTTTGTCTGGTTATAAAAACCAAAATAATAATATATTTTTATACCCTCCACTCTAGTGATAGAGGGTATATATAAGTTTGTCATTCCGTATGTAACACATTGAAATATTGGTTTAGGACCCCATAAAGTATATATATTCATGATCCTTGATCGATTCTAAGTCGATCTAGCGATGTCCGTCTGTCTGTCTGTCTGTCTGTCTGTCCGTCTGTCTGTCTGTCTGTCTGTTGAAATCACGTTTTTGGCTATAATCCAGAACCGATTTAAACGCCTGGGGTACCAAAAGTTGCGTAATTCTCCTAGGCAGAATCTGATGGGTTTTTTTTTACATCGGTTAAGTATTTTAAAAGTTATGAGTGAAAATGTAAATTTTGATGAGTGAAAATGTGAATTTTACACAAAATAAATGCTATAACTTGACACCTGTTGAATGAATGTAAACGAAACTTTGAATTTAATGTAATTTTATCATTCCTAACACTCACAAAAAATTTGGGCCAAATCGCACAATGGGGCGAGGCACCAGCAATTTAACCCAAAGTTTTAAAATGATTTATCTTGGCTCATGGTTGACATATTCAAATAAAATTTTAAATAGGTTCATATTTTATTGTTCTCAACGTTTTTCTGGTTATTTTGGTACCAATTATGGCAAAATCAGTCTAGGGGTTAAGAAGCTATGAGCAATTGAGATGAGTTTCAATACAAACCTGCATGATATGGCGTGGCAGCGCGCCATTTGTATTAATAGAAGTAAAAAATACGTAGTATGTGTAATACACGTTGTTGCTTTTATACAATTTTCATAATTTTTATATAATTTTCATACATACTTATAAAATATTTATTTTTTTTTTGTTTTTTAAATATTTACATTGCACTATGGTTCCGTTCAACACTTTTCTTGGCCAAAATTTCAAAAATGGAAAAATTTTTGGTTTGAAATAGGTTTTGTGTTAAAAATTTTTATAGTTTTTTTTTTCATGTATAATATTATAAGAAATTTTTTGTATTTAAACTCAAAAAAATAATTGAAATTTAAAAAAATACTTTTTTTTATTTTTATCTAAATTTGTTTTTGAACGGTAAATGAGTATACAAAAACAAAATATGTTTTCTGTTGTTTGTAAGTGTTAACGATTTTCTATAAAATCAATTTTGAGAAAATTGAATTTTGGCCAAGAAAGGTCGTCTGCGAAACCATTGTGCATTGGTTAACATTGTGGAGGGTATTTAAAGATTCGGCACAGCCGAATATAGCTTTCTTACTTGTTAAATACTAATCACGTCGTTGATAAGGGGTTCCAATACTTTTAATTTAGTCCATAAAGCATATTCGTCCCATGCCTAATACATTTTTTATTGCAAAAAAACTGAAAAAATTAAAATTTTCTGAATTTTAGGAAAATATAAAAAGTAATCCGAAATTTTTTTTCAAAAATCCACCATGACAGATCGATGCGGAATTTTATTAGCTAAAATACAAAAAAAGAAAAATCAAAATCGGTTAAGAATTGCGACCTGTAGGCAAAATTGGACAAAAAAAGTCAATTTTTCCCCACTGTGGGACGTTTGTATGGGGTTTTTTTTAACACAGTTTTTTAACATTTTAGCTGTTTTAAAAGTCCCCAATTGAGCAAGGATGCTGATAGCATGTAGTCCTGGCAATCATATTCTGAAGTAGTCAGATTTAAAAACTGTGCTTTTTAAACATTGCCCTAACGAGCCATGAAGCTGAAAATGGCCAAGTTAATAGTATTGAAGATGGAGCATATTCTAAAGTTGTCGGATTTAAAATTCTTAAACTTTGTAAAATTATATGAATTATGGTAAAATTGTGATTTTGGCATGCATATAAGTAGTACGTAACATCAGATCCACACGGACATGGATTATTCGGTGTAAGGAAGGGAAAAAGGGGGTAAATTAAATTATATCTTTTCCAGACTTTTTTGAAGCCCACGGATAAGTTAAAAATATGCATACATTGGCAGATCCTAACGTAGCCATGTATTTTTGTATTTGGATAACTCAGCAATTTCCAAAAAAATATGCTTTGTTTGTATATTTTATTTCAATAATTTTAGCATGATATTTACTAAACTTTTCGTGACCCCCTAGAAATGCTTCCGTGGCCCCCTAGGGGGTCGCGACCCACCGTTTGAGAACCATTGGTCTAGCACGGTGAGCCTCAGCGATGTTCAGGTTGAACTTCAGTGTCGACGAAAAGTGTAAATGCAGTACGATTTCTACATGATTAGTAGTCACAAAACTGTTTTCAGCGAAATCGTAGCTGATCGCATTCGCGAGATATCGCGAAATTAGTGATTTTATATTTTAAAAAATTTTAATATTGAAGTTTTTTAAATATTTTCAAAAACTGAGTATACAGTTTTCATTATACTTATTTTAAGGTCACAAAACAGTAAACATCGAAATCCTATCTTCTTTAGTTCGCGAGAAATCGCGAAATAACTTTTTTGTCAATTTTTGTTTTTCAACTTTTTGTAGGTTTTTTTCAAATGTTGTGGAAAGCTGATATGCACTTTAATGTGTACGTGATCGAAGGTCATAAGGGTGTTGACATCAAAGTTGTAGGTGTACACTGTCGCAAGATATCGCGGAATTATTTATATATTTTTTTATTTTTCAATTTTGCATGTTCTTTTGAAATGGTGTAAAAACGTGGTATGCATTTTTATTTGTACATGATAAAAAGACATTAAACTGCTAACACAAAAGTCCTATGTGGTCAATTCATTAAGGAATCGCAAAGATAATATTAAATCTATTATTTATAAATCTATTAAGAATTCCTTTAGCCTGTTCATTGATTTATTTCAAATATCTAAAAAAAATGGTATTCTTGTTAAATTGTAAACATGGCAAGTTCTTTTTGGAATAAATTTTGTTTCCACATGGTCCGCAAACCTTCTTCCTGTTTTCTTGGTGGCTACATTTGTATCCCATCTCGGAAAATTCGGTGAATTTTTAATTTGTTTGTAAACTAGTAACTCGTTTTCACATTTAATACCAAAAAATTATTTCTTATAATTCAAAATAATATGACAGTTAATAAATGGTTATGAATTATTTGAAGAAAAAGAGAGTGCATAATAATATTACAATACAAAATAAATGAAAAAAAAAAATTGAAAAATTTTTTGCGATTTTTCGCGAAAATTAGCGTCAATATTTAGATTTCAGCAGTTTTACCACCTTCAGTTACGGGCAATTTAAACTGCATACCATATACTTGTCGTTACTTAATTTATTTTTTTTTTTGATACCAAAGAAAAAAAAGTAATTTATTATAAAAGCTCGTACAGTAATTTTGCGATTTCTCGGGAAATTGATCGTCTATAATTTTTAAGCTTGCAGTTTTGTCACCTCTAATAACCTCGAATTCAAACTGCATACCACATTTTTATCGTTAATTGAAGTATATGTTTTTACAGACCACAAATAACACAAATTAATGAATAAATAGTAGATAAGCGAGTTTTTTTGCGATATCTCGAAGAATTAAGCAGCTAGAATTTAAATGTTAACAGCCTTATGACCTTTGATCAATAGCAAGTCAAACTGCATTTCGTGTTTTTCAACAATGTTAAAGAAACTTCTTTTATTAATCAAAACAAGAAATACCCCCAAAAAGCTGTTTTTCGCTATTTCTCGCGAAAGTGAGCAGCTATAATTTTTTTTGGGGCAGTTTTAATTTCTTCCAGCATGTTCAAATCAAACTGCTTACCACTTTTTTTTATCATTTCTAAAGAACCGGGTTTAAAATATAATAAAAAAAATATATATATATATATAATTACGCGATATCTCGCGAAATTTAGCACCTACAATTTTGATGTCAACAGCTGTGTGACCTTTGATCAACCACAAGTAAAACTGCATACCATGTTTTTATGAAATTTTAAAAAATCATATATGAAGATAAAAACAAAAATAAAAACAACAAAAAAGTAATTTCGCGATTCCTCGCGAAATTGAGAAGATATGATTTCGCTGTTAACTGTGTTGTGACATGTAAATAAATACAATTAAAACTGCATACCCAGTTTTTGAAGATATTTAAAAAACTTCATTGTCAAAATTTTAGAAAATACAAAAACACTAATTTCGCGATATCTCGCGAATGCGATCAGCTACGATTTCGCTGTTAACAGTTTTGTGACATTTATTCATGTAGAAATCGAACTGCGCTTACACTTTTCGTCGACACTAAAGTTCAACCTGAACATCGCTGAGGCTCACCGTGCTAGAGAGTGAGTCAAATTTTAGCGTATGGGATGTTTTTTTTTTTTGAAAAACCCCTTTAATAAAAAATATTTTTTAGCAGTATTTGCATTCAGAATTAAGTCAAACTTTAAATTAAATAGTACATGCTTAACCCATTTTGGACAAAGATTATTTTTTTTTTTGGAAAAAGGTACCAATTTAGTAAAATTAGCACCGCCTGATCTCAAAACTCTTGTAAAAAAAATTTTAATGTTCCGTTATTCCAGAAAAGCCTGTATTTCAACTTTTTATGCAATCCCGAGTAAAAAATTTTACCTGATGCAATATATAATGATATGTAACACAATATATATTTATACGCAATTTGATCCGAATAATGGTGGATCTTTTTGCATTAAAAAAGATCAACTTGTATAAAATATGATTTGTTTTCATCCGAGTTTTGACCAGACATTGTCATATATTGGTGGATCTAATTAGATCTAATTGCATAAAAACATATAAAATCCTGGTGTTTTTTGGTTTGGTTTGAGATACACCACAGGTCAACGATACATTCACCAAACATATAATTTTCTAAAACAAAAAAAAATGTTTGGGTACGCTTCGAACCAGATAGGTGATATACATAACCCTGACAAGGAAATGTTTAGGAACATTTTAAAAAGTTTCTTATACTTTGCCTAAAAAACTTAGAAATTTTTTGGTTAATTTGAAACATATATATAGTTTTGTATGAAACAGAATAAGCTATATATAATTTTATGTTAAATTATACAGAAAAACAAATTTTGTATTGACCCTCATATAATTTTATGTAATTATATCAACCGTACACCTTTTAATCCGAATCATGATTAAATTATATATAACTGCATATGATTGCATTTAAAAATTTAGAAAATATCGAACGAGATATATAATCATATATGATATATTATGTTTGTATCAAATTATATATTGTTATATATGTTTATTTTTACTCGGGATTTTAATATTTGGATTTATTTGCTATTTTATTAATTTATTTCGTTATTTTCAAAATAAAGAGTTTCAAAATGTTTCAATTAGTGTAATTTGATAATAAATTAAATCTAAAAAAAAATAATACATATTAATTAATAAAAAAATTAAAAGCCTAAACTAAAAAAATGCAAATTTTTCGTTTTTGCTTGAAACAATTTCTGTGCTGATGCACATTGCATTTAATGCACATATAAATTCCGGTGGTCAAGGGGAGATATTTTTTAATTGCAGAAAGATGAGACTTAACATTTATAACAAAATATACCTGAAATTCATCCTTTTCATACAAAAATATTTTTTTGAAAAAGGTGATCGAAATGGGTTATCATGCAGGGGGCCTCTTTTTCGATTTTAGATCTTTTGCCAATTGCGATTACACGGGTCAATTTTTTTCTTATATGTGGTTCACACTTACGACCTTAAACAAGTTGTTTAACAAAACACCAGTAACAGAATAAAAACGTAATGGATACAGAAAAAAGAATTTTTTAAACACGTAGCCACAGACTAATACAGACTCGACATAAGTGACAGGTGTCAAAAAAGTAGTTCTTAACCATATGTTTAATTTTTTCAAATTATTCTACGAATTAGGTTAGAAAGAGAAAGCTAATATAACGCACCATTAGAAAAATGGATGCCAGATCGTTTTTTGTTGTTTCACTCACTCCTAAGTCGTAGAAAGTGTTGCCATGTAAGCGTAAAACGGACTAAAAACCGCTGTGTTTTCTCCTAAAATCGCTTAGTTTTCCCCTATTTTTTCTTATAAAACTCTACTGTCGAGTCTGTATTTAGTCTGTGACGTAGCCACAGACTAATACAGACTCGACATAAGTGACAGGTGTCAAAAAAGTAGTTCTGAACCATATGGTTAATATTTTCAAATTATTCTACGAATTAGGTTAGAAGGAGAAAACTAATATAACGCGCCATAAGAAAAATAGATGCCAAATCGGTTTTTGTTGTTTCCCTCACTCCTAATTCGTAGAAAGTGTTGCCATGTTAGCGTAAAATGGACTAAAAACCGCTCTGTTTTCTCCTAAAATCGCTTAGTTTTTCCCCATTTTTTCTTATTAAACTCTACTGTCGAGTCTGTTTATAGTCTGTGACGTAGCCCTTAAATTCTCAAAAATAGCAAGTGTGAACTGCACATTATGCGTTCTTAAATTCTTATATAATATGACTGTGCCTCTAATAAAACAATAAAATTTTTTTTCTGGATTCTGAGGTTGTAACATAAAATTTTGTAACGTCTGCTTGATTGAAATTTTGGAATTTCCAAAAAAGAACATTAGTATTTTTTTTACAACGCAAAGAAGAGTGCAGTGACATTCAATGTACATATATTAAATATTAACAATGTTTGCAAAAGAAAAAATTTCATCACAGAAAAGGTCTAAATTTTTTAAGATCTACTTTTATTAGGGGTCATAAAAACCGTGACAAAAAATATTTCTTTTATGTTTTTATGGCTTTTAAAATTCAATTAGCTAACTCCTTTTTGTTATGTGACATTGCATGCAAACGATTACTGATCGATGTAACATCTTTTGCAATTCGTTAGTCAGGTAAAACCTAATAATGTGATGAAAAGAAAATGTTTGACGTCACAATTAAAACAAACGAAAATAAGAATACAAAAAACCGAAACAAAACCGATACGAAAATAGAAAAAAATGAATTGGTATTGGTTTTTTATTGGTATTGGTTTTGAAGAATAAAAGTATTGGTTTTTAATTGGTATTGGTAGTGGGGAATCGGTATTGGTTTTTTATCGGTATTGGTATCGCACAAATAAAGGTATTGGTTTTTAATTGGTATTGGTTTTCAATTTGAATTGGTATTAACGGGTATTGGTATCGAAAAGGTATTGGTACCCATCATTGATAAATATATATCTTTCTCTTTCTATAAATTTATAAGTTAGTTGTCAAACTGACAGCTATACATCAATCAATCCTTTAAGGGTGTTTTTGAATAGATTTTATGTTAAGATACTATGTTAAAAGTAATCAATCATTATTTCAAGGGTGCATGTAGGAAAATTTCAATATGGCACTCTTTATGTCTATGTACTCTTTTACATGAAACTGACAGCTATACGTCAATCATTCGGTTAAGGGTGTTTTTGAATGTATATGTTAAGATGCTGCAAACAAAAAGAAATCAATCATTATTTTGAGTATACAAACAAATATGGCGCTTACAGAAATAAAAAAAAAATAATTGTTATTGGTAGAGATTGAACTACCCAGCAAAAATAAATCGATAAACTTAAAATATAACACTTTTAACAATTTTTGAATGAAATGGCATGAGTCTTGGACAAAGACACATGATTTGACTGCTTCTTTATTGCTCATTAATCGGCGCTGCAAAGAGTACTTCAATTAGAGATGGGATCGTGAGTGACTTTTCAATCACGATCACGCACACTTACGAACAAAAAATGTAATCACGCACGATTACGCACGAACATTTTTTCTCTGTTCACGATCACGAAATACTCACGAATTAAAATATCCAAAAAAAATGTATGTCATATTTTTGTATGCATTACCCAGTTGGGAAAGTCCTTGAGCCATCTGTGGTGACGGCTCACTGACATGTCAGAGTCACACCTGGCATCCCCAGGACATCTCTATATACCGAGTTGAGGACAGTTTAATAAAAAAAATTCAAAATTTCCTCAATCATAATCAGCAGTTGTCAGGGGGTGTTGACATTCCCATGACATTTCCAACAAATCATAGAAGTCGTCGTTCGTCCAAAAAAAAATATTTTAGATTTTTTGACAATTTGGTTTTGGGAGAAATTACATTTTTAGACCTATCATTTTGGGCTATATGTCGCAGTTTGGGCGATATGACATTTACGGTTTTGGGCGATAAGACCTTGGGCGCCATGTCCGTACGCCATTTCAAACGCCATAAATTAATTTAGCGGCTTCGCTTAATATTTTTTTTTTTTTGGATAGCAGGATTTACCTGGAAATATATTTCCACACTCTCCGCAAAATAATGATGAACATTTTTAAAAAATATTCAAATGAGTAACCAAGCCATATATGGCTTTATTTCCAACAGTGGTTGGTAATAACGCCAAATGGCCTTATTTCTGAACTCATTGGGAAATAAGGCCATATGGCCTTATTGCCTATGGTTTTATTTCACCCCCCACCCCCCCCCCCCCCCCCCCCACCACGTTTTAAGCTAGTTTCATATAATCCAGTTATTATTATAATCATGCACTCAAAAAAAAGAAGAAACTTAAACTTTGGAAAATTTTTCTTCAAAATAGTTTATAAATTTTCCCACAATTAAGTTAAAATTAACTAAAAGTTGGAAAATTTTCCTAACTTTTAGGAAAATATTTTAGTTCATGGACTGTTAAATAGGCCATAATTTTCCTTAAATGGAATTCCCTAATACGTGGAAGAAATTCTTACTGCCAAAGAAATTTTTCCAAAATAATTGAAAAAAAAATCTTTATTTTTAAGACATATTTCTTAAAACAAAACTTAGTTCAAAAAATTCAGTTTTAGGACGTAATTTCCTACCAATTAGTTCATTATATTTATCTTCTTTAATTTGAGGAAGTTTTTTCCACAAGTTTAGTAAATTTTTCATAACATGAAATTGTTTTATTGATTTATTTTTATTTTTTCATGCTTGCTTGTAGTTCACATTTTGTTTATTATTTGTAGTACATGAATACAAAAAGTTTGATCTTGTATAACAAGTAATAAATTTAATATTTACATTTTTTTCTACATATGTACTTATGTGTTAGAAAAAAAATAATATTTTAATCACAACAAAGACCATGGCTTTGGCGTGTTTTTCCATAGTCTGGGAACAAACGTCAAATACAAAGTTTTTGTTGTAATTTAACTAAAAGAATTAATGAAATTTATTACTTGACTATAAGAAACAAACGTCTCTTTATATTTTTAATTAAATATGTACCCAATGAGAATTATGTGTGTATTCGCATGCTATTCTATAAATAAACCAGCGTTTGAAAGGCTACGTTAGCTACCCGTTTTTTTGCTTTTGCTTTTCATATCACTTCAAACAATTTCAATATTATAAGTTATAGCTTTTGTTTACTTTTCTTTTTTGTGTTTGCTTAAACTACAACAACATGAAAAAAATAAAAACTCCAAACAGAGCAGTAGCGGAAAACAAATTTTATTGTTATAGCCTACAAATATACTACAGTAGTATATTTGTAGGCTACAAATATACTACAGTAGTATATTTGTAGGCTACAGTATTACTACAGTATTACTACAGTAGTATTACTACAGTAGTATTACTACAGTATTACTACAGTATCACATTGTAAACAAATGTTGCAATATAAAAACGTGATCATATTAAAAATTTCGTTAAGATGGTGTAAAATAAATACAACATCGAAAAAAGAATAATAATAATTTTTAATAAAATTCTTTTAATTTTGGTCAAAAAATATAGAAAAATTTGGAATTTTGTCGAATTTTTCGATATTTTCGAATAAGTACGCGATTTTAATATTATCGGTCTAGACGCTCAGAAGTTATGAGAAAAACCGTGACATTAACATTGGGTTAGAGATGGGCGCTGGTCACGTGATTTGCGTGATTCACGTGAATCACGCGTGAGTGATTTTCATTTAAATCACGTGATTGTGAGTGAGTGTGAGCTGAAAAAAAAATCTGAGTGAGTGAGTCATTTATTTTTTGCGTGAGTTTGCGTGATAAGATTTTTAGATTAGCCCAATTTTTTTATTTTTTGTAAAAAAATTTTTTTGGAGTTTTTTTTTTTTGGTAAGAGAATTTTATTGCGTGAGTAGATTTCGCGTGACTCACGCGTGAGCGTGATTGAATCTGGCGTGAGTAAGATTTTTATTACTCACGTGAATAGTGAGTGAGCGTGAAAAAAAAAAAAAGCGTGAGTGATTCGATTATTTTTGCGTGAGCTTGAGTGATTGTGAGTCAAAATCCACTCACGCACCCATCTCTACATTGGGTTTTTCGAAAATTCACGTGGTGAAAAATACACAAAACATGGTTTTAATTAGAGATGGGCGCGTGAGTGATTTTTGACTCACACTCACTCACGCCCACGACAGGAATTTTTGAATCACGCACACTCACTCACGAGCAAATTTTTTCTACTCACACTCACAATCACGTGAGTAAATTTAATACAACTCACACTCACTCAAGCTTCACTCACACTCTCGTTGACTCCCACTCACGAAACTCTTATTCATACAAAAAAAAAATTAAAAACTAAAATTTGAAAAATCTTTTAAAATTTTCAACAAAATTTAAAGTTCAGCGTAACTTAAAAAATCGACTCACGCACACTCACGCAAAAATCTTACTCACGCACACTCCACTCACACGCGCGTGAGTAAAATTGAATTTAGTCACACTCAAGCGTGGTCACGCGTGAATCACGTTCTAATCTGCTCATGTGCCCATCTCTACTTTTAATGACAAGGGAACACAACAACAATGTTTGCCAAAGTTTTTTTTTTGAGAAGTTGAATTATAATTTTACATTAAAACAATCCAACCCTATTCTTTATACACATTAAAATAAAACAGTTATGTTAAACAAGATAAGTGTGTGTGTGTGTTATAGTTTTATTAAATTTTTTCTTTGTAGGCTACAAAAACAATATTTGTAGGCTACCAAATATAATTTGTAGGCTACAGGTAGGCTACCAAAAATAATTTGTAGGCTACAGGTAGGCTACCAAAAATAATTTGTAGGCTACTTGTAGGCTACACAATTATTATGTTTTTGTTTTTTTTGCTACTTATTCATTTTTAAAAACAATCGTAAGCTCTCGCTACAAAAACAGAAATGTGCAAGTATTAGTAGCTATAGCAATTGAATGATTTACATATTGTTTGTTTTTAAAACTACACATATCGTCAATTTTGGTTGTTTAAGCTACTTTCTTCGTAGTAATTTAAACGCTGAAATAAACCATTAAAAAATATAAAATTAAATAATTTTTAGGAAAATTTTCCTTATCAAAAATGTTTTTTTAACTAAAAAATAAGAAATTTTTTCCCATTTTCTAGTTCAAATTGGTCCTTCTTTTAAAGAAAAATATGGACTAAAAAGTAGGAACACATGGCAATGGAGCTAAATCATTATCAATTTTCCTTGGATTTAGTTAATTTTCCCATTTTTTAGTTAGTTTTTTTTCTGAGTGTGGACAGGACCTTTATGCATTAAAAAACTATGTTTTAAGCTCCTAAAATATGCACTAAAAAGTCTTGAAATATGCACTAAAAACCTTAAAATATGCACTGAAAATCATAAATATCCACTTGTTTTTTAACATTTATTAAAAAAAACATTAAGTTTGTATGGAGTATGGCATTTTAAGCTTAGATATACATATATACAGTGTGTATAAAATGTTAATAAAAAAATATAAATTATCTAAAAAAAGCGGGGGGGGGGGGTGAAATAAAGCCATACACTAAGAAAATTATGTCATTAACTGTTTGTAGGTTATTTTAAAAAGTAATCAGTAAAGATATTTTAAAAGAAAAATCATTAATTTTATTATGGACTTCTTATTTTCTACTGTTTCTGTAGTTAAAAAAAATAATTTACTGTATTAAAAACGAATTTTCTGTTACATTTAATTTCGGCAGTAAAAATTTTCTTCTATAGTTTTACTGTTTTTCAATACAAAATAACTGAATATTCACTAGTTTTTTAATGTTTTGGTTAGTCATTAAATTAACATTTAAAATTGACTGTATTGTGTTTTTATTTTAAAAGAAAAAACACTGGAAATGTTTTTAAATAAAAGTTCATTTGTTTTAAGTGAATATTCACTGGAATTTACCTACATAATATGGCCTTATTTCTCAATTCATGTGTTTTTTTTTTTTTTTTTTTAATTTAAAGATAGTTTTTTTCTGCGTAGCCGGCCTTCGGCCGGGCTTAGGGATTACAAACTCCATAAATTAATTCGCTAAATAATTTTTTTTTTTTTGGGTAGCAGGATTTACGGGGAAAAATATTTCCATATTTTCAACTGATATGGCTTTATTTCCACTTTGGTTGCAAAATCAATATGACTATTGTTCAATCGTCACAGACCTGGATATCCATTAAAAGGGCGGAGATACAAAAAGTCCGTTGTGAATTTTGTTCAGTTTATATATATAATCTGTAACGTAGCCGGATTTTCGGCCTTTGAGACATAAAGTATTGACAATGGATCATATCCTTTTGAAGTCAACTGTGTACGGAGAATTATAGGGAAAAATTTAATAAAAAATTGTGTTTTTAACATTTTATCTAATTTTAAAACCCTTCATGACGAAGGGCGGATTACTCAATGAAAAGTTAGCTTCTTACTGCCGATTTACCGGAGCCTTATGTCAAAATTTGTATGAAAAATTTAGATTTAACGGAGAGTTTTTTTATAACGGAGCATTGAGTAATCCAGCCTAAGAAAGATAAAAATTGCCGTGTATATAGGAGTGACCATGGGACAGATCCATACGATAGATTTTTGATATCCGGTTTAAGGACGAAAACGAAATGGCCGTGCTAAGTTTAGTTCTAAAATTTTATCAATAAAACCTTTTGTACTCATAAATTTTATTTCCAGTTTGGGAAATATATCGATACTAGTCGAATAGCCTGTCCCTGCCAGGCGGAACACCAAATTACTTTTCTTAATAACCCGAGTAAAAAAATTTATATGACACAATATATAATTTAATATGGGTTCGTGTCTATTTTGATATCCCGAGTAAAAAAGATCATATATAATTAAATATAGTTTTATATATACATATATTATTTTATAAATCTATATGTATTTTATGTTGCATCATATGTGATTTTATATATTTGCACTTCTAATTTTTTTCTTATATAAAATTATATAACAGAAAATATTGACTTTTATATAATAACATATGTTTTAAAGTTGGTTTATATTATTACATATGAACTTCAAAATTCTGTCTTCTTTTTTATATAATTTGATAAAACAAAATATTTGAAGTAATTTTATATAAAACTTTATGCAACGGTTTTTTAAATTCCCGAGTAAAAAAGATCATATATAATTATATATAGTTTTATATATATATATATTGTTTTGTAAAACTATATGTATTTTTTGTTGCATCATATGTGATTTTATATATTTGCACTTCTAATTTGTTTCTTATATAAAATTATATAACAGAAAATATTGACTTTTATATAATAACATATGATTTAAAGTTCGTTTATATAATTACATATGAACTTTAAAATTCTGTCTTCTTTTTATATAATTTGATAAAACAAAATATTTGAAGAAATTTTATATAAAACTTTATGCAACTGTTTTTAAATTATATGTTATCTTATATGAGTAAAATTTAAAAAAAAAAAAAATCTAAGTCCTTTACATATAATTTAATATAACTTTTGAAAATTTTTCTAAGTCCAAAAAAAATTTAAATTTTCTAAGTCCCAAAATTCTAGGACTGATGCAAAATTGAAAAAAAAAAATACAAAAACATTTTCTAAGTCCAGATGTTTTTTTTTTTTTAAATTTTCAAAGTCCTAAAAATATTTTTGAAAATTTTTAAGTCCTGGAAACAATTTTTTTTTGTAAATTTTTTGCGTTTTGGGGGAAAACATTTTTTTCTTATATATAAATATATTTAATTATATATAATTGCATCAATTTTATACAAAAAAGGGTCCAATTTTCGCATATAACTATATAAAATTATATTAAAATTATATCAAATTTGATCAGATTTTATCAAATTTGATAAGTTTTTATATCGTTTTATCGACTCATTTTTCGCATTAAACTATATATGATTATATATGATGGCTTTATATAATTTCATATGAATATATATAATCTTTTTTACTCGGGTTATATGTTTTTTTATATGAGTAAAATTTAAAAAAAAAATCTAAGTCCTTTATATATAATTTAATAAAACTTTTAAAAATTTTTCTAAGTCCAAAAAAAAAAAAAAAAAAATTTCTAAGTCCCGAAATTCTAGGACAGATACAAAATTAAAAAAAATACATATAATAAGATATAACTTTTAAAAAATTTTCTAAGTCCAGATTCTTTTTTTGAAAATTTTTAAAGTCCTAAAAATATTTTTTAAGTATTGGAAAATTTTTTTTTTTGTAAATTTTTTTGCGTTTTGGGGGAAAACATTTTTTTGCTTATATGTAATTATATTTAATTATATATAATTGCATCAATTTTGTACAAAAAGGGTCCAATTTTCGCATATAACTATATAAAATTATATTAAAATTATATCAAATTTGATGAGATTTGATCAAATTTGATAAGTTTTTATATCGTTTTATCGACTCATTTTTCGCATTAAACTATATATGATTATATATGATGTCTTTATATAATTTTATATGAATATATATAATCTTTTTTACTCGGGATAATCTTATACGAAAAATGGTTTCATAAGATTTGATCGAATAATATCTAATAATATCAGTTTATATAACTTTATATCGACTTTGATACGAGTTTTGGTCTAATCCAATGATATAAAATTATATCCAATTATATTTAAATTTATACAATTTCATAAATCGGATGTTTTTTTTTGTTTTAGTTTTTAATAAAAAGTTGAAAAATTAAAATAATAAAAATAAGTTGTTCTTTGAAAAAAACTTAAAAAAATTTCAAAAAATGGAGTCATGTTAAATTTTATATAAAACACTTAGAAAATATTTTCAAAAAAATTTGTCCTTGGAAAAAACTTAGAAAAATTTGAAAAAATGGAGTTATATAAAATTTTATATAAAACACTTAGAAAATATTTGCGATAAAAAAATGTTCCTTGAAAAAAACTTAGAAAAAATGTAAAAGATGGAGACATATAAAATTTTATATAAAACACTTAGAAAATATTCGTGATAAAAAAGTGGTGCTTGGAAAAATCTTAGAAAAATAAAAAAATATGAAGTCATATGAAATTTTATATAAAACACTTTGAAAATATTTGCGATAAAAATATGTTCTTGGAAAACACTTAAAAAAATTAAAACATAAGTGAGGCATATAAAATTTTATATAAAACACTTAGAAATTTAAAATGATGCATGGGACCAGATGTTACAACATATAGTTATGTATGGCGATATCTTAAAAAAATCCCACATCAAAATTTATTATATAAATTTATCTTGCAATACATAGTGTCACACATGATCATATATCAAATAATATGACTATATAAAAGTATATAAGATCATATTAAATTATTTTTACTCGGGAATTCTAATTTTTTACCAAACTTTATAAAAAATTATGTTTGTGCTTCAAAAATTTAATATTGCTACATTGAGTTACATCAATATATTTTCCAAACTGAAAAAAAAATTTATGAGTATAAAAGGTTTTATTGATAAAATTTAAGAACTAAATTTAGCACTCCCATTTCGTTTCCGTCCTTAAACCGGATATCAAAAATCCATCGTGTGGATCTGTCCAATGGTCACTACTATATACACGGCAATTTGTATCTTTCTTAGTCATGAAGGGTTTTAAAATTAAAATTTTTTTTTTGAAAAACACAATTTTTTCACTTCAATTTTTCCTTATTCTCCGTACACAGTTGACTTAATAAGGATATGATACATTGTCAATACTTTATGCTTTACAATTTTTAGCTTCCTTAGTGATTAGGGGTCGCAGAAATAGTTTAAATGATTATCTTTGCCATAGTCCGTACCATATGCATCCCAATTTTGATCTTTCAAGGTCATAAGGTGTCTTCAAAATTAGGTAAGATGTAAAAACATAATTTTTCCACGCCCATTTCTTCCCTTAATTCTCCGTCCATATTTCAAAATTCTTAAATCTGACTACTTTAGGATAAGCTCCATTGTTAGTACTATACTCGTATCCACGTCCCTTTTCACTCTTAATTCTCCGTCCACAGTCCAAAAATTTTAAGTCGGACTACTTTAGAATATGATCCAGTGTCAGGACAATATGTTTGCCAATTTTGGGCTGCGTAGGTCATAAGGGCTTTAAATTTAGTTAAATTAAAAAAAATAAAACACAATATTGCCTTGCCCCTTTTTCCTCTCAATTCTCCGTACGCATTCCAAAAATGTTAAATTGGACTACTTTAGAATATGCTTCATAGTTAGGACTATATGTTAGGGATTTTCAGCTTCCTTATTCATTGGGGCGGAGCTTCAAATACTCTAATATGTTGCCAATTACCCTTTTTCTCGTAATTCGCACCACCACAGGCAAAAAATCCGGCTTCGTAAGAGTCTGTCCACGGTGTTTTACTATATGCACGCAAATCTTAAGCGTTTAAGTCTATCAAAGAGATACAAAAGGCGCTGGATACTCAAAAAATAAGTGAAACACGAAAAAAAAAATATACATAAAATAGATGGAAATAAATTTACCAAGGCCCTTTGCCTTTCTTGTTCTTCACCCATACACTGGATATCAAAAATCCAGGTTCGTGTTGATCTTCCCCATGAAACCTTCGATATACATTAGCGCGTCCCGAATTCAAATATTTTTAGCTTGCCCCCTCAAACGATGGGGATTTAGGACCCTTTTACGGGAAAAATAACAAAAAAATTTTTGGACAAAAAACCAGTTGGCTACCAGCAGCTAAAGATTGCAATCTTAGTGCATTTTGAAAAAAACTTTTTTTTTTTGTTGTCCAAAAATTTTACGCCAAAAGTTGCGCAATATAGAGTACATTTGAGGAAAAATATTAATAAAATTTCCATGGAGTAATTTTGGTGCAGCGTTGCATCTCAAAGATCAAAAGGTGTACTAAATTTTTACTTTTTCTTTCTTTTAAGCTAAATTAGTCTCAAAATCCGCTTTGACACAGTTTTAACGAATATGACCTCTTTTGCGCAGGTTTTGAGACCAATTTAGCTTAAAAGAAAAAATAAAAAAAATTTAAGTCACACTTTTCATCTTTAAGATGCAACGCTGCACCAAAATTACCCCATGGAAATTTTATTAATATTTTTCCTCAAATGTACTCTATATTGCGCAACTTTTGGCGTAAAATTTTTGGACAACAAAAAAAAAAAGTTTTTTCAAAATGCACTAAGATTGCAATCTTTAGCCGCTGGTAGCCAACTGGTTTTTTGTCCAAAACTTTTTTTGTTATTTTTCCCGTAAAAGGGTCCTAAATCCCCATCTTTTGAGGGGGCAAGCATTTTCAAATTCGAAAAAAAGCGGAATTCGAGACGCGCTAATATACATGCTAATTTTCAACTTCTAAGTCTTCAAATTAGTTAAAATAAAGAATGGCCCGCTTATAATCTGGACGACTTATGTGCCTTATATGTATCGATTGAAAAGTCATATTTTTATAATTTATTTATCAAATTAAAGAAAATTTGTCCACCTTTTTTTTGGTACCGGTTTCAAGTTTGTATGTTAAATATTTTTTCGTACAGACGCCATTAAGCAAAATTAAGATTAAGAAATTTTGCACACTTTCACGTTTTTTGAGAAATACAGCTGTTCAGAAATTGCTTAAACTTTTAAAATTCTTAAATTTACAGTGCTTAGTGTTTTGAATCCTTACGGGGCTATAGCAAGCATAAATTTAAAACCATAAACGCGTAACGAAGTTTAAAGGTTGCCACATGAAACCTGCGTCAAATTTGATGTTAGAAATCACCTGGAGTAAAAAAGGAGTTTTGCCCACAATTTTAACCAATCGAAAAAAATTTGCCAAATGTAAAAAAAAATAAATTGAAGGAGAGTATAAAGAAGCAAAAAATTTATAATACTGTTAAGTTTTATGTTAAGTTTGATGCAGAGGTAGAACTGAAGGATGTGCAAAATTACTTCATCTTTTTTTCGGTTAATGTCGTCTGTACTAAAGAATATTTAACCTACAAACTTGAAACCTGTACCAAAACAAAAGTGGAAAAATGTCCTTTAATTTGATACATAAATTATAAAAATGTGACTTTTGATTCAAAAGTTATAAGGCACATAAGTCGTCCAGATTATAACCGGGCCATTCTTTATTAAAAAACCCAATTTTTCCACGCTCTCTTATCTTTTAATTCTCCGTCCACAGTCGAGAAATTTTAAATCCGATTACTTCAGAAAATACTTCATCGTTAGGACTATACGCTATGCATTTTCCGCTTCCTTTGTGGGCTTCAATGTTCAAAATCCCAATTTTGTCACCCCGTGTAAAAATGTATTAGATCTTATCTGATCTGTTCATATATGTTCATATATGATCGTATCTGATTGCATATAATTATATCTGAAATGTCCAAAATCGAGATCTAATTATATCTCGGATTTGGTCAACATTGCCAAATCCGAGATATAATTAGATCTCGATTTTGGTCATTTTAGATATATTTATATCTAATCAGACATGATCATATATGAATAGATATAAACAGATTAAATAAGATCTAATCCATTTTTACACGGGACTCCCCATTTCTTTTCAATTCTCCGCCCACAGTCAAAGAATTTAAAATTCGACTACTTCAGGATATGCTTCATCAATAGGACTTCCTAAGTCATTAGAGGACGTTAAAATAAGCAACAATGGCAATTTTAATCTTCATAAAAAATTGGGGGTCTTCAAGTTAGTTAAAATATAAAGATACACAATTTTGGCACGTCCCATTTTTCTCTTAATTCTTCTTCCACAGTCTAAAAAATTGAAATCCGATTACTTCAGGATATGCTTCATTGTTAGAACTAAATGCTATGCAATTTTCCGCTTCTTAGGTCATTTGGGGGCTTCAAAAGAAGTAAATATGTTAAAAAATCCCAATTTTGCCACGCCACTTTTCCCCTCAATTCTACGCCCACATTGTGAAAATTTTAAATCCGACTACTTGGTGATATGCGCCATCATTAGGACTATATTCTAGGAAGTTTTCAGCTTCCTAAGTCATTAAGCAAAAATGTAAAAAAATTGAGCTTTGCCACGCCCACTTTTCTGCTTATTTCTCCGCCCACAGGCCAAAAATCGAAAATCCGGCTACGTTAGGATCTGCCCCAGGTGTTTTACTATAAGCATGCCAATTTTCAGCTTTGTAGCTCGTCAGTGGGCTTCAAAAAGCTCTGGATAGGCAAAAAAAGAGGAACACACAAATATAAAAATATGGAAATTATATGGGTGAAATCAGAAAATGTCAACCAAACCATGTAATCGTGAAATATCTCATACATGGGTTAAGGTATTCGCATATTTTTTAATGTACAACGTTGTATAGATTGGCGTTCTACATAACTAACAACAATCCGGATATTAGTTAGCTATTTTAAACAAGTTATTTTCATTTTTGTAGGCCAAATGTAAACTCCGTCGCCAGTAACAAGTTCAATTTTTAAACTTTAACCGGTTATATCTTTAAAACCAATAACCCAAGAGCTTAATTATTGACTACATTTTTAAAGAGGGAATGTTGACGTTCTTAAAAAATATTTTTATATAGTCATAACTATCTCTCTTACCCATGCAAACACGGCTTCAATTGTGTAACGATTTTTCGACACTTTTTTTAGACATTATGGAACCTGACAATTTTGTTGTTTTTGACGCATTATATTTAGAAAAATAATAGGTTATTGCCCTATTTATTACACGCGAGGCTATAAAGTATCATTTTGCATCATTGGTTTCAAGTTTGCTCATTGCATATTAATGTCCCGGTATGAAAAGATAATTCATAAATGAAAAATCGAAAAATGCTGTAAACTCCGTCTCCACGTTTACAACAAAACTACTTTGCGTGTATCTGAAATATCGTCATATTTTGACGTATCTAGTTGACATCTAATGATTTTTTTTCGGAAACCAATTTTCGACAAATAGTTTTCGAAAAAAGGGCAAAAAGTGACGAAATGTATACTCCGTCAACTTTTTTTTTTTTTTTGCAGATAGCATTAAAAAACCTTATGTAGTTGTTAGAACCGACGCAAATATTAACACTAGTCATTCAAAAAAGTAAAAAAAAAAATAATTTTAACAGAAATAATAATAAATTCATTTTACATTTCCTTAAAAAAATCCTATTAAAATAAAAAACAAGTAAGAAAATTATAGTCGGTCAAGACCGACCATATAATAACCTACACCAGAGTTTCCCGGGAAATGGGTCCCAAGTTGAAACATGGACTGATTAGATCTATATTTTGTCAAATCTTTAATAAGTGTAAAAAGCACTCACAAATCAAATTTGAGTGGAATAGGCTTCTTTTTGTTGACAATAAACCGCTTTAACTGAATATCGGCCGAAATTTTCACATGGGACCTAAGTCCAAATATGGTCCGATGATAATCAGATTTGATAAGGTTATTAAAGTACGCGTTTAACATACACAAACAAAATTTTAATTAAATATTTTTTATTTTCATGAAATTTGAGAGATTTATGTGAAAATCGGGAAGGTGGTTTGTATGGGGGCTACAAGAAGAACTGGTCCAATTTCTTTAAAATTCAGAATGGTAATTTGAGTGGATGAAACATGATTACCTGCCAAATTTTGAAAAGATACCTATTTAAATGCGGTTATAACCCAGTATGCAAAATGAGTCGATATCTATTCGAAAAAGAATCGTTTTCTCTAAGAATTTCATCGATATCGAGTTCGATATAATGTCGATATAAAGCGTGTTTTCCTATGTGGCATGCAAGGTGATATAGAATCGAGTATTGGTACAGGATTCGATTCGATTTTTAATCGAAAAATTTCATGAATTTCGATACATTTGTTTTTTAATAATTTAGTTAATTGTTTTAAAAACAGTAAGAATTAAAAAAAATATTTTTTACTTACTGCTACTTACTTACAATTAACTAATTTTTACTAATTTAATTTATTTATTCTTTAAATTTAATTTTTACTAATTACTGTGTTTATCTGCCTCACTTGAGATTTGAACTCTGAACTTCCAGTTTACTGGTTGAACGCCTTACTCCTTCAGACAAAGTTTGATAATAAAAGTAGTTTTTTAAAATTACTTTTACTAAAATTTGAATTTTTTATTATTATTTGAATTGTCCTTAAATTATAATTTGTATTATTATTTGAATTACCCTGTTTTTATATTCATTTTATTTTGTTTTGACATACTTCTCCCAATTTGAAAATATTTTTATTTCAAAATATATATTAGTACAAACAAATTTCAAGTTGTGTATGGCCTAGTTGGTTAGCAGGTTCGGCAGCTTATGATTTGTAGATTTTTGGCCTAGGTTCAAACCCCGGTCGCGGATTTTTTTTTTATTTTTTATACCCTCCACTCTAGTGATAGAGGGTATATATAAGTTTGTCATTCCGTTTGTAACACATCGAAATATTGGTCTAGGACCCCATAAAGTATATATATTCATGATCCTTGATCGATTTTAAGACGATCTAGCGATGTCTGTCCGTCCGTCCGTCCGTCTGTCTGTCCGTTGAAAACACGCTAACTTTTGAAAGACTTTACAGAGGCTCCTGAAGTTTGACATATATGTTCTCCATTTACCGGGTCAGGTTGGTATTGTAATCCAGCGAAATCGGTCCAGTGGTTCAAAAGTTATGAGCAAAATAGTAAATTTCGGCAAGGGTATTTTTCGAATTTACAAGATTAAAACCACTATAACTTTCGAAAGACAATTCTGAGGGGGCTGAAGCTTAGCGTACATATTTGTCGTTCCTCAAGGCTGTTTGGTTTTGAACTTCAGCAAAATCGGTTAAGTGGTTCAAAAGTTATAAGCAAAGCAGTGAATTTCAGATTTGTTTCACCTTAAACTGTTGAAAACTCGTTAAACAAGTTTTAAAAGCATGGTGAAATACCAGTTTTGTAAAACTTGTTGTTGTTTGTTTTCTTGTCGTGGGGTGCAGTTTAGTTGTTAGACAAGTAAATATTTGTTATTGTTTTGTTATTGTTAGTGTAACTGTATGTAACGGGAAAAAATCAAATAAAGTATGTGAATGATTGAATGTTAATTTGTTTTTGGTTTTTAAAGAAGAGGATGGTAATATAAAAAGACGAAAATATGTGAAATAGTTTTTTTTTTGTATTACATATACATAGGTGTAAAACAACAAAAATATTTTAGAAAGTAATTTGTTACTCAAAGAAATTGTACACTAAAAAAATATTTACACTCAAAAAAAATGTACACATTATTATTTTATTTTTTTTTTTTGAATGAAATGGCAGACTCAAAAAAACGTTGACAGTCAAAAAAATTTTACACTCAAAAAAATTTGATTGATTAAAAGAAAGTTTGATTTTTGATTGATTTTTAAAGGGGCCCCCGTAGGCTAGTTGGTAGCGTGCTAGCCTTTCAACGCGGAGGTCGTGGGTTCGATTCCCACCAGAACCCTTGGTTTTTTTCGCTACAACGAGACGACGGTCATTGATTCCAGTTCTCGGTTAGGTTGCATTTATTAAAAATGAGTTGTAAATAAATAGAGAGAATAAATAAAAATAATTGATCATGTGATGTGATCAAAACTATTATTAAAAAAAAAAAAAAAATTATTAAAAGAAAGTTTGACTCAAAATAATATACATATTTCTAATAAAAAATTTGTAATGCAATTTTTTGAAATTTATTTTAGAAAATTACTATCAGATAACATTGTGGAGGGTATTCATAGATTCGACCAAGTCGAATTTAATTTTTCTACTTGTTTTTTATTGTTCTAGTGTTAGATATTATTTTTTTTTTTTAATAATAAAAGTAAAATTTGTGGAATTTTTGTAAAATTTAATAAAACTAAAACTCGATGTTATATTGAAAATGAATATTTTTTTATGGAACAATAAATACGAGAATTCCTAAAATGTAGATTGGAAATCATTTCGAAATCGATTAGTTTTTCAATAAAAATATGAGTTCGAGAAACGTTAAAATATCGACTGTATATAATATCGACTTCGAATCGTTATTGCGGAAAAGCCTCGAAAAAACTTCGAAAAAATTGTCGCCTCGAAAATGTGCAGACTGGGTAGGACCTTTGTATGAGGGCTAGGTCTAAATATGAACCGATTTTTTCCAATTTCAATAGGCTTCGTCCTTGGGCCAAAAGAGGCTTAAGTTTCAAATTTCAAGTCAATTGATTAAAAATTGCGACCTGTATCGTGTTTACACCGTTTACATGGACAGAGAGACGGACGGACGGACAGACGAACGGACGGACGGACATCGCTAAATCGACTCAAAAAGTGATTCTAAGTCCATCGGTATACTTAAAAGTGGGTCTAGGACCAATATTTCGGGTAGTTACAAACATCAGCACAAACTCATTATACCCTGTACCACAGTGTGGTGTAGGGTATAATAATTGTAAAATCTTTAATAACAAAAACCAGAAAAAAATCCTAATTACAAAAATTGTTAGCAATTCGCGACTTTGGGACAACAAGGTTCTAACTGACATTTTTTTCAAAAATGAGTTATATATCGCATCGCACTAAAGCGACTACGCTCTTTCGATTGGCGTTCTCAGTTTTTCTCTATCTCTTACAGCTTCTGAGATATTCAATTCAACAAGGTTCTATCTAAGTGTTTTTGTTTTGAGATTCAGTCAACAAGGTTCTAACTGGCTGATAGAACCTTGTTTACCAAAAAAGCCCATATTGTTTTGCAGATAGAACTATGTGGACACATTAATTGGAAACAGAACCATGTTGCACAGATTAAAAATTGCATATTGCACAAATACACTTAACAAAAAAACTTGTTAAATGATAAGAAAAGCTTGTAATTTTTTTTCTACCTCCTATTTTACGAGAATTCCTATTAAAAATTACCAAAAAAATTTATAATTTTCAAGCTTTTTACCAATAAAATTGTAAATTTACAGCTTTTTTGAAAGGAATTCCCGTGACTTAACTAGATTTTTGGCTACATCCTTTTTTACGAGAATTCTTTGTAAAAATTACGAGATTTATGTTTTTATTATAAAATTACTAGAATTCCTTGTGAACAATAATTTTTTCTTGTAAATTTAAAATTTTTTCGTAAATTTTGGCTGCGGATAACTAACGTTTTACCAATAAAAATGTAAATTTATAAAAAAAAATGTAAATTTCGATCACACAAAACACAAATTAACACAGGATAACAAGACTTTTTCTAGAATTTAAACATGTTTTTTATTTAAATCTTGTAAAGTTACCAAAAAATTCTCGTAAAATGATTGTTTGCTAATAGTACCTCCTATTTTAAGAGAGTTTCTAGTAAAAATTACAATTTTATTGGTAATAAGCTTGTAAAATTACAAACAATTTGCAATGTTTTCACCAATAAAATTGTAAATTTACAATTTTTTGACGCGATAATAATTACAAGGACTTCTCGTAACTGAACTAAGTTTTTCCACCTCCTATTTTACGAGAATTGGTAGTAAAAATTACGAGATTTTTTTGTAATTTTACAAGTTTTTTACCAATAAAATTGGAAATTTACTACTTTTTTGATGCGATAATGCTTACAAGGAATTATTGTGCCTTAACTATTTTTTTTTTCGTACATTTACGAAAAAAATTGTAAAATTACAAAAAAAAGTTTATATATCGATAAAAAAATTTTTGTTTAAAAACAAGGAAAACTGTAAGATATTTGTAAAATGGGATTACGGTACTTTTTATAGTAATTTGACAAGGTTTTTTTCAGTTTAGAACCAACTGTAAAGATGTGTTTAAAGTCACATGTACACAGTATTGTCTTGAAACTTATTGAAAATAAAGAGTTTCCTCCCTAGTGGCTTAGCTTGGAGCTTTTGCGACTCCCAAAAAATTGTTTTAACACACTCGAGAAAAAAATAATGTAACTGGGGTAGCTAAAAGAAGCGATTAGGAATTAAAATCCGCAAAACGAATTCCCGAAGCAAGGTTTTTAAAGTAAAAAAACACATGAAGTAAAAGGCTTTTGATAAAACTTTAGTTACTCCAACAGCAGCACTGGCGAAAGAAGTGTGAACGTTATAGCATCAGCCGTCCAAAAAAAACTGTATTCGAAGTCAAGAATATCACAAAACTGTTAACATGGAGCGATTCTGGTGGTACTAAAAAGCAAAAATTCCATTATGGCCCTAGCAATGGAGTATTTTGTTAAAACTCATGCCGATGAAATACTCATTACCAGGACTAAAAACTGACCGATTTCTTCCCCTTATGTACCCCCCCCCCACTAATAACGTGTGACATTATTTTTCCTGCTCTACAAAATAAAAAAAAAAAATTATGAAGATTCCAGCTAGACACTAGGGAGGCTTACCTTGTAAGTCGGTTTATTTTTGATTAACAAATGTTGTATTTTTATATTAAAATCCAAATAACACAAGGTTCTATCTGCAAAAAACAATTTCTTACAGAAACACAAGGTTCTATCTGGCAGTTAGAACCATGTTGTCCATATTCATGTGCCTTATCGTTGAGCAACAGAGTTCTATCTGCTTTTTAAGACTTAAATTGTGCAAAAACTAATAAAGTAGCGCGAATATTTTCAAATACATAATAAAATTTAAGGACTAATTTAATATTATTCAAAAACCGTTTTTAAATTTAGTCAAAACTGACTTAGTAAAGCGATTAACAATATTCAACCTTAGTTTTCTCAATAGTAGTGTTGGTGCAAATAGAACCTTGTTGTTCCAAGGTCGCGAATTACATAAATAAGTGTTTCAAATTACAATGAAATGTTTTCAAAGAAAATTCAAAAAATTTTATGTATTTTTCTAAGGTGAATGTAAACTCCGTCACCAAAAAAATCATAAAATTGTCAATAAAACTTGTTTGAAACAATTTGTAGAAGAGACCTTTTATCGTTATATTAGTAGTGATGTAACATATCGATTTTAATAAAAAAATTTACCATAAATTAAAAATTTTTGTTTGTACAATTTTGGCTCAAAAACACTGAAATTTTTTTATTTCACCCATATATATAGATTTTATCAAAATTTCTATCTTTTTGTGAGTTTGGTAAATATAATTGAGGCACATTTCAAAATATTTATGGGAGTTCGTTATAAAAAAGTAAATATACATTAAATTGTGTTCGTGGGACCATAAGAAGTAGTTGTTTAAACCGAGGATTCGCTATAACCGAGTTCGTTATAAAAAAAGTATTTTGTGTGAAAATTGTTGCCAAAACGTCTGGACTTTGGAATTAGTTCGTTATAACCGAGTTTGACTGTATACCCTTTATCATTAGAGTGGAGGGTAGAGCTGCAAAACTATCGATAGTCGTCCCATTCGATATTTTCGATAGTTTGTTTTTAAACTATCGATACTATCGATAGTATCGGATGTTTTAAAGAATAGTAAGTTTTTGCATAAAATTCCTTTGTTTTCTATTAAAAATAGGTACTTCTGCACACACAAATGACAGTTTTTGCCGTTCAATGCCATTCCAGTCTATTTTAACTAAATACGGCGATCTTTCACCGTGCCGTGCTTGACATTTTATTTCGCAATAACATTCACACGAGATTACTATCATTGTCTTTATACTTTACAACGTAAGATTATTCCAAAACAATATAAAGAATTTAAAAATTGTTGACTTTTTGATTATTTTTTCATCAAATGGCACTCTATATGGTTCTGACGTTTTGTTGGCGATAGAATCGCTATCGGGTGAAAACTATCGATAGTCCATTTCAAAAAAAACTATCGATACTATCGATAGTACCATCGATAGTTTTGCAGCTCTAGTGGAGGGTATACAAACTTTAAAAAACTTGTTACCATTTTTGCCAAAATTTGCTCTTACTTATTATGCACTCACTTTAACTATTAGTCCCAAATCAACAACCCAAAGATCATGCAAGCAAAATATTCGCTCCAAACAAAACTCTTGCAGTGGCAATGTGCACATCAATTAATGAACCTGTCGTTTGACTATTTTAAAATGTGTAAATTTGTCGCCAACGCAGACATTTTTTAACGCTGATTATAAATGCGCACATGCTTGAAACGTACGATGCGTCGTGCAAGTTAGCAAAAGAAGAAAACACATAAAATCAATGAACACTAGTCATAACAAGAACATACTCTAGGTATGAGATTAAAGCTAATGGAGAAATAGAGTTTGGAATTATGTACGAAAAACAATATAGTTTTTCTGTTTTTAAAAGGAAATCGAATGGATAATAAAGATTATTGAGTGTTTGTAGATAAAACAAGTAACAGTAGGAGTATTCACGAGAGGAGTTTAGAGAATAAAATTTTCACGGTTTACCTTAATCAAGCTATTGTGCGTAGCCGGCTTTTTACCGAGCGCCGGAATGGAGAAGTACGAGATATGTCTTACACCAGCTGTTTTAAATAATTTTTGGATAATTTAGATAAAGTTCCAATAAAAAAACTTAAATGGTTTCACTTTTATTAAACTAGTATGACGTGTGATAGAATTTGATATGCGATGCAGAGATATTAAGTATGGCAGGATCTCCAACTTGATTTCCGCAGATTGAAAAAATACTATTGTGCTTTCACTTATATGAAAATGGCTGTTACTTTCGACATAAGAGGAATTTAGGAACTAGAAATGAACCAACATAAATTCTTCAATATGGATTACAATTAAATTGAATTTACCAAGCAGAAATTTTGCTTAACTGGAAGCAGGTTTTGGAAAAGAATCACGACTTAAAGAGCGCATCCAAACCAACTGAATTCATGAATGATTTCTGTGGGCGATGTCACAGTTTGGAGCACTCTTTGGGTGCGGTATGGTATGCTACAAAAGAAAGCTATGCTGTCGAAATCTCGATTTATTTTTGGTGAAAAACTGTTACTTATCAATGGTTGCCAACTACACACATTTAACCTATCATGAATCAAATGAGAATTACTACAAATAAAACACAAAGAATAATTAAAACAAAATAATGTTTGTCTTGCTTACTGTGATTCCCCTTGTTATAACCGCCATAAAAACCTGCAATAATTTTGAAAGTTTTATGATCAAAGATGATCAATCACTTTCTTTAAGAAGTTACAAAAAACATAAAACCATGATTGATTTTTATGCATTAAAATATCATCAGAAAAATTCCACTTCCCATGTTCTCACGATCAATCTTGAATTAAACTAAAATTGATGGACATGTATGGTAAAACTGCTTTTTTTGTGGCTATGACCAAGTCCGTTCATACAGTCACTCATCTATCTGTCTGTCAGACAGAAGCTTATTAAATATAAATTTTTTTAAGTTAAGATTTGTTTTTTTATGAATTTCTTCTCTTTGCAAATCACACAAATTCAATTTTGAATCATACTTATGAAAAGAAGAAATAAACTACACTCAACAAAATTTTAGTAATTTTGTTGTTGGAATAGTGTTTAATAAACTTCGAATTGAAAAAAAGTTAAAAAGAAAATATGGAAAAATTCGATATACAAAATGCATGAAAAAATTAAAGGATTTTCCATTATACATCTTGGCACCGATTTTAATAAAATTTCGATATGTTGAGCAGGACAATAATGTTCTTAATTTCCTATAATTAACTTACGAATACAAAAGAACACATGTAAAAAAATTGTGCTTTTTGGAGTTATTTTAGTTCTTAAACGGGAAACTTTTTTCGACATGGTCCAATTTTGTCCATTTACAAACTTAAAAAGTCTATTACCATAAGACATATTCGTGCTAAAATTGAAGGGGAAGCTGTTTTGCTTTGGACTGCATTGTAGTTTCATCAAACCGATGGACGGATATCGATAGGTCCGTTGGATTGGATTAGGTTGGATGGGCGTCCGCCAATTTGGCGAATTCACTCGGGGGCCAGAAGGCCCATTGCGATTCCCTTAATTGTCATCTAAGATATTCTGCTAGAGATGTCAACGAGACACCGTTTAGGCAATCTAGGTCCTCGAAAAATCTTTACTCCAAATGTTTAAGGTGGCATCTCATCAGACCCATAACAATTGCTTTACTGACTCCTCCTCCCGCACTTCCCCACAACTTCTACAATATTCCCTAACATAAATTTTCATACGCACGGCCAATAGACCAATTAAACAGTGTCCTGTAAGTACTCCCACTAATAGGCTTACAGTTCGTTTGACAAAAGTAAGAAGACTTTTTGTCCTCTTTGGATTTGGCAGTGGCCACATGGTTCACGATATCTGCACGTAGTCAGTGATATCTACTTATCCTTCATTCTGTTCTAAGATATCCTATCAATTTCATTCATCAATTCAACTATAGGAATCGAGGTGTCAGGTTCTACAGGTTCCCCCACCGATTCCGGGCCATTTCTCGTACATTCGTCGGCCAATCCGTTCCCAGCGACCCACCTATGTCCAGGGACCCAGATTAGCTTGACTGTGTACTAGGGATGCCAAACGGGAAATCCCGAATCCCGAAATCCCGGAATTTTTTGGGATTGACAAATCCCGAATCCCGGGATTTATTTTTTTCAATCCCGGGATTTTTCGGGATTTTCCGGGATTCACTAATCCCGAAAAATCCCGGGATTTCGGGATTTTTTGTCAAATTTTGTAATCAAAATTGACTATTTCTTCAGTGTTTGTTTTCCGGTGGTGACAATATGGATATCGTTTGAAAGCTGTTTGAAATATCTTTTAAATGAGGCAAATTGGGCTTAATTTCTATTACTCTTTTGGAGTACAATTTAATTTTTAAGACGTATTACCAGTGTTGCCACCAACAATATCGTAAATTACACATGGATCACGCCAAAATTACACATGAAATCACGAATTCCACATGGATCATGCCAAAATTACACATGAAATCACGAATTACACATGCTTTTTTTTAGTAACATTTTTTTTTGTAAATTTTTAAAATATAACGGTTAAATCTGTCGATTAAGTCGATTTTGACATAAGACTCCCTTAAATCAACAGTTAATAGCTAACTACACTCAAAAAAAAAAAATTGTAAAGTTAGCAAATTTTTTCTCGTAATTCAAGTTTACTACTTGATTAGCAAATTTTTAGTTGAAATCAGCACTTTAACTAAATTTTTAGCTAAATTCACTTTACAATTATACAGTTTTTTTACAAATTTTGAATTAATTTTTTTTGTTAATCGCAAAATTGAGTTTACAATTTTTTTTACAAGTTTTTTTGCTAATTTTAACTAACTTGTGTGCTATTTTTTTTTTAATTGCCAGTTAAAAAGCGCCATCTAGTGAAAAGAAGACAATTTACATTCTTGTGTCTTAGGTAACCGTTTAAAAAAAACGCCATCTAGCAGAAATATTGCTGCATCTTCTTAAATATGTATTTGAAAAAATTTTGTATTACATTGTACTGGATTTGAAAAAGATTTAATTTTAGAGGAAAATAATTTGCAATAGTCTCTGGTTTATTTTCTGGAGGCAAAAATACCTGTCTATTATAAATTTAAAGATAAATGTTGTATAAATCATTTAATTTTACAAGAGAAACGAAAGATAATAAAAATGTTACAAGTGTTTCATAAATAAGGGTTTTTTTTGTGTTTTACAAAAAGGCTGTTTTTTCTATTCGTTTCTACCTGTTGGTTGATAATGCAATTTCGCGAAAATTAGCATAGTGGTTCTCTCTCATTCCCTTATATGTTTGTCTTTCTTTTGCAAACAAAATTTATTTTGTACCAGAGTTGTCGGCCTTAAGTTTTAACATTTTCAGCGTCAACACAAAAAATATCCAAAATCTCAGAACTACCAACTTTTTTTAACTCATTTAATATATTGTAAACAAAACGTTCTAAATAACCAAATTATTACTTAAGTATATTTAATCGGCGTATAGTAAGTGTTTAGTTAAAGCTTCATAAATTTGTAAATACCACAATATTTATATCTTGCACCACAGAGTGTTTTTGTTTATAACCCGAAATATTAGTTCGACTCAGAATGGATATTCAAACTTCACAAATTTAAATAATAAATATATATTTTTTAGTTATTCTTAAATTATAAGTATTTTTTGACAAAAAAAAATTTCGGATTTACTGCCCTTAACTTTTTAAATAAAATTTCTTATATGCCATTTACATATACCTCGAAATCCAAAAAAAAATGGGATTTCAATGAAAATCCAAGTAAATCCAATTACTTTTTTGGATTTCAAATGTCAAATCCCATACAAAAAAAAACTTGGATTTTGGGAAAATCGTAAAATTGCTATTTAAAATCCAAAAAAATTTCTACTACTTAATTGTACAACTATGGGTTTTCCCAAAATAATCATCCCTAATGCCTTTTTTACAACGCTGCACTCGATTTTTTATCAGCTGTTGTTGCTTTTTATCAAGTAAAAAAACAATTAAAATTTATTTTTTTAAAACTATTAAAAGATTAATAAAAGCAATGTTTAACAATGTTTCATTTAAAATTTACCATTGCAAATGGTAAACGCACAATTTAGTTGACCAATTTGGTCTTCCTAACAAAGAAAAACACTCAATGGTGGCGGCCCCAAACTTGGCAAAAATGTTAATTTTCTTGCATTTAAAGAAGCAGCTCTACATAAAAACACATTTTTTGATGTTGTTGTCCCAACATATACTAGTGGGATTGAAAATATTGGCTCCGGCAAAGAAAAATCATTGTTTTTAGAAATATTTATAAAATTGGGTAATTTTCCAACTAACAACCCTGTACACAAATCAAAAGAAAATACAGAGTTAGTACAAACAAAATCCCGCTAAATGTCAAAAAAGCATATGTAAACGGTATAGATTTTAATTGGATTTGAAATCCAAATTTATATGGATTTCGGGGTATATGTAAATAGCATATTAGATTCTGAAACATTTTCCTTTAGAAAAATTCTGAGATTGTGCGGTATTTTTTTTTTTAATACACGGCAACACTGTTTTCATTTACAGAGCAATGTTGAAAATTAATCGTTTTTCTTACTAAAAGTAGCGTTTTTAATTTGTCTACCATTCAAAGTAGCGTTTTTCATTTAGTAAGCGATAAAATTTATTTTAAAATTTATAAATTGCTATTTCTTACCTAAGCTAACAACTCGCTAAAACGTTGGAGAGACCAAAAACAAATTGATTTTACACTTTCAATGTACTTGTATTAGTATTTTAATTCTAAGTAATAACTGGGGATGCGATTTTTATGCAAATGCTTTTTGCGTATAGTCTAAAGGTACCTACAGTATATTGATGGTGTGTAGGTAATATTGACGATTGTACAATGGTCAATCTTAAAGTGCAAAAAGAAGTTGAACTACAGGCTTTTCTGGGATAACGGAACATTAAAAAAAAATTGCCAAGATGCTTTAGATCAGCGAGTGCTAATTACCCTAAAAAAGTACCTTTTTTCCAAAAATAAAAATAAATAAATTGAATCTTGGTCCAAAATGGGTTAATTATTCGTTAATAAATTGTTTAAATTTACAAAAAAAAATTTTGTCTTAAGTGTTTGTATAAATTTTTAATTTTTGATATTATTTTTCATATGAAAACAAGATTTTAATTGTTAACGTTTAATATTTTTACTGCATAATCTTACTGTGCGATTCGCTATCTCGGTAGAAGTGAGTGACTACAAATTTTGTACGTAAAACAAAAACAAAAAACTCAAATTTGTTTTTGTTTTACGTACAAAATTTCTAGTCACTCACTTTGTACGACATACTGAATCAGGGCATTAGTTTTTGTAGGGCATATTTTGCATTTTATTAGCATATATTTTCGATTTTTAGTGCATGGAAATGCTGCCCTAGTAATAACTATACTATGTTACAAATTTTATATTGACATAAAAAGTAAAAATGGGTAAAATTTAGCTAAAAGGTAAGTAAATAGGTAAATTTAGCTAATTTTTATTATCTTGAACAAACATTGAACTCCATCAAAGTCATATACAAAAATCCGTTTCCTAAGTAAACCCGTTTTTGGTTAACAAAAAATAAAAAACCAAGTAAAAAAAATAAATTTTTGTTAAGAATAATAAATTTTATTTGTGAAGCTAAAATTAAATTTTATAAGATATCTCTCTAGATTGTCAACAAAGTAAACGAAAATTCAAGCAAATAGAAAGGTTGATTTTGCATATAATAAAAATTTGAAATTATTTTCAACGATTTATTGTTTGCCCCAACTTATTCCGGAAATAACCCGGTTTATTGTCATTTTTAGCTGGCGTGACACTTTAAATTTTTACATTTTGTAATATTAGTGAGAAGAACTATTTGTGACACGATTTAGTCTTAATTTTAAGTTTTGCAAAATTTCAACCAGGAAATTTAACTGTAACCAATAAAAATTTTGTATTTTTTTTTTAATTTCAACATACTTAGGTATAATTTTGATTTGTACTGGTTTAATTTTACATGAAATTTATTTTCAAAGTCCCATTTTCTTTTTGTAATGCATTTTTTTCATGTAATGTATCTTAAAACTCGGAAAATACCTTTTTTATTTGAAGCCTAAAGCCAAAGCCTTTGTGTTGTGTTCATAGGCAAATAAAAATCGCTGGTTGAAGTAGAAAAACTTAAAATTGACCACATTATTCCTTTTCATTCCTTTTGATGCTTTAATTTTTCAAAAAAAAGTAGTGTACACAAATTTTCAAATCGAAAAGACGCGTGTTTTATAAAAAAAAATTTAAAAAAAAATAAAAAAAAGAAATAAAATTTATATTATTTAAAAAACATAAAATAAATTAATATTTTTTATTTCAGTAAGGATATTTTAACAAGATTCCTGTTGGAAAAATACTCATTTTGGTGTAACGATGACAACCTAGACAGGTACCTGGCAAAACAACTACCCGTGTAAGTATCAACTTATGGTTTCAATTTGTGTTGTTTGTTAACCAAAAAATCTAAAAAACAAACAAATAACATCAACAGGTATAAAACAAGAAACATTTTTCTTTCTCAATGTAAAAATTTTAACTTTTTTATTCTATAGAATACTAATCAGTCATGCAAAAAATGACATGAAATGACCGGTAACGCCATCTAATTTCCAATGAAGGAAAATTACCCAAAAATAAAAAATGAGCGGTACGCCATCTAATGTCAAATGAAGAAACAATACCTACAGATAAAGATGACCGGTAACGCCTTCTAATATCATATGACGAAAAATTATCTAACAGCGAAAAGAAGAAGAATTTGCCAACATTCAAAACGTCAACTGGTAAAAAGTTAAAGAAGCACAAGTAACAACATAGAAGAAATTACTACATGTAAACATTTTTCATTTAATATCAATAAAATCAACATGCTCTGTAAATTAATTTTTCTTTTTATTTTAATCAGAATTTTGGATTTTAGGTTCTTTCAAATTTGTAATATTTAACAAATTTACAGAACATTTAGCAACATTTTTTTGTAAATTTATACTTACAAAAAGTAACAAAAAATTTAGCTAAATTTAAGTAATTTTTTGGTAAACGAATAACGTAAAAATGTTACAAAATTGTTAGCTAATATTTTAGTTAAATTGATGGTTTTTTTGCTAAATCTATTTTACGAATTAACAACTAAATGTTTTTAGTTAAATTAACAAAAATTTGGCAGGTTCAAAACCAGGTGTTTTTTTAGTTATTTTTAACTAAATTTTTAGCTAATTTTACAAGTTTTTTTTTTTTGAGTGTAGACATTGTGTATTCGTCTGGTTTTTACTGCTCAAAAAACCTAGGATTTATATAGGATAAATTTCTGTCTGGATAATCTAAGTCAAATCGGAAGAAAATCTGAAAAACAGCAAAAAAAATATATTGATTGCTGCTAAAAATCTGCTCATTTTAACCGAAAACCATGCTGATAAAAGCAGAAAAATCTGCAGACTTGATGAAAAATCTGAACATCTTAAATGTATTTTTTAAGTAAAAAATTTCGAGCATAATTATGTTGCTAAATTTTAAAGAAAATGTTGCTAAATTTTAAAGACAGAAAAGGTTGCTTATTTCACAGAAACAGTTTCTTGTATTTTTTTTTTTTTTTCAAATCGTAACTAAGAATTTTTGAAAAATTAGCAAAATAATCTGCTATTTTTTTTTAATTTTGAAAATTTTTAATCGTTAAAATTTCACAAAATAAAAAAAAAAACAATTTCTGTAAAATTTCAAAATAATCAGCTGAAATGTCCACAAAAACATTTCTGTAAACTCAGCAAACAGAATCAGCAAAATTACTAAAAAAATTCTGTTATTTTTTAAAACTGAATGACAGAGAATTTAGTTAAAATATCCATATCTGCAGAAAAATCTGCTAAAAGTTTTGTTAAAACAAATTATGAAAAAAAAAATACTCAAAAAGTAAAAATTTCAAATTACACATGAATTACACATGCAGACAATTACACATGGGCTACACATGAAAAAAAAATTACACATGATATGTGTAATTACACATGAGGTGGCAACACTGCGTATTACTTAATATACAGAAGGGTGGAGAAAATTTTCGTTTTTTTGAATTTAAAAATCGTCGGAGTCAGGGTTCCTTTTTTGACTTGAAAATCGGAAAAATCCGAACAAATTTAAACAATTCTTTACTTTGTTTGGAACTTTCCGATTTTCATGATTAAATAGAACCCTACAGGCCCAATAATTTTTTGTATAAATATTGACCCTAAAGGGCAACCCCAAAGATTTTGAAATTCGAACAAAGGAAAATTTGCTTCACCCTAATATACAGTTAGCTGCTTTTAAGAAGCAGTTAAATATTTGCCGAGAGTTAAATTTGTAAGGGAGCGTTAAGTAATCCATCTCTAAAGTTTCTTTTTAAAAGATTTAGTTCGTAAATGAGTTAAAGCGGATAAGAGGAAATTTTCCCCTTGAAGAACCTAGCCAGAAAATGACATTTTTCTAGTCCCGCCAAATGTTATCGGCGGAGGACATTGAGGGACACCTTCCCCTCGCGAAAATATTAACAAATTTATTAATACAATTGTATCATTATTTAAACAAATATTTTATATCCACTTCTAAAAAAGAGACCGACCGAAAAAAAATAATTTTCTGATCTTTTGAATTCGACTGCATCGCGTCTTTCACAGACGGACGTCGCTCGAATCTATTCAAATCGGTCATAGTTATTCCTAAATTTTCGGTTTTTCTGTGCTAAATATGTAAAACTTTTCAATAATTATTCAATGGTTATGAATTAATTAAATATTTAATTATAAAAAAATATATTAAAAATATAACCTGAAAAAGCTTAATTTTAATAAATCCCGAAATCCCGAAAAATCCCGAAATCCCGAAAAATCCCGGGATCCCGAAAAATCCCGAAAAATCCCGGGATCCCGGGATTAGGATTTTAAAATCCCGAATCCCGGGATTTAGAAAAGTCAATCCCGTTTGGCATCCCTACTGTGTACTGACTGATTCGACGAAGGGATTGTATACCGAGGGCGAATATTCAAAACGAGGGCGAATATTCAAAACTCTGCTATATTATCACAATACAGATTGGAAGATTTGAATATTCGTCCTCTATACAATTCCTTATAATTTTACAGTGTTTGATTCTAAGGAATTCAGAGCTGCGAGACTTCCCACACTCAAAATAATAACTCTGTAAAATACTCTGTAAAATGACTGTAATCTCAATTCAACAGATATTTGACAGAGTTTTCTGTCAAAATACAGATTTAAAGGAAATACTTTGTATTTTGTTGTGACAAAAAAACAAAGAGTCATCTGTTTCTCGTACATTCCTCGGCCAATCCGTTCCCAGCGACCCACCTATGTCCAGGGACCCAGATTAGCTTGACTGTGTACTGACTGATTCGACGAAGGGATTGTATACCGAGGGCGAATATTCAAAACGAGGGCGAATATTCAAAACTCTGCTATATTATCACAATACAGATTGGAAGATTTGAATATTCGTCCTCTATACAATTCCTTATAATTTTACAGTGTTTGATTCTAAGGAATTCAGAGCTGCGAGACTTCCCACACTCAAAATAATAACTCTGTAAAATACTCTGTAAAATGACTGTAATCTCAATTCAACAGATATTTGACAGAGTTTTCTGTCAAAATACAGATTTAAAGAAAATACTTTGTATTTTGTTGTGACAAAAAAACAAAGAGTCATCTGTTATATTACTTTTTACTTCGTAATCTTAATTTTACAGATAATTAACAGAGTTTTCTGCTAAAATACAGACCTAAGCAAAATACTTCGTATTTTTTATAACCAAAAAAATTTTCTGTTTTGAGTAGTTTTTGTTACCAAACATCAAAATTTTATCTGTATATTTCTATTTTTTGAGAAAAAGTTTAAATAGTAGCAAAAAAAGTTATCAAAAAAATTTTTTCAGAAATTTTATAAAAATTTTACAAAATAACATGCATTTAACTAAACTCTGTAAATTTACAGAGTTTTTTCTGTATTTTTTTTTGCATCAAATGTATTTTACAAATATATGTAAATTTACATAGTTTTCTTTGCTAAATGGTGGTTTATTTAACCAATATTTTACTAGAAACTCTGTAAATTAACAGTTTTTTTTTGTCCAAAGCATTTTACAGAGTTTAATAGTAAAATTACAGAGTTTTCTCTGTAAAAAAGCTTTCATATTTAACTAATATTTTACTACAAACTCTGTAAATTAACAGTTTTTTTCTGTCAAAATCATTTTACAGAGTTTTTTAGTAAAATTACCAAGAAATGTTGTTAGCTGGAAAAGTATGGTGTACTCTGTTAAATTAGCAGAGTTTTTCTGTAATTTAACAGAGTTAAAGGACTAAGGTCCCTTGTCATAATAATCTGCGCGGCTTTATCAATTGCAAGCACCTCAGCCTGGAAAATAATACACTAATCCGGAAGTTTCAATATGGCCCCTATTTCGAGGCATTCAGAGTACTCTCCCGAACCCGTACTCATCTTCATCTTTGATCCGTCCGTAAAGATTGAGATCACATTCTCTGTTATAACAGCGTTTTCCGCCCAGTCATCACTAGTCGGTATTTGGACTTCAAAAGTTCTGTCAAAGTTCTTCTGTGGTAAGATATAGTCCGGTGTCCTCAAGAGCGTTGCTTAAGCATTTGCCACTCTCTTAACCTGAGAGTCGATTTTGCTGCTGTGCTCTTGACGTAAATATCTACGGGCTGAATGTTTAGTATCACTTCCAGGCCGACCTGAGGTGCAGATCTAGTAGCACCTGTGATACCCACCCACGCCAGTCGTTGTACCTTCTTTAGATTGCAGAGATATGATTTATTATCCACTACTCTACACCACACAAAGGCACCATAGGTAAGTATCGGCCTGATTATCGCACCACACATCTAGTGTATAATATAGGGTTTTAGACCCCACCTTCTCCCGAGAGTTCTTCTGCAGGTGTAAAAAGCACATTACGACTTTTTCATCCTTTCCTCTGTGTTTTTTTTTCAAGAGGGCTTTGAGTCCAGGATCACACCCAAGTATTTCGCCTCATTAGATAGTTCCAGGGTGATTCCATCTAATTTGGGAAGAACAAACATGTTTATTTTAGTCCTTTTTATGAAAAATACAAGTTCGGTTTTGACGGGACCGTTGGCCTTTGCCAGACCGTTGGACTTTGCCTACCTTTAAGATAGGCATGTTGGGCCTCGCTGAAATTGTCCGATGTGAGGGTATTTCCCACATAGACATCTACCAGTCTCTCCAGTGTTTTCAATAAAAACAATGACAGACTGATTGGTCTGTATTCCTTTGCGGTGTTACGAAGAACAAACCTGTCTTAGTCCTTTTTATGAACAAGACAAGTTCAGTTTTGACGGGATTAACCCCCAAACCTTTGGCCTTTGCCTATCTTTAAGACAGGCGTGTTGGGCCTCGCTGAAATTGTCCGATGTGAGGGTGTTTTCAATAAAATCGATGACAGACTGATTGGTCCGTATTCCTTTGCGGTGTTGTGGTTTATCTTTCACGCTTTTAGGATAAAGACCATCCTTACCTCTTTCCATTCGGAGGGTAAATACCCTGATGCCAGGCTACCAATAAAGTTACGTAGTAGCAATGGCATGATTATCCCGAGGGACTCCTGCAAGATAGCCGGAAATATACCATCAGGCCCTGCCGATTTGTAGGGCTTGAAGGAGCGAACCGCCCCCGTTATTTTTATTGCGTTGGTCCACCATTGTTCTGATGAATTCGTTTACCGGTATTGAAGTTGGTCAAAATGTACACAGGGAAATATCTCTTTTAACCTCGTCTCTGCAACCCGGAAAATGGGAATCCATCAAAAGTTCAATGGTTTTCTAACTGCTTTCTGCGAAGGATACATCTGGCTTATTGAGAAATCCTGGTACAGTGGTGGCTTTGGAAGGAACTTTACGGAGTCTCGCCGTTTCCGCAGTTCTCTCCAATTCCTCACAGAAAATGGACCAAGATTCCCTTTTCGTCTTCCGGGTTTCCTTTTTGAAAGCATTAAATCTAAGTACTCTGTTTTTTACGGTGAAAATTTCACTAAAATTTGGTCGCCTCACATCGCAATAAAACATTTAAAAATCAACAACTTTTGACAATTATAAGAAGGAAACGATCATAACAAAACTGAAATGTCACTTTTCACGGCAATTTAAATTGTGTTGTCTAATAAAAATGTGTGACAACTTTTTTCACATGGTCCCTCTAATTCCTTGCGTTACCAAAATTTATTTTTATACCCTACACCTCTCTGTGGTACAGGGTATAATGAGTTTGTGCTGATGTTTGTAACTACCCGAAATATTGGTCCTAGACCCACTTTCAAGTATACCGATCGACTCAGAATGACTTTTTGAGTCGATTTAGCGATGTCCGTCCGTCTATCCGTCCGTCCATGTAAACGTTGTGCGCACGATACAGGTTGCAATTTTTAGCCGATTTGTCTGAAATTTGAAACTTAAGCTTCTTTTGACTCAAGGACGGACGCTGTTGAAATTGGAAAAAATCGGTCCATGTGTTGACCTAGCCCCCATACAAACGTCCCCTTTAAATTTGGGTCAAATGACCCTAACCACCGTATTTTAAAAGATATACTTTCAAACTTTGGCAGGAAACGTTTTTTGTATTCACAAATCACCGTTCCGAATTTCAAAGGAATCGGACCAGTTCTTCTTGTAGCACCCATACAAATCACCCTCCCGATATTTACATAAATCTATAAAATTTCATGAAAATAGGAAACATTTGCTTAAAATTTTGTTTGTGTGTGTTTAACGCATACTTTAATAACCCAAAAATCTGATTATAGTCGGACCATTTTTTGGCTTAGGCCCTATAGGAAAATTTTACCCGATTTTACTAAAAGCGGTTTATTTGCAACAAATATAAGCCAATTTCACTCAAATTTAGTATGTGAGTGTTTTCTACACTAATTATCGATTTGACAACTGATAGACCCAATTGGTCCATGTTTGGACTTGGTACCCATTTTCCGGGAAACACTGGTGTAGGGTATTATATGGTCGGACTTGACCGACTATAATTTTCTTACTTGTTTTTATATGAAGTTTGACAGATTTTTCACGTGAAATCGAACAGAGCACTATGCTTAAAACTGAGACGATAGTTCTCCCAGTCTTCCGTCGTGTTATCTTTCTAAGCTTTATTGAAGAGTTTCCTACTTACTTAGTAGATTGAGTTCCAGGGTCCACCATGGTTGATGGATCTTCTTCGGAAGCAAGCACTCTAGACAGGATTTAAGATAAGCTTTCCTAAGTGTGTTCGTCACTTGACTAACAGAGCTCTCCAAATCCAGTATGCTGACCGGTTTATCCATTTCTGGAGCGCACTACCGCTTACAAGACTCAGTCCCAGTTCGTTTTCTCGAGGTAATCTCGGGTAATATTCGTCTGAAAGTGAGTCATTGGAACAAAAAATCTTTGAAACAATAGGTCGTCACAGTTGAATATCGGTAATCACAATAGAATTCTGGCTTTATGACTGGCATTTAATTGAGGCAACCAACAAATTTGGTTGCCACAGCCAAATATAGTAGCAGCAACCGAATTTTGAATTGATACAATTGAGAAATTCGCTTGGAAACTTGTATTTTTATTGTGTTTAACTATTTTTTTCCGGTGTACATATGATTGAGATAACACGACATCATGTCGTTCAATATGATCAATGTTACTCTTTTGTGACTTTTTTTGGTTTGCAACATTTCAAAACTTTATTTCACATGAATGACCATGTGTGTCAATCAACTTTGTGGCTGTCTGTCTGTCTTTCTACAAACGTATGCAAATTGTCCACTTGTTTCATGCATGTCACCTGTATTGTGCCTGTCATAATCAATCACGTTGCTCTTATCGCAAATCAATTATAGACAATATTTACAATTTGCAGTTGTTTTTTTGCTCCTTCTTCATCACCAGCATCATCAGAGAGTTGTCGTAAGAGATCATGAGAATGAATGTGAACTAAATTTAAGTGGTGTTCATAAATTGTAAGCTTGTCTTTATGCTGCTTTTTTTTGTTGTTATTTTTTGTTAAGCTGGTTTTTAAGTTTTTCTTATTTGTTTGTAAGTCTGTGTCGCCTGACAGTTTGAAATTAGTGCGTTGACATTCTCAGGTTAAGGCAAGTTGTTGCTTTATAAGATTTGTGTCATGTTGCAATTGATTTTTAGACAAATTGTTATTTCAAGTTAGTGACAGTTTTTTTTTTTAGTGCAGAAATTGAGATATTCGATATAGTATGCAGGTGTGTGGAAACTGGGATTTTTTAGTAATAGAACCGAGTTTAATCAAAGATCAGTATTATTTATGAAATTTTTCACATTAGAAAGGAATAGAACATCTTTTACAAAAAAAAAACTGTTGCAATTCTGCTCATAAGAAATCACTAGAGCATCTTTTAACAAAAACTGTTTATTACACTGTGCAACACGATTTTGTATCTTGTATGGTACGAAAAAAACAAGTAAGAAAGTTATAGTCAGTAAAGCCCGACCATATGATACCCTACATCAGTGTTTTCCGGAAAATGGGTCCCAAGTCCAAACATGGACCGATTAGATCTGTCTTTTGTTAGGTCTTTTTTTAGTGTAGAAAACACACACAGATCAAATTTTAGTGGAATTGGTTTATTTTTTTTGTCAATATACACCATTATTGTATAAAATTAGCGTATTGCAATCTTTGACATTTGATTTCTCGAAAACAAGGCAAAACAAATCTCTGAAAATTTCAGAAGAGATAGAAAAGCGCTTTAACTTCTTTTTAAAAAATTAAAAAAAAAAAATAAAATTGCGGCATGTTTTTTGATAAATAAAGTTTAAGTTTAAATTTAAAAAATTCAGAACTTCTTCTGAAAATTTTCCAATTTTTATTTTTTTAATCGATAGCCCATACAAAAATCTATAAAAAACTTTTGTCTTAAAGACTTTACTGTGTTTCATTTAATTTGCATAAATATTGAAGTAAAGATGCTCATGCAAAAAAGTTAGATATTTTCAATTTTTGACCACGCCTACAAGGCCCACATTTTGAAAAAACTTAAATTTTATTTTTGTTATTTAAAAGCACCCTAAGAGCGAATACTTTGCAAATGATTTCATATTGACACGACACAACTTTTTTTTTGCTGAACATTTGGTGTGGAATGCCTCATGTTTAACACCTAAAAATAAAATTTTTATCAAATATTTTAATTTTTATTAATTTTTAGGGAATTATATGAATATCGGGAGGGTGGCATGTATGGGGACTACCAGAAGGACTGATCCGATTCCTTTGAAATTTGGAATGATTCGTCCATACAAAATTTGATTAGCTTTTAAGTTTCAAAGCGATATCTATTATAATACGGTTATTAGAGTCATTTATTCCTAATACAAAGGGGGCGTTTGTATGGGGGCTAGGTCTTAACATGGACCGATTTTCTCCAATTTCAACAGGCTTTGTCCTTAGGCCAAAAGATACTTAAGTTTTAAATTTCAAGTCAATTGATTGAAAATTGCGACCTGTATCGTGCTGAAACCGATAGATGGACAGACGGACGGACGGACATCGCTAAATCGACTCAAAAGGTAATTCTGAGTCGATCGGTATACTTGAAGGTAGATATAGGACCAATATTTCGGGTAGTTACAAACATCAGCACAAACTCATTATACCCTGTACCACAAAGTAGTGTAGGGTATAAATATTAGGTTTTAAGAAGCACTAAAAATAGGAAGCGCAAAAAAAAGCGCTTACATTTAAAACATCTTACGTATGCAGCAGTAAAAGCTACTTCGCTGTAAGGTAGAGCGGTTTGGCCCATTTCCGAACTTACCCTGCCTGGGGCAGTATTTATGCCAAACTGGAGGGGTCTAGCTCTTTTATTTTGGACTGCATCGTGTTAGCTACAGACGGACAGACGAACATTTCCAGAATGTCTTAGAATCGATCACTGATCAATAATATATATTTTTTTTTTAGATTTTCCCAATTTGTTTACAGATTTTTGTACCCTTCGAAAACTCCTTCGTGGTAAATTTTCAGATTTTTTTGATGACTCGTTCAAAAGATATCGAATTTTTAAAAATTGGTAGTTTGTTCCTTTACTCAAACTTCTTTTACTCATAACTTCTTCAATAATGGTCCAAATTTAAATTTTTTTTTTTCAAAATTTTTATTTTTTACGTACTTTTTATAAAAAAATCCCAAAAAATTCTTAAAATCGCTCTAGTATGCGATTTTTAAGTTTTAAAATTTAAATATCATTTTTAAAAATGTTTGTACTCTTCGATTTTTTTGAAATTTTTTTGTGTAAAACTTCTATCGATTCTACAAATTTTTTGCCCAGGAGGATCGTGTGATAACGATTATTACTAAGTATTTTTTAAAGTTTTTTGAAAAAATTTTATTGTAATTTTCTAATCTTAAAATCATTTTTACTGCTCCAATGGTGCGTCATAGAGGGGTCCTTTATAAGACCGACCCCATTAATTTGTACGTCTTAACATTTCTTTGGAACAAACTAATACCCTATCTCCAATTTTTAAGGGGGCTCCCACACAAAACGAAATTTTTTAAAACTTGCTCCAACCGCTCTAACGGCCCTAATAGTGCTCTTAGAGCAACAAAATGTATGACCGACCCACAATATTTTTAAACATTTTCTCCGAACACACCTACCCTCTATCTTTAACTGTTAAGGCGGTCCCAATACATTTTTTTTATTTTTTGTAAATTTGTTTTATTTAATCATTTATTTTTATTTTTACCCTAAGTACAACATTTTTTTAAAACATACCTACGCCCTATCTCCACTCTCTAAGTAGGCTATGAGAGCCTACTTAGGGAGTGGAGATAGGGCGTTGGTATGTTTTAAAAAAATATTGTAGGGTAAAAATAAATGGGGGGGTTAGTGAGACCACTAACGACCCCTCTCGGACGCACCATTGGAAGCTGATTAAATAAAACAAATTTACAAAAAATAAAAAAATTGTATGTGGTCCGCTTTAACAATTAGAGATAGAGGGTAGGTGTGTTCAGAGAAAATGTTTGGACTAAAAAAATATTGTGGGTCGGCCATACATTTTGTTGCTCTAAGGGCACTATTAGGGCAGTTAGAGTGGTTGGAGCAAATTTTTAAAAATGTCGTTTTGTGTGGGAGCCCCCTTAGAATTTGGAGATAGGGTATTAGTTTGTTCCAAAGAAATGTTAAGACGTAAAAATTAATGGGGGTCGGTCTTATAAATGACCCCTCTATGACGCACCATTGGAGCAGTAGAAATGATTTTAAGATTGGAAAATTACAATAAAATTTTTTCAAAAAATTTTAAAAAATAGTAATAATCGTTATCCCACGATTCTCCTGGGCAAACAATTTGTAGAATCGATAGAAGTTTTACCCAAAAAAATTTCAAAAAAATCGAAGAGTACAAACATTTTAAAAATAAAATTTTAATTTTAAAAGTTAAAAATCGCATACTAGAGCGCTTTTAAGAATTTTTTGGGATTTTTTTTTTAAAAGTACGTAAAAAAACAAAAATTTTGAAAAAAAAAAATTGAAATTTGGACCATTATTGAAGAAGTTATGAGTAAAAGAAGTTTGAGTAAGGGAACAAACTACCAATTTTAAAAATTCGATAAAATTTACCACGAAGGAGTTTTCGAGCGCTTTTACTTTTTTTTAAAAAGTACGTAAAAAAACAAAAATTTTTAAGAAAAACAAGTGAGAGTGTTAAATTCGGCTGTGCCGAATCTATTATACCCTCCAACATGTAAAATAATAAAAAAAAATGTTTGACAGGGGGGCAAGGTAGGGGGAGGGGTCGGTGAGCTGGGGGTGACTCCTTGGCCCTTACGGTATATGTTTAAAAGTTCATTTTTGTCTGCTTTGTGCACTTAAGTATTATAGTTTTATAATTATTTAAATTATTTTTTTATCCACGCCCTTAAAAGAGGGACGGGGCAAAAAAAGCTAAATATTTTAATCCCCTGGGTCCAAGTGCAGGACTATGAACTTCTACGAACATAAAAATATCTCATTTGGTTCACAAAAATACAAAAAAAAACTCAAAAAAATAGCATTTTTAAGAGGTTGGTTTAGTTCTTCAAGGGGGAACTTTTTCCCCTGGTCCGATTTGGCTTTTTCCGAACTTAACCTGCCTAGGACAATAAGACATATTTTTGCCAAACTTGAGGGGTCTACCTCTTTTATTTTGGACTGCACTGGACGGACGGACGGACATCGCTAGAATGTCTTAGAATCGATCACTGATCAATAATATACATATATACTTTATGGGGTCCCCGACCGATATTTCGATGCGTTGCACACGGAATGACAAAGTGAGTATACCCCCATACTGTAGTTGGAGGGTATAAAAATTTTAAATTTGGACCATCATTGAAGAAGTTATGAGTAAAAGAAGTTTGAGTAAAGGAACAAACTACCAATTTTTAAAAATTCGATATCTTTTGAACGGGTCATTGAAAAATTTACCACGAAGGAGTTTTCGAAGGGTACTAAAAACTGTAAACAAATTGGGAAAATCTAAAAAAAAAAATTTTTCAAAGTGTCTGATTTGACATGGAATGCCCCATATACTTTATGGGGTCCCCGACCGATATTTCGATGCGTTACACACGGAATGACAAAGTGAGTACCCCCATACTAGTTGGAGGGTATAACAAATGCCAAATATCGTTGATCAAAGTCCCTGTAAACTAGCGTACTACACAGAGAGAACAGTTTAGTTGTGCCAGCCGAATTTAGAGCCAACTGCATAGTTTAATAACAACAACCGAAATTTTCGGTTGCGATAACCAAAATTCGTTTTGAAAATTTAACTTCTGTTGGTCCAAATAAATTTTGGTAATCGCAACCGAAAATTTCAGTTGTTGTAATTAAACCATGCAGTTGGCTCTTAATTCGGCTGGCACAATTAAACTGTTTTTTCTGTGTAATAAATATAATGCATTATAATTTTTTGTGTGCCTCATTTAAAGTACACTCGGTCACATTAAAGTTGTTGAACAGTGTAAGTAACAACAATTAGAAATACCACTTTTTTTTAACTATTTATATAACTCATTCAATTAATCCATATGAAACTTAAAATTTCAACATAAACATAATCTTTTCAATGATTAAAGGAACACAAATCCACTTAATATTGTATTTATTAGTTTCTACTGAATGCCATGTTCGTATATCGTGAGATTTGCATAATTCCATTTAATTTTTGTTATAATAAAATCTACCTACCAATAATGACATCTCATTAGTTTTCCCATGACTTCAAAAATATCTGTAATAACTTTTATGATCTATTATCCAGTCTAGCTGAAAGCAAAAAAAAAAAAAAACTACAACATCAAAATCATGGAAAGAATTAAATAACAAAAAAATTGGTGCTATATGCGTCATAAAAAATTTATTGCATTTGGAGTAGTAACGACTATTATAAATTCACATCCAATGCAATTAGATTAATTTACTGCAACAACATTTCAAATAGACCCTGACAAGGAAGGTATTTCCATAGGCACCACAAGATTTAAATATTTTATTTAGCACAACTACTCATAGCAGAGAAAAAGTAACAAAAAATCAGTTTTCTTTAAATCTGGGATTAGATTATGTTAGACCGTATTTACATTAGGCAATTTTAATTGCGTCAATTCTGATTTTATCGTGTATCAGAGAGAGATCTAAGATTCATCCCTCTCTCTCTGATACACTAGAAAATCAGAATTGCCGCAACTAAAATTGCCTTATGTAAATTCGGTCTTAGGTATGTAGACTACATAATGTAGTGCTCTAAAAACGAGCCCTCTCGGACACCATAGCGCACAATGTAAGGACCGTTGGTTTCGAAGATCAGAATTAAAAAAATTGGCTGTGGTATAGTTGTGGACCTAAAAAGCTGTGTCTATTTTTAATCCAATATCTCAGACATGTGCAACTTTCATTAAGATTCCCAGAGTCCCTTTTGAAAGACCTTCCTTGTAAGAGAGGCTAACGGACAGACGTCCAAACCGATACTTTTTATTTAAACTTTAACACGTTTTAATTTTTCAACACCACAAAATAATACTCAAATAACAATATTTAACTAGGTACATAATAAAATCAAAATTATTATAGAAATCAATTGTAATTAATGATAATCTGAGGAAAAATGTTTGCGAAAAAACAAAAGACAATCTAAATGTTAATGCGAGTAAACACACAAAAAAAAATAATAATAAAAAAACCAGGCCCACGTATTTGACCCTATAATGAACATACCATTTTTTTTAGTTTTATACTAACAATAAGTGATAGAGGGTATACACTCAGAGAAAAGCTTCTTCATATTGATGAAAATATGAATATGATAACATCAATATGATAAAATGTTACATAATTTTTCGTCCAATGTAACTTGTCATCAATATGATGAAGCGGTGTCATCAATAACATTTTTTTTATTTGAAAATTTTTATATCAAAATAAAAAAAAGAAATTTTTTTGTTATTTGATTTTATTTATTTACAATTGTGTGTTATTTTCTATTTTTAAAAACTTACATCATTTTTTCGTATCCACCGGGATTTGAACGCCGGACCTCTTGTTCGTTGGGCTTAGCCTTCAGAGTATCAACAAATAATAGCATTATAAAGCCGTTTTGTTTGTTGTGTGCTAAAAATAACGCTAAAATTGGTGTGTAACTACTAGGGTGTTCAGTCGATTAATTCTTGTTCGATTAATCGAACAATTTTAGGCGAATAATTGTTCGATTAATTTAAAATTGCTGATTTCGATTAAAGGATTAATCGAAGAATTTATGCCGATTAATCGAATAATAATAATATATGGTTTTTCTGGAAATATGTATAATTTTTTAAAAGTTTTAAATCCAATAAACAAACCAAATGTATGTTACCGTTAGAATAAAAAAAACACAGCCATGTTTACTTCAGTGGTCCTTGTTAGGAATATGTTTTCGGATTTTTGCTGCTCTTGAAGCTTGGATTTGTTAAACGACCTAAATAAGTACCTGATTTGGGCAAAAACGGACTAAATTATAAAAAAAAATTAAATTACAAAATTAAAATTTTCCCAAAAAAATTGTTTTTGAATTGTACACATTTTACTAATCTCCAAAATGATTTTTTTTTTTAATTTTCTCAAACCAATTAGCAGAAAACTTTAATTTTGATACATTTTGAAATGATTGTAATTTTGTTTTTTTGTTATTATTAAAATGTTAAAATACTTGTAATTAATGTTGTTTATTTACTCAAGTACCATTTTTTCTAAAATGGTCGAAAAAATCTTTAGAAAATTTCTGAATTTGTAATTATTCGATTAATCGAACAATTTTAAAATTTTATTTGTTTAATCGAATAATTTAAAAATGGCAAATATCGATTAATCGTTTAATCGAATAATGAAAAACCCCAATTAATTGAACACCCTAGTAACTACTAGAGTTGTCAACCGATTAAAAATAATTCGATTAATCGATCAAACAAAACCAAACTCTTGTTAGAACAATTTTAAAATGACGATTTTCGAATAACGAATAAATCGATTAATTACTGTCAATTAATCGAACAATTATTTATTTTTTAAGTTAAAAATAAGTTCAATAAAATCATTGAATCTGATTTGTTCTCAAAAGGTTTTAATGGTTTTTTAAAAAATGTAGAAAAGTTAAAAAATATTTTAGGCATAGTCCAGATTGCGATTAACCTCAATGTTTAGTAAGTGGAAATTTACGCACTGAGTTGTTTCCTTGACTCTATGCTACTTCATTCGAGTTTATGGACAAAAGAGGTAGAAAAAGAAAAGGAAACGAAGAAATTTTAAAATGGAATTAAAAAAGCTCGTATTGTAGGCTGTTCTTACTATATCATATATCGTTGCTGCGCCTAAAAATTAAGTTATGTGTTTTTCAAATTTTTTGAAGAGGCACAAGAAACAGTCCTCTCGTACTACTTTTATGAAAAAAACTTCTCATAAATATTGAACTTTTTATGTTCATTAAAAGTTGGGCTTTAAAAATGTACTGCGAAAGGACAAGAAAAGGGGTTTCTTATGCCTCTTCAAAAAAAAATTGAAAAACACATAACCTAATTTTTAAGCTCAGCCGCGATATATTTTTTAATTATAAAAAATATTAGCTATTTTATATTTAAGTTTTTTTTTTGTATGAATTATTTTTTTTTTTTTTTGTTGAAAGTCGAATAATTGACAACTCTAGTTATAATTGACAACTCTAGTTACCCAGCAGAAATTTTGCTGAACTGGCAGCAGCTTTTGGAAAGGAAACTTGAGTGAAGAAGGAGCGCATCCAAACCTGCTGAATTCATGCATGATTCTCTAAGGCGATGTCACACTTTAGAGCGCTAGTTGGATACACCGAAAAAGCGCTCTTACGATGCTCTGAATTCACATCTCTTTAGAGCGCTGAAAAAATCGCTATAAAGATGCAGTGAATTCATGTATCTTTATATAATTTATATAATTGGAGAGTCTAAAATATGATTGGACAGTTTTTATAATATAATTTGTATTTTCTGAAACTAAAGTGGAAATGGTGTACTCAATTTTTTTTCATTCAAAATGTGTTAAAGGTGCTATGATTGAAGCACTCTTTGAACGCTGATTAATGCGCAGTAATGATGCGATGAAATCATGTGTCTTTGTTCAAAACTCATGGTTTTTTCTTCAAAAAGTGTTAAATATATTTAAAAGGAAAGCATGTGTGAAATTTTATCAAAATATAGTTTTATATTTTAAGTTTTATATAAAAATCTTAACAAAAAATTTTAATTTTTCCCCCTTACTTTTACTGCATCCTCAAGAGCGCTCTTTGGATGCACTTCGGTATGCTATAAAAGATGCTGTGTCGCCAAAATCTCGATTTATTTTTGACGGGTATGCTCTGCTAAAAGCTGTGAGGGGGAAAGAGAGGGATATTGTACAATAATAAAATGTGTGTGTCTACAAAACCCCCACAAGCAAATGTTTTACAATATATACTGTATAAAACAAAAAATGTTGAGTCTTTATATTAGAGTTTGCAAATAATCGAGATATTTCATAATCGCGATTACGATTAAAAAAATAGCCGTTAATCGCGATTATCGATTAATCGAGTTTTTTAAATAAATATAATTACAATAGTTTATTGTTTCTGTAAAGACAGTCGAGCACAGGCTCTAATTATAATTATGTATTATAATTTTTTGATTTGTTATATATGGTTTTTAATTGAGAAAAATGTGAAAGAAAAATTTTAGTTTTTCTAAAAATTTAAGACATCCTGGTTTGTTTCTTACTAGTTTCATATTATCCAGTTATAATAATCTTCAGAAAAAATTTTAATGTCAAATTTATTTAGTTAATAGTCAATAGAACTCTATATGTGAAAATTATTCGCAGCCGACAAGGATTGAACTCATCATCATCTGTAATACTTTGTTATTAACTGCTTGTAACATACAATCTCACTCTAGACCGATACGCCAAGTAGGCTGTTAAGCAAGTATCAACTAAATCTGATTTTTTCAATTCGAGTGTGGTTGTTGCTGTTGTTTTTTCTAACAGAAGGGTTGTTATTGTAATTATGTGTAAACAAACTTTTATTTTTAGTAATCATTATTCTTCTTCCTCTCCTTCATCAATTCTGATCTAAGTACTTATTTTTGCAAACATTGCCAGACATGGTCTATATTTTAGACACAAATGTTAGGTGTTGCCATTTTTCCAAAGATACTGATTATTGCCACTTAGGGCGACTTATAGTCGTTATTTCAGTTTATTTAAAAAAAAACTCTTAAGATTTACATTTCAGAATGTACGAAAATACAAAAATAAATATTTTATGCAATAAAATTATCTTTCCACACCAAATGTCCTGCGAAAAAAACATATGTTCCATGAATGTCTGAATAGATGGTACACTAAGAAAATTATGTCATTAACTGTTTGCAGGTTATTTTAAAAAGTAATCAGTAAAGAAATGAAAAAGAGTTTATTCTGATTCGAGGCCTTTTCATGTTCCCCATTATGAATTAACATAAGAAGTACTTATGATAACTCTACTTTCTTTATTAGGATATTCTCCCATTAAATACTCATAGAGTTTCTTGCTTTCAAAAATTTTGGCAATTTTCAGGAATGAATTGATGATCGTTTCGGGGGTGTTCCAATTCCCCTATCATCAGAATTCTTTAGAAAATTAGGTAATACTGTTAGCATGCAAACATCAAATATTCATACTCTAAATAATCTCAACTTAGTGAGAAAGCAAATATGATTTTCGAAGTTCCACCAGCATTACACCAAATATAATTTGAAAGCAAGTTTTTTTGGTTACTGCATATACTACCGTCGGTAGTTGTTAAATACAGTTTTTGTTTTTTGCCTTCTGTTATAGAAAACACATTCTCTCGTATCAAGAGGGTTACCAAGTGTGTTTTAATTTTTATTAAATAATAAAAATTAGTTATTTATTCGACCTTTTAATTGTGCAATGAAAAAGAGTTTATTCTGATTCGAGGCCTTTTCATGTTCCCCATTATGAATTAACATAACAAGTACTTATGTAAACTCTACTTTCTTTATTAGGATATTCTCCCATTAAATACTCATAGAGTTTCTTGCTTTCAAAAATTTTGGCAATTTTCAGGAATGAATTGACGATCGTTTGGGGGGTGGAACTTCGAAAATCATATTTGCTTTCTCACTAACAATAAGTTGAGATTATTTAGATTATGAATATTTGATGTTTGCATGCTAACAGTATTACCTAATTTTCTAAAGAATTCTGATGATGGGGGAATTGGAACACCCCCGAAACGATCGTCAACTCATTCCTGAAAATTACCAAAATTTTTGATAGCAAGAAACTCTATGAGTATTTAATGGGAGAATATCCTAATAAAGAAAGTAGAGTTAACATAAGTACTTGTTATGTTAATTCATAATGGGGAACATGAAAAGGCCTCGAATCAGAATAAACTCTTTTTCATTGCACAATTAAAAGGTCGAATAAATAACTAATTTTTATTATTTAATAAAAATTAAAACACACTTGGTAATCGGTAAAGTTATTTTAAAATAAAAATCAGTTATTTTTTAAAGGATTTATTTTTTTTTACTATTTCTGTAGTTTAAAAAAAAAAAATACTGTCTTAAAAACGAATTTTCTGTTACATTCAATTTCGGCAGTAAAAAATTTCGTCTATAGTTTTACTGTTTTTCACTACAAACTAAGTGAATATTCACTAGTTTTTTAATGTTTTGGTTAGTCGTTAAATTAACATTTAAAATTGACTGTTATGTGATTTTATTTTAAATGAAAAAACAGTGGAATGGCTTTTAAATAAAATTTCATTTGTTTTAAGTGAATATTCACATAATTTTTTAAGTGTATAGCCCTGTATGAAACTAAGAAAATTGCGTTTTAGCTTTTCAATTTTTAAAAAACTGTGCTAATGAGGCGTGGTTAAATGTTGGAAAAATTGTGTCGAGGTCCCTTGATTAAAAGACTACTAAAATTTTTTGTTTTGGAAAATTTTGAGAAATTGTTCTGAAAGTTTTAATTTTTTAAAAAAGTCAATTTATCAAAAACCCGGCCACATTTTTTTTAAGTTTAGATGTTTGTCTATTCGGGAAAATCGCATTTGAATATTGGATTTCAGTAAAATTCTATAATTCTCTTGTATTTTATTGGGTCAACACCGCGTATGAGTAACGAAAATTCAGTGGTTTCGCAAATAGTCGTTACTTATACGCGGTGTTGACCCAATAAAATACAAGAGAATTATAGAATTTTTCTGAAATTCAATATTCAAATGCGAAATGTTGCCGAATTTTTTATAAATTGTTAAGGGTACAAAAGGGGTAAAATTTGGAATACAGGATCTTTTGGGTCGTAAAATTGTCCTTTTCATATTTTATGAAATAACGATAGTTTTTTGATAGAGCTTCATGCCCGAATTTTTTTACCAAATCCAGCCAAATCCTCATGGATTATTTTTAAAAAAAAATTTACTTTAAATTTAAATTTCTTTTACAAGAAAAAAGGAAAGAGAAATTGCAAATAAGTTAAGTGAATCGTTGGCCAATATAATATATTTTAAAATCGTTATAAAAACAGTGTATTTCATAGAAAAGGATTAATCGTAATCGCATGATTTTTTGTCGGTTACGATTACGATTATTTGGTGCGATTAATCGCGATTACGATTACGATTTTAATCGTTTTGCAAACTCTACTTTATATATACACATTAGCAAACGTTTAACATTATCTAACTAAGTAGTGGTGCGAGATTTTCATCTATAGATAGTTGAACTAGCTACGGCGTCGACAATAAACAGTATAACTGGGGAACCGTGGGTTCAAGTCCCAGCCAGGGCAGGATTTTTTTTTTTTATATTTTTTAATATATTTATTCAATGGGTTTATTTATTTTAACAATATTTTAATTAAATGTTGTTTTTTTATTTTTAGTACCAAAAGGTACATAAAAATTAAATGTATTTATTCGGCCTTTATATATGTATATATATTCGATTAGAGTTTTATTCTAGTTCGAGGCCCAAAAATATTTCTATATATGATACTGTCATAATAGAGTATTTTTAATTTATTGCTTTAAAAAAGTTACTCATCTCATAGTATGTCTGTACTGATCAGTTTCATCCCCACTAAAGGAATCGTCAGCAGACTTTAGAGAATCATCGTTGGTCAATCAAACATCAAACCAGACATAATATTTGATATATTTCACAAGTTATATGAGAAATATTATTATGAAGGTCCGAAATCTGTTTTCCAACAAAAATAACTCTTTTAAAGCAAAAATTGTATATACTAAATCACCATCGGTAATTATTAATATATGTGTTGCTGTTATTTTACAATAACAACAGTACCTAACCAAACAATAGTGTTGGTAGGATAAGTCGTAATAAACTTTGTGTTAAATGTTGTTTTTTATTTTTAGTACCAAAAGGTACATAAAAATAAAATGTATTTATTCGGCCTTTATATATGTATATATATTCGATATTATTATATATTATGTCTGGTTTGATGTTTGATTGACCAACGATGATTCTCTAAAGTCTGCTGAAGATTCCTTAGTGGGGATGAAACTGATCAGTACAGACATACTATGAGATAGTAACTTTTTTAAAGCAATAAATTAAAAATACTCTATTATGACAACATCATAAATAGAAATATTTTTGGGCCTCGAACTAGAATCAAACTCTAATCGAATATATATACATATATAAAGGCCGAATAAATACATTTTATTTTTATGTACCTTTTGGTACTAAAAATAAAAAAACAACATTTAACACAAAGTTTAGTACGACTTATCCTACCAACACTATTGTTTGGTTAGGCACTGTTGTTATTGTAAAATAACAGCAACACATATATTAATAGTTACCGACGGTGATTTAATATATACAATTTTTGCTTTAAAAGAGTTATTTTTGTTGGAAAACAGATTTCGGACCTTCATAATAATATTTCTCATATAACTTGGGAAATATATCAAATATTATGTCTGGTTTGATGTTTGATTGACCAACGATGATTCTCTAAAGTCTGCTGAAGATTCCTTAGTGGGGATGAAACTGATCAGTACACCAATACTATGAGATAGTAACTTTTTTAAAGCAATAAATTAAAAATACTCTATTATGACAATATCATAAATAGAAATATTTTTGGGCCTCGAACTAGAATATTTTAATTATTTAAAAAAAAAACACATTTGAAAGGCATATTAATGACACGTTTTGTTGACATGGTGAAAGGTGTCATCATTTGTTTTTTCAATTTCGATGACATGTTTCATCATATTGAAGAAAAGCTTCATCAATATGAAGAAATTTGTCATCAAAATTGATGACAGCAAGTGATGAAACCGTATCATCAATATGATGAAGCATTTTTCTTTGAGTGATTTAAAAAAAAATTCTTAAAAATTGGTCGATTTTAAAAAAAATTGGCAAATATTTATAGAGCAAACTTAGAGCTATAAATATAGTCCAAAATGTATGTCCTATGTTTATTATTTGGCGAGATACACTGAAAAATATATATTTTTAAATATTCTTTTCACCTTCATTAAGAGCAGCTAAGAACTCATTAGGTTTAACATTTTTTTTAATATAGCTAAGAAGAAGAGAAAATTTCCAATATTATGCAAAAAAATCATTCAAATTCCTTTGACCGTTCAAAAGTTACAACGCGTTGTAAACCATTTTTAAACCGTTGCAACGGTTTAAAAAGGGTTTACCATGTCATATTATTACATTTTTAGTACAAATTATAAAGAAACCCATTTTTTCCCCTTTAAGAGTGAATACGTCAATTTTCCCAAACTAAAAGTTGATTATTGATTTTACAGACTAAATTTAGATAGGGCAGAGTTGTTTTAATAAAACAAAAGCAAAAAATAATAGAAAAATAAAAAAAAATAATAAATCTTTGAGGATGCTTGTTAAGGTTAGGAAAATTTTGTTTTATTTGTAATTTTTACAATCTTCAAAATTTTTTAACGCCCATCCGATTTTGCAATAAGGCATTGAAAAAGCTTTAGATTTTTTTTTTTATTTCAAGTGATTTGATGCAGCGCATTGGATGTGCCATCGCAAAATGTCTGGAGATAAAAGTGCAGATATTTCCGCTTACAATGACTTTTATGACAATGATATTCACGAAATCAATTATTTACATCGCCGCATTACTTCCTAGTAACTTAACATTAAATTTAAGCTTTATTTACTAATGCAAAATACTAAAACAAAATTTGCGAATTTTGTAAATTTTTAAAATGCCCCCTAAAATTTTTGCAATACAAAATTTTAAGATGCCCCCTTGACTCGGACGTGTTAATAATGAAAAACTTTAACCCCAAAAACCGCTCGCCAATTTGAAATAAAATTGCGAATGTGCCCGGCGAAAAACAGCTGTTTTCAAAAAAATTTCGCTCATTTTATTAATTTTTGAGGAGATGGTACAACGCCCCTAGCTAGGACACATTAAGTTGTTCTTCCATAAGTTGTAGGTAATTACAGCAGCTATCGACTACTTTGATCGGAATTCAATTATGTTAATGCGCACACATTCCATGGCCAAAAAACCACAACAATAATAAAAAAAGCTCAAATTTGGTTTTAATTTTGGACCCCCTACATTTTTTGATTTAATGATTTTCTGGCAGGTCTATTAATGTCAGATTTATCTCTAAGGTATAATCAGTCTGTCGTATGCTGGTTGACATCTAAAACAAAAAACCAAGGACGCAAAATAAAAAAGAATGAAAAAACATTGGATAGTTTCAAGACGTTTTTACCCAATTTTTTGACTTTATATGGCTACAAATTTTGCAGAAAAGAACTTTTGGGCAACAAAAAAAAAATGGGACTAGTTTTTTATATTATTGATCTTTCTGCATTTACAGATTCGTGTAAATGTGTGGACAAAAGAAATAATTGACAGCTAAACTCAGGTATCAAAAGGTGCAAAAGAAAAATATTCTTGCCTATATATAAGTTTGTCATTCTGTTTGTAACTCATCGAAATAACGATCTGGGACCCCATAGAGTATATATAAGGCATTCCATACCACATGTCCAGCGAAAAAAAAACATGTGTACCGTAAACTTCTGTATAGATTGTATGGATAGCCTTACTTAGGCAATTTTCTAAGAAACAAGTTTTTCGTTTTTTTCGAGAAAATCGCATTTGAATTTTAAATTTCATAACAATTTATTAATTTGCTTGTATTTTCTTGTTTCAACAGAGCGTATGAGTGATATTTATGCAGTTAATAATACTCATTTGCAACGTTAAAATAAGAAAATACAAACAAATTACTAAATTGTAATGAAATTCTAAATTCAAATGCGATTTTTTCAAAAAAAAAAACGAAAAATACATGTCTGAATTTTTTGTGTGGATAGACAAACATCTAAACTTTACAAAAAAAAAATTTAAAAAAAAAGAAAATCCGGCCACAAATGAAAAATTTCAGAACGGGCTCTGAAGATGTTAAAAAAAAAAAGTTTTAATCGATAGCCCATACAAAACTATACAAGAATGTTAATTTTTGAGATTGTGGTGCATTCCATTTTAATTTCATAAATATTTTAACAAGGCAACTCGACACAAATTTTACCATTTTTCCAATATTCGACCACGCCTCCTAAGCACAGTTTTTGAAAAATTTAAAAACCAAAAACGCAAATTTCTTAGCTACATATAGGGCTTTTCGAACAACCTATTCAGAAATTTACGGGATATATGTTTTTCTGTAGCGGGACATGTGGTGTGGAATGCCTCTTATGTATTTGTGTTTGCGTGTAAAACCATGCAAGAGAAACCAACATACTCGCAGACACACGGAAAACGAAACAAAACAAAAAAATGGATAAGCTAAAAATTTAATTAAACAATTAATTATATTAATTGAATACTTAATTAATATTAAATTTACAAACAATTAAAATGTTAATTTAAAAAAAAAGTAAAAAATAATTATATTAATTAAAAATTTAATTGCTATTAAATAAAAACAAGTGAGAGTGTTAAATTCGGCTGTGCTGAATCTATTATACCCTCCAACACGTAAAAAAAAACAAGTAAGAGTGTTAAATTCGGCTGTGCCGAACCTTTTATACCCTCCAACATGCAAATAAATAAAAAAAAATTGCAGGGGCGTCTTCTTTTTTTTTTGGGGGGGGGGGGGGGTCGGTAGTGATAATTGGGGGGCACAATTCCTCTTGAATAAGTGTTAAAAAAATAATTCTTATGCTTTGTACACTAAAGAAACACAAATTTATCATTATATAAAAAAAAAATTATTCCACGCCCATAAAAGGGGGAGGCGAAAAGTAAAACGATATTTTCTAATTCTGTGGGTCCAAATGCAGGACCTTGAACTTCTTGTAGCATAAAAATGTTGGATTTGTTAAACAAAAACACAAAAAATCATATAAAAATATGATATTTTTCAGAGGTTGGTTTAGTTCTTCAAGGGGGAACTTTTTCCCCTCTGGTCCGATTTTGCCCATCTCCGAACTTAACCAGCCTATGAACATAAGACATAAATATATGTGCCAAATTTCAGGAGTCTAGCACTTTTATTTTGGACTGTATCGTGTCTTCCACAGACGGACGGACGGACAGACGGACGGACGGACAGACGGACGGACAGACGGACGGACGGACAGACGGACGGACGGGCGGACGGACGGACGGACAGACGGACATCGCTAGAATGTCTTAGAATCGATCACTGATCATTAATATATATACTTTATGGGGTCCTAGACCGATATTTCGATGCGTTACACACGGAATGACAAAGTGAGTATATCCCCATACTGTAGTTGGAGGGTATAAAAACAGGGGCGTTTTTTTTTTTTTTTGGGGGGGGGTAATGTCGGTGGGAGACAACCTTCCTGCATCCAACTTTAAGACTTTGAACTTCTTTTGACATAAAAATGTTTCGTTTGCTAAGCAAAAGTACAACAAACCATTAAAAACTGTTTTTTTTAGAGGTTTGTTTAGTTCTTAAGAGGGGAACTTTTTTCCCCCTGATCCGATTTTGCCCATGTTCGAACTTAACCAGGCCAATACCATAAGACATATTCGTGCCAAATTTCAGGAGTCTAGCTCTTTTACTTTGGACTGTATCGTGTCTTCCACAGACGGACGGACGGACGGACAGACAGACGGACATCGCCAGAATGTCTTAGAATGGATCACTGATCAATAATATATATACTTTATGGGGTCCTAGACCGATATTTCGATGCGTTACACACGGAATGACAAAGTGAGTATACCCCCATATTGTGGTTGGAGGGTATAAAAAATAAAATTTTTATTAAAATAAAATGTACGATATTATTTTCTGTGTAATAGAGCTCAGCAAGTTTTAAGACTTCTTTAACAAAATGCTTGTGATTTTTGCCCCTATCTACATTGTTAGGTTAAAGTAATTCTCAACAATTTACTTGAGTAGAGTTTTCAGCGCGCCAACACCTGAGCATAATGCAAGACTCTAAAAAAAGTCTCACCATTATGTGTGTGTTATTATTATTATTGTATAGTAAATGTTGGCTTAAACTTGTTGTATTCACTTCACTTTATCAATTGCAAGTGGTTTAGTGAGTTTTGTTTGTTATTTCATTTGCAATCATTTTGTGTATGGTTTTGCCAATATCTGGTCATAAATGTGTCCAACAATCCATAAATGTCATTTAGATGACACAAATTTATTGATGGATTATAATAATTTCAGTAAAATAAGATTTTTGCACTTTTGAAAGTGCAAATTCAGTTTGGCTGACAAAATAAAAAAATTGATTGTACTGAATGGTTGCAAATGAGATTGCATTTTTAAGTATTTCTGATTTTTTCTTTCTATAATTACACAAGTGGAAGAATATCAATCATCATGTTTTATGCAATTACATTCCAAGAAAGTGTCAGATAGAGACTATAATTAAATTAATGAATACGAAACAAAAACTTATTTAATAAGAACTATATTAAATAAAAATTTAAATTTTATTGTTGTGATTGTTAGTTTTTATTCCAGATTTAATATGTCAGTGTCAATTAAAATGTGACAACGATTTATTGATTCAACTAATGACGGAAATGACTAATCTCATATGTTCAGGTGTTTTGCGCAGGGATTTCTTTCGAATCATATAAGGTGTGAGAAACTAAAATTATTTTAAATATCAATTTTAATTCGAACAAGTAGAAAATGCCTTTTTAAATGATGGTAAATTTTCTAACGTGAAAAAATTAACAATTTTGATTAGAAATATAGGAAAGAAAAATTAAAATTTTTTTTTTGAGTGTAAATTTTTTTTTGAGTTTACATTTTTGTTCATGTAAAAAAAATACTTTTTAACTCTTTCCGGGGCGGTGGTATGAAAACCATACCACTTATTCATTATTTTTTTTTATAAATTTGGTACACACTAGTTTTATTTAAATATCGATTAAATATGTAATTTTGAGCTAATATTATTTAAAAAAAATTATATCAAGTGAGAGAAAGAAATATTAAGAGATGTTTTGTATTGGCAAAAAAAGTGCGGCAGTGAAGTGTCAAAATTGTTTCCCAAAATTTATCAATTGTCGTCCACAAAACTGTGTGATACTTAATTATTAAAATTTTTTGCTAAAAGTTTTAATTAATTATATTTTAAAATATGTTTTAGGACCAAAATAAATCATGTTTCACTGAATTTTATAAATAAAACCAAGCTTTTATGCGTGGTGGTATGATTATCATAACACATCCTTTCGCAGAATCCTTGAAGGACAAAATTTTTTTGAATGCATTTTTTCATTAAATTACCATAATTAATAATATAAAATAAAAATGTTGTGTGGTTTTTACCGATTTCATGTAGTGCCCCGGAAAGAGTTAAAGAAATTTTGTGGCTACCGATGTTTTTAAAGAAATTCGATACCAATCAAACCAGAGGAACGACAATAATATGTTTCAAGCTTCAGGAGTCTCAGAATTGTCTTTTGAAATTTTGCGAGCTTTTATCTAGTAAATTCGCGAAAACCCCTTGCCTAAATTCAATCTTTTGCTTATAACTTTTTAACCACTGTTACGATTTAGCTGAATTGCAATACCAGCCTGACCAGGAGAATGACCACCATATATGCCCAAATTCCGAATCTTCAGTAAAGCCTCTCAACAGACAGACGGACAGGCGACAAACATCGATAGATGTTCTTAAAATCGATCGAGGATCATGAGTATATATACATTATGGGGTAATTGACCAATATTTCGAGGTGTTACAAATGGAATGACAAACATATATATTAGACCGGGTCGAAAAAAAAGTTCCCATTGTGCGGGCTTAATTTTAAAGCTTACCTCGAAAAAGTTCCATAGCCAAAATATAAGATTTTTAGGTCGCGATTTGGTACCGCCGAAATCGTTATTTGTTCATAACTTTGTCATTTGATGTCCGATCGTTTTAAAAAAAAATTTGTTTGAAAGTCCTCCGCGAGTACTAAATTTGACCCATATCTGGTTTTGACCTCTGAGCTCATCTTCGTGTCATGAGTGTTCGTTTCTCAGCTTTCTACCCACCTAAATGATTTTTATTTTTCCATTAAATTATAGCATTAAAAAATTCATGAAATTCTTCCCTTAGAAGTACCCTCTTAAATTAATTAACAAAAAAGTTACATTCAATTTTAAATTTCCATTGAAAAAGATTTAAAACACTTGTTCGTATGTATTTAAATACAAACTAAAAAAATTAAATATAGTTTAAAGGCATAATAACAAGTGTTTTTTCTAATTTTCTTTATATTGTATATGAAAATCTTAAATCAAATGTAACTTTTTTGTTAATAAATTTAACTGGATACTTCCAAGGGAAGAATTTCATGAATTTTTTAGTGCTATAATTTAATGGAAAAATAAAAATCATTTAAGTGGGTAGAAAGATGAGAAACTAACAATCATAACAAGAAGATGACCTTTGAGGTTAAAACCAGATATGAGTCAACTTTAGTACTCGCTGAGGACTTTCTAACAATTTTTTTTTAAAACGATCGGACATCAACTGACAAAGCTATGAACAAAAAACGATTTCGGCGGTACCAAATCGCGACCTAAAAATCTAATATTTTGGTTATGGAACATTTTCGAGGTAAGCTTTAAAATTAAGCCCGCACAATGGGAACTTTTTTTTTCTCCTTTATGGTCGACCCAGTCTAATATATATGCCCTCTATCATATACATATGGATGGTATAATAAAGGTAGGTGGAGGGGGGTGGCGGCGCCGGAAGAGTTCATTTTATCATTATTTATCATTAGGGCAAGTACTTTCATGAAAATGCATATTTTTACTCAGCATTGTAAACATAACATAAATTGAATATCAATCCGAATCAAAGAATTTGCAATAAAATGGCATTGATTTGTAGTTGCATATTTTTGCATATTTTGATATAAATGCATATTTTTGCATATTTTGATATAAATTAGACTTTTTTTAAATTTCATCAATATTTTTCAAAACTTCCTTAGGAAAATTCAAACCATATCCCCTATTTCTTATAGAAAAGTATAATGGAAGTATAATTTTTAGATTCTGAAAAATGTTTCCTATTTAAAATGTTCCTATTCTGAGATATTTATGAATATCTCTTCACTTATCGTAAAGAAAAAAATGTTTTCGAATTTAAGATTTTTTTACAGAAAAAATGGAATTTTTATTTTGATTAGAGTTAGGGTGGGGTCTTTTGCCTTTAAGTTATTTTTTGACTTGAAAATCGGAAAATTCCAAAAAAAAAAGTATTTTAAAATAAATATTTTTTTTAGAGTAAGACCGAATTTACATTGGGCAATTTTAATTGCGGCAATTCTGATTTTTTAGTGTATCAGAGAGAGAAATAAGATTCTTCCCTCTCTCTCCTATACACTATAAAATCAGAATTGCGGCAATTAAAATTTGGACTTAAGAACACAAAGTATTGAAAAATAACTTGTTTTAAAAAATATTGTATTTAAATTTTTTTTTTTTCTTTTAGAAATTTTTTTACTTCAGAAATATTTAGTGTCTCAAGGAAAAAACTTCGCAAGTAAAAAAATATTTTACTAACTAAAAATTGTTTCCACTCAATAAAACATTTTTAAGAATTGTCGAGGGCCTTAAAATATTTGACAAATCCTAATTTGTGTTGACAAATTATTTTTTTAGTAAAAACAATAATTTTTAGATGCATATTTTTAAAGTTTTTAGTGCATATTTTGGATTTTTAGACGCATATTATAGGCACATATTTTCGTTTTTTAGATGCATGAAAGTACTTGCCCTATTTATCATTATTTGAAAAAAAAAAAACACATTTTCTTACACCTGGGTCCAAATGCAGGATGTCGAACTTCTTTTAACATAAAAGTGATAGGGAGTAGGTTCGTTCAGAAAAAAATTTCGGATGTAAAACATAATGGGGGTCGCTCTTACATAGCACCCATTTAATAGCGACTACGTCACAATTTTGGGAAAATGCCTTCTCGTCGGAGCAAAAGTCGCGGTAAAAACCACAAAAATCCTTTCTCGGAGTCGCTGCTTAAGGGGTGCAATGTAAAACCAACCCCCATTAATTTTTACACTCCAACATTTTTTCTGAACAAACGTACTCCCTATCTTCAGGGGGGGGTCTCACATACAAAATGGAGTTTTTATGAAATTTTTTCCCACCGCTTTAACCGACCTACAATATTTGTTTAATACCAACAGTTTCTCAGAACATACCTGCCCTCAATCTGCAACCCTTAAGGAGGTCCCCATACATTATTTAAAATTTTGTTTTTTAGGACATCACATGGTTCCCCCTAGAGGACCATATCACTGATGACTAACGTTACTTTTTACTGGTGAAAATTTCAATTTCGTTTCATTTTACAACACCTCTGTCCGATCGCGCGCTGATATGGACCATTGTTCCCGTCTCGGTTAGTACTCGACAAGCGTGATTACCGAACAGGCAGAAATAACTTTCAATATATTACAGAGGCATGCTGATATGTCCCCGCATTGGTTAGTCAGTTAGTAAAAATCGGCTCAGCCATTTTTGCGTGATTGCGGAACTGGCAAAAATAATTTTCAAATAATGCAAGGGGGCGTTGCATTTTACAACGCCTTTGCCCAATCATGCGCTAATATGGCATACTGTTACAGCCTCGGTTAGTACTATATATGGTGAAAATTTTGTTAAAATCAGTTTAGGCGCTTAAGCGTAATTACGGAACAGACAGAAAAAACTTTCAGTGTGGTGCAAAGGGGCGTGGCAACTTAAGCCTCCACACAAAAAATTATTGGCTAAAAAATTTCAATTAAATCTATTGATCAACAAAATTTAAATGAGTCAATTATTGATTTGATCAACATTTTTGTTATTTTCTTTAACTATCAAATTACAAATTTTCAACATACCAGATTTTTTGTCGCTTCAATTTATTTGAATACATTAATTCAAAAATATACTTTATACTACGGTTTTACTTTTTTTTATTGTCGGCAACATATTGGAAAGCAAAAACTATGAATTTCTTCATAATTTTTCCATAAGCGTGAAATTCATTTGTTAAATCAATTATTATTTTAATTGACTTTAAATAAAAAATCAATCAAATTTTTGATCAAAATCGAAAAAATGATTAATTGAAATAAAAATCAATTAATCACCTACAATTTGATGATTGATATAACAATTTTCTTTATCGGAGGAGTTTCAATTAAAAAATTAATTGAATCCGCGTTTTTGTTGATTGACTTTCGTTTTCAATTCTTTCTGTGTCGCTACCTATTTGGTTTGTTTCCACACCAAATGTTCAGCAAAAAAAAGTTGTGTCGTGCCAATATGAAATCATTTGCAAAGTATTCGCTCTTAGGGTACTACTAAATAACAAAAATAAAATTTAAGTTTTTTCAAAAAATGGGCCTTGTAGGCGTGGTCAAATATTGTAAATATCCAACTTTTTTGCCTGAGTATCTTTACTTCAATATTTATGCATATTAAATAAAATACAGTAAAGTCTTTAAGACAAAAGTTTTTTATAGATTTTTGTATGGGCTATCGATAAAAAAAAAAAAATGGAAAATTTTTAGAAGAAGTTCTGAATTTTTCAAATTTAAACTTTGACTTTATTTATCATTTTTTTTTTTTTTTAATTTTTTAAAAAAATGTTAAAGTGTTTTTCTATATGATCTGAAATTTTCAAAGATGTGTTTTTCCTTGTTTTCGAGAAATCAAATGTCAATGATTTTAATACACTAATTTTATTCAATAATGGTGTTTATAACGTGTGCGTATGAGTAATAAAAACACCTAAACAATTTTTAAAATAGAGATGGGATCGTAAATGAGAAAGAAAAAATTTAGTCATGCACGATATTTTATTTCGCTCACGCTCATTCACGAACACGTGAGTAGAAAAAAATAAGTCTGGGTCACGATGTTCACGTGAGCGTGAGTAAAATAAAATATCGTGCGTGAATAATTTTATTTCTTTCATTAGCGTGCGTGATCGTTAATAAAAACTCACTCACGCTCCCATCGCCTCTTAAAATATTTTTTAAGTATTGATATTACTCATACGCACACGTTTTATACACCATTATTGTATAAAATTAGCGTATTGCAATCTTTGACATTTGATTTCTTGAAAATAAGGCAAAACACATCTCTGAAAATTTCAGAACAGATAGAAAAGCACTTGAACTTTTTTTTTAAAATTAAAAAAAAAAATATAATTGCGGCATGTTTTTTGATAAATAAAGTTTAAGTTTAAATTTTAAAAATTCAGAACTTCTTGTGAAAATTTTCCAATTTTTATTTTTTAAATCGATAGCCCATACAAAAATCTATAAAAAACTTTTGTCTTTAAGACTAAACTGTGATTCATTTAATTTGCATAAATATTGAAGTAACGATACTCAGGCAAAAAAGTTTGATATTTTCAATATTTGACCACGCCTACAAGGCCCACTTTTTGAAAAAACTTAAATTTTATTTTTGTTATTTAATAGTACCCTAAGAGCGAATACTTTGCAAATGATATCCCATTAAAACCACTTTGGCTTTTCTGTAGTGGAACAGTTGGTGTGGAATGCCTCATATTAAAGAATCAATGTTTATTTTGGTGGGGATAACAGAGGCGTGCAATTTTTTCCCCCAGGGGGGGTGGGACAAAGTTGAAATTTGTATTAAAAATGGGTCAACTTTCGATGAGGCTGGGGGCACAAAATAAAAAATTTTGACACGCTATTTTTGTAACTCATCTACGTGATGTTGCCTTTCAAATCAATCAAAAAAATGTTCACGCTCAAAACGAAACTTTTAAGCTGGATGGAAAATAGTGTTGGTACTTTTTGGGAAAAAAGTCACAATTTTTTTTGTTCAAGTTTAAAATAGTGACGCTATTCCTCAAAAAAATTGAATCAGGATCGGGAAAAAAATTAAATTTTCACCATTCAAATGATTATAAGTCAGAAAGTAAAGGAAATGAAAACTACTTCAAGCATGTTTTTTAGGGATTTACTAGCTCTTTATAAAAATTAAATCCTTATAAAAATCAAAACCCCTATTGGACATGTGTAACGTGCCGTTACAAGGAAAATACTTTTCCATATACCTCATCACTCTACTTGTACCCATACCCAGAGTTGTTTGTTTGATAGTTATTACTAGCAGACAGTTAATACTACCTCGCAATTCTCGTTGAGTTGGTCAAATTGTTATTTATAATGACAAAGTTTGGCTGACCAGAACAACGAGAATCCAGTTGGATTCTCGTTGTTCTGTCTGTTTTAGTTCGGTTATAATAATTTGTTTGAACAAAGTTAAATCCGAAATAAAAGTTGTTGTACTAAAAGAAACTTATTGTTAGAAAATTTTTCAAAAAAATTTTCGAAACTTAGAAAATTAAAAAAAAAATCTAAAAACATTTTTTATGATTTTTTTTCTTACAAAACAAAAAAAAAATGACAAAAAATTGTTATTCAAAAATAGTTTCGGAACTTAGAAATTAAAAAAAAAAAAAATATATATATAAAGAACTCTTAAAACGCTTTTCGAATACGCTCGCAAAGCGTTCCAAAAAAACGTTTTGAGATTGCTTTGTTTTTTGTTATAGAGCTTTCAGAACACTTTTCAAAAACGCTCGCAAAGCGTTTGAAAATAGCGTTTTGAGAATGATTTTTTTTGTTACAGTGCTTTCAGAACGCTTTTTTTTAGAACCGTCGTCAATTTCTGCTTGGGTATCTTACTAAACCCGAACGCCGATTATTTTTCGTAATAGCCACCGTATTTACTTACACGAACGCCATTTATTGTTCGTATTTACTTTGTAGTTTTGAATGCACCTTACTAACCCGAACGCCGATGATTGTTCGCATTAGCCACAGTATTTACTTACACGAACCCCGTTTATTGTTCGTATTTACTTTGTAGTTTTGAATGCATCTTACTAACCCGAACGCCGATTATTGTTCGTAGTAGCAATCGTATTTACTTTCCCGAACACCGTTTATTGTTCGCATTTATTTTCAGCGATGCCAACTTAGCGCGTTTCGCGCTAGATTTAGCGCTTTTTGACCACCCAAAAAGCGCATTTTTTTATTCTAGCGCGTTTTTCAAAAAAGCGCTGAATTGGCGCGTTTTCGTTTTTTCATTTAGCGCTTTTAGCGCCTTTTTCATACAACTAATCACTTTGACAAAAAGGTACATTTTACAACTGATATTTTTTTTTTCATACGTACTCTATTTTTGCAACTAATATTTAAAAGCATATAAAAAAGAAGTGTTAACGTACTTTATATTTTTCTTCATAATTGAATGTGTTTTTTGCAAAGGTAAATACAAATCTATTTTGTTAATCAATGAAATAATGAATTATACATATTTTTAGATGGAGCGTTATGTACAAAAATATAGAAAAGTGTGGGAATCTGATGCTTTGCTTAAAAAATGGATAAGACCATCGAAAGATGATACAAAAGCCTTATGTATTTATTGTAATTGTCAAATTGCAGCAAAACGTTCTGATCTAATTCGACACTGCCAGACATTAAAACATGAGAAAGCAGTGAAACCATTTAATAATGTTGAACTTATTCAAAGTGAAATTTCATTTGAAGCCTTACAAAATCCAAATGAAAAACAAAAAAGTCAGGCAATGATTGCTCTTTATACTGCTGTTCATAGTCCATTTTCTACTGTGGATCATCTTGGTGAATTGTGTTGTTCAGCATTTACAGATAGTAAAGCTGCAAATTTTAGTCTTCATCGGACAAAATGTGCCAACATCATTACAAATATTTTATCACCTCATTTTGTAGAAACCCTTTTGGACGATTTAAAAGATTCAAGCTTTAGCCTTATTTTAGATGAAGGTAAAATATAAAAACTGAATATCTCCAACTTTATAATACAATGTATTTTATTTCAGGAACTGATGTTTCAGTAGAGAAGCTGTTAGGAGTTGTTGTGCGCTATTTCAGCAAGAAAAAACAAGAATTTGTTACTACATTTTTAGGTCTCATAGATTTAAATGGAGGAAAAGCTGATGATCTTTTAAATGGTTTAGAGAGACTTCTTAATTTGTTTGAAATTGATATTAAAAAATTAGTGGCTGTGGCAACGGACAATGCAGCCGTAATGACAGGAGTAAATAATGGTCTGTATAAAAAAATTAAACAAAAATATGATTTAAAAAATCTAGTCCTGATAAGATGCGTTTGTCATTCGCTGCAATTAGCAGTATGCGCGGCAGCTGAAAAACATTTTCCTTCCAATTTAAACTTCTTGGTCAAAGAGACACATAATTGGTTTTCCAATTCATCAATAAGGCAAAAGTTATACAACAAAATTTATAAATTGATTAATACAGATTCTGATTTACCGAGAAAAATTCCTATGGTAGCACCAATATATATAGATGGCTATCTATAGAAAGAGCCATTAAAACCATTTTGGACATGTGGTTAGAGTTAAGAACTCATTTTAATATAGTTAATGAAAAATCTTTTGAAACAACATTGCTAAGAAATATGTACAATGATCCAAAAAATTTGATTTATATAACGTACTTAGCCTCAATTTTAGCAGAAGTACAAAAAGTGAATTTATCATTCGAAGCGCAAAATGCGGACCATACTAAGCTATTTGATGATTTATATCGACTCCTACAAAGCTTAACTAATAAAATAATTAAACCTGTGGATGATTTTGACTACATGGAAGGAGACATTGATTTAGAACTGAATGAATTTTGCTATTTAGGTTATAGCTTTGAAAAGGCTTGCACTGATAACAACATTGAAGAATCTGAAAAAGTATTAATTAAAGATAAATTAATTCACTTCACTAAATCACTTATTTACGAGATACGGGCTAAATTGCCATCCAATTTCAAAATGTTGAAAAAAATATCGTTATTTAGCGTAAAAAACATTTTGTCCAATAACTCTGAAGAAGTTTTGAATTTTATACAAGAGTATGAAAAAGATAAAAAAGAAATCGAAGAATTTGAAATTTGTCTCAACAATTTAAAGCTTTGTAAATGGAAAAATAAAGAGCGAACTGATTTATTTTGGATTGAAGTACATAGTTTCAAAAACGCAGTCGATGAAAATCCTTTCTTTAAGTTATCAAGTTTTGTGATAGATATTTTGACATATCCATACTCCAATGCTGAAGTGGAAAGAGTATTTAGCGTTATGAATTATTTTAAAAACAAAATTCGGAACAGAATGTGTTTAAATACCGTTAATTCTTTAATTCATATCAAATACGGGTTAAAGATGGCAAATTCATGCTGTGTAAGCTATAAAATCCCTCCACATGTTTCTGCAAAAATTAATTCAATTGAAACTTACAAGAAGTCAAAATTTTATATTAAGACAGTACTTTGGCCAGATGATGAAGAGGAAAATTCTACATTTTTGTTCGAAAATGAACAGTTTTAACTGAATTCGCTAAAATATTTTTTTTTGTGCTGATATACACTTTAAAATTAATATAATATATTATATGATCTCAAAATGTACAAATAAAACTAATTTTTATATAAATATTGAATTTAAAACCCATTTTATTAAAATTTATCTTAGCGCTTTTTGGCGCTTTTCGCTTAATTAAAATTTAGCGCTTTTTAGCGCTTTTTGAGGCACTGTTTTGCGCGTTTTGCTTCTGAAAAGTTGGCATCACTGTTTATTTTGTAGTTTGAAAGTATATTACTAACAAGAACGCCGATTATTGTTCGTATTAGCAGCCGTATTTACTTACACGAACGCCGTTTATTGTTCGTATTTACCTTGTAGCTTTTGAATGCATGTTACTAATCTGAACGCCGACTATTGTTTGTGCTAGCCACCGTATTTACTTTCAAGAACGCCATTTATTGTTCGTATATATTTTACTAACACGAACGCCGTTTATCGTTCGTCTTCACTTCGTAGCTTGCATTACTTCAGTAACCCGAACGCCGTTTATTGTTCGTATTAGCCTCCATATGTATATACATTAGGGCGGATCGAGAAATGCTTTTTCACGAATTTCGCTTGGGCGCTATGCGGGATTGGTAAAAATAGATGCCAAAACGATGTGGTTAAAATTTCAGGAAGATCGCACTTCATCTAGGGTTGCCCCTCCAGCGCTGAAGTTTCAACTTTTTTAAGCCAAAGAGCATTTTTTTAAAAAATTGTCAAAAATTCAAATTTGATCAGATCTTCTTAATTTTGGATTTTATGTGGTCTAGTTAATCACATCTATTTAGATTTTAAATATCAGCTTAATACGATATCGCTAACCTACAAAAACCAGAGGTGGAAAAGTATACTTACATTTTGGAGAAACCCGAAAAGCAACTTTTTGCAATTATGTAAAAAAAAACACATTAAAATTGCAAAATATGACTTTTTTCTTTTCGACTTGAAAAATAGACTACTCAAGGATTCCAAAACCGTTAAAACCAAAAAATACGAAATTCTTGAACGGCGTGTGGACCAATCTCAACTTACGATATTTTCAAAAAATTTATTTCATAATTTTTTTTTGCTATATTGTTCTATTTTTTAAAATTTTTTTTACAAAATATGTCATATTTTCCTATAAAAGATAATCTCATTACAATTTAAGAGATCATTAACCCTTGTCTACATGGGGTCATATATGTCCCACACAAAAAATTATTTTTTACCAAATACAAATAGATTAAAATTGAAAACTTGTATGAGTTTAGCGGATCATATTACATATACAAAAAATATTCGCGGTTAGTTCGCATTTTCATTTAGGAATTCTCTTTCCGAGGTAGGGACTTTATATATGCAATTGCATGCGGACCATGTTACGCATTTGCATGAGCAAATATCGAAGAGTTTTTGTCCAAAATCATGGTACCTCTTTTTGATAATTTTAAATGTTTTTTGAACTGTTCCAACTTACTACGGAATACCTTAAGCTTTCCAATAACAGATTTTGGAGAAATTGTTGGAATTGTTGTTTTTTCCCATATAGATAAAATGTCTTTCGCTAGAGGCTTGGCAATACTCATAAACGGCAGATCATTCCCTTTTTTAACGTTATTTTGAATGAAGCAATATCCTTTCGCTACATCGGAAAATGTTGGTAGTTGGTTTGCGGGTAGTTTATTGGCCTTACCGAAAATTGGACAATTTATATTTTTATTACGAATAGGCGACATTTTAAAGACTGCGACTAACTTTTTTAAATTAATTTTTTATTGCTTTGCAAAAGTTATTTGATATTTACATAACTTAAGCCAACTATAAAAATCAATTTTTTATATTTCGCACAGGTTAAAGATGAACCTGGATTTGAGTTTTTTTTAATAATTCAAATAATACTAGTCTACAACGAAAATGCGAACTAACCGCGAATATTTTTTGTATATGTAATATGATCCGCTAAACTCATAAAAGTTTCCAATTTTAATCTATTTGTAATTGGTAAAAAACAATTTTTTGAGTGGGACATATATGACCCCATGTCGACAAGGGTTAATGATCTCTTAAATTGTAATGAGATTATCTTTAATAGGAAAATATGACGTATTTTGTAAAAAAAAATTAAAATATAGAACAATATAGCAAAAAAAATTTATGAATGAAAATATCGTAAGTTGAGATTGGTCCACACGCCGTTCAAGAATTTCGTATTTTTTGGTTTTAACGGTTTTGGAATCCTTGAGTAGTCTATTTTTCAAGTCGAAAAGAAAAAAGTCATATTTTGCAATTTTAATGTGTTTTTTTTTTACATAATTGCAAAAAGTTGCTTTTCGGGTTTCTCCAAAATGTAAGTATACTTTTCCACCTCTGGTTTTTGTAGGTTAGCGATATCGTATTAAGCTGATATTTAAAATCTAAATAGATGTGATTAACTAGACCACATAAAATCCAAAATTAAGAAGATCTGATCAAATTTGAATTTTTGACAATTTTTTAAAAAAATGCTCTTTGGCTTAAAAAAGTTGAAACTTCAGCGCTGGAGGGGCAACCCTAGATGAAGTGCGATCTTCCTGAAATTTTAACCACATCGTTTTGGCATCTATTTTTACCAATCCCGCATAGCGCCCAAGCGAAATTCGTGAAAAAGCATTTCTCGATCCGCCCTAATATACATATATATATGTCCTTTATTTTATTAAATATGTATATGTATAAACATGAACGCCGTTTATTGTTCGTTTTTACTCAGTGGTATTACATTAACCTTTTCAACCGAAACGCCTGTTATTGTTCGTATTGGCAATCTTATAAACATACACGAACGACGTGTTTTGTTCGTGTCTACTTTATAATATTGGACAAATCCTTGAGAGCCTGCAACCAACACCGTGGCTGCCGACGACCTTGAAGCGAATCGTCATTGCCGAAGACGATCGAGGAGCCAATTGAATTTATATTAGCTTAAGTAGTATAAGACAACTAGGTTAAGATCTTGGAAATAAAGTTGTGTGCGAGATAAGATCGTACTTTTTTAGTTAAACCAAAAGCATTCATCTTTTAATTATTCAAAGGAAGCAGACCTTTGTCGAACCTGGACAGACTAAGCTCTATCCTAGCTGGAAAATAAAACTGCATCACACATGTAGGGTCCACCATCCAAACTTTTGAAAAAACGTTAGTTATAACCGGTATAAATTTCACTGCAATCGGTCCAGTACTTATTGAATGGCCAAAATATTTCCAAAACAAATCGATAATAAACCACGGTGCATTGTTAGGAAAACTTTGTCAAATATAATTTTTTATGAAGAACATTTTAAAATCACTGTTTTTTATATAAAATTTGGCCAAAACCGAAAAATTTTGTAAATTTTTTCGATTGTCACAACGAATTTGTATTTTCTGTGCTTACGTAAAATAAATTTCTTTAAAGCAATTTAGAGTGTATTAAACAATACACAAATGAGATTTTCTTCATATCTCTTAACTCTTTGCTAATCTCTCACACCCTCTCTTATAGAAGTTAACTCAAATCAAGATCATTTTCACAATTTTGTCACGATAAGTTTTATCACACACGAAACGTGATTTTTATCATTGTCAAAATAATTTTGCGCAAATTTGAACACAGCGTGATATAAACAAATTTTCCCCAAAGGGAAAAATAAACTTTGCATCGTTTGTTACAAAAGAAAATAAATCAAAATTGATTTATTACCAACAAATATTGATGAAGAGTAAATCTTTCAAAATAAAGTTAAGTAAACCAAAGGAGAAAACCACATGTCGTTGAAAGTAAGGAAGAACCAACAAAAAAAAGTCTTATAAAACGCGTGACATAAGTTCAAATACCCTACAGCTAGCAATAGTTTGGGGTGATGACATTGGTAGATAGATATTCTTAAAATCGTAACTTAACCTTAAACATTTCACTTTCAGGGTAATTCCTGGATTTCCACTAAACGATAATATAATAAAGAGTCGATTTTTTAATTCTTTTTATATGTTGTTGGACTTTCACCAATTTTTGTATCCCTTCCAAAAAAAATAGGATTTTTCGAGGTCCATAAAATAGGCATTTGTTTGATCAATAATTTCATCGTTGGACCTCAATCTCTTTTCACCATGCCATTTCCTTAGGTTTGGAAATAAGAAATAGTTACTATGGGCTAAATCCGGAGAATATGGCCGATGAGGAACCAATTCCTAGCTCAATGCATGGAACTTTGCCATTGATACTGCACAAGTGTGCACCCGTGCATTAACTTGATAAAAAATAACTTTTTTCTTGGCCATATGGGTAGGCTGACCATTCGTACTGATTTGATCAGTACATGTACTGATTTTTAGTCACGTGTACTGATGAAATATCCATGTTCTCATTTGTACTGATTTTTGAAAATATGTACTGATTGTACTGATTTTTGACCATTTCAACACAAAAAAACTATTTTATTCAAAAATTTAGTCTAAAAACTAAAATTTTTATGAAAAAGAGTTTTTGAGTCTTAACAAAAAATTAAGGATACAGAATCATTAATGGTTCTTATAAGGAAAATTTCTCGGGATGATGGATTTTTAAATGAAAATGAAACTGAGGTGCTTCGATTATGTAAATTCATCAGAATTTAAAGGGGTTTTATTCCTGAAATATCGACATAAAATTTGCCATGACTGTTTTTAAGAAGTATGTGCTTATAAAATCTGGAAGTTTTTCAAAAAAGATTTCAGAACTTAACGGAAAAGCCCTTAAAATCAGAAAGATTTTTTAAGAAAATAAATTTTTAGAATAAAATTCTTTAAAATTGTGTTTTTTTTTTACATTCTGCATTCCAAAGATTTGTTAGGTAAGACTATCTTAATGAAGATGTTTGAGGTAACTAGATTAATTTGTGTCAGTTGTTTTTAAACATTGGTTTTTACTGAACTACTATTTGACTCCAAACACCCACATTTGTTCATAAAATCGAATTTTTGTAATTGCTGAAAACATTCATCAAAAAAATTTTTTTTTTCTAAAAAAAAAATCATAAAAACCTGGGCGTACTGATTTCAGTTTAGAAAAAAATGGTCACCCTACATATGGGGTCTCTTTTTATCTTCGTTACATCGGTGCAATAAGTTAGAATAATATTCGCCGTTTATTGATTTTCCCTTTTCAAGGTAATCGATGTGGATTATCCAACGTGCATCCCAAAAAACTGTTGCCATCACCTTATCGGACGACAAACTTACCTTGGCCTTCTTCAGAGCCGGTTCACGTGGAGAAACCGAATGTTTAGACAGCTGCTTGGTCTCCGGAGTGTTGTAATGGAGCCATGTTTCATCTACAGTTACAAAACGCCGCAAAAACTCATTCGAGTTGCGTTTAAACAACTACAAAATCAATCAACTCCGAAATAAATTCCCCACCACCGTTATAGGGACTATGACCGGAAAAAAATTGGACATAGTCCCAAAAATCACAGAGATAAAGACCACGTAACTAATAGCCATACTTCTCATTTCAGGAATCTAAGTTCAGTGGTTCCTGGTATGAGTGGGTTTTTAATTTAAAGATAGTTAAACAAAAAAATATTTTCTGCGTACAGCCCCCCCCCCCCCCCAAAAAAAAGACGCCCCTGCGATTTTTTATTTTAAACGTGTTGGAGGGTATAAAAGATTCGGCAAAGCCGAATTTAACACTCTTACTTGTGTGCTACACTCTAGTGATAGAGGGTATATATAAGTTTGTCATTCCGTTTGTAACACCTCGAAATATTGGTCTAGGACCCCATAAAATATATATATTCATGATCCTCGATCAATTTTAAGACGATCTAGCGATGTCCGTCAGTCTGTCCGTCTGTCTGTAGGTTTAAAACACGCTAACTTTTGAAAGACTTTACGGATTCTCCTGATGTTTGGCATATAAGTTGGAGATTTACCTGGTCAGGTTGGTATTGTTATCCAGCGATATCGGTCTAGCTGTTCAAAAGTTATGAGCAAAAGAGTGAATTTCGGCAAGGGTTTTTCGTGAATTTACGAGATAAAGAACACGCTAACTTTCGAAAAGCAATTCTGAGGATACTGAAGCTTGGTATATATTTTTGTTGCTCCCCTGGCCTAGTTCGTATTTAACTTCAGCCAAATCGGTCCACTGGCTCAAAAGTTGTTAGCAAACCCGTGAATTTCAGATTAGTTTCACCTTAAATTCACGTGTTGAAAACCCGTTAAACATGTTTTAAAAACATTGGTAAATCACAAAAATATTTTACAACGTATTTTTGTCACTCAAAAATATTTTGATACCAAAACAAAAAAAAAGTACACTCAAAAAAAATTTTACACTCAAAAAAAATTTTACACTCAAAAAAAAATATTAGTAAATTATTTTTTTTTTTGTCAAAAATAACTAAAAAAAAATTTTTAAACAAAATAAAGTATTTCTAATCAAAACTGTAATTTTTTTCACGCTAGAAAATTTACTATCACTTAAAATTTGCATTGTGGAGGGTATTCATAGATTCGGACAAGTCGAATTTAACTTTTCTACTTGTTTTTATTAAAATTTTTTTCATAATCATTTTTTTTTTCGTGAAACTTTTTTTGATGAAATTTTTCTAACATAAAAATGTTTAATTTGCTAAACAAATGTACAATAACCACTTTAGACTGTTAAATGCTTCTGTGCCGAACCTTTTTAACTGTAAAAAAAAACTTTCCACTGAAGTAATAAAATTTTGTCAATGTCCTCTAAAGGGGCGGACTGAACAAGTTAAATTTTTAAGTCCTTTGGGTCCAAGTTGGATTTTTTCAGAGGTTAATTGAGGGCGAAAGCTTTTTCGCCCTGAGCCGATGTCGACCATGTATAAACATTACCAGCCTATTAACACAAGACATATTCGTGCCAAATTTCGCGAGTATAGCGATTTTGCTGATTTGTCAAATTTACAGTTTTTTTGGTTTGGACCGCATTTTGCTTTCCACAAACAGACGAACGGATGGATCAATAGCTTAATGGGGTCATCGACCGATATTTCAATCCTTATATTTTTTTCTAAAAAAGTTTTGTTTAAGCAAGTACGTTCATTTGGGCGGGTCGATTTGTATGGATCGAAAAAAACTGAAAAATCGTATAGCAAAAACAAAATCTACAAGAAATTCTAAGAAACTTTTGCAAAGAAACCATTGGTCTAAAATCAAACCCTATACCGCGCCTAACGACATGAAAATCCCTCCGTCCGTCTGTATTTCTGTCTGTGTGAAACACGCTAACTTTCAAATGTTAGCGGAAGAATGAAAAATATATACGGCAAGCTGTTAAAGCGTGGCGTATATATTTGTTATACTTCCGGTCAGATCAATACTAAATTTCAGCGAAATCTGTCCAGTGGTTCATAAGCAGGGAAACCAAAAATATGCTCTAAAAAACACGTTTTATGCGATTAAAAAATGCCCTTAAAAACGGAAAATATGCTCTAAAAACAATAAAAATATGCTCTTAAAAATAGAATTATGTCCCCCTTTTCGAGGTGTTTTTTAAAATTTTTTAGAGAATAGACCCAAAAAATACCGTTATGTGGGGTAGTTATAGGGTTAATATGGGTTAATGAAGCAAAAACAGGCAAAAGCATAATCAATCGTCAGAACCCCGTTATTTTGGAAAAGAAAAAGAAACAAACATTTCAATCCACTTACAAAATTAAAAAAAAAAAAAAATTATCCCAAAAAAATTTAAAAAAATTAAAAGTAAGTGTTGGTTTAAAAAAAATGGATAAAAAAATATTTCTAAAAATTAAAAAATGTTCTGAAAACTTAAAAAAAATGCTCCTAAAAGTGAAAAAATGCTCTAAAAATTAAAAATATGCTCTAAAAATATGCTCTTATGGCAAAATATGCTCTTAAACCTAAAATATGCTCTTAAGGCTAAAATATGCAAAAATATGCTCTAACAAATCGATGCCAGATTTCTTAAAATCTTCTGAAACGGATAAATACCTTACCCATTTATCAATACAAAGCGCAGGAAAAAACATGATACTGCATATTTTTGGTTTCCCTGTTCATAAGTTATTAGCAAAATGGGGAATTTCAGATGGGTTTTAACCCGAACTCCCGTATTACAAAAAACGCTAAACACGCTTTGAAAAGGATTGGTAAGCAACAAAAATATTTTAGAAACTATTTTTGTCACTCAAAAAAACTAAAAAAAAAAAAAAATACACTCAAAAAAAATTACACTCAAAAAATTTACACTCGATTTTTCTTTTTGCAAAAATTAAAAAAAAAAAAAAATTCTCAAAATACATCAAGTAATGATGTAAAAAAAATATTCAGTTTTCAAAAATTTTTATCGAACAGCTTTTTTACTCTCCGATATGCAACTCTCCTATTTCATCCCAAAAGCACCTATGTGTTTTTTTTTTACGAAATATCATTATGATCCTAAATTACATACTTTTATTTACTTCCCTTTATAATTAACATATAAAGGCCTTGGAGGAAATCGAACCCACAACCCCTGCACTAACTTTCAGAGTATCACGCTACAGCCCAATATAAAATAAATAATCGAGTAAAATTATCATGGATGAACGATAAAACCAGCGATTTATTGTTAAAATATCTTATTATAATTTTTCGTCTGTGGCGTTTTCATTACAAATCAATCCAATTATTTATTTCTCCATTTCGGGGACTATGTCTAATATACTTGCCGGTCATAATCCTAAAAATTGTTGGAATTATATCCAGCGGAAATTAGTAAAACATTGCCGCTGAATATGTTCTTGCAGCATATCGGTATATAAAACTATGTTTTCTTTACATCTGAGGTGTAGGGTATGTTCAGCAACTTTGTAGAAAATATTATGGCAAACATTTTTGTGGAACATATTAACCCTCTAACTCCCTCTCATAACGGTATTTTTGGGCTCTATTCTAACACATCGCAAAAAACACCCCGAAAGAGGGGGAGGGTGGGGATGAAATGTTCTACAAAAATGTTGCCAATAAAATTTTACTATGTACCTCAGAGCACACCAAAGCCCAAAAATTAACACAAACACCAAAAAAGAGTCAAATTCTATGTTTTGCTTATGAAAAAAAGGACGGACGGACAAATCTTCATGTCGTTAGGCGCGGTATAGGGTTTGATTTTAGAAACATAATTTCTTTGGGAAATGTTCTTAGAATTTCTTGTAGATTCTGTTTTTGCTATACGATTTTTGACGAAAAAAATCGACCCGCCCTAACGTTCATATTTCCATTATGATTTAATGTTTTGGGCAAGAGTACAAAAAATCGCATGTATTTGTATTAACAAAATAAATGTGCCGAAACTAACGGTTTTGCTTATTACATTTAATTGGACCGATTTTGCTGAAATGCAATACCACCCTGATGCGGTAAATTCAGAATATATATGCCAAGCTATAGTAGCCTTGACATCCCTACACCATTTACAGTTATTCGTAAAAGATCAATTGTAATTCGAAGATTCTACTTGTAATTCGAAGATTCCATTTGTAATTCGAATTACAAATAGAATCTTCGAATTACAAACAGAAACTTTGAATTACAAGTAAAATTTTCGAATTACAAATGGAATCTTCGAATTACAAATGGAATCTTCGAATTACAATTAGAATCTTCGAATTACAATTGATCTTTTACGAATTACATCTGTAAATGGTGTAGATCGTCTAAGAATCGATCGAGAATCACGAATACACACACTTTATGGGGTCCTATATCGATATTCCGATAAGTTACAAACAGAATGATCAACTTATATATACCCTCTACTAAGTACTAGCAATAAGTGAAGGGTATAAAAGTCAACTTTATCACCACCACCACCACCAACAACAACTTAAAACAACATTTATTGAATGCATGTAAACAATATTAAAAAATCCCCCCAAAAAATATAAATATCCAACAAACAAATAAAAAAACATCTACTATAGATGGTTACAATTTTTCAGTAACATGCAACAATGCGACGAGACATGTTGGTGACACTGCGGTTAGTGTTGCTGACATAAACAACATACGAATTGATGGCAAAACGATTATGTTGCAAATAGTCGTCAGTCGTTCGTTGTTGAATTTGTTGCATGGGCGAAAAAGCGGGGAGAAAAGTGTAGATAATAAGAGATTTAAAGCTTTTTGGAAAACTGCACATGTTGTTTGTCCTCGTCGTCGACGTCTGTCTCTTTGCAACGTTGTTGGGTGGTTGCATGGATTTTTGTTGTTTGTAAAAATTTTGTGTTGTGTAAATACATTTATTGTCAAATCATGAGGTTTCCTGCTGCTGCTGCCGGCGATGCTATAGCTGACATGGTTTAGCTGCAAAAAAAAAAACTAACTGAGCCGTAATGTGAAATGTAAGCTGTGATTTGCTGCCATAGTAAACAAGTGGTAACGTAAATCTTTTGTTGGTTTTTTCCCATGCACTTACAAAACATTCATATATAAAACGGCCCCAGCAACAACCGTAATATCAGCAACAACAACAACAAATAAAGTCTCCCTTTTTGTTTAGAATTATGTACATTAGATGTTGTTTCCAATGGCAGTCGTATGTTACTTGAATGCATAAATTTTGGTCCTTTAGGTCTCACATTGGAAACGACCAGTGCAACAGCAAAATATCGTCAAATAAAACGACACTTATTTTGCAACTCAATCACCAAACACAAAAACCAATTGTGTCGTTTTCTCTATAGACCATCGTAATTATTTTGTTGAGTTTTTTTATGCTGTTACTTTCTGCCACCAGTGCCGTTACCGTTTTTCTCCTAGTATTGTATTCCATATTGATGTCCATCGGTTTTTGCACATGCAAATGCCACAAAGTGTTGCGCTTCAATGCCTATAAAAGTCAGTCAGCCAAACCAGCCATCCAGACCAGCCAGGCAAGCCAGGCCAGGCAAGCTAGTCAAGCCTCCAAAAACATTAGAGCCATTTATAGAGAGAAAATATATGGTCGTTTGGAATGCAATACGCAGCTGATGCCTAAAAACTCGTAAATATTATCAAAAAAAACAACACACGCATATAAGGAAAGTTCATGTTCGAATAGACAAATAAAAGCATAAATACACTTTAAGATAATTAAATAAGGAAAACGTTATATCCACTTTAACCAAAATTGAATTTTGTGTAATTATGTCTTCTATCATCGGATTCATCTTTTCAGTTTGTGGGTAAAAATTTGTTTGCTAAAAAAATACATTTAAGTCAGGGTTGCAAAATGAGAACTTTAAAACTGTAGCAACAAGCTTATATAATTGTATTTTTCGACCTCAATTGTACCAAAAAAAAAATTTAGTTTTAAAGAAAATATATATAAAAAGGCGTTTTTTGGAGGGCTCCACTGAAGGCACTTCTGCCCTCGCGATAAATCTTAGGACATTAATTTCTTGTTATTTTTTCACTTAAGAAATGCAATTATATAATTTTTTCTTAGCATCGGTAATTTTTGACACCCTTTCAACCCTTTAAAACTGAATAGAGGCCGATTAGCATAGACATGTGGGTCTTATGGCGTTTTCTTTTCTTGCAAAAATGTCCCATTTTACCGTTATTTAAAAAAAAATTTGCACTTTTTTTGTTCTTTTCTAAAAAATTGGCAACACTTAAAAAATGTATTATGTTTTTCTAAAAATGTTGCATTTATAAAGATTCAAAATGTCACACTTTTCAAAAAAAAAAAAACAGCTGATTGCCAATGTTTTGGTTGAAAGAAAAATTTTCTCAATTTTTTGTTTTTTTGTAATCACAAAACTGGCAAAATATTAAAAGGGTTGTGGCTACATTTTACAAATGATACTGTTTAAGGGTGCAACATTTTGTTTCAGAAAAGAATACGCCATTAGATTTGTTCTTCAAAGAAAACTAATTCACTTTCAATACTTTCCTTGTAAGAGAACAAGAAAATCTAACGGTAGAATTCAGTTTTGTTTGGGGAATCGAATTGTTTTCTGTGTGTAATGTTTTTTGACCAATTTTTCCTCCATAACTTCGAAACCAAATGAATGTCAACCTTCAAATTATGATATAAATGCATAGGAAACAAGAGGAAACCTAAAATATTATGAATTATGAAACATGTATGAAAAATATATTTTAAAAATAATGGGAGACATTGAATGAGAACTTTATTGAAATTTTGACGTTTTTTTCAATTTTGAAAACGTCATAAGCATTTACAATACAATATCGTTTTGACATGGAACTGAAATAAAGTGAGCAAATTGTGAAATTGTACCAAATGAGTCATAGGTGTACCATTGTACTTTTGAGTTTCGAATTGTATCAAAAAAAGTACAATTGTACCACCTTTTGCAACCCTGATTTAAGTTACTCTAGGACTGACCGATTTGTTTAAATAGACTCTTTATACTAGAGATGGGCACCTGAGCAGATTCGAGTGCGATTCACGCGTGATCACGCGAGAGTGTGTCTGAATTCAATATTACTCACGTGATTGTGACTGGAGAAAAAAAATTGCGTGAGTGAGTGTGCGTGAGTAAGATGTTTGCGTGAGTGAGTGTGCGTGAGTCGATTTTTTCATATTTCCTTTCATACCAAAAAAAAGCAACACAAAAATTGTAAAATTTGGCTTTTCGTCCCGAAAAAAACAACAAAAAATGTAAAATTTCGCTAAACTTTAAATTTTGCTGAAAATTTCGAAAGATTTTTGAAATTTTAGGTTTTGAATTTTTTTTTTTTATAAATAAGAGTTTTGTGAGTCTGAGTCAATGTGAGTGTGAGTGAGCTTGCGTGCGTGCATGTGAGTGTGAGTTGTATTAAATTTACTCACGTGATTGTGAGTGAGTGTTAGTAGAAACAAGTAAAAAAGTTAAATTCGGCCTTGCCGAATGTAGTGATACCCTCCACAATTTCAAAAAGATTATTACAAACAACTTTATTTAAAAGAAAATTACTTTTGAAAAAAAAATTGAAAAAAAAATTTTAGTAAAAAATTTTAGTAAAAAAAAATCCGCGATTTTTTTCTTTTTTTGTCAAAAATATGTTCGTACTTGTTTAAATACCATTTGGTGCTCAATTATGTTAACATATGTCAACCAGAAGCCGAATTAAAGCATTTTGTATATTTAGGTTATTTTGGATGTACTGAAATTTTTGAGGTGTGCTTACATTTTCGTTCACAACTTTTGAACCGCTGAACCGATATCGCTCAAATGCAATACCAAACTTCTCGGGAGAACTTCCAATATATATGTTAAGTTTCAGTCATCTCTGTGCAATATTTTGTCCGCGAGAGCATTTTCCACAGACAGACAGACAGACAGACAGACGGACAGACGGACAGACGGACAGACGGACATCGCTAGAATGTCTTAAAATCGATCAAGCATCATGAATATATATACTTTATGGGGTCCCAGACCGATATTTCGATGAGTTACAAACGGAATGACAAACTTATATATACCCTCTATCACTAAGTGGAGGGTATAAAAATATGTTCGTGAGTGAGTGTGTGTGATTCAAAAATTCGTGTCGTGAGCGTGAGTAAGTGTGAGTCAAAAATCACTCACGCGCCCATCTCTACTTTATACCCTACACCACTCCGTGGTACAGGGCTGATGATTTTAACTATCCGAAATACTGGTCATAGACCCACCTTCAAGCATACCGATCGACTCAGAATCTATATTTGAAACGATTTAGCGATGTCCGTCCGTCTATCAGTCCATGCAAACGTTGTAAGAATGATACAGGTCGCAATTGTCAATCGATTTGTATCAAATTTTAAATTAAAATTCCTTTGCTAAAGGCAAAATCCCTGGGAAAAGTCTGTTGAAATTGGGAAAAAATTAGTCCATGTTTAGACCTAGCCCCCACACAAACGTCCCTTTATAATTTTGCTAAAATATTTTTAATAACCGTATTATAAAAGGTATCATTTTGAAATTAGGCACGTTAACGTATTTTGCATTCACAAATCGTCATTCCAAATTTTAAAATTATTGGACCAGTCCTTCTTGTTGTCCCTATACAAACCACCCTCTCCATATTCAAACAAATCTCTTAAAATTCATGAAAATTAGAAATATTTGATTAAAATTTTGTTTGTAGGTGTTAAACATGTACTTGTTATCCTTATCAAAGCTGAATGTATATGGACCATTTTTGGACTAAGATCCCATATAAAAATTTTGGGCGATATTCAGTTTAATCGGTCTATTGGCAACAAAAGTAAGCCAATTTAACTCAAATTCGGTTTGTGTGTGTTTTCAACACCAATTAAAGATCCAAAGAAATATAAATTCAATCGCTTCATGTGTTGGCCCATATTCCGAAAAACACTTGTGTACGGTATCATATGATCGGGCTTGCCCGAATATAATTTTCGTACTTGTTCGAGTTACATGTTATTTTTTTCCAGTTACAATTGATATATTTAGATTTACAATTGATCAATTGAATTATAAATGTTCTTTTTCAAATTACAATTGATCTTTTTCGAGTTAAAATTAATCTTATGGAATTACAATTGAAATCTTCGAATTACAGTTGATCTTTTTTGAATTACAATTGAACTATTTTAAAATGCAATTGATATTTTTTGAATTGCAGTTGATCTTTTTCGAATTACAAGTAATCTTTTACTTCTTATTATACCGTATCAGTCTTTCTGTCTGTGGAACTGGTGATCATGGCCAAAATATTCACGGAGATGACTGAAATTTAACATATTTATTGAAAGTTCTCCCGAGCGGTTCAAAAGTTATGACTAAAAATGTTAGGACACCTCGAAAATTTTGGTACATTCAATATAACCTAAAAATACAAAATGCTTTAATTCGGCTGCTGGTTGACATATGTGAACATAATATCAAAACATTCGGCAATGCCGGTTTTAACTTTTTTACTTGTTCGAGTGATCTTTAATAAATTACAATCGGAATATTCGAATTATAATTGATCTTTTTTGAATTACACTATAATTGATCTTTTTCGAATTACAATTTATCTTTTCGAAATACAATTGATATATTTGGAATTACAATTAACCGTTTTCAAATTAAAATTGCAGTTTTCGAATTAAAAGTACAATCTTCGAATTACAAATGGAATCTTCAAATTACAAGCAGAATTTTCGAATTAAAAAAAAATATTTTTCATGGCCAATGCGGCACACCTTACACATGTCCGATTATCCTAAAATTGTTTGAGACGTATTTCTACATCCAAGTAAATATATCAAGTTGGATTTAAAGTCAATATCTACCAATTTAATTTTTTTGGAACACCATAAAAATAAATCGGAGCCAAAAAAAGGTGCTAATTTTAAAATTTGAAAAAAAAATATAGAACGTTTTGTGATCACATCTCGAAATATGACTTAAAAGTAATTTAGAGTACAATTTTTAGAGTTTTTTAAACGTTAAAAAATAAGTGATAAGTTACTTTGAAGAATTTTTAATATTTTTTTTTCTAAAACAACATTTAAATACCAACAAAATGTTGTCGAACTTTTTTTTAAGATATCGATTTTTTTACTGGCCAAAATTAATTGAAAATTTTAATTGCTTTGTTTTCAATAAGTGGATTTATTTTCAATTTAACCTTATTTAGTTTAAAATAAATATTTTAACTGGCCAAAACAAATTTGGAATATTTTGTCCGTAATCTACGATAAATTAGCAATTATAATCAGAAAAAATAATAAAAAAAATTTGGAAAATTAAAAAAGTTATAAATAAATCAAAATTAATCCAATTAAATTTTAGGATTTAATAAGTCCACTTTGGATTAATTTTGATTTATTTATAACTTTTTTCATTTTCCAAATTTTTTTATTATTTTTTCTGATTATAATTGCAAACTTATCGTAGATTACTGAAAAAAAATATTCCAATTTTATTTTGATATGGTAAAATATTTTTTTTAAACAAAATAAGATTAATCAGAAAATAAATCCACTTATTGAAAAACACAGCAAATATCTTATTTTTTTTAATTTCCATTTAATACGTATTAAAACATATCAAAAAATTAAATAAATCGCAGCGGGTCGGGTCTGAAAGTGTGAAGTTTGGCATGGAATGCCTTATATATACTCCAGGGGCCCTAGACCAATATATAAATGTACAATCTGTAGTCTAAAATAACATTTTAGTGAAAATGTAACAAAATAACATTTTAAACATTTTCTAAAAATGCGTAGTATTCCTCTGTATTTATATTGTCTAGCATAAATTTGTATGTGTTTTTTTTTTTCTAGGGGTTTTATTTTTGCACTCTTTGGAAATCTCGACATTCATATACCAAATTGGTTAAAGTTCATGAAAATGCAATTTTTATTTTCCTAAACACAAAACGTTTGTACGTCCTTCCGTCTGTCCACATCTGACCAACCCGGCATATTAACAAACGCACTTTTCACTATTAATTTTATGAGTATTGCCAGATTTCTCGACATAAAATATGTTACCAATGAAACAAAGATAGACCTATAAATAGAAAATAGTCATGGTTAAATTTTTTAGTTATATAGAAATTGTATTAGATTTAATTTAAGGGTTAGAATATATAAAGCTGTTGCAATTTTAATTAAACGTTTAAAATGTTTTGAAGTGAACTAATTTTCCAAAAATCTATTGTGATAAATTCTGTTTTTCTCCCAGGAATTTATTGTTTGGGTAATTAATTAATCGAATATAATTTGAAAAGCAAGTTTTTTTGGTTACTGCATATTCTACCGTCGGTAGATGTTTAATACAGTTTTTGTTTTTGCCTTCTGCTATAGAAAACCAAAAAAAAATTGCTTTTCAAATTATATTTGGTGTAATGCTGGTGAAACTTCGAAAATCATATTTGCTTTCTCATTAAGTTGAGATAATTCAGAGTATGAATATTTGATGTTTACACGCTAACAGTATAACCTAATTTTCTAAAGAATTCTGATGATGGGGGAATTAGAACCCCCCGAAACGATTGTCAATTCATTCCTGAAAATTGCCAAACAATTTTTAAAGCAAGAAACTCTATGAGTATTTAATGGGAGAATATCCAAATAAAGAAAGTAGAGTTATCATATGTACTTGTTATGTTAATTCATAATGGGGAACATGAAAAGACCTCGAATCAGAATAAACTCTTTTTCATTATGAATTAATTTTCTAAAAATTTATTGTGATAAATTTTGATTTTCTCGTAGGAATCTATTGTTTGGTTAATTAAATACACTTAATTACAGTTTTTACAAATGTTATTCGTGAAATATTATAAATTCGAAGATTCCATATGTAATTCTATTCGGTTGAGATTCTTTAGTAAAGTTTTGTAATGAAAATACGAAGATTCCAATTAAAATTCAAAAAAGTTCAATTGTGTTGGTAAAATATCAATTAAAATTCGAAAAATATTAACAGACGAAGAATCTAATGTAATTCGTAAAAGATCAAATGTAATTCTCAAAAAATCATTGTAACCTAAATTTTGATGTTGTTGTTTTTTATGACATTCGCTTACACAACTGCATTTGGCTTACTAACCTGTATACCGGTTGCAGTAAAGTATGGCAATGACTTCAAAAATTACTAAAAATAATTAAAAAAGGCATGATTTCAATTTATATATATTTTGGGCCGATTTAAGCGCTCGAAAAAAATGCTTTAAAGTAGGAGCAGGTAAGCAGGTTTGTAAACAAACAACAAAAATCACTCTCTTACAAACCTGCTCATATGCAAGCATTATTATTTGGTGGGATATAACTCCAATTGGTCCATGTTTGGACTTGGGACCAATTTTCCTGAAAACAATAGTGGTGGGTTCTGAAAAAAATTATAAGTTTTTTTCCTTTAGAAAAGTTCTCAGATTTTTCCTATAGAACAAATCTCAGACATTTCCTATAAAAAATTCTAAGAGTTTTCCTATAGACAAATTTTTTTAGAAAAGTTTTGTGATTCTTTGGCATTTTCCTTACAAATTTTCAGATTATTTTCTTATCTTTTTCTCGTTGTCCCTTCTTCTTAGATTGTCGTCTAGAAAAATTCTTAGATTTTTCCTATAGAAAAATTTCTAAAATTTTTTCTATAAAAAAATTCCTGTTTTTTTTCTTTTTACGAAAAAAAAAAATCGCAGGTTTTTCCCTTAGGAAAATTCTAAGTTTCCGGGTAATTTTTCTATAGAGTTTCTTTAATTTTTTTTCTATCTTTTTTTGATGACTTTTTTTGATGACCCGTTCAAAAGATATCGAATTTTTAAAAATTGGTAGCTTGTTGCTTTACTCAAACTTTTTTTACTCATAACTTCTTCAATAATGGTCTAAAAAAATCCAAAAAAGTATTTTAAAATGCTCTGTATCCGATTTATAAGTTTTAAAATTTAAATCTCATTTTTGAAAATGTATGTACTCTTTGATTTTTTTGAAATTTTTTTGTGTAAAACTTCTATCGATTCGACAAATTTTTTGTTTAGTAGGATCGTGGCATAATGATTATTACCATTTTTTAACATTTTTTGAAAAAATTTTATTGTAATTTTCCAATCTTAAATCATTTCTACTGCTTCAATGGTGCGTCATAGAGGGGTCATTTGCAAGACCGACCCCCATTAATTTTCACGTCTTAGCATTTCTTCGGAACAAGCTAATACCCTATCTCCAATTTCTAAGGGGCTCCCACACAAAATGACATTTTTTAAAATTTGCTTCAACTGCTCAAATTGCCATTAGAGTGCCCTTAGAGCAATAAAATATATGACCGACCCACAATATTTTTTTAGTCTAAACATTTTCTCTGAAAACACCTACCCTCTATCTTTAACTATTAAGGTGGTCCCCATACAATTTTTTTATTTTTTGTAAATTTGTTTTAATTAAAACAAAATTAAATTTTTTAAATTTTTTCCAACCGCTATCACTGCCCTAAGAGTGCCCTTAGAGCAATACTATATATGACCGACCCACACTATTTTTTTAGTCCAAATATTTTCTCTGAACACTCCTACCCTCTATCTTTAAATATTAAGGCGGCCCCATACAATTTTTATTTTATTTTTTGTAAATTTGTTTTATTTAATCAGCTTCTACCGGTCCAATGGTGGGTCCGTGAGGGGTCATTAGTGAGACCGACCCGCATTTATTTTTACCTTCCAACATTTTTGTAAAACATACCTACGCCCTATCTCCACTTTCTAAGTAGGCTCCCATACAAATTACATTTGGAGCAAATTTTATAAAAATGTAATTTTGAATGGAAGCCCACTTAGGGAGTGGAGATAGGGCGTAGGTATATTTTACATAAATGTTGGAAAGTAAAAATAAATGGGGGTCAACCTCACTAATGACCCCACTTGGACGCACCATTAGACCGGTAGAAGCTGATTAAATAAAACAAATTTACAAAAAATAAAAAAAAAATTGTATGGGGACCGCCTTAATAGTTAAAGATAAACGGTAGGTGTGATTAGAAAATGTTTGGACTAAAAAATATTGTAGGTCGGTCATACATTTAATTGCTCTAAGGGCACTGTTAGGGCAGTTAGAGCGGTTGGAGCAAATTTTAAAAAATGTCATTTTGTGTGGGAGCCCCCTTCGTAATTGGAGATAGGGTATTAGTTTCTTTCGAAGAAATGCTTAGACGTAAAAATTAATGGAAGTTGGTCTTGGAAATGACCCCTCTATGACGCACCATTGCACACTGGTCGATCCCAAATCAAAGTCAAAAGTTTGTCGCCAAATGTGTCATCTCTATTTCTAATTAAAATAAGGTTTTAAAATTTTGAGCTGTTTCTGTTTTATTCCAAATGTACTCTTTAAGAACAGCTTCAAAAGAGATGGCGAGTTAACAGTTGGTTTTTGCAGAGTGAAATTATAGAAAATTAGGTTCAACTTTCAATTAATTAAAACCATATAAAAAAAATTTTGTTGCAATAAATCAAAACTAATATTAAATTAGAAGGTATTAACTAAATTTTAAAATAATTACAATATGTTTTTTTTTTTTTTTTTTTTTGAGAAAGATTATTCTAGCTCAAGGTCATATTTCTTTTACTAATCGTTACGATGATATTGTCAAAGTAACAATTTTCAAGAAACTTTTTATAAAGTTGTTTGTTTTAAATTGATTGGTTTGGTCATTTTGCAAGACTTACTCGACACGTGTTTCGGAATTCGTCAAATTCCATTATCAAGAGTATTTAGCAAATTGACAATCGTTTGTGGCAAAACATAAAGACTTATATTCGTATGTAAACCCTGCAAAAAAAGTCATTACCACCAGTGTTACCGTTGAGAATTTTTAAAAAGTCGCACAAAAAGTCGTTTTTTACAAAAAAAGTCGCACAAAAAAGTCGTTTTTGCAAATAAATGTCGCACATTTTTTAAGGGTTGAAGATTTTGTATAAAATTTTTGTTTTCGTATGAAAGCTCCCTTAGGGGGTAGAGATGGGGCTTAGGTTTGTTTGGAAAAAAATTTAGGGTAGAAAATCTCACATTTTTCCTCATTTTTGGAGATTCCGTGGCAGTTGTGGGGCTTTTTGTGAATTTTTACACCTACACGCCTAAACAGAGATAAAATGTGAGATGGACCCCCATTAATTGTTCCTCCCAAACATTTGTTCCAAAAATACCTAAGTCCTATCGTATTCCATACAAGGGTAACAAAGATAATATTTCTCCTACCTCTAACTGTCCCAAGGGTGCCTCTGGAGGAGTCAAATGTATGACCCCCAATAGTTTTCAACCCCCAAATTTTTTCAGAACATACTTACCCTCTATCTTTAACCCTTAAGGCGGTCCCCATACAATGCTTTTTATTTTTTACAACCTTTTTTATTAAACCGCTCCAAAAAGTGATACCGACCCTTATTAATTTTTATCCCCTAACATTTTTTCTGAACATACCAACAATCTATCTCCATTTCATAAGGGTGTTTCCATGCAATATTTTAAGATTTTATCTTATGAAATGGGTAAAATGTTATGGAAAATGTTAGCGAAATTCTGTTTTTGATGATTTTTTTGAATTGGCCATTTAAATGCATTTTAACAATTCAAATAATTTAAAAATCTAAAATTCAAACATTTACGTAAAAAAGACGCGAGTCTTTTTTTACTTTTTATTTTTAAAATTCCAAAGTTTCAAAAAAATATTTGAAATATGTGTAATTTTGCAGTATATATCTTTAAAAAGAAAAAAATATTTCACTTAACAAAAAAAGGGGAAAAAAGTCGCACAAAGTTGAAAAAAGTTGCAAAATTAGACAAGTTTAAAAAAGTCGCACAAAAAGTCTCTGAGCGTCAAAAAGGTTGCAAATTGCAACTAAAGTCGCACAACGGTAACACTGATTACCACTTCTCAGTGGAGTGCTTTAAAACTATAACAAATGTAATGAAATACAACAAAAATAACAAAAAACACAAGACAAAAACACACAAACAGTTTTTTCTACTCCAGAATACATAGATATTCAGCACTTAACTCATTACCTACCGCGACACCTCCATACAAATGTAAGTAGATATTCAGTAGATATGAACTACTCCGTGGAAGTAGTTGGAAGTTGTTTGAAAGCTCGGAGTACTTCGTATCTACTGAATATCTACTTACTTTTGTATGGGAGTGTCGCGGAAGGTAATGAGTTTAGTGCTGAATAACAACTTTTTATGGAGTAGAAAAAACTGTTTGTGTGTTTTTTTCTTGTGTTTTTTGTTATTTTTGTTGTATTTCATTACATTTGTTGTAGTTTTAAAGCACTCCAAATAGAAGTACTCCGCACTTTTTTTGCTGGGAATAGTCATAACGAGAAATGTACTAAATACACAACATAATACAGCTCTAAATTTCAAACGAAAAGCCATAACCAAACCATCACTATTTAATTCAAACATACCTTCATATATACAGCTTGTATTACAGGCTAGTATATACATACAGACAGTAGATTTCTTACGCGAGTAAGATGTTCACTGCTTTTGTTGTATTCCTTCTTATTCATAATATGAACAGAAGTGAGGCGTGCTATCCTTTTCTTTAAATTCTGTTTTAATTATTAAATTAATAAAAATTATTTATTATTCGACCTTTAAAATTCTATTTTTGAGAAAGATTATTCTAGCTCAAGGTCATATTTCTTTTACTAATCGTTACGATGATATTGTCAAAGTAACAATTTTCAAGAAACTTTTTATAAAGTTGTTTATGTTTTGCCACAAACGATTGTCAATTTGCTAAATACTCTTGATAATGGAATTTGACGAATTCCGAAACACGTGTCGAGTAAGTCTTGCAAAATGACCAAACCAATCAATTTAAAACAAACAACTTTATAAAAAGTTTCTTGAAAATTGTTACTTTGACAATATCATCGTAACGATTAGTAAAAGAAATATGACCTTGAGCTAGAATAATCTTTCTCAAAAATAGAATTTTAAAGGTCGAATAATAAATAATTTTTATTAATTTAATAATTAAAACAGAATTTAATTACAATATGTTTAGCCTGTTCTGGAGTTTGTATAAAATTAATATCTTTCCAGTGTCAATGTTAGTGTTTGTTCGTCAATATATTGAAATTTCTAATAGAGTTTTAGTTGTGTTCCCCCCTGAAATCTCCAATCGGACTTTTTTTGATTTATTAGTTAATATTTCAAGATTCTAAAATTGGTAATATCAGCTGCATTCTTTTGCACGTCTTTGAGTTATCACCCACAGATCAAAACGGCCTCGTTGTTTTGGATGTCAAACTTTGAATTCTTGTGAAATCATGGGATTTTTCGGGATTGACAAATCCCGAATCCCGGGATTTATTTTTTTCAATCCCGGGATTTTCCGGGATTGACAAATCCCGAAAAATCCCGGGATTTGTTTGCAAAATTTGTAAACAAAATTGACTTTTTCTTCAGTACTTCTTTCACGATTTAGACAAAATTGATATCGTTTGAAAGGTCTTTGAAATACCTTTTAAATGAGGCAGGCATGTTGGGCTTAAATTCTCTTACTCTTTGGAAGGCAAATCGCATTTTTAGAGTGGATTACTCAATATACAGTTTTTATGTAAATTTTGTTAAATTTTGACGAGAGTTATTCTATAACGAAGCATTTAGTATTTCATCTGTAAAGTTTCTATTAAGCAGTCTTAGTTCTTAATGTGCAAAATCGGAACAGTTTTTTCTCCCTTGAACAACTAATACAACCTCTGAAAACCCCAACTTTTTTACCAGTTTGTATTTTTGTTAAGCAATAGGGACATTTTCTTGAAATTGCATTTTCTCGTCCCGCCCCTTTTGTGGGTGTGGTTATAAAAAATAATATAAATAATGATAAAACTCAGTTACTTAAGCGTAATAAATGCATTTTTAAACATTTATCGGGAGAGGGGACGCAACTTTTAGAATTCGAATCGCCAGTAGGGCAATGTATACAAATTTTGTATAAATCTAACAAATACCGAAGATCTTATCAAAAATCGATATATCTTACGAATATCTTACGAAATATATATTTCTCAGATCCAACGTTTGTTAGAAACAGCAAAACAAATTGAACTGGGGCGTTTTTGCGGCAGTGTCGGCGAAGGAAATGCTTACACATTTATTAATATAATTTTATATTTTTATTTAAATAAATATTTTAAATCCGCGCCTTCAAAATATCATTTTCTAATATCCTGTAACTTGAAACTTTGTCTGCCATCAAAAAAATGTTTAAAACATTTTTACGTTTTCAGAGGTTGATTTAAATCCAAAAGGGGAACATTTTTTCCCATTGGCCGATATTGCATTTAATAAACTTATGACCATAAGAAATATTCATGTCAAACTGCAGGGGTCTAGCTCTTTTGGTTTGCACTGCATCGTGTCTTCCTACAACCATACTTTGGTTGTAGGATATAAAAAAACTTTTAACAGTGCCAGTTAAGTTGTTCCTTAATTTTCGAGTTTTGTGTGCTAAATATGTTAAATCGATAATTATTCAATGATTATGAATTTATTGAACATTTAATTATATTTTTTTTTTTTTGATATTTTAATAAATCCCGAAATCCCAAAAATTCCCGGGATCAGGAAAAATCCCGAAATCCCGAAAAATCTCGCGATCCCGGGATTACGATTTCGAAATCCCGAATCCCGGGATTTGTAAATATCAATCCCGTTTGGCATCCCTAGTACTTAGCGTGACAGTTTTTTGAAAAATGTTGATTTTTGTTGAAGTTATGCTAATGTTAACTGAAAAAATGGAAAATTTTAAATTTTTTTCATTAATTAAAGAAAAATTTTAGATCAAAATAATAAAATATGTGTACAAGAGGATTAATTAATCTACAAATAAACAAAAAAATCATCAAAATCGGTTCAGTAGTTTTTGTTGTACAACTGCAGCCAATTTTATCCTTTAAAAAAACATACCACAATTGGGTGCAACCCTGGCAATTCTCTTTGACCAAAATTTGAGTTATAAAAACTTTATAAAGTATAACGATTTTTGTCTTTCATATAAAAAACAGAATTAAAAATAATTGTGTATTTATTTTTTTATAGCTGTTTAAAGATTGTTAATATTAAGGCTGTTTTTTAGTAACAACCCCCTTAACCTTTTTTTAATTTTTTATTACATACTATTTCATATTTAATAATTCAATATTTTTTTTAAAACTAATCTTGTAAAAAAGTTATGAATTAAATGTGAATTAAAAACAAACTTTCGTTTTTCTTACGTGGGGTGAATGTGTGTGATTGGGTACGGTAGAGGGTGGGGGTGGTTATGAGTCATCAACCACTCTTATTTTATCATTCAATAGTTCTGACATATTTAAAAAGCCGTGACCGAAGTTTCACGACGATACCTATACTCTAAGTATTTTTGGCCGCCATATCCATAGAGCTCCGACCATTGTGCATTGGAGCAGTAGAAATGATTTTAAGATTGGAAAATTACTATAAAATTTTTTCCAAATATTTTAAAAAATAGTAACAATCGATATCCCTCGATCCTACTGGGCAAAAAATTTGTAGAATCAATGGAAGTTTTACAAAAAAAAATTACAAAAAAATCAAAGTGTATATGGGGCATTCCAAGCCAAATCACTCACTTTTAGACCCGACCCCTTTCAATTTATTTTATTTTTGGATATGATTAGTACTATGACACACGCTAGATGCCTGGAGAAGTTATAATAACTTGGCTGATTTTCAACCGATTTTAGTATTTAGTACCTTATTAGAAAGGCATTTTACTCCACATCATAATTCTGTAATCACTTGAATTAAAACTTAACTTGAAATACCAAAAAAATTGCGAAAACAGAAAAAAATTCATATTTTTCCTTGTAATCCGTTTTTTAAAATTCAAGGACCATGCTAAACGCCTTACCCATTTCCGATCGTCTTAAATTTTTGTGAGACGTATTTTTACCTCGAAATGAATATATCTAGGGTAAGCTACGGTCAATATCTACAAATTTTTTTTTTGGAGCACCATATAAAATAAATCAGAGCCAAAAAAAAAAGAAGCAATTTTAAAAACTTTAAAAAATAGAAGGAATTATGATCACATCTCGAATTATGGCTTAAAAGTTGCGTAATTTAGAGTAGAATTTTTACAGTTTTTTACAAAAAAAAATCGAAAGTTTCGGACTTTTTCAAAAAGTCGATTTTAATTTTAAAACGTCAAAAAATAAGTGATAATTACTTCGAATAATTTTTTCATATTTTTTTTCTAAAACTACATTTAAATACCAACAAAACGTTGTCCAACTTTTTTAATATATCTATATTTTTTAATGGTCAAAATTAATTAAAAATTTCAATTTTTTAATTTTTTTGAGAAAATCGACATTTTGAAAAATTGATTACTAAACACCGTCTTTAAATAAAAGGCTGAAAATTGGTGTCCAATTTGCATTTGATAAGTACTAAAACATATCCAAAAATAAAATAAATCGAAAGGGGTCGGTTCTAAAAGTGAGTGATTTGGCTTGGAATGCCCCATATACATTTCCAAAAATGAGATTTAAATTTTAAAACACTTTTAAGAATTTTTGTGGATTTTTTTTTAAAGCAAGTAAAAAAACTAAAATTTGAAAAAAAAATTGGAATTTGGACTATTATTGAAGAAGTTATGAGTAAAATAAGTTTAAGTAAAGGAACAAACTACCAACTTTTAAAAATTCGATACCATTTGAACGGGTCATCAAAAAAATTTAAAAATTTACCACGAAGGAGTTTTCGAAGGGAACTACAAACTGTCCACAAATTATGAAAATCTAAAACAAAATTATTCAAAGTGTCCGATTTAACATGGATTTTGTATATGGGGCATATACAAAATGCAAAATCCTTTGCAAAATTTTACATATTTTAGCTATTTTGTTTCATCGGATAATCCAACATTTCTTAATCAGTTTAAAAATGTAGCAGTGATATGAATTATGTTCACTTTAAATTTAAAAGAATCCTAAAAATAATTGTTAGCTCTAAAAACTATTATCCTTTGTATATTTACATATTTTCTGACAGCAAGTTTTGTAAAATAAAAAAAAATACAACCACAACTATTATTAAATAATTTGACTAGAGGGCAAACAAATTTTGTCTACAGCTTTGTAATGATTTCTTATACAAAACAATAATAGAATTTACCAATCTTTGTACAATTTTACTTATTTTTATTTAAACAAAATATTCCTTTTGTTACAGTGGAGATTTATTTCTTGCGGTAACATGCAACTTAAACAAAATTTTAAAGAAATACAAATTACATTGTATGCAAATGATATCCTTTTAACAGGATAAAAGTAACAAAGAATTGTATACATAGTCAGTTATAAGGTTTATTATTAAGTTATTATTGAGTTAATAGCGCAACAAATAATGAGATACGCTAAACCACAAATTGAAGTTTGTTTTTGAAAATGTATACTACAAAAAACAACACAAAATAATAAATTGAATAATAAAGTTAACAAGTGTTATTTGTGACATACATATGAGGCATTACACACCAAATGTCCAGCGAAAAAAAAAAACACGTGTATCGTAAACTTCTGAATAGCTTGTATGGATAGCCCTATATGGAACTTAGAAAATTGCGTTTTTGGTTTTTCAATTTTTCAAAAACTGGGCTTAGAAGGCGTGGTCAAATATTGGAAAAATGGTCAAATTTGTGGGGAGTTGCCTTGATTAAATATTTATCACATTAAAACGGAATGCACCACTATCCTAAAAATTTACATTCTTATATAGTTTTAAATAGGCTATCGATTAAATTTTTTTTTTTTTTGGAAAATTTTCAGAACCCGTTCTTAAATTTTCCATTTTTTAAAAAAGTCAATTTATAAAAAATCCGGTCACTTTTTTTTTTTTTTTTAATTTTTTTTTTAAGTTTAGATGTTTGTCCATCCACACAAAAAAAATTAGAAAAACATTTTTCGTTTTTTTTTCGAGAAAATCGCATTTGAATTTTAAATTTCATAGCAATTTTGTAATTTGCTTGTATTTTCTTGTGTTAACGTTGCGAATGATTAATATTCATGCAATTAATATTACTCATTCGCAACGTTAAAACAAGAAAATACAAGCAAATTACAAAATTGTTATGAAATTTAAAATTCAAATGCCATTTTCTTGAAAAAAACGAAAAATGTTTTTCTGATTTTTTTGTGTGGATGGACAAACATCTAAACTTTAAAAAAAATTAAGAAAAACAAGTAAGAGTGTTAAATTCGGCTGTGCCGAATCTTTTATACCCTCCAACATGCAAATAAAAAAAAAAAAAAATTGCAGGGGCGTCTTTTTTTTGGGGGGGGAGGGGGTCGGTAGTGGTAATTGGGGGGCACAATTCCTCTCGAATAAGTGTTAAAAAAAATAATTCTTATGCTTTTTGCACTAAAGAAATACAAATTTATCATTATATAAAAAAAAAAATTTTCCACGCCCATAAAAGGGGGGGGGGACCGTAAAACGATTTTTTCTAATTCTGTGGGTCCAAATGCAGGACCTTGAACTTCTTGTAGCCTTAAAATGTTGGATTTGTTAAACAAAAACACAAAAAATCATGTAAAAATATCGTATTTTTCATAGGTTTGTTTAGTTCTTCAAGGGGAACTTTTTTCCCCCTGGTCCGATTTTGCCCATCTCCGAACTTAACCAGCCTATGAACATAAGACATATATGTGCCAAATTTTAGGAGTCTACCACTTTTATTTTGGACTGTATCGTGTCTTCCACAGACGGACGGACGGACAGACAGACAGACAGACAGACAGACAGACAGACGGACGGACGGACGGACGGACGGACGGACGGACGGACATCGCTAGAATGTCTTAGAATCGATCACTGATCAATAATATATATACTTTATGGGGTCCTACACCGATATTTCGATGCGTTACACACGGAATGACAAAGTGAGTATACCCCCATACTGTAGTTGGAGGGTATAAAAAGTGGCCGTATTTTTGATAAATTGACTTTTTTAAAAAATGGAAAATTTCAGAACGGGTTCTGAAAATTTTCCAAAGAAAAAAAATTATTCGATAGCCCATACAAAACTATATAAGAATGTTAATGTTTGAGATTGTGGTGCATTCCGTTTTATTGTGATAAATATTTAATCAAGGCAACTCGACACAAATTTTACCATTTTTCCAATATTTGACCACGCCTGCTGAGCCCAGTTTTTGAAAAATTAAAAAACCAAAAAAGCAATTTTCTAAGTTCCATATAGAGCTATCCATACAACCTATTCAGAAATTCGTGCGACACGTGTTTTTTTTCGCTGGACATTTGGTGTGGAATGCCTCATATGTATATTAAGGGTGTTCTTACCAGTAAGGGAAAAATCTAAAATGTTTTAATTGCTTGGCACTGGGCAGAATTTTGTTCCTTTGTACTAAAAACTTAATAAAAAAAAAATTTAAGTTAATCCGATAACTTTAAGTGGACGCGGAAACGACCTGAAGTTTGAATAACGGATTACTTTTTACTCATTTTCTCAATTTTTTCGATATTTTAAGTTAAGTTTGAATTCAAATGGTTACAGAATTATGATGCGAAGTACATTACCTTTATAATAAGGCAACAAAAACTAAAATCGGTTAAAAATCAGCCAAGTTATTACAACTGCCCCAGGCAACTAGCGTGTGGCAGACCACTTGATCAAAGATTTCGAGTTCGAGATTGTGGTGCATTCCGTTTTAATGTGATAAATATTTAATCAAGGCAACTCGCCACAAATTTGATAATTTTTCCAATATTTGACCACGCCTTCTAAGCCCAGTTTTTGAAAATTAGAAAAACCAAAAACGCAATTATCTTAGTTCCATATAGGGCTATCCAAACAACCTATTCAGAAATTTACGGGACACATGTTTTTCTGTAGCGGGACATTTGGTGTGGAATGCCTCATATGTTTAATCGACCACATAAAGACATAGACCTATACTCAAAATAATCATTCTGTTAAATTACAGAGATACTCTGCTGAGCCAGCAGAAAATACTATAGAAAACTTTGTAAAATGATTTCGATAAAAAAACTGTAAATTTACACAATTATCTGTAAAATATTGATTAAGCCGAAAAGAATTTTACCAAAAAAACTCTGCAAATTTGCAAAGTTTTAGTTAATTGTTTTTTATGAGTTCAAAATTTTACAAAAAAAAACTCTGTAAATTTACAAAGTTTTAGTTAAATCCATTTTATGAGTAAAACTTCTTTGCTTCAAAAACATTAATAAAACCCAAGTAAAAATGTGAAGGATAAGTACTGATACGAAAAACGGATCGCTAAGATTAGATCAGTTTTAATCGGACGGATACAATTTCATCCGAAAAATTGGATTATCTAATTATATAAACCCATTTTTCGGATGACATTGTATCCGTCCGATTAAAACTGATCCAATCTTAGCGATCCATTTTTCGGATCACACGCAGAAAAAAAACATGGTTGAGGGAATCATGTTTTAAGAGCGTCATATTATGATTGCGAATATTATTGTAGCAATAATGTTAATATGATTGAAGGCAACAAAGAATATTTACCATAACATGGTTGCGGCAATAATAGTCAAAATGTTATATAATTATTGTAATATGATTTTAATTTAATATTTCTTTTTTTTTGGAAAATTGAGAAAATACATATATTTAGTTTAAAAAAAACACGTTTATAAAACTTATATTTTTTATTACTTTCTTCCAAAAACGTAAATTTTGGTTTTATAATAATTTTGGTTTAATTTAAAGACAACCTGCGTTTTATATCAATGACGCGCAAAAAACTTATGGTGTTTTTCTAAAAAAAAAAATACTCCAACGATAGCATTTTTGTCAGCCAACATTGAATGATCGTATTGACCATTCAGTTATTGAAAAACTATAATATATTTAGTAAACATAAAACTAATTAAAAACAACACATAAATATTTTCTAATAACACTTTTTATTTTGAATGTAAAGTTATTAATACAAAGCCGCAAAATAAATGAATTATATAAAAAGGACTTGAATAAAACTCCATTTTGCGATTATTCAATTTTTTAACATAAATTTACTTAATTAAAAAAAAAAACTTTTGTGTTAGTGGCGTCTTTGTGACTTACTGCTTGCTGGCAAAACACTGAACTGATGAGTAAACCTGACAAATTTTTGGTGTGTCGAGAATATCAGTAACAATAAGATTGTTACAACAACCATATTTTACTTTTTAATTTAGCAATCATGTAATCATGATTGAAGCGACTATTAAATGCTTAAAGCAACCATATAAATGTTTAAATAAAATTTTAAAATCGATAACTTGATTGTCGCAATCATATCTGACCTTAGAGATCATAGAATAGTTGCCGTGATCATGTCACAACCATATTTTTTCTCTGCGTGCAGTACTGATCTTTCAAATTTCGGATCAGTCCTGATCTAACTCGGATCAGTACTGATCTTTCAAATCTCGGAGAAGATGTGGTGTATATAAATATATCTAAACATTTTTAATCGGGAAATTACAAAAATTTAATTAATTAAAATTTTGTTAAATTTCCAAATTGAAAATTTACTTTTTTTATTTTTTTGAACATTACGAGTTTTTAACGAGTTACTCCAATTTTACAAAATTTCGTTTTTCGGTCAGAAGAAAATACAAAGTATTGGGCAGCTAAAAAAAAATAGGTAACTCTTATTTTTTCCCCCTCATTCCCAAATTAAAGTTTCAGGACAATCGGTGGGTGCCCTGTGAAAGACCTTCCTTGTTAGATTCGGAGACATTTTTCAAAGAGAAAAAAATTTCATTACATTTTTTATTAAAGTCTCAGGTTCTGAGGCATTTTTCTATAGAAAAAGTTTCCGATCCCGAGCAATTTTTCCAAAAAAAAAAAAATATATAAATAACTTACAAATTCCAAATGTTTTTCCTATTGACAAAGTCTGTGATTTTTTTCTAGGATTATAAGAGATTTTTTTCTAGGATTCTGAGACATATTTAAATAGAAAATCCCAGTTTCCGAGACATTTTTTATAGGAAAATTTACACACATAAACAAATTAAAAAAAAATGTAATTAAAAAATTTGTAGATTCAATTAAAAAATTAATTTAATCCCGACCAATCACTAAAATGCACATACAAATTAAAAATATTTGTATGTCGTTAATTAAAAATAAATGGATATTAAGTGAATTAAAAACTTAATACTATAAATTAAAAAATTTAATTAAAAATGTAATTAAAATTTAATTATATAAATTAAAAATGTAGTTAAAAAAATTGGAAACAAATTAAAATTTTAAATCTCGTATTTTTAATATTCCAAGTCATTTTCATTTAGAAAAATTCTTATATTCCCAGACATTTATCCTTTACACGAATTTAAAGATTCTAAGACATTTTTCATAGAAGGATTTATTTAAAACATTTCTACTGTGAGGACAAAAGTCACACGTTTGTTTTTGTCCACACTATCGTATTATATATAAATACAATAAACCTTACCAACCCACATCAATTAAATGGCGACAATTAATAACAACCTCATAGTGGGATAACCTGGCTGGATATAAAATCCACCACACATATGTTATTCTCACCATACTGAGTATCAGCTGTTCAACCAGTATATAAGTAACAGCAATCAACGAACTCGTTCAGTTGGCTGGTAGCTGTGAAGCAGTTCACTTGGGTAAGTCTCTTGTTTACTAAGTTTATCGCGATTGGGGAGTGCTGTCGCCAGGTGCCCCAAGTTCTTCTGGATTTTTCAGCTCTTGTCTAGGGAGTGCTGTCGCCAGGTGCCCTAGCTTGGATTATTTTCGCCGCTCGCGTCTAGGAAGTGCTGTCGCCAGTAAAATGCCTTGTAATCCCGTTCTACCAATATTTAACAATTTTCCTTGTTTTTTAACAAAAAATCTTGTACTTTGCTCAAAAACTACAGTTTTATTGGTAATTTTACAAATTAATTTTCGTAATTGTGTTCTTCCATTTTGAAAGGTTATTTTACAAAAAAAAAAACTGTAATTTTACAACTAACTTTTTATTACGAGTATTCTAGTTGATTTACAAAAAAAAAAAACTGTTATTTTACAAAAATTATGTTATATGAGGATTTATGTTGTTTCTATTTTTTTAAAGAAAGTCCCGGACAAATTTTTTTTATTTAAAAATATTTAAAAAAAAGTTGACAAAATTTTCAATTTTTCATGTAAATTTACCAATTTTTTTATAATTTTTGTGGCTTTAAAATTATCACTACCAAAAATTGGTAAAATTTAAACATTTTTTTTTGGTAAATTAACAATTTTTTTTTTTTAATTTACATTTTTTATACCCTCCACTCTAGTGATAGAAGGTATATATAAGTTTGTCATTCCGTTTGTAACACATCGAAATATTGGTCTATGACCCCTTAAAGTATATACATATATTCATGATCCTCGATCGATTTCAAGTCGATCTAGCCATGTCCGACCGTCCGTCTGTCCGTCCGTAGAAAACACGCTAACTTTTGAAAGACTTCACAGAGGCTACTGAAGTTGGGCATATATGTTGGTCATTTACCTGGTCAGGTTGGCATTGCAATCCAGCCAAATCGGTACAGTGGTTCAAAAGTTATGATCAAAAGAGTAAATTTCGGCAAGGGGTTTTGGCAAATTTACGAGATAAAAAACACGATAACTTTCGAAAAACAATAATGAGACTGCTGAAACGAGGCATGTATCTTTGCCGTTCCTCAGGTCTGTTTGGTATAGAATTTCAGCTCAATCGGTTAAGTTCAAAAGTTATAAGCAAAACCCCGAATTTCAGATTTTGTTGATCTTTTTAATAATAATAATAATATAATTTTTTTAATAATAATTTGATCCAATGATCAGTTTTTATTTATTTTTCCAATTTTTTTTACAACACATTTTAAATAATTTTAACCTAACCGAGAACTGGTAACAATGACCGTCGTCTCGTTGTAGCGAAATCGACCAAGGGTTTTGGTGGGAATCGAACCCACGACCCCCTGTTTCATAGGCTAGCACGCTACCAACTAGCCTACAGGGGCCCCTTTTGTTGATCTTAAATGCCACGTGGTAAACAAGTTTTAAACGCATAGGTGGTAACTAAGCAATGCTTTTCAAACTTGTTTAGTTTTAAAGCAATGCTTTTTAAACTTGTTAAGTTTTAAAAGCATTGTTAACTTAAAAATAAAACTCGAAAAAAATTTTACACTCGAAAAAAATTTTACACTCAAACAAAATTTTACACTCAAAAAAAAATTTTGTTTTTTTTACAAAAATGTCATGTTTTTGTGTACATTAGACCGGGTCGAAAAAAAAAGTTCCCATTGTGCGGGCTTAATTTTAAAGCTTACCTCGAAAAAATTCCATAGCCAAAATATTAGATTTTTAGGACGCGATTTGGTACCGCCGAAATCGTTATTTGTTCATAGCTTTGTCATTTGATGTCCGATCGTTGTAAAAAAAATATGTTAAAAAGTTCTCAGCGAGTACTAAATTTGACCCATATCTGGTTTTGACCTCTGATGTCATCTTCGTGTTATGAGTGTTAGTTTCTCAGCTTTCTACCCACCTAAATGATTTTTATTTCTCCATTAAATTATAGCACTAAAAAGTTTATGAAATTCTTCCCTTAGAAGTACCCTCTTAAATTAATTAACAAAAAAGTTACATTCGATTTTAAATTTCCATAGAAAAAGATTTAAAACACTTGTTTGTATGTATTTAAATACAAACTAAAAAAATTAAATATAGTTTAAAGGCGTAATAACAAGTGTTTTTTCTAATTTTCTTTATATTGTATATGAAAATCTTAAATCAAATGTAACTTTTTTGTTAATTAATTTAACTGTATACTTCCAAGGGAAGGATTTTATGATTTTCTTAGTGCTATAATTTAATGAAAAAATAAAATTCATTTAAGTGGGTAGAAAGATGAGAAACTAACAATCATTAGAAGAAGATGACCTCTGAGGTAAAAACCAGATATTGGTCAAATTTAGTACTCGCTGGGGACTTTCTAACAAATTTTTTTTTATAACGATCGGACATCAAATGACAAAGCTATGAATAAATAACGATTTCGGCGGTACCAAATCGCGACCTAAAAATCTAATATTTTGGCTATGGAATTTTTTCGAGGTAAGCTTTAAAATTAAGCCCGCACAATGGGAACTTTTTTTTTCTCCTTTATGGTCGACCCAGTCTAGTGTACATACGTACATGCATTCACTCAGAAATATTTTTACAGTAAAAAAACATTACACTCGAAAAAAAGTATTACACTCAAAAAATATAGTAATTTTTCTTTTAAATGACAAATAAAGAGTTTTTTACTCAAAATAAAATATTTCTAATCAAAATTGTTTATTTTTTTTTACACTAAAATGTACTATCCTTTAAAAAAGGCATTGTGGAGGGTATTCATAGATTCGGCAAAGTCGAATTTAACTTTTCTACTTGTTTTAATTTACTATTATTTTTTGTAAATTTACCATTTTTTTAAACATATGAACCATTTTTTCTTGTGAGTTTAACATTTTTTTTTTATTTTTCCGGTTTTAAAACTTTTACCAATAAAATTAGTTAATTCGTAATTTTACGAGAATTTTACCTACCTCCTATTTTACGAGAATAACCTCGTAAAATCACGACATTTTTTGGTAACTTTACAAGGTTTTTTTTTTGAGTGTATAGAAAAATTCTCATATTTTTTCATAGAAAAGTTCTAAGGGTTTTCCTCTCGAAAAGTTCGCAAATTATTCCTTTATTTTCCTAAAGATAAATTGTCTAATTTTTATATAGAAAATTTTTTTCTAGCGATGTCCGTCTGTCTGTCTGTATGTGGAAATGGTGATCACGTCTAAAATATTACACGGAGATGACTGAATGTTAACATATTTATTGGAAGTTCTCCCGAGAAGTTTGGTATTGCTTTTGAGCGATATCGGTTGATTGGTTCAAAAGTTATGAACGAAAATGTAAGCACACCTCAAAAATTTTGGTACATTCAACATAACCTTAAAATACAAAATGCTTTAATTCGGCTGCTGGTTGATTTATGTGAACATAATTGAACACCAAATGGTATTTAAACAAGAACAAACATATATTTTGACAAAAAAGAAAAAAATCGGGGATTTTTTTTTACCAATTTTTTTTTTCGCGGAAATTTTTTTTCCAAAATTTTTTTTTTCAAAAGTAATTTCCTTTTAAATAAAGTTTTTTGCAATCATTTTTTAGAAATTGTGGAGGGTATCATTACATTCGGCAAGGCCGAATTTAACTTTTTTACTTGTTGTCTTCCAAATTTGGTTTAGGTGGTTGGATTTCCATCCCCCCGTGGATCCGCGCCTGCATTACAGTGATTGCATTATATTATCTAGCAATTGATTCTTCAAAACATTCTAGAATTGAATGTCACATAACTAATCGGTTGTTAGAGATAGACTTTTTTTGAAATCTATTCCAAAAAAAATTTCCTACACACAAAAAAAAAACTTTGTAAAATTACACAAAAAAAAAAAACTTTGTCAAATTACTAGGAAAAGTCTCGTTATCCCATTTTACCAATATTTGACTTTTTCCTTGTTTTTTAACAAATCGAAATTTGCATTTTTTTGTAATTTTACAATTTTTTTTGTAATTTTACAAATTTACAAGATAATTTTACAAAAAAATCTAGTAAATTCACGAGAATTCATTGTGATTTTAATTTAGCCAACAAAACTGTAAATTTACAATTTTATTGGTAAAAAACTTGTAAAATTAAAAAATTATTGATAAAAAGCTTGTAAAATTATAAAATTATTGGTAAAAAGCTTGTTAAATTACTAGGAATCAAAAAATTTGTAAATTTACAATTTTATTGGTAAAAACCTTGTAAAATTACTAGGAAGTTTTGTCAAATAGGAGGTAGCAAAAAAAGTTACAAGTCTTTCTTGTAATTTTACAAGGTGTTTTTTTGTAAATGTAGGTTTTTAAAATTTTCAGTTTTGCACAATAGACACCGCTACTTGTTCTCTGCATCATCTTTGGTCCTTTGGGGAAAACTTCAGTTACTTGCTACATCGAAAGTGGATCATTCCGAGTATGTATTCACCGAGTTTCAATTTGTGTTGTAGTTGTTGAAACGCAAATTTGTTAAAAAATCTGAAATTGATATTTTCATAAACAAAAAAAAATTTAATTTATCTTAAATAAATTCCAAGTTGCACTTTAATCATGTTGAAAATAATTTCAAAAGACAAACAACATAGCATGTTGTCTCCCAAATAAAGTGAAATTTTTGGGTTGTGCGAAAGTTTTGTTTTCTTTACTGGATGAACCACAAAAAAAATATTCCACACCAAAGTCATCATCATCATCACAAAAAATATAAAAAACAACACCATCATCAAGTGAATAACATAAATTTTGTTACTGACGATTCGTGAAGTCCGGCTGGATGCGCTTCGTTTGATTGTTTTGCAGTTGTTACTTTTTTTTTTTATAGTCTCCCCCCGTTGAAAGACACATACAGTCAGAAAGATGACTATAGTGCAAGAGAAGAAAAACAACAAAAAAAAACCCACATTAAAGTTTATTAAACGCGCCTCAAATGCAAAGTTAACAGATTTTTCGACAGTGATTTCTTAATTTAAATCACCGTCAGTAACGGCCATTTTGCCAGGAAAAAAGATGCACAAAAAGGCGCCACAATGTTGGTTTTTTAAAATTTTATGGATTCAACTTAATTTTTGTTTTTATTAAACAACATGCTGCAGTTAACCAAAAGACTCTAGAACAAAAACGAAATCAACTCGTAACTTTGCATAAAAATGTAGTGGAGTTTTTTTTTGAAGGCTTTAATGGCAGTTGATGATACCACCTCCTCTTTCATCATCATCATCATCGTCGACCGCATCAGAGTAGCAACAAGCAACATCATCATCTTTGGCACCCATTAAAATTTTCTATGTGGAAGGTAGTCATTGTAGTCTCATTTAAAATCACTTTAGACCTCGTGTTATGAATAAATAATCGCTAAAAGTCATGGCAGTCAGAGGAGTACTGTCAGTCATTTTGGCCCAAACAACAAACTGATTCAAATAACACAACCGCACCAGCCAGACCAGACATCTAACCAAAACAATATTTTGATATTGTTGCCTCTTAAAAATCCTGGATGGTTTATGGCTTTTTAATCTTATTCACAAATATACACTCACTCACACACATCATACTTGGTGCTCAAACACACTGTTGCATTTGAAGGAAACTCATCTTGTTTAACATCTCGCTAGCATCTTGTTGATTGATGGCAGCTGTTTTATGGTTTTTTGCATGCAACCCATCATCACTCTTTAGAGCATCTTCATCATCACTACCATAATCTACATCGGCATGTATTCACAATCAAACTTAACGAGGCTAAATTCAAAGTGAGGTCACTTTTAATGCCCTCAAGTTATGATGTGTTAATAATGGCGCTTTGTGGTTTATTGTAGGCGTTCCAGTTAGTTGATTTTATTTTAGCTAATGTCATGTTATTTTCTTTTTAAGGTAGTAAAGTATGTTTCTGGAATGCAAACGGCGTAAACCAGCATAAGGCTGAGATATCTAATTTTCTGCACAACAATAACATCGATGTGTTATTGTTATCGGAAACCCACCTCACGAATAGATATAATTTTCAAATTCCCGGATATACATTCCACAAAACAAATCACCCTGACGGAAAGGCGCACGGTGGAACAGGTATTTTGATAAGAAGTAGAATTAAGCATCATGCTATGGAAACTTTTTCAACAACTTACCTTCAAGCAACCTCAATACATCTTGAGTGTACAGGAGGAGGACTAACTCTAACGGCAGTTTACTGCCCTCCACGATTTTCAGTTTCTAAGATACAGTTCGAATATTTTTTCAGTACTCTTGGTAATCGCTTCCTAGCTTGTGGAGACTACAATGCGAAACACACCTATTGGGGTTCACGTCTCACGAACCCTAGGGGAAGACAGCTTTACTGTGCTCTAATTGATAGGAAAAATAGTTTGGATGTTATATCGTCTGGACAACCAACATACTGGCCTTCGGATCCTAGAAAAATTCCCGATATTATCGATTTTGGAGTAACGAAACATATTGATAGGAGTAAGTTATCTGTTGAATCATCCTTTGATCTTAGTTCAGATCATTCTCCAGTAATTTTATCGTATTACGATGAACCAATTTCGGTTAGAACACCCTTTGGAATCACTTCGTCAAAGAATTGGTTGAAGTATAAAAAGTATATAAGTAGCCACATCCACATTGACCCATCTTTGGAATGTGAGGGGGATATTGGAGAATGTGTTCAGGAGTTTACATCCATTCTGAGATCTGCAGCAGAGTACTCTTCGACGTCTTCGACCGTTACTCCTAATCGTAATTTTCATGTTTCAAACTCAGAAATTGAGCAACTATTGGCCATCAAGAGAAGGCTAAGAAGGGAATGGCAAAACAGTAGATCTCCTGCCGCAAAGCAGAGGCTGTCTGAAGCTACAAGAAACCTTAGAAAAGCCCTTCATTTGGAAGAGGATCGCATAAATAGCGTTTATGTGGAAAGTCTTTCGCATTCAAGTTCAGCAAACTACTCATTGTGGAAAGCTACTAAAATTAAACCACCGGTAGAGGGCGAACCACCGCTGAGAAAGCAATGTGGCAATTGGACACGCAGTGAAGAGGAGAAAGCATACTCATTTGCAGAACATTTAAGAACAGTCTTTGAGCCAAACTTGGCGGAGAATAACTTTACACTCCCAGAACTGCCTCTGCACATGGATCATAGTAATATATTGTTTGACGCCCAAGATGTTGAGACAATTATTCGAACGCAGATAAGCCCAAAGAAAGCGCCTGGGTATGACTTAGTCACACCAAACATGATAAAAAACCTACCATTTGTAGCGGTTACTGTTCTTACAAAATTATTTAATGCGATCTTGCAACAAGGATACTTCCCAAACATATGGAAAATTTCGCAGATCAAAATGATTCCCAAGCCTGGAAAAGATTTAACTTTAACTTCATCATACAGACCTATAAGTTTGCTTCCGTGCCTATCAAAATTATTTGAAAAAGTTCTTCTTCAAAAGATTCTACCAATTATGGAAAATAGTAATAGCATTCCTGCTCATCAGTTCGGCTTTCGCGAGAAACATGGAACCATTGAGCAAGTTAACCGCATAACTTGCGTGATAAGGAAAGCCTTTGAAGAAAAGAAATATTGCTCAGCAGTTTTTCTGGATGTCGCTCAGGCATTCGATAAAGTATGGCACGAGGGTCTTTTATACAAAGTAAAATGTCACTTACCAATGATTACACACAAGCTCTTAGAGTCTTACCTCCTCAACCGCTACTTTAGGGTGAAATATAAGGAAGCTACAACTTCTGATTATATAATGAATGCAGGTGTTCCCCAGGGAAGTGTGCTCGGCCCTGTTCTTTACCTTATATTCACGTCGGACTTGCCGACGTGTGAACATATTACAACGTCAACATTTGCAGATGACACTGCCTTGTTAAGCACTCACTCAGATCCACATGTTGCCTCCTTGAGGCTAAACAATCACCTTACAGCTGTGGAGACGTGGTTCAGGAACTGGCGAATTAAAGTTAATGAGCTTAAGAGCAAGCACGTTACGTTTACACTTAGAACGGGCACTTGTGCTCCGGTTTCTTTAAATGGTATAAGTATCCCACAGTCTGAGAGTGTTACATACCTTGGTATTCACTTGGACAGACGTCTAACATGGCGAAAGCACTTAGAAGCCAAGAGGCTTCATTTGAAGCTAAAAGCCATCCAATTACATTGGTTAATTAACAAGCATTCTAAACTTAGCCTTGACTCGAAAGTCACCCTGTATAATTGTATTTTAAAACCAATATGGACTTATGGTATCCAACTATGGGGTACAGCCAGTATGTCTAATATTGAGCTTATACAGAGGGCACAATCAAAAATTTTGAGAATCATTACGGGTGCACCCTGGTATGTCAGAAATGTGAACATTCATAAGGACTTAAATATTCCGCTAGTTAGAGAAGAGTTTATAACCATCAAACTTAAATACGAGGAAAAGCTCGACAACCACCCAAATCCATTGGCGAGAGCCCTTACTCGGACCCGAGCGCACACCAGACTGCAACGTGCAGATTTACCGCCCATTTAATTATGAGGCCCGTCCTTCAAAATGGCTCTTAAGGAGTAACTAGTATTTAAGTTAGATTGTAAGATTTATTTACTTATTGTTAGGCCAAGAAAGGGCAGATTCAATAATCTGAAAAATAAAGTATTTGAAAAAAAAAAAAAGGTAGTAAATGGAAAGTGTTAGATTCTAAAATTATATTTTAAAACGAAAGTATATGAAAAACACCTTAACACAATATTTTAATATTAATCAAATATCTCACATATTCATGAATCTTAAGGGATTTTTTTAATTATCGGAAGGATACTTTGTATGGGAACTTAAAGTTCAAATTCCCTAATAGATATACATAGGAATTCAGAAATATTGACAACTTTAAGCTGGAAACGGATTCCGAGGTTGCCCTGCAGAGAGGCAGTATCAATTAATCCCAAACTGTTAATGTAGGAAAGTCTCGTATTTTCAGTTTCCTGAAAACGTAACCTCAACTTTGGCATTTGGAAATTCTAAACTGCTTAAATGGACTTTACACACAGAGTTTTTTCCTTGCATGTCTGCTACCTCATTCGAGTTTGTGGGCAAAAGAGGCAGAATAAGAGAAGAAAACGAAGAAATTTCAAAAGGGAAATGAAAAAATCAAGGAAAAACGTCTGTATGTACACTGTACATTGTACAGTCCCTCTTAGCAGCAAAAGAGGAGCATGACACAAGGGGTTGAGGAGACCATTGAACACATCCTGTGCATGAACTCAATTATCAATAATACAGAGTTCACATTTCGAGACATTGGAAGATTTTTTTTTTGAGCTAACACTTTGGAGATGTAGCTGATGCAATGTAAATTTTTTGCTCCAATGAGGAATTTAAATTCCTTGAGGAAATGTTCTCAGGTTCTTACAAATCATAGGTAATTCTTGATGGCATGCCCGAACATTGTCATCAATGAATGCTTTTTTTAAGAATGGGAACAAATCCTCTAAGACATCGACAAGGAAATGTCTTTATAATAGCTGTATATTTTATTAGCCAGGCACGTACGCAGGGGGAGCCTGGGGGCCCGGAATTTTAATTCACTTTTGTGAATTAAAATAAGTGTAAAAAATTTGATAATTTTTAAATCGAATACACAAAAAACAAATCAAAGTTTTAGTTTTTTTCAAAGTATCTCTATCAAACTTTAAACATTTTTATCGACAAAAAATATTGTGTATTTAAGAACTTTTCTTTACAAAATGTGAAATTTCTCATTCAATAAATGGATAGAGATTTTTTAAGATTATAATATTTTTTTTTAGACTTTTTCTTTACGAAAAATGCTTTAGAATAAAATAATTTGTTTGTATAAAACACATCTTTTAATCTGATAATTTTTCTATACGAACTTAAGGCATCTTTCTTACTATCTGAGAATTCTTCTATACGAAAAATGTATCAGGATCTCAGAATTTTTTTATACAAATCTGAGACATTTTACGTATAGAAAAATTCACTATATAAAAAAAGTCTCAGAATCTGAGAATTTTTCAATACGAAAAATTTCTCAGAGAATCTCAAAATTTTTCAATACGAAAAATGTCTGAGGGTCAGAATTTTTTTTAACGAATAGTTCCTCAAAAACTGGGATATTTTTATATACCGTTGGCTTAGTCGGCAAATCTGTCAAGTCCATTTTTATAAACATTGAGATTTCAATGTAGTATGTATTGTGTAACTCAAAATACATCATTTGAAAAAAATTACTACTAATAAATATAAATTTAAATATAGTTATCTAAAGAAAAAAACTACGTTTATAAACTTAAAAAAAGTCAACCTAAAAAAAAGTTAGAAAAATTAAAAATGGACTTGACAAGTTTGCCGACTAAGCCAACGATACGATAAACGTCTTAGAATCTAAGAGTTTTTCTAAAAAATGTTTCAGAATCTAAGAATTTTTCTCTAAGAAGAATGTTTGTGAAATTTAGAATTTTTCTATAAACAAAATGTCTCAAATTCAAACACATTTTTCTTAGAATTTGCGAGTTTTCTATACGAAACATGGTTAGAATCTAAGATCTTTTCTATACAAAAAATGAAAATTTTTTTACACGAAAAATTTTTCAGGGATAAAGAGTTTTTCTATTTGGCAAAAATGTCTTGGAATCAAAAACTGTAAAATTAAAAAAAAATTCCCGCAATTTAAGGAGTTTTTCGTTCCAAAAATGTCTCGAAAACTTTCACCCGTATTCATTACTTAAAAACGAGTGACTATCATCAAGCTGCTAACTATTTTTCTCGTCATTTTTAATAAGGACAAGTGATCCCCAGTAAGCATGGCCCTTTTTTCATTATAATGAAGCAACAAGTGCCAAAAACCGAGTGCCAAGCTTCCCCATTTAGAAAATTAAGTATTAAAAAGTTAGCAGCTCGATGATAGCCACCCGTTTTTTGTTATGAATACGGCCGTTTGATTTTATTAAAAGAATTTTCTGTACCAAAAATGTTCGTAGAAGTTTTCCGCATAACTATGAATTATAATCAAAATATTTTTAAAAAGTCAATCAACAATTCGAAAAAGTGTCCCAGAGTTTTGAGTTTTTACGCATAAACTATATTTGGGAATTTTTAAGAAAGTTTTTTTAACTAATTCGAATCCCTTTTTATCTTAAATTTAAAATAAATGCAAAAAAAATTTAGGCTCAAAAACATTGAGGCGAAAAAACGAAATTTAAAAAAATTTGTTTAAAATTGTTTTGTTACCTAAGTGCAAAAAGCATAACAAACGAATTTGTAAACATTTATCGAGAGGGGTAAGGTATCCAGTGTCAAGCCTATACCAATTTGAGGTTCCAAATGGCGATGAACTGTGTCGGAACCAATATTTGCCACAGAATCGCCAATCTCGTTTACCCTATGACCCGGATCTAACAGAAGACAAGTCCTGTTTCCACATGAGACTTTATTGAGTCTTGGCTGTCACAGGAGATACTGATTCCCCTGTCCATCCATTTATTTTCACTTATTCAGGTCGCTACGTCCAAAACAGCAAGCACTTCAGCCTGAAATACTGTAGCCATTTTTCCCATAGTAATATAGCATTTCGTTGCATCGTACAAATACCAAACAGACCCAGAGCTAGATTAAATATGTTTTCTAGGCTACCCAAATTCTATCCAACTTCTTAGCAATATTGCACACCTCATGTAATGTCTTACACTGGCGGAGCAGGCACAGAAATTTCATGGCTTCTACTTAAATATGTAGGGAAGCCTAACATAGCTTTCAGAGCTGCCGCCGGAGTAGTGCTATAGAACTAGTAATTCCAAAATCAGGCGCTTGTTGTAGTCCGTTTAGCCTGCATCGAATAGTCTTTACCATCGTTCTATACATAAGACTACATCCGCATACGTCACAATAGGCCAATGCACATTCGCAGGTCTTAGACCATATGTCTTCCCAAAAGCTCTTTGATACTGCTTATTTCAAGTACTGCATCCGAGCTCTTCTTAAGTAAGTTTGGATATAAATTCAAAGGTTTTTAGGGTCTCAATGTTACTATCGGTATTTGATACTAGCTGTGGAAGTGCACGTAGTGTGGAAAGTTTCTGAACGTCATTGGGAGTGACCAGAGATGATTTCTAAGTTTGACTATCCAAGCAGCACACTACTTTCGGTATTTTTCTCAAAACGGCTTTCCAGCTTCTGCTGAAGGCTAGCTAGAGTGACAAGGCAATTAGTCATGTAGCCTGAATGGTCATTGTAGATATTGACGTCCCAAGCAAGCAGATAAATAAACGTGGCTGCAACGTTGGACTGGACATGAAGATAGCAGTCCTATTACCAACCTAAGAAAGAAGGGTCAGCAAACCACTTTCCCTAAATCTATCTTGCCAACGAATCGCCAAACAAGCCACCTCTAACTAAAAAAACCAAAACCCAGGCGCCCTATGATCCATTGGGAGTAATAGAAACAGATATATATATAAATATAACTACGTCATCGAAACTCGACAATTCCATGTCAGTTCAAAATCTAAAACGTCGAGTGTCTTTTTCTCAAAGAAAAAAAGTTAGGCTGCCGTAAAAGCCACTCTTAGGAATGTTTGAGCTCAATCACTAATTAAGTGAAGTTAAGCACTGGGTATTTCCAAGACTTTCAATTGTGCGCACTTTTGTGAAAGATTTGTTTTTTTAAAATACCGACACTAATTATTTTCCAAATTTTTAATTTTAGCTTTTCTACACAGAGAGAACAGTTTAGTTGTGGCTGCCGAATTTAGAGCCAACTACATAATTTAAAACCAACAACCGAAATTTCCGGTTGCGATAACCAAAATTTGTTTTGAAAATTTAACTTCTGTAGGTTCAAATAAGTTTATGTAATCGCAACCGAAAATTTCGGTTGTTGTAATTAAACCATGCAGTTGGCTCTTAATTCGGCTGGAACAATTAAACTGTTTTCTCTGTGTAGAGATTTCACTATAAGTGTCGTTTTAAATGAGTTCTTATCAAATGACTTTCAGCTGATTTAAGGATTATTGAATGTGACTCATTCTTTCCATTTCTTTTTATTTATTCTATTTTATTAATGATCTTCTAAGTCAAAAGCTACTGAAATACCCAATCAATATTTAACATAAATTTCACATTTATTTACGAAACAAATTTCTCGACTTACGTCCATTCTCTAAGATTATAGACATTAGACTATCAAATGTGATCACACCCATACGAGTATAAATCATATGTCAACATGACAGCAAATATATTTATAAATATTTCAAGCAAAGTAACATCCGTGCTACAAAAAACAAAAAAAATGGTAAAACCCCCATTTAGCCAATAATAAAAAAATATTAAATGAAGTAAAGTTTTTTAAAAGATGTACAAAAACCAATGACGGCTTGATCTTAGATTTATGACGATAATAATTATAAATTTGTTAATTGATTTATTGTATGGATATAAACACCTTCTCATATACAGAGACAAACTTTTTTATATGTATAAAATGCGTTTTAATAATAAAAAAAAAGTATAATAAAACGCTAAAATTCCAACAGCAAAAAAAAACATGGACGATGGATTAATTTATGCAAGTCATATATTAAATACGAAAAAAAAACAGCGATGAACAGAAACCCAGCAAACAATTTGATGTTACAAAGAGTCGAAAACTAGAATAAGATCTCTTAAAAATTGTAAGCTTTAGAAAGTTGTAATATCAAGCAATTTCGAAGAACAGCCGTAAAGAAATGGAACTTATAAAAAATAACCCGAACGTACGAAAAAACTGAACTAAAACAGATCTGAATGAAAGAATGAACAAAAAGTCTTGAACTAGATCTCATAGTTCAGTGAACTCTGATAGTTCACTGATCTCATAGTTCAGTGAACTATTTCTTTGAACGTGTTTGTTCATGAACGACACAACTCTAATTTCCAGATTGTGCCAACGAACTGTAAACTATCAGAAACATTAACATCGTGAAAATTGTTAAGTTAGGTTTGAAGTGGCTCTACATTATAAACTGCACTAAAAATTTACAATAATCATAATCTCAACATATAAAGTAGATAAAAAATTTGACGTCATTTTTCTAAATCAACCTGCCTTTACTCTCAGAATTACCTCCTACCCCATTGTTGGTTATTATCGTATTACTATTATTATTTTATACAATGGGAGATCTAGCCATTAAGGCCGGAACTGCAACCCTTTTCGTCTAGTGTCAAGATCTATGAATTTAAATCAAACTCTGTTCAATGCTCATAATACCCACTTTACACTATCATACTTTTCCATTATACAAGCGGAATTTCGCCATGTTAAGGAAATATTTTATAAAAATTTTTTGCCAGAAATTGTTCACTTATTAGATACGACCAGGTTTCAATCAAAAACGAATACAAAAACCATTTAGAACTTGGTAAATTTCGATATGTATAATGGAAAAGTCTGATAGTGTAAAATAGGTATAATGAACATTAGAACAGAGTATAGAGAAGTGTGTCTAAATCTTCAGAATTAATTCCCTATATAAGAACAGTTTCCTGATCCTACAAAGTGCGACACATTCACGCAATATGTGTTGTCTAGTTTCCATTTCCTCTAGACAAAGTCGTCACAAAGACGGTGTACAAAGGTTTAATTTATGTAAGTGATAATTTACTTTATAATGTCCGGTAAGAAAACCTGTTAGTAACCTGGGCCCGAACTACGGCATTCGTTATCGAAATTTTACTATTTTTATTTTCTAAAATAAAGGAAAAAAATAACTCTTTAACCTGATCAGAAATATTTACCAATATAGCAAAATCAAATACAATTTTGAGTAATGATTGTTCATTTTTTTTTTAATGATTTTTTAAAGTTCGGTATTGATCATTCGATCACGGATGCCGTGATTCGGGTACTAATGTCACTTCTGGTGTGATTAAAAATATCAAAACACTCTAGTGTCAGTTTCGATTTAAATTTCCAAGAAAACAGTGCTGCCTGGTTATCCGAGAAGGTTGAAATACAATGTTGGCCCACCCACCTTGAACTATAGTATTTCATTTCATCAACTTTTATAATCGCTTTTAAAAATTTTCATATCTTTATTGGTGTCAGTACAATAGCCAAATATCGTTATTCTACGACGGTATCGATTGCCAACCTTGTTGAAATATGAGTACTCTTCATACTCATTGCTTTCTTAAGTCTAGCGCATATTATAATAGCCTGATTGTCAGCCTAAAAAGCTGTAGGCCACTTTACCATGGGTTTAGAAATCCACTTGTTTGGACGATATGCCCCAGTTCCCACTCCAGAGGTAATTTTTGATCCTTCAGTATACCAGCTTAGGCTCCTAGTGTCCACAGATGGCCACCTTAATCCCTATCTGATCTCATAGCTATCACGATCTCAAATTTCCGTTCAAAGCGAAGCTCAGAGTTTATCCTATTCGGTGACATATCCATGTTTTCCTTAATTCTTATTGAAGAAAGGATGTTGCAAAGATCAGAGTAATCGATAATCATCCTACGCACAACCAGTAGACCTAAAATGGCTTCATGGGCTAATGCAGGGTAGGTTTTCATAGGACCCGTGATTAGAGTACAAACCAGACTCTGTGCCTTGACTAGTTTAGTCGTAGCACACCTCTGCAAAGTTGCCCAGTTGGAAAATGTGTCACTGAGGAAATTTCCACAGTGATTCCTTGAGGAAATGTCTTCAGGTTCTGACAAATCATAGGCAATCCTTGATGTCCTAAGATTGTCAGCACTGAATGTTTGCTTTAAGAGTGTGGACAATTCCTCTAAGACGTCTAAAAGGAAATGTCTTCAGAATAGCAGTATATTAAATTAGAATTTTAAATCTGGGCAACTCTTTAATTTCCAAGAAAAAGATGGCAATATTATCGACTTAATTAAAATAAAATCAAAATCTAACAAGTAGAATAAAAGTAATAAATAGACAAACAATTTTAAAAATAAAGTTTGGAACAAGTGGTTAGGTGTGGGACTAATAAACTGGAGGTTCCAGGTTCAAATCCAGTTGGGACTAAAAAAAGCGAAAAGTTTTTTCTAAATATGAGAAAGATAACTTATAAAGGAAAATGGATAAAAGTAAAAACTAAAGGAAATACGAAAATTTTTTGTATTTTCGCATGACCTATGTCAGACATTTCCCCAAAGAAGTCTTAGGTGACATGTCCCCAGAAGGTCAGCCCTGACCACTGCTGACTTTGAGTGAGGACATTTTGAAAATTTGTATGAAACTGTCCTCAACTCAGTACATGGAGATGTCTTGTGGATGACTCTGACATGTCATCGCTCCGTCACTGAGGAGGGCTCGAGGACGTTGCCAACTGGGTGGCCACTTTACCATGGGTTTGGAGATCCGCTTGTTTGGATTATATGTACCAGTTTCCACTCCAGAGATACCCTTGGACATATTGGGTAGGCAGTATGCGGCTGCATCGGCAATTCGACTTAATAGCACGCTGCAATGGAGGAGCAGTGATTGTGGCCATAGCGCAATCTTGAAAAAGATAACAATACCACAAAATGTGGACTGTGCTCCCTCTTTGAGCCTCTTTGAGCGCCACTTTACCACTATGATACCATCCAGGGAGTCTTGGATGGGGGATACTCCGGGTAGTGGAGCTACCATAAATTTTTACACAGATGGATCGAGGCTGCACGAACAAGTGGGCTTTGGAGTCTATTCGGAAGAGCTTGGGTTGAGCCTGGCTCGTAGATTGCCAGATCATTGCAGTGTTTACCAGGCAGAGATGCTGGCAATAAAAGAAGTGGCTGACTGGTTGAGCTGCAATGTCTTGTCTACAACCGCAGTCAACATCTATACTGACAGTCAAGCCGCGGTCAAGTCCCTGGATTCAATATTTCTGAAAACAAGATCTGCCCTTAACTGCCGCACGTCTTTAAATGAGATGGCCAAGCAGTTTAACATACGACTCATATGGGTCCCAGGGCACAGAGACATTCCAGGGAATTGCAAAGCCGATGAGCTTGCAAGACTAGGAACTACCTTACAGGTTCCAACAGAATTGGAATGTGTTGGTACGCCTCTAGAAACTTGCAAGCAAAACCTACGGCTTTGTTCTGCGACGGAGACTAATCAAAGATGGGCAAATGGATGGACGTGTGAGACAACACGACTGATTTGGCCTTCTCTTAATCAGGGGCGCACAAGTGAGCTGATATCGCTTCCAAGAGGAGAGATTTCAACGGTGGTTTCTATAATTACCGGACACTGTCTTATAGGGAAGCACGCAGAGCGGTTAAATGTGCCGTCGAATGACTTTTGCCGAAGTTGCATGGATGAAGAGGAGTTGGAAACTATCGAACACTTTATTTGCCATTGCCCGGCACTTTCTGGTCAGCGACTTGCTTCATTGGGATCTAGGGAGCTGTACGATCTTTCAGATTTGTCGGATGTCAAAATTCAACATCTAAGGAGTTTCATAAGAAGCTCAAACTGGTTTAACGACAGGGACTAGTAGGGAAACCTATTACGATTCCGTGGTATCACAATGGACCTCAGAGTCTACGTGTGTTGACGTAAAACGTCAGCAGCCACTTACAACCTAACCTAACCTACCTAACCTTCCACTCCAGAGGCCATTTTTGATCCGTCAGTATACCATCTTAGGCTTCTAGTGTCCACATATGGCCACCTTAATCCCTATCCGATCTAATCGGTATCACGATCTCAAATTTCCGTCCAAAGCGAAGCTCAGAGTTTATCCTATTCGGTGACATATCCAAGTTTTCCTTAATTCCCATTGAAGAAATGATATTTCGAAGATCAGAGTAGTCAACAATCATCCTACGCGCAGCCAGAAGACCTTATATGGCACCATGGGCTAATGTAGGGTAGGTTTTCATAGCACCCATGATTAGAGTACAAACCAGACACTGTACCTTGACTAGTTTAGTCTTAGCACACCTCTGCATAGTTTGGACCATATGCACCAGTTTTCACTGCAGAGGTCATTTTTGATTCGTCAGTAAACCAGGTTAGACTTCTAATCTTCACAGATGGCCACCTTCATTCCTATCGGATCTAATTGGTATCACGATCTCAAATTTCCGTCCAAAGTGAAGCTCAGAGTTTTTTCTATTTTAAACATATCCAAGTTTTCCTTAATTCCTATTGAGGAAATGATATTATGAAGATCATAGTAATCAATAATCATGCTACGCACAGCCAGGAGACATAAAATAGCTTCATGGGCCAGTGTTGGATAGATTTCATAGTACCCGTGACGTTTTTCCTTGCCTAGTTTTGCCATAGCACACCCCTACATACTTTTCGGCCACGTAATGATCGGTTTAACAATCATTTTTTAGAACCACATGACCAATTTGGGTGTAACTCCAAGGTTCTACCAACATAATTCCGCAATAGCCTTTCTGATAGTGCCACACAAATACGAATTCCAAGTAAGTTTCGTAACCAAGATTTCTCCTAGATATAACATTTTCTTGGGCAGCTAGAAAGCAGTATTACCTACTGGAATTAAATGGTGCATCCAAACCTTTCCGACCCAAATATAACACCTAAAAGATAAGATGTTCTCTTAAATTCTTGTGGAATCGTGTATACTATTTTTACCTGAAGGATTTTTCAAAGACCCTTTTCGTTCGTAGATGATTTCAATAATGCTTTATGTAGTCGTGTGACTGTAGGAGTATCTTAAATGCTTTCACAAAATTTCCTTCATGACGCCCTTTTGGATCTTAAAATTTCCTCAGTCAGAGATATTTTAAAAGTATTCCAGTTCCCAGCACGTTTAGTCTCATTTAAAAGTTTCCTAACTTTTTTCCGTATATTCTCAAGAGCATCACTCCAGAAGACCCCTTGTTGGTTGCGCACTGGCGTATCTTCTGAAAAATAGCTTCTTTTACGAAGCTAATAGTGCCCAGGTTACTGTACAAGGTTTTCCATTAACGTACGTGCGAAAATAAAGCATGCAAGACTTTTAGAATTTTTCCCATTTCTTCAAAAGAACATTTTATACAGGTCGAAAGGTTTTTTGAAGGCCTATCCAATGGTGTATCGGTAGTATCCGAATTCGGCTTCGTTAAGTTCATTATTGTCAAAAATGTATTATCGTTTGGGTAGTTTACATTGAGATTGGGCAGCTAAGAAAAAACAGGTGACTTTTATTTTCCCCCATTATTCCCATATTAAAATTTTAGGACAATCGGTGGGAGCCCTGTGAAAGACCTTCCTTCCTTGTTCTAGAAAGACATAATCTACCAACCAGAATCAATCAAGCTATGAACTTCTTCTGCAAAAAAAATTAGTGCTGGGTTAGGAAGATTTTGTGGTAATTTAAAGACCTGTTGATCAAGAATTTATAGAGGTTGATTGGTTTTACTTATATCAAGAAAAAGAGAAGAAAATATAAATGTTCAAGCGACCTCTGACAACCATGGAGATGAAGCACCACAAGATGACGATGATGGTAATGATGATGAAGAAGAAAAAGAAGACACAGAAGGCAGCTTAAATGAAGTTTAACACATTTCACAAACAAGAAAAATTATATCATCAATTGCATAAAGGACATAAGCAGAGGAACCAGACTATATATGGCAAACAAATTTTGATGGAAAGATTTGGGAGCAACAATCGAAATATTAAGTTGCGATTACCGATATTTGTTCAAACAAAAAAAGTTTTGCTGTAATAGCGGAAAGTCTGCTGATTAAACTAATGTTTATTATCACAACCGAAAAATTTGGTTGTGGCAATGAAACAATTAACATGGCTTCAAATGCTTCAAAGAATCCTATGGCGCTACAAGAAGAAATGGTCCGATTCCTTTAAAAAATTTTAATTGTGATTATTGAATACAAATCAAGTTTAACTACCAAATTTCGAAAGGATATCATTTATAATACGGTTATTGGAATCATTTGAGTCAAAATTAAAGCTTTGTATGGGAGCTAGGTCTAAATATGGACCGTTTTTCTTTTCAATCTCAATAGGCTTTGTCCTTAGGCCCTGTTTTATAGGCTAGCACGCTACCAACTAACCTGGAGAGGTCCCTCATCAGAACGAAATCATTATACCCTATACCACAGAGTAGTGAAAGGTATAAAAAGGTTCGATTTAGGGGTCTTTGTGGGCTGAAAACCCTCAAAAACCTGACTAAACCGGTGTAAAGTTAAATTCAAACTAAAAGTGTGCCTAAAATTGTCTGATTTCTTATGGAATCAATCATATAGTATGTGTATAATAAAAATGATAAACGTATGTCCTCCTGGCTACACACTCACTCACAGAAAATTTGCAAAACAACAACCTCCACAATATTATAGAATGGAATACGAAATATATGAATTTACACGTGTGTTTGTGAAAGTCTAAAATGAATCCAACATACACATTTCAAGCCGAGACGTAAATTAATTATTAATCAACGAAAATGAAAACCAATGAATGACTTAAGCCAAATATAAAAATAAACAGAATGGGATGGGAAACCTTTTGCTAAATATAAAGGACTTAGGACGTTTGATGGATAACATTTACATATTTTACAAAAAAATTACTGTTCATTAGGAAGGTGTACATTTATACCCTACACCATTCGGTGGTATAGCACGCTGCAATGTAAGAGCAGCGATTGTGAACACATTGCCATCTTAAAAAGATGACAGTACAACAAAATAAGGACTGAGCTCTCTCCATGAGCCATTATAAGTGCCAGTTTACCACTCTGATACCATCCAGGAAGTCTAGAATGAGAGACTTTCCGGTAATGGAGCCTACATAAATTTTTATGAAAATGGATTGAAACTGCACGAACAAGTGGACTTCGAAGTCTATTCGGAAGGGATTGAACCTGGCTCGAAGATTACCAGTTCATTGGAGTGTTTACCAGGAATAGATGTTGGCAATAAAGGAAGTGATTGACTGGTTGAGTTGCAACGTCTTGTCAACAACCGTAGTCAACATCTATTCCAACAGTCAAGCAGGGATCAAGCTACTGGAGTCAATGTTTCTGAAAACAAGATATTTCCTTAACTGCCGCACGTCTTTAATTGGGTTAGCCAACCTGTTTGACATAAGACTCATATGAATCCCACGGTACAGAGACGTTCCAGGGAATTGCAAAGCCGATAAGCTTGCAAGACTGAGAACTACCTTACAGGTTCCAACGGATTTGAAATGTGTTGGTATGCCTCTAGAAACTTGCAAGCAAAATATACAGCTTTCTTCTTCGACTGAGCCTAATCAGAGTTGGTCACATGGATGGACGTGTGAGACTACACGACAGATTTGGCCATTTCTTAGAAGAGCGCAAATGAGCTGATACCGCCTCCAAGGCCACTTCCTTATAGAAAAGCAAGCTGACCGGTTAAATGTGCCGTCAAATGACTTTTGCCGAAGTTGCATGGATGAGGAGGAGTTGAAAACTATAGAACACTTTATTGGCCGGCACTTTCTGTTCAGAGACTTGCTTCACTGGGATTTTAAAATTCAATATCTTAGGACCATCATATGGAGCTAAAATTGGTTTAACGGCAGTGACAAGTAGGGTACGCCCATTACCGTCCCGTGGTATTACAAAGGACTTCAGAGTAGAGATGGGAGCTGGTCACGTGACTTGCGTGATTCACGTGAATCACGCGTGAGTGTGAGTGATTTTCATTTCAATCACGTGATTGTGAGTTGAAAAAAAAATCTGAGTGAGTGATTAGTGAGTGAATCATTTATTTTTTGCGTGAGATTGCGTGATTGGATTTTTTGATTTGCCCAATTTTTTTTTTTAATTTTTTGTAAAAAAATTTGTTCGCAGTTTTTTTTTTTGTTTTTTGGTATGAAAATTTTATTGCGTGAGTAGATTTTGCGTGAATCACGCTTGAGCGTGATTGAATCTGGCGTGAGTCACGCGTGAGCGTGAGTAAGTTTTTTATTACTCACGTGAATTGTGAGTGAGCGTTAGTAAAACAAAAAATTGCGTGAGTGATTAGTGAGTGATTCAATTATTTTTTGCGTGAGCGTAAGCGAGTGTGAGTCAAAATCCACTCACGCACCCATCTCTACTTCAGAGTCTATGTGTGCTGGCGTAAAGCATCAGCTGTCACTAACCTAATCTAACCTTATTTTATTTTGATTGGGTCCTGACCCCATAGGTTAGAAATCCGTTTGGTCCATATGGGTCGCCATAGATTTTGATCCAACATTTTTGTCCGTATCTCCCTTATACACATTTTAAGATACGGTTTAGTTGGGGTTCTGAAAGCCATTACCAAGATATGTGCATTTCTAAAATCTCAGAAATGATTTAAAATTAGGTCTCAATGGGTCCTAAGATGTGTAGAGGGATGCTCGTCCAAATTTTTTCTTTGTAGTACTTACTTTTGAAAATTTCATAAGTTTCGCTTAGTTTTCAAGATATCCCCATTTTATGTTTTTGAGCAGTTGCGACCAATTTACAAAAACTAAGGAAAAAAAAATGGATTTTTTTACCCAAACTGTATTACTAAGTGTTCCTTTCTAAGGAAAAAAGTAGGGAGCTCTAGTATTCGCACTTTTCGACACTGTTTCAGATGTTTCTTTTTGAAGAAAAACTAGTAAGGGTGTTAAATTCGGCTGTGCCGAATCTTTTATACCCTCCAACATGTAAACAAGCAAAAAAAAAGTTTAGGTTCGTGTTTTTTTTAGTGGGGGGGTGGGTTCGGCGGTAGACGTTGGAGGACACCTCCCCCTTGCGATATGTGTTAGCAAACACATTAATTATGGTTTATGCTCTTAATTAATACAATTTTATCATAATTTTAAATATTTTTTTATACCCACGCCCTTAAAAAATTTCTTTTCTGATCCCCATAGTCCAAGTGCAGGTCGATGAACTTCATACGGTATAAAAATGTTTCATTTATGAAACAAATATACAAAAAATACCATGTAAAAATATTGTGTTTTCTAGAGTAGTTTAAGTTCCTTAAGGGGGAACTTTTTCCCCCTCTTCCGATTTGGCCCATCTTCAAACATAATCAGCCTATGACCATAAGACATATTCGTGCCAAACCTCAGGAGTCTAGCTCTTATATTTTGGAATGCATCGTGTCTTCCACAGAAAGACAGACGGACTGCAGATATTGCTAGAATGTCTTAGAATCGATCACTGATCAATAAAATATATACTTTGTGGGGTCCTAGACCGATATTTCGATGCGTTACACACGGAATGACAAAGTGAGTATACCCCCATACTGTGGTTGGAGGGTATAAAAACAGGTGAGTGAGCGATACTCAATGATAACTGATTATTTTTGGTTGCTATCGTTAATTTAAATCATGACTGTCTTTGGCATTGGATAATCACTTTCCCCCTCGTTATTCGATAAAGGGCCCCAGCGTGGGCGCCATTTTCTGTAACTATTTTGAATTTCTATATTAAGTAATCTGTAACACATTTCTAAGTTTACAAAACTAGTTAAAATCAAAACCTATTGGTCTTGTAATTTTCGTAAATCAAAATCCAGGTTTTCAAATTTGACGTTTAAAGAGAAACTCTAGATATACGTGCCACATGTTTGCCAACAAAAAAACTTTATTTTTATTTGGCATTTATATTAAATACAAAAAACTGTATGAACGGAAGATAGGCAGGCTACGTCAAGCAACTGTGGTGATTTATGTACAAGACCTACCAACTTAATAAAACACACCAACAAGATTTTCTTAAACACTAATCAATTCCTACTATATGGTCACTAAATGAACTGAAGAAAAAATAAAAAACTCGGTGATGAACCACCAAAAGCAAGTTAAATGTTTACATCAAAATGCAAGGCCAATGCAAAAAACATACCAAAACAGAGACTCCATGCTAAAGTAATCAAATTTATGCGCATGCGCGCTCTCAGCTTAGTTCAGCACTTCAGTCAGACAAGTGAACAGATCCTCAATAGGGAAGCTGCTGCAGGGCTCATAAATTGAAGAACGGCATTTTGTTAAGATAAAAAAAAAATCACAAAATATTCAAAGATGATGAAGAATGTAGAAACAACAAAAACGGAATACAGAATGAAATTTTTGCAAATGCGTAAAAAAAAACAGAATGATGATCCTCTAAACACTTGAACATGCAACCATATTCATGATTAACAAAAAATATAAAAAAACAACAGAAAATAAAACCAAAAAGAATGCGTCTGACAGATTGACGCTCTATTCGACTACATAAGCCAGAGAATGAAAATTATATGAGTGACTTAGCAAGATATGGTGCCAACTTTAAGGCACCCGCAGCCATTTGAAAATTCAAACTAACATACAAACACTACTCATCTTCATCATCATCATCATCGTCCTCATCAGCAGTATCCTCATAAACAACCAAAAAGAAGCAGTAACAACTACAACATCACCATGGTGATCATACATGTTTACGAATGCATTTGCAATCAAAAAAGATCCGCATGCGATTCTTCATTTATTTCTAACCTAACTAAGGTGTACGCATATGATCTTGTACACAGAGAAAAGTGATTGGTTGTATCAGGTGAATTCGCTGATGGTATAATTCCGGCTGAGATATGTGCAAGATCATATGCGTACACCTTAGAGATTATATATCCCCTTGGCTGTATAATCTCTAGACAGCATGCATAAACTGTTCGTATTTTCCTTTAAAAAACTGTTCGAATATTCAAAAGTCGTATTTCCCCGAATGCTGGAAAAAGTTGCCAAACAGTTTCGAAAAATTTCAGACCAATTAGTCTGTCTATGTGTTTGTTAAAAACAGTGCAACAAATGATAGACTAATTTTTGCGCGGAATTATTGACTCGTGGTTTCTTTTGACTAAGCAACATGTATACAGCAAGGGTAGATCAACGTTGGTGTCATCGACAGATCGCTTTCGGTACAGAAGTACACTATTGTTAATATGAAAGGGGGCTTTTAATAATGTTATCCGAGACTCAATAAATGTAGAATTGTCTGGCCTGCCAGTGAATCGTGGAATCGCTTTAATGATGGAGAATCAACTTGCCTATAGACGTATATCGTCTATAGGAATGTGTTGGTATGCCTTTAGAAACTTGCAAGCAAAACCTACGGCTTTGATTTGCGAAGGAGACACATCAGAGATGGGCAAATGGATGGACGTGTGAGACAAACAACACGAATGATTTGGCCTTCTCTTAATCAGGGGCGCACAAGTGAGCTGAATTCGCTTCCAAGAGGAGAGATTTCGACGGTGGTTGCTATAATTACCGGACACTGTCTTATAGGAAAGCACGCAGTGTGTTTTTGCCGGAGTTGCATGGATGGAGAGGAGTTGGAAACTATCAAACACTTTATTTGGCATTGCCAGGCACTTTCTGGTCAGAGACTTGCTTCACTGGGATCTAGGGAACTATACGACCTTTCTGATTTGTCGAATGTCAAAATTCAATATCTAAGGAGTTTCATAAGAAGCTCAAACTGGTTTAACGACAGCGACTAGTAGGGAAAACTATTACGGTCCCGTATTATCACAATGGACCTCAGATTCTACGTGTGTTGACGTAAAACGTCAGCAGCCACTTACAACCTAACCTAATTGGGAGTGTCTATCATATATCCGTTCTAAATGGGGGCACACCACAGGGCGTTTTTTTTTCGCCACTTCTTTGAAACCTGGCACTGAATTTAATGCTGCTCTCTCTAGAAGCACGTGGTTGTCATGTTGCCACATATGCTTATAATGCATGATGATGTTGCGCTAGCGATGAAGCACCTGCCAACGTTTGGGGACATTCTTCGGGGTTCTCTAAAAGATCTGTAAATGGGTCTGGGAGTTAATCCAAGTAAAACAGAGCTCGTCTTGTTTGCAAGGAAAATTTAATTTCTGCTTTTTTCCTATTTCTCTAGATGGATCTAAAATTGCCTTTTCATATGGAACAAATTTTCTTGGAGTAGGATTGGATGTTGGATTCTAGATAGGAAGTTGGATTTTAGGCTTAATATTGAGGAATGGGTAAGAAGCGAAACAATTGCTTTATATTCTAGTAAAAGGACTCGGAGAGAATAATAAACTTTTACGTCGACAGCCAAGCTGCACTAAAAGCTCTAAGAGGCTTTTGTATTAAATCAAAAGTCGTCTTTGAGTGCTACGAGAATCTTCAAAGATTATCCAGCAATAACCTCGTCTCTCTAATATGGGTTCCAGGACATAAGGGAGTAGAAGGGAACGAGAAGGCTGATGAGCTTGCAAAACTGGGTGCAGATGGGGTAGGGGACTTTGTTCATATTGATCCCCCAATGCAGTACTACAGATCGAGAAGTGATTGTCAGTATATTTCCATGGCGAACAGGAAATGGCGAGAGTTAAGTACAAGCAGAATTACCAGAATAATGTGGCCGCGTTACTACCTCAAAAGAACTCGCTACCTACTTTCTCTCAACAGAAGAGAATGTCGTTTACTCACGGGAGTGGTCACGGGACACTGCCTAATTGCTTTCCACGCAAGAACAATTGGACTCATCTCTGATTCCAATTGTAGAAGGTGTGATGAACCGAATACGGATGAAACAGTTGAACATATCCTGTGCAAATGACCCGCATTGGCCAGGCATCGCACACAAATTTTAGGCAAAGCTGAACTCGAGAATCTGGAGGAAATCGCAGTTGTGGACCTTATACTCGTTAAATTGTTTGCAACATGGACTAACGCGTTTTATCCACGTCGTTGAAGGAACATGTGGTCTATGCGAGGAGTTCAAAATTTTGAGCTCCGCCACCCCTAACCTAACCTAGTAAAAGGACCATTGGAAAACGATGGGGTTTAGCCCTAAATTCGTTCATTGGATTTAAACAGCCGTGGTGCGTCCAATTCTGCTGAATGGAATAATTGCCTGGTGGGCTGCTTTAGAATGGAACTGTGTCTTCATCACGAAGGTACTGAAAATGGCGTCGATGTGCATCACTGGTGCTCTTCGTACTGCACCTAGGGCTGCATTAGAAATCCTCCTTCACCTGATACCATTTGATATATTGGGTACGCAGTATGCGGCTACGTCGGCAATTTGACTTAATATCATACTGAAATGGAGTAGCAGCGATTGTGGCTATAGCGAGCTCTTGAAGAAGATAACAATGCCACAAAATGTGGACTGTGCTCCCCCTATGAGCCTTTTTGAGTGCCACTTTACCACTATGATGCCATCCAGGGAGTCTTGGATGAGAGAAATTCCGGGTAGTGTAGCCTCCATAAATTTTGACACAGATGTATCGAGGGTGCACAAACAAGTGGGCTTTGGGGTCTATTCGGAGGACCTTGGGTTGGGTTCGGAGGAGCCTGGCTCGAAGATTGCCGGATCATTGCAGTGTTTACCATGCAGATATGGTAGCAATAAAGAAAGTGGCTGACTTGAAACGACTGACTTGGGAAAACGAGCGGCGAAACGATTCAGGGAATCTCGTATGAAGGACATTCCCGGTAGTAAGGGAGCCTTCATAAATTTTTACAAAAATGAATCGAAGCTACACGAATAAGTAGCTTTGGAGTCTATTCGGAAGAGCTTGGTTTGAGCCTGGCTCGGAGATTGCCTGATCATTGCAGGGTTTACCATGCAGATATGGTGGCATTAGAGGAAGTGGCTGACTCGTTGAGTTGCAATGTCTTGTCGAAAACCGCAGTCAATATATATTCTGACAGTCATGTCGCTGGAGTCAATGTTTCTGAAAACAAGATCTGCCCCTAACTGGGCACAGGCATATTGCAAAGCCGATGAGCTTGCAAAACTGGGAAGTAACTCTCAGGTTCCAGCAGAATTGGAATGAGTTGGTATGCCTCTAGATATTTGCAAACAAAATCTAAGGCTTTGTTCTGCCTCGTAGACTTATGACAGATGGGCGCAAGGATGGTCGAATGAGACTACAGGACCGATTTGGCTTTCTCTTAATCAGAAGCGCACAAGTGGACTGATATCGCTTCTAAGAGAAGATATTTTGACGGCGTCGACAATAAATACTATAACTGGGGACCCGTGGGTTCAAGTCCCAGCCAAGCAGGATTTTTTTTTTAATTTTTTTTTTATTTTTTTATATTTTCTTAATATATTTATTCAATAGTTTTATTTATTTTAATATTATTTTAATTATTAAAAAAAAAACATTTGAAAGGCATATTGATGACACTTTTTGATGATATGATCAAATGTATCAACACTTGTTTTTTCAATTTCGATGACATTTTTCATTATATTGAAGAAAAGCTTCATCAATATGAAGAAATTTGTCATCAAAATTGATGACAGCAAGTGATGAAACCGTATCATCAATATGATGAAGCATTTTTCTTTGAGTGTACAAGAGAAACTTATCATGGTGCCGTGGTATCACAACGGGTATCGGAGTCAATGTGTGCTGGCGCAAAACGTCATCAGCCTCTTACAACCTAACCTATCAGACGAATTTGGAGTCAACTAAACGGACTAGTTCCAATAGATGAAATTTACGAATTTTTGTTATAGCCGAATTTCTGTTGGCAATCAATCAAAATCTATATTCCATTTTATTTCCATTTCAGAAATGGGGTTTATGACCGTGATGAATACCCATTTTGGGGACTATGACCATTTCTAAGACTTTCATAATACGAATGGGGATTATATTCATTCCCAGTTAGAATACGACTGAAACTTATTCGGTTATGACCTTCTTTCATATTTATTCTGCGGATAGGGCGGGTTTGATAAATGTAGTTTGTAATTCCTAAGGCCGGCCGCAACCGTCTACGCTAAAAAACATTTAAAACTAAGAAAATAATTAATATTTTTTTTTGAATTATGACCGTAAAGTATCATAAATGACCGTATCACCATAATTCTGGGAAATATTTCCATTTTTTATTGGTATTATTTTCAAAGTATTTTCGGTCATAGTTCGCACCACCATTATGGGAACACAGATCAATTTTAATACGTCCATGTCAGCCAGCACAACAAATCTCTTTTTCTCGGTGTACCTATATATTAACGTTCATATGTCTTTTGTATGCACATATAAATCGTTTTGAAATGCCAGTTTTGAAATCGGATTTTAAATCATATTCGTTTCATTTCAATTCGAATGCCAGTTTCTTCATACGTCCATTTATTTCTCCCTTCAGGCTGTGTCTACATTGTACTCAAATCTACACTCTTTGCCATATCTCAAGTCCAAGTAGTCTACAACCTTTTAAAATGATTCACATTTACAATCATGTCTGAAAAATCTCATATAACAAATCGCATAATTATAAAGCAGTTCGCATTCGTCCATCATTTACCGCCAACTCTCCAGCACTGTTTGCCATTTGCCATTCTACAGTTTATATATATAGTATGTGGCATTGTAAATTCTTGCAACACATTGTGGTATCCTTGCAATATTATTTTGAGATCTGTGTGAGTGTGTTTAAAAAATATTGTTTTGTCTGATATGAAATATTTACCATTAAATGTAGTTTATTATACAAAATATTTAAGATTGAATCGTATAAATCAAAATTTGTAGTGTTTTGTGTTTGAATTTCATCAAGGTGCAATGTTAATGGAGTCTTCGCATGGAGGATGGTTGGTCTTAATGTATGTCATTTATTTAAGATTATATGCCATTCAGGAAGTGTAATTGAAGTTTTAGAGTTTTAAGACAGTAAGAAATATGATGAAAAAAAAATAAACCACTTTTTAGTAAAAACTTTTGGAGAAGTGTGTTTAAAAGTGTGTTTAATTGAATAGTTTTACATTTGATTGCTAATATTAAAGAATTTTCTATAGAGCGATCGGAAAGAGCTAACTTAAGGCCAAAGGAACTGCAGACTGGTATTTAATCTCAGATACTAAGCTCGTAAGACTAAGCTTGTAAGTACAAGAAATAAATCGATGCTTGGTTTTTATCCTATTTCTTTGCTAGCCATTAAGTATTTCTGAATGGAAAGGTTAGTGAAAAAGCTACGATCTCGATATATGAACAGATAACGTTCGATGTGTTACACTGGAGCACTTCGTACATCGCCTACGGTTACATTGAAAATCCTCTCCCACAGCAACGTTCGTGCCATTGGTTGATTGAAAAGGATTCGATACCACAAAATCTGGACGGTGCCCCTATACTACTATAATATTTGCCAGTCGGTCTAGACTCCTGACATATACCGGAGGGTCCACAGCGAAACCTGAATAATTCCTTAGTGATGCTGATAGAACGCGTTATTCCTCCACGTTAGTCCTCCTGGTCTCCTAGACCAGGCGTTCTAGGAGAAGGGCATTTCAGATAATACCTTTAGTTAGTGGTGAAAATGTAAAAGACTCCTGACATACACCGGAGGGTCCACAGTGAAACCAGAATAATTCCTTAGTGACGCTGATAGAACGCGTTATTCCTTCACGCGAATTGTATTATTTGCCTTAGGTCGACATTGGAAAAAGTGTATTTCTTGACGAAAAGCTGAAGTGATGCAGAGGGAACTGCTAGAATGCTTCAAGTTGGCATATACTCTTCAAAAAAACCCAATAAAAAGAGATAGGACTTTTATTTAACATTCATTCATTCATTGAAGCTATACAGCTGGATCTTTATGATGTATGTGAAGAAAATCAAGTGCATATTTTCAAAAAGTCCTTCTTAAAAACATTAAGAATTAAACTTCCTGTTTTGTCCACTACATATATTAAAGCAATTAATTTCATGTTTAAATGCATTTTAACTCAACTTAATAATCTTCAGGCAAGTCTTCGAATATAGTGGGCATTTAATTAGTTTTTTTTTTTCTTCACTGTTCAGTTTCCTTCATACTTATCTCCCATAAATTAATAATTTATTTTTGTTGTATCTTCACTGACATTCTTTTTCATACACACTACACCAGCGTCGGTGCAGCCATCTTTCAAAAAATAATGATTTTTTGTGTTGGAACGCCCCATGAAATGCATCAAAAAGTCAGCAAAGTGTAGGTAATATATGAATGGAAAAAACATGAGTTGTGTTTTTGGACATGACGAATAAAGTTTACCCTTTCTTACTTAGTTATTAAGTATCAGAATTACTAGAATACTTTGGCTGTGTAACGACCTCAGGAAAACTCCCTTCCTCCTTTTTCTTAATAGAAGCGAATGACGTTTTCTCAAGGAAATGAGAAAATGCGCGTATCTGACAAAAAGGGCACTGTTTCGGCCTCGTCATCGAAGTCTGGCAAAGGTTGCGCTCGCTAGGCGAAGAATTTCCAGCCATCGGGAAATTGAATTTTCCTGAAATTGAATTTCAGGCTTAAAATTGAGGAACTGATGAGAAAAGTAACGGTTGCTTTATATTCCTGTAAAAATGCCATTGGAAAAGGATGGGGATTTAGCCTGCATTGGATTTATGCAGCGGTGGTGCTTCCAATTATGTTGCATGAAATCATTGTCTGGTGGCATGCTTTAGAGACAAAAGGGAACTGCGTTTTTATTACAAAGTTAAAGAAAATCGTCGATGAGCATCAGTGGTGCTCTTCGTACTACACCTACGCACAGTGGATTATATAAGGTGAATGCATCTCATAATTGATTTTTGCAAATGTTTGAAATTAACCATAAAACAAGTTCTATCGTAAAGCTAAGATGTCAAGCAATAATTATTTTCATATATCATAGTTATAATGTCAACAGAAGTATTCGAAAATGGCGACAGAACACACAACTTTCGACTTTAAAGATTTGGGGAGATAAAATTATACGATATTCAAGTGCGTATTTTTAATATTTCTAATTATTTTTTTTGGGATTGTAATACCATGCTGGAAAGGGTAACTTGTCAAGATTCTATTTTTGTTATGAGCTTTGTATATATTGTTAGCAGAATTGACATTTTTTCATTTGAAGTTTATAATATTTTTTTGCTAACCTACGCAACTTTGACTAGGTTTAAACTGTTAGCGCCGTTTTCCTCCAATCTAGTTATAACATAGAATTAAAGTTAAACTTATTATCTAAAAGATATATCAAAACTAGCTGCCTTTTCGTGCCTTTAAACAAATGGCATGCAAAAATGCTGACGAACTCTCAAATTAAAAATAAATAAAAATTTTATTATGAATTATTTTTGCTCATTATGCCCTACTCAATTTGCCATTCCGTGTGTAACGCAACGAAATATCGGTCTAGGATCACATAAAATACATGTAACATTGATCCATGATCAATTTTAAGATATTCTAGCGATGTCTGTCCGTCTGTCTGTGGAAAGCACGATGTAGTCCAAACCAAAAGAGCTAGACAAAATGGGCAAAATCGGACCTCGGGTTAAACAATTTCCCCTTAAAAAAACCAAAAACAACCCCGAAAAACATTTTTTGCATATTTGTTCAACAATTGAACAATATGTTGATTACTATAAGAATTAAAAAACCTGCGCTTGTCAAAGAGACTGAGAAACGTATTTTTTTTTGTCCGCCCCCGTTTGGAGGCGTGGCTATAACAATAAATGCTAAAATTGTGTTATTTTTGCGTATTATAATTAATGAGTTTGTAGACATTTATTGCAAAAAGGTAGAGGTAGTCCCCGCCGACAACACCCCCCCCCCCTTATTCCATTTCCCAAAAAAAAACAATTTATTTATTTTTTTCACTTTTTGGAGGGTTCTGGAAAGATTTGGCAACAGCCGAATTTAACACTCACTTTTTTATCTTGGCAACCTTCATACGATTTTTTTATTATAACTTCCTTATTTTTGTCGTATTACAATAAAATATCAGTTAAATTTTATATTTGACACCAATAAAAATCTATATGAATCCGGAAATTTTTTTAAAAATTGCAACATTTGGCCCTAAAAGTCTATGGGGCTAAATGTTGACCTTTTCTGAAAAATTTATCTACAAAATTACTTATTATAAATATCTGTTGCAAAATTCAATTGAAAATAATTAGAAAATATAAAAAATACCTATTTAACTTGTCCTAACATTTTACTTTTACACTAAAATTCAACAAAAATATCGAAAATGTATTTTTAACCCTTCACAACTTTAGTTCTCGTCAGTCGATTTTAATGATTAAAAGCACAAATTAAAGCCTAAAGTCTCACCTATTCAACAAAAAAGACGGCATACAAAAATATTGATCCAATCAAAAGTTACAGATTTTTGATCCGGAAATGACCAAAATTTTCCACTGTGCTACGACTGCATTAATACCATTCACCTAATACCATTGGGCTTATTGGGTAGGCAGTATGCAGCTACGTCTTTAATTCGACTGAAGATAACAATACCACAAAATGTGGACTATGCTCCCTTTATTAGCCTTTTTGAGCACCACTTTACAACTATGATACCATCCACTTTACAACTATGTTACCATCCAGGGAGCATTGGCTGAGAGGCATTCCGGAAAGTGGAGCTTCCATAAATTTTTATACAGATGGAACGATGCTACACGAAGAAGTGGGCTTTGGAATTTATTTGGAAGAGCCTGGGTTGAGTCTGGCTCGAAGATTGCGAGATCACTGCAGTGTTTACCAGGTAGAGATTCTGGCAATAAAGGAAGCGGCTGACTGATTGAGTAACTATGTTTTGTTTATCACCGCAGTCAACATCTATTCTGACAGTCAAGCCGCGAAACTCCCTGGAGTCAATGTTTCTGAAAACATGAACTTCCCTTAACTGGCGCACGTCTTTAAATGAGATGGATAAGCCGTTTGGCAACACACGACCCATATGGGTCACAGAGACATTCCAGGAAATTGCAAAGCTGATGAGCTTGCAAGACTGGGAACTACCTTACAGGTTCAAACAGAATTGGAATGTGTTGGTATGCCTGTAGAAACTTGCAAGCAAAACCAACGGCTTTGTTACGCGACGGAGACTAATCAGAGATGGGCACATGGATGGACGTGTGAGACTACACGATAGATTTGACTTTCTTCTTATCAGAAGCGTACACGTGAGCTGATATCGCTTCCAAGAGGAGAGATTTCGATGGTGGTTGCTGTAATTATCGGACACTATCGCTTAGGACAGAACGTAGAGCGGTTAAATGTGTCGCCAAAGGACTTTTGCGGGAGCTGCATGGATTAGAAGAAGTCGAAAACTATCGACCACCTTATCTGCCATTGCCCGCCACTACGGACTAGTGGGGGAACCTATTACAGCCCCGTGGTGTCATAATAAACCTCAGACGTCAAACGTCAGCAGCCACTTACAACCTAACTTAATAAAAGGTATACTCACAATCCTTCATTGGCTGGTAGATCTTCTCGCAAGTCAATTAGCCGGAGAGACAGTCATCACGTTTGCGACAAATAAAGACAGATGTTCAAAAATCCTAGAGTATTTCCTTGACAGACTCGGTCGAAACTGCTTTTAGTAAAAGTGTTTTAGACGATGAACGAGTTGAAAATGCCGTTTTCGTGAGTAAACTGGAATACAGACTCTTCTTTCGGCAACCGGATCTACATATGTATCACAGCCTAGGCTGTGCCTTGGATAAGGGGCCAACGATTATCATTTAGAGATATCTTTCTTTTTACCAACAACCAAGCGGCTTTAATAGTCCTAAATTGTAGGACGACTCCTAAGAAGATGGCCAGACATCTGAATGTGATATTTAAATGGGTTTCTAGCTCATATAACATAGGATGTTCTATGTTACTATTGAATAAGCCAGGTATGGAACGTCTCTTTATTTAAACGAGATCGACCACGAGCCTGGCATCCTCCTCGGTGCGAGTAAACCCATATTCAAAGTTTCGAAAGAAGCATTCAATAGCTTAGGCTTTTTGATACGGTGTAACTGATATTTCACTCCAGCTTATCTCCTAACCACAGTACAGACTAGTATGCAAACAATGGTGCTAATTGCGTACTTTCCAATATGGTGGTATGGGTTTTAGTACAAAATTATCATCGCTGCCTAGTGTAAGTGTGCCTGTACGTGTGAGCTTTTGTGTATGGATTTACGTTGTTTGTTTACGTTTTGTATAAAATGTCAAAAGTTACACCGTGTGCTGTCACTAATACTTACACACATCAAATGCAACTCTGTGAACCTACTACTTATGTACTGTGCTCCTAACAGCCTATACCACCAATATCCGACCCAAAATGGAATATAACTCTCGTGTATGGGCAGGTGCTTCAACCTCAGCATTGGTGTTACTTGACCGCATATTATCAATATATATATTATCGATATTTCCACGGAAACTGTTCTGTTGAGATAGGAAACCTCGTCCCAGAGGTGGGTGTGTTTATTCGAAATATGCGTAACTCAAGCAGAGCTCATTCGTTTGTTTTTGATTGGACAACAGACCGCACAACACACTATAGAGAGAATTCCTTCTTTGGCCGATATATACATATGTGGTTCGCCCACGTTTTTCCTGACACATATAATATTAGCAGATTCAAGTCAAATATCCCTAAATACTACTCCCTCTTTCCTCCTTCCCTAAACTTTATTTCCTTATCTTAAGAATATGCAGTGCATTTTTAGAGATCATCCCCTGAGTGTTGGTCAAAAAAAAAACTAACATCCTTTTTAAATGTCCCACATACGACAATCGTTGGGCCGAACATTTTGGGAGTCCGGTACTGATGGTTTTGATGTGTTACCATCAGCAGTGGATAACAGCTGTATCCAGGGTCATTTTTAACTATCATTCCCTCTTTCCTTTCTCTTACTTAAAATTCTTTTAAATTCGCAACTTTTTTTATATGGACCTATCGGAAGTTACAAACATAATTTCAAAATTAATATACCCCATCATACAGCGACGATCATAAAAATAAATAACATGGCATTCATTTTCATTCCAGAACAGCAAAATGGTAAGAGAATTGTTTAATACCAGGCAAAAGACAATCAATTGTTTGGCAGGGGAGTCATGTATTTTAACCAACCAACCGAGAAACTTGACCAAAATATAAAATATGAGCTGTTCGTTCTTACTACTTTACGTACATATGTGAATGTTTATACGCATACAACCAGTCATACGGGCGTATAACAGACGTACATCAATTTGAAAAGCCATTAATCTGCCATTACTGACAGTTGGATATTGTTTCGTTGTTGTTTTCTTTTTGTAGTAGATCTTGCTGTGGCAGTTGTTTTAAGCTTCTTTGTAGTGTTTAATATTTTGATAATGATCTTAATTTGATTGGTGTTTCAAGTTTGCAAGATGGTGCTTTATGTTCATCAGAGCCTAGTTATTATCATGAGCAGCGTTGCCAGTTTTTGTTGTAATTTGTCCCCAAAAAATCCTCAAATCGAATTTGATTCATCATAACTTTTTTAATAAACGGGGGATAAGGTTTATTTTGGTCAAATTGGATTCGTGAACATGTTTTCTGTAAGTCTGACCAATTAAACAAAGTCCAGATTCACGTACAAACAAATTATGTAGCAAAATGTTGAATAGAAAATTGTACATCTTTTTTTTAAGCAGTCAACACATTTAAAGTTATATTACTATGAACAATTACTTTTTTTATGAATCAGTCTTATAGAAAAAATGCAGCGTTTAAATTACTACGAAGAAAGTAGCTTAAACAACCAAAATTGACGATATGTGTAGTCTTAAAAACAAACAATATGTAAATCATTCAATTGCTATAACTACTAATACTTGCACATTTCTGTTTTTGTAGCGAGAGCTTACGATTGTTTTTAAAAATGAATAAGTAGCAAATAAAACAAAAACTTTAGAATTGTGTAGCCTACAAGTAGCCTACAAATTATTTTTGGTAGCCTACCTGTAGCCTACAAATTATTTTTGGTAGCCTACAAATATTGTTTTTGTAGCCTACAAAGAGAAAATTTAATAAAACTATAACACACACACTTATCTTGTTTAACATAACTGTTTTATTTTAATGTGTATAAAGAATAGGGTTGGATTGTTTTAATGTAAAATTATAATTCAACTTCTCAAAAAAAAAAAAACTTTGGCAAACATTGTTGTGATGTACCCTTGTCATTAAAATGAGAGATGGGCACATGAGCAGATTAGAACGTGATTCACGCGTGACCACGCTTGAGTGTGACTAAATTCAATTTTGCTCTCGTGAGTGTGAGTGGAGAAAAAAATTGCGTGAGTGAGTGTGCGTGAGTAAGATTTTTGCGTGAGTCGATTTTTTAAGTTACGCTGAACTTTAAATTTTGTTGAAAATTTTAAAAGATTTTTCAAATTTTAGTTTTTAAATTTTTTTTGTATGAATAAGAGTTTCGTGAGTGTGAGTCAACGTGAGTGTGAGTGAGGCTTGAGTGAGTGCACGTGAGTGTGAGTTGTATTAAATTTACTCACGTGATTGTGAGTAGAAAAAATTTGCTCGTGAGTGAGTGTGCGTGATTCAAAAATTCCTGCCGTGAACGTGACTGAGTGTGAGTCAAAAATCACTCACGCGCCCATCTCTAATTAAAACCATGTTTTGTGTATTTTTCAACACGTGAATTTTCGAAAAACCCAATGTATAGATGGGTGCGTGAGTGGATTTTGACTCACACTCACTCACGCTCACGCAAAAATAACCGAATCACTCACGCAATTTTTTTTTTATTCACGCTCACTCACTATTTACGTGAGTAATAAAAATCTTACTCACGCCAGATTTAATCACGCTCACGCGTGAGTCACGCAAAATATACTCACCCAATAAAATTTTCTTACCAAAAAAAAAAACTCCAAAAAAAAATTTTTTTACAAAAAATAAAAAAATTGGGCTAATCTAAAAATCTAATCACGCAAACACGTGAATCACGCATATCTCGTGACCAGCGCCCATCTCTAACCCAATGTTAATGTCACGGTTTTGCTCATAACTTCTGAGCGTCTAGACCGATGATGTTAAAATCGCGTACATATTCGAAAATATCGAAAAATTCGACAAAATTCAAAATTTTTCTATATTTTTTTGAACAAAATTAAAAGAATTTTATTAAAAATTATTATTATACTTTTTTCGATGTTGTATTCATTTTACACCATCTTAACGAAATTGTTAATATGATCACGTTTTTATATTGCTACATTTGTTTACAATGTGAAGGTAGTAATACTGTAATAATACTACTGTAGTAATACTACCTACAAATATACTACTGTAGTATATTTGTAGCCTACAAATATACTACTGTAGTATATTTGTAGGCTACAACAATAAAATTTGTTTTCCGCTACTGCTCTGTTTGGAGTTTTTGTTTTTTTCATGTTGTTGTAGTTTAAGCAAACACAAAAAAGAAAAGTAAAGAAAAGCTATAACTTATAATATTGAAATTGTTTGAAGTGATATGAAAAGCAAAAGCAAAAAAACGGGTAGCTAACGTAGCCTTTCAAACGCTGAAAAAATGTTCGCGAACCCAATTTGACCAAAATAAAAGATATCCGGGATTTATTTAGAAAGTTATGATAAGTTAAAGTCGATTTGGCAATTTTTTGGGGACAAATTACAACAAAAACTGGCAACGCTGATCATGAGTGTTCTCATGTTTGTTTATGAACGGAAGTGTTAGTCTCATGGTATGTTTTATGTAAAAATTTAATAAATTTTTTACATCTGTCATTAAGGAAGGTCAAAGGACTAAAAATACACTCAATTTAATAACTGTGATAAATTACAGGGAAATTCCGCTAATTTAACAGAGTAGGTACATTGCGAGGAAGAAGTTGGCTCTAACCAGGAGTGGATCCAGCTCTACGATTTGGGGGGAGAAAGAAATCGTTTTTTAACTCATAAATTTTTTTCAGAAGCAGGCCCATGCACTCAAAAACAAGACATTACTAAAATTTGTGAAGCGATTTCTGTAAAAATATTTCATGAATTTTTTCTAAACTTTAGTCACTATGAGAAAAAACCTTTTGTTCATATACTTAAAAAAAGTTCATAGTTTTCTTAACATCGATTTTTTAAAAAAAACTTGTAAAATGACAAGAAAAGTTTGTAACTTTTTTTTGCTACAAGCTTTTTACCAATAATTTTGTAATTTTGCAAGCTTTTCACCAATAAAATTGTAAATTTACATTTTTTGACGCGATAAAACTTACATGAGGGTTTCGTAACTTTACTAAATTTTTGCTACTTCCTTTTTACGAGAATTCCTAGTAAAAATTACTAGCTTTTTTTGTAATTTTACAAGCTTTTAACCAATAAAATTGTAAATTTACAATTTTTTGGCGCAATAAAACTTAAAAGGAATTCTTTTGAATTTACTAGATTTTTTTGTAAGAAAAAGTTTATAAAATTACAAAAAAAAAATTGTAAAATTACAAAAAAAAAATTGTAAAATTACAAAAAAAAATGTAAATTTCGATCAAAAATTGGTTGTCAAAAAACAAGGAAAACGGTAAAATATTGGTAAAATGGGATAACGAGACTTTTTTTTTTTGTTTTTAACAATGGTTTGAATTTATAAAAATAAAGAGGTAAAGTTTTAGGATCCTGTTGGTTTGGCGGGCACATTTGATTATCTAAAGAGTAAACGAAATGGACTTTCGGTCTTTTACAACCCACTCAAAAATCCTTAGTTCTTTCCTTTTTTATTTCATTATTTTTTTTTTTTTCTTTCTTTCTTTCTTTCTTTCTTTCTTTCTTTCTTTCTTTCTTTCTTTCTTTCTTTCTTTCTTTCTTTCTTTCTTTCTTTCTTTCTTTCTTTCTTTCTTTCTAGAAAAAGTCTCAGATTCTGCGACATATTTCCTATAGAAAAAGCCTCAGTTTCATAGATTGATTCTGAGAGACTTTGCCTATCGAAAATATTATTTTCCCTGAGCAAAATACTCAGGTTCTGAGACATAGAAAAAATATATTTTTACCATAGAAAAAATCTCAGATTTTGAGCAGCTTGTGTCTCAAATTCTGAGACATTTTTCCTATACACGAAGTCTTAGATTTTGAGATATTTCTCCTAAAGAAAAAGTCATTGATTCTAAAACATTTTACCTATAGAAAAAGTCCCAGATTCTGAAACATTTTTCCTATAAAAAATAGTCTCAGATGCTGAAACATTTTTTCTATAAAAAAAAAAAAAGTCACGGCTTTTGGAAAAAAGTTTTAGATGGCAAAAATTTTGAGATATAGAAAAAGTCTCTTATTCTGAGATATTTTCTCATGTAGAAAATAATTTTAGTTTCTGGGATATTTCCATCTAGCAACTATAGCAACTATAGTCTTAGATTCTGAGAAATTTTTTTTATAGAAATTCTTAGATTCTGAGATATTTTTCATATAGAAAACTATTGTCCGTCTGTCTATCTGTCTGTCTGTTGAATACACTCTAACTTTTGACAGACTTTACATAGGCATCTGAAATTTGGCATGTATGGTGGGGTGGGCATTTACCTGGGCAGGTTGGTATTGCAATCCAGCGAAATCGGTCCAATGGTTCAAAAGCTTTGAGCAAAAGACTGATTTTCGGCATGGTGTTTTCGTGAATTTACGAGATAAAAAACACGCTAACTTTTGGAAGGCAATTCTGAGGATGCTGAAGCTTGGCGTATATTTATTTTTGTCGTGGCCTGGTCCATATTGAAATTCAGCTAAATCGGTCCAATGGTTCAAAAGTTATTAGCAAAACCGTGAATTTCAGATTAGTTTCACCTTAAATTCACGTGTTGAAAACCCGTTAAACATGTTTTAAAAATATTGGTACACAGAAAAAAATAAAAAAAATATTTGAGTAAATTTTTAATACTATTGAGTAAAAAATTACTCAATTTTGCACCAGTAAACGATTTAATAGTATTGAGTAAATTTTTAATAAAAATTTATTAAATGTTCGAAAAAAAATTTGAGTAAATTTTTAATTGTGTTAAATTTCAAAATTATTTATTTTTTTTAGGGTCGAACCAGAATCAAATTGCGTCGCGCAAGTCGTAAAAAAAACAAATACAAACACGTCAAATTTAAAATTTTTAGTCCGTTTGATTTAGGTTGGACGCTTAAAGTTTAAAAAAGTTTTAATTTTTTTTACAAAAAAAAAAACAAAAAACTAGTTTTTTCAAACTTTACCAAACATATGTATGTCTCAAAAACATAGGAAAATTTTATAATGACGATTACAAACTTTCATATACATACACAAAAAACAATAAACTAAACGAGAATTCAAAAAACTATGAGAGTTTAAAAAAAAATAAAAAAACTATTAAATTTTTATTAAATTATTTACTTAAATTGTTTTTAAAATTTTTGAGTAAATTTTTAATTGCGTCAATTAAAAAATTACTCAATTTTTGTTTTTAAATTTAAACAAGTGATTATTCAAATTTGATTCCTCCATATTTTTTTCTGTGTAAGTCACAAAAATATTTTACAACGTATTTTTGTCACTCAAAAATATTTTTACATTAAAAAAATCGCTATAAAAAAATGTTACACTCAAAAAAAAGTTAGTAAATTATTTTTTTTTTTTTTCAATAATTACTAAAAAAAAAAGTTTTTTACACAAAATAAGGCATTTCTAATCAAAAATTTTCTTTTTTTCAAATTGAAAGTCGTTTTACAGATTTTTGGACAAAGTTTTTCTTTTGAGTGTACAAATTTTTAACTAAATAGAAAATGTATTTAATACACAATAAAAACAAAAATTCAGTCCATCAAAAAAAATTGCAAAAGATGTCTTTTCGGCAATTTTAAAACAAAATAGTCAATTTGGACTTTTCCTACACAAAGTCGGTTAATGGATAGTAAAACTGAAATAAATTTTTTTAAAGAAAAACATAACCAACTGTATTTATACAGCCAATCTTAATATTTGAGAACAAAAATCTTATGTATAATTTAATCATTAACAATTTTATAGCATGTAATAAACACATTATGTTGTTTTACACCCAAAAAAAACTATGTTACAACTTAATTCTCATTTATAAACATATTAAAATATGCAAAAAAAATCCGAAATACAACCTAAACCAATCTTTAAATTTAGTTACAAATCTTTTGGATTTTTGCTTTACAATTCGCCTGAGGAAGTGATGACGGAAGACAAGACACAGTCAAAGTGGTATAAACAGTGTGATATTAAGTAGCTGAATTAGAATGGATTCGAAACACACAAAAAAAAATACAAAAAAATATACAAAACTATAGTCCAGGTTGGAATCCAACATTTAACATCGCGTGAATGATTTTGTTAATAATATGTATCTTTACAAAGAAATCTTTTCAAAAGAAGAAATGCCTAGAGGCTAAAAAAGAAACATTTATTAAAACAAAGTTTTGAATTTTTTGTTATTATACAGAAACTACTCTAGTTGGTCATTGGCTGAAATAAAGGCAAAAAATTGGAAAAAAAACATCGGTAGATATCGAATCTATAAGACCCTTATACTATTTTTTTATATTTTTTTTTTTTTAAACCATTGATATAAGAGATGGAAAATCGGAATTTTAAAATGGTACTAGAGCTCAACCAAAAAAGTACTTTTTTGCAATCGACGGTACTAAAAATAATTAATTCAATATAAAAGTTATTAAATTGATGACATCCTTATCCATATTTCCATTTTTGTAAGAAAAACATTGACTAAAGCCATTCTTATTTAAAACTCTTGAAGCATTTTTACAATGAAAATCTGTAGAATTTCGGGAAATCTTTTAGATTTGCTTGAACAAATGTATGAAAACGTCTGGTCTAGAAAAGGTACATCATTCGCGGGGGTACTATGGTATCTTAGAGACTGAAAAAGTACTATAGTACTAGCTTTTCCATCCCTGATTGATATATCACAATTAGGGTAAAAGGCAGGGGACATTCTTCAGTGAGGCAAATTCATCAATACTTCTCATCTCTGAATTTTCGGAAGCTTAGAAATTGGTGCAGAATTATAAAAATTACGAACCTGAGCTAAAACACTGTACGACAAAATTCAACTTTTGGTTGCACCCATGATCGGGAGCAAAAAATTCTGAAAGTAGAGCTAAAATAAAGATACCCGTGTTTCCCAGTTTTTCTAGATCAATTCGTTTTCGCGTTTTATAAGCAAATTATTATTTTGTATATATTCGAGTTTCAATCACTTGGGGAAGTGAGGATGACACCTGCAACAGTTAATCGTGAAAGCATAAATTTTGCTTAAATACTTGTAAATAGTGTCAGATAAAATGTGCAAAAAATGAGGAATATCGGTACACGGTTTTAAAAGTTATGAAGAAATTTCTCAAATTTGGAAGTTTTTTACATGTTTTTATACCTTCTATTTAGTGATATAGGGTTCAAAATCCTCTTACTTTTGAAAGACAATTTGGATGCTCCTAAAGTTTGGCATATGTATTGGTTATTTACCTGGCCAGGTTGGTATTGAACTTCGAGGAAATCGATCCAGGGTTTCAGAAGTTATGATTAAAACAGTGAATTTCGGATTAATTTCACCTTGAATTCTCCCGTTCAAAAAAACCCTAAATGCTCTTTTAAAATTAGTTTGCCACAAATATTTTTTTAAACTAATTTTATCGCTAAAAAAAATCTTTACAATCGAAAAAAATTTACACTTAAAAAATTTTACAGTCAGAAAAGTTTACACTCAAAAAAAAAAATATTACACCCAAATTTTTTTTTACAAAAATTATAAAAAGAATTTCCTAATCCAAATAAAAAATGTCGAGTCAAAATTTTTATCAATTTTGTTTTCACGTTAGAAAAATTACTTTCACTTAAATGGGGCTAATGGTGGGTATGCATGGATTCGGTCGTTTTTAACTTTTGTGGTTGTTTGTTTGTACCCAGCAAAAATTGGCATTACCAGTAATGGCTTTTGTAATCCGAAACAACTGTTAATAACTAGTTACTTATTGAATGAAACACTAATTATTTTAACAAGGGCGTGAAACAAAAATAACTTGTGAAGAGTATGGAGATAAATAAGTAGTTACTGCCTCGGATTACTAATAAGGAGTAAAAACCCATTACCAATAAGAGGTAAAATAATTAGTTAATTAAAACTTTTAAAATTTAACTTGTTTTTACTTAAAATTAAAAATTGCGTAATTTTTTTTAAGTTTTAAATTACTTTTTAAGTTAATTGAATTGTAAAGGTAAAGGTTTTTTTTTTTTTGTTTCGGCAATATTTTCTGAGAAATTAGTATTTTTAAATTTTGGGGACTGCCCAAATTTTTAGATTCAAATTGAAGAGTCCATACATTGAAAGGGGACCGAAGATTCTTCAGAGGTTCTTAGAACGGGAAATGAACACTTTTTTGCTCTTTCTGGCTTAGTTTTTGAAATTTTTTTGAGAAAAATAATTTTCCTCAAATTGCATAAAATTTACTAAACCTAAAGAAAAAACTTCATCAATTCTAAGAAGATAAATATGATGAACTAATTGTTTGCAAACTATGTCAAAGAAATTTCCAAATTTTTTTTTAAATATTACTAAATTGTGAAAAAAAAATATTTTCCCAAAAATTAATTAGGCCTTTGTTTGAGTGCAATAATACCGTTTTCGCGTTTGCTTTTAAAAGTCGTGTTGAAATTAAAACACTGTTTTATGAGTTTTTTCGGTGTTTTAGTTAAGCGAAAGCATAGACTACAAAAGCTTTTCAAGTAAGATATCGCGGCAACTAAGACAAATGCTCCAAAAAGTCAATCGCAATTTTTTTCAACACTGATAAAAAATAGAATAAATTTGAGACGATTTACCTAAAATGTTCCACCGTTCTGTTAACAATCTTTTATGCTCGTTTTGGCTGAGATCTGTTTGAAATCTGGGTAAAAGGGCTAAGTTTTTGTAGTTTTCAAACGTGGTCAAATATTGGAAAAATGGTCAAATTTGTGGCGAGTTGCCTTGATTAAATATTTATCACATTAAAACGGAATGCACCACAATCTCAAAAATTTACATTCTTATATAGTTTTGTATGGGCTATCGATTAGTTTTTTTTTTTTTGAAAATTTTCAGAACCCGTTCTGAAATTTTCCATTTTTTAAAAATTTAAATTTATTAAAAAACATGCCACTTTTTTTTCTTTTTTAAATTTTTTTTTTAAGTTTAGATGTTTGTCCATCCACACATAAAAATTCAGAAACACGTTCTTCGTTTTTTTCGAGAAAATCGCATTTGAACTTTAAATTTCATAACAATTTTGTAATTTGCTTGTATTTCTTTGTTTTAACGTTGCGAATGAGTAACGTTAAATCAAGAAAATACAAGCAAATTACAAAATTGTTAAGAAATTTAAAGTTCAAATGCGATTTTCTCGAAAAAAACGAAGAACGTGTTTCTGAATTTTTTGTGTGGATGAACAAACATCTAAACTTTTAAAAAAAATTTAAAAAAGAAAGAAAAAAGTGGCGCATTTTTTAATAAATTGACTTTTTTAAAAAATGGAAAATTTCAGAACGGGTTCTGAAAATTAAAAAAAAAAAATTTAGTCGATAGCCCATTATTTAGCCTTACACTCAAAGTAATAACTCTGTTAAAAACTCTGTAAAATGACTGTAATCTCAATTCGACAGTTATTTGACAAAGTTATCTGTAGAAATACAGATTTTAATAATATACTTTGTATTTTCTTGTAACCGAAAAACAAAATTTTATCTGTAATTTTACTTTTTACTTTGTAATTTCTATTTTAGAGATAATAAACAGAGCTTTTTGTTAAAATACAGATTTTATAAAATACTTATGTTTTTTCTCGTAACCAAAATACAAATTTCAACTGTAATTTTATTTATTGCTCTGTAATAATAAACCCTGGTAAATTTTACGAGGATGTCGTGTAAAATTGGAGGTACTCGTAAAAAAATTTCACAAAAATAAAAAAAAAGTAAATTTACAATTTTTAAGCATTAAAGCGGGCAAATTTACTCGATGGCATTTTTTAATTGTGAACACCAGATTGGCTATTTGACCAGAAATCAAATAGTAAATAAAATAGTCAAATTCTGGTCGCTTTTATCAATATTTTATCGATAATTCTGTAAATTTACAGTTTTTTTGATCGATATCATTTTACAGAGTTTTCTTTGTAAAATAACAAAAAATCTTGCTGGTTGGAAATCTATGGTATTTTCTGCTGGGTCAGCAGAGTATCTCTGTAATTTAACAGAGTGATTATTTTGAGTGTAGAAAAAAAATATTTTGTTATTTTTTGAAACCCTTTAAAAATTGTTTTTGACGGGCCGAGTAAAAATATGCGATATGAAGTAGCCAGCCTATTGATATTTGTTTTCAAGATATCTGCCCATAAATGTGTGGAAATTGATAAAATGTAATTGCTGTGTTTTTCGAGCATATCCAATTTTCATCCAATTTAAGTAAAAGGGGTAAGGTCAAAAATTTTACTTTTTTCGGTTGAATTGACATGTTTTAATTCCCCTGCAAAATAAGCAAACACCATCAAGAACTTAGCATACATTGTAGAGTGAAAAAAACTAAACAAAGTGATAATTTTGAGATAAATTACAATACACATTTGTTCGATGTTGATTTAATAACAGGTCAGTAACACACAAGCCAAAAGAATTTCTTGGATTTTAAATTTTTTATTTTTTGCACATGCCAAAATAAAATAGATGAGATGAGTGTCTTGAGCTATAAAGAATCTTGTATAGTTTTTTTTTAAAAGCTTAGATATTTAAACAATGATAAGGTTTTTTCTTAAACACAATACAGCAATACATACATACTAAACCATATCTCAAATGAACAGTGGGTTGTTCTCGAAACCAAAACATATTGATTTATAACCGCCGAGCATTGACATGACAAAAATAATACTACTCATTGGTTAAAATATAGAATTTGGTCATAAAATATACTGAAATTTATATATTTTGACATATTCACAATTTTTCTATAGAAAAATTGTCTCAGAATCTGAGACTTTTTCTATAGAAAAATTGTCTCAGAATCTGAGACTTTTTCTATAGAAAAATTGTCTCAAAATCTGAGACTTTTTCTATAGAAAAATTGTCTCAGAATCTGAGACTTTTTCTATAGAAAAATTGTCTCAGAATCTGAGACTTTTTCTATAGAAAAATTGTCTCAGAATCTGAGACTTTTTCTATAGAAAAATTGTCTCAGAATCTGATACTTTTTCTATAGAAAAATTGTCTCAGAATCTGAGACTTTTTCTATAGAAAAATTGTCTCAGAATCTGAGACTTTTTCTATAGAAAAATTGTCTCAGAATCTGAGACTTTTTCTATAGAAAACTTGTGTCAGAATCTGAGACTTTTTCTATAGAAAAATTGTCTCAGAATCTGAGACTTTTTCTATAGAAAAATTGTCTCAGAATCTGAGACTTTTTCTATAGAAAAATTGTCTCAGAATCTGAGACTTTTTCTATAGAAAAATTGTCTCAGAATCTGAGACTTTTTCTATAGAAAAATTGTCTCAGAATCTGAGACTTTTTCTATAGAAAAATTGTCTCAGAATCTGAGACTTTTTCAGATTCTCAGATTTCTCAGATTCTGAGACAATTTTTCTATAGAAAAATTATCTCAGAATCTGAGACTTTTTCTATAGAAAAATTGTCTCAGAATCTGAGACTTTTTCTATAGAAAAATTGTCTCAGAATCTGAGACTTTTTCTAGAGAAAAATTGTCTCAGAATCTGAGACTTTTTCTATAGAAAATTGTCTCAGAATCTGAGACTTTTTCTATAGAAAAATTGTCTCAGAATCTGAGACCTTTTCTATAGAAAAATTGTCTCAGAATCTAAGACATTTTCTGTAGAAAAATTGTCTCAGAATCTGAGACTTTTTCTATAGAAAAATTGTCTCAGAATCTGAGACTTTTTCTATAGAAAAATTGTCTCAGAATCTTAGACTTTTTCTATAGAAAAATTGTCTCAGAATCTGAGACTTTTTCTATAAAAAAATTGTCTCAGAATCTGAGACTTTTTCTATAAAAAAATTGTCTCAGAATCTGAGACTTTTTCTATAAAAAAATTGTCTCAGAGTCTGAGACTTTTTCTATAGAAAAATTGTCTCAGAAAATCTCCTAGATTCTAAGACATTATATAAATCAAGGAACCCGTTTTCAATTATTTCCTTGAACTTTATCATCATAGTTCTACATTCAAACAATTACAATGTTTGTAGTAGCTATTGTAGCTTATGATTTTAAAGGTACACATGATTATCCTCAAGCAAACAATTAAATCAAGGAGCATTAACATTTTGCTTTGAGTGTAAGACTATGATTTCCTTCATATTTTTTTTATGTTTTTGGGAGGGATCTCATAAATGAACAAAACTTGTCTAAAGTCAAAAAGATCAAATCTTTCAAAGAGTTTTGCTAGATGAAGTTTTAAACGTAAGAAAACTAAAACTGCCAGTAGAGCTATATTTCACATGTTGTATTGAAATGACAGCAACATCAATATTTTATCATTGGGGTGGACAGGATTTTCTGAATTTCATTAAAGTTTTCTTAGTTATTTTTGTTTTTTTATAATCTATGAGAGATTTTCTTATATACATGAAGAATTTTATGAATTAAATGAAAGATAAACAAAATAATTTTCTTAAATGGGTAGAAATATTCCGAATAGGTAAAAACATTAGTCTACAAATCGAAAAATATGAACCAATGATGGATAGGATAATAGCAAGCATTCGGTTGTGGCGAATCTTTTATACCATTCGAAATGATAAAAAAAAAATTAAAAATATGTCAGGGTTCTTTTTTGAGGTGAGGAGGGTTCTTCAAAAGACGCTTGGGCGAATCCAACTCTTGAGTATAAAGAAGGTTTTTTTAAGTCAAAAACTGTGTTTCAAACTGTGTTTTACACTTCTGATTCATAACTAAAATGTTTAAAACTAGGTCCAAAATTATTTTAGAACTAACTCCAGAACTAGTTCTGAAAGAATCTGATTTAGTTCAATGCTATAGAGTTCTGTGTAAAACCTGACAATTTATAGAGCTTTAATAACAAAGAATCGAATATTTAGTTAAAGCAGTTGCATATTGAACCAAAGACCAAGAGTGAATTTAAATTCTTCCAATTTTGAATGTCCGGGCAAATTTTTATTTATTAGGACTTAATTTATTCCAATAGGAATAAGTTAACCAGTGCCGACCAATGTTTTGGATTTGTGAGAGTTAAGAAGAATTTTGCGATACATTTTAATTTTGTTGAGCTAAACATGAATACCAAAAAAAACTTTAAATTCGGTCGAAAGGTTTTCGAGTTATCGCTATTAGAAATTTTCAGAAAACTTTTATCCGATTTTAAAATAGGTCGAACGGTTTTTTATATATATCGCTATTTTAGATTTGCAAAAATAATTAAAATTTTGAGAATTAAAAAAAAAAAATCCCAAAATTTCTTCTCCTTAACCCTTTCATAGAGTTTAAGACAAACATAATTTGAGCCATCGATCAAAGTCTTAGATTTTTGGAAAATGTCCACCAAAATTTTGAATTCCTGAAAAATTATAAAAAATGTATCTTGCGACACATTATTTTTACTAAATTTGGCATGCTGAATACAAATATCAAAACAATTTCCGAAATCGGTCAAGCGAAATTCGAATCAGAAGTAGTTATAACTTTTGAATTTCCCATTACACATTTCATTACTTGGTAATGCAAGTTTTTGCTGGGATAGTAAACTCATTAGATTACTATGATTTTTTTCAAGAAAAAGTTCTGATGATTGCAAAAGTTGATGATTACACTGCGTGACAAAACTAACCACTATTTTAGAAAACAAGAGGTACGACCATCATTTCAATATATTTCGGACATGGTACAGTTTTTTTGTAAAATGTCATTAAAGATTTGCTGATTTTCAGCTGCTTTTTTAACAATAAAAAATCCAAAGCTAATGATTAGGGCAACTAAAAATAAGCACTTGAAACATCGTTTTAAGCTCTTAAAAAAAGCCGGAAAAAACACAAAAATAAGCAGTAAAAACAAAAAAAAAAGCTCTTTCCTTTAGTAGATTTTCATCAAAAACGTCCAATATTATAGGTATCTATAAAATTTTAGGTGTTTTATAAAAAAAATAAATTTAAATCATCGGATTTCTTTAAAAGAAAAAAAGTCATTTCAATTAAATTGACATTCAAAAATTTTTTTTTAACTCTCGAAATTTTTTTTTTTGCAAAAATAAAAATATAAATAATAATTTTTGTTTACCTTTTAATTATTAAAAAAATAAAAAAGGTAAAATAAGCCAATAATTCAAAAATAAGCAGAAAAAAGCCGTTAAAAAGCAAAAATAAGCCAAAAAAGAGATGAAAAGGTAAAAAACAAGCCAATAAACGAAATAATAATCAGTCATTGCCAAAATAAGCAAAAAAAAGCTCTAACAAATTTAGCTTATTTTCTTTAGTTTTTAATGATCCGAATTTGTGTTTAATCTAAATTGATTTATCTTTTGAAATAAAAAAGAAGCATTTGCTTTTTTTTGGTTGGCCTACTAATGATTTTTAAATTTTATGGCATGGAAAACAAAGATATAACTTGTAGCAATATTTCTAATATAAATTTGGTTTAAAGCTTTTCATCTTAAGCCCTTAAATTCGCGGATTTCTTCATTTTTTTAAGTTTCCGCGAAATTAACCGCTAAATTGGTCTCTGATAAAAAACTTGCATTTTGTGGATCATAAAGGCGTCCATGACACTACACTCAAAAAATAAAAACTGTAAAGTTAGCAAAAAATTTAGTTAAATTTAACTAAAAAAACACCTGATTTTGAACCTACTAAATTTCTAGTTAATTTAACAAAAAATATTTAGTTAACTTTTCGTAGAATGAATGTAGCAAAAAAAACGTAATTTTAACTAAAAATTCAGCTGAAAATTTTGTAACATTTTTTATTAGTTGAATTCAGCTAAACTTTTTGTAAAAAATTTTAAGTTTGTTAAATATTGATTTTAAACACTAACACTTTACTTATTTTTTCTTATTTTTTTCACAGCATTAAGTTCAGCTTAAGTAGGACTTATGAGATTTGCATAGGAGGCTACACAAGACATGTTTAAAATTTTTCACTTGACAAAAATGTTACAAAAAATCAGCAAATTAATTAGTAAAAATTCGTAAACTAAGTTTTAAAGTCAACAAAAAAAATTAATTCAAAATTTGTACAAAACTAGTACACTCAAAAAAAAAAAACCTGTAAAGTTAACAAAAAATTTAGTTAAATTTAACTAAAAAAGCACCTGATTTTGGGCCTACTAAATTTTTAGTTAATTTAACTAAAAATATTTAGTTAACTTTTCGTAGAACGAATGTAGCAAAAAAAAACGTAACTTTAACTAAAAATTTAGCTGAAATTTCGTAACGTTTTTATGTACATATATTAACAAAAAAATTAGTTGAATTCAGCTAAACTTTTTGTTACTTTTCGTAAACTAAAATTTAGAAAATATTTTGTAAAAAATTAAAAGTTTATTTTTGCTATTTTTTCATCAGCTTAAGTAGAACTTATGAGATTTGCATAGGAGGCTACACAAGAAATTTCACTTAACAAATTTGTTACGAAAAATCAGCAAATTAATTAGTAAAAATTCGTAAACTCAGTTTTGAAGTCAACAAAAAAAATTAGTTCAAAATTTGTTCAAAACTAGTATTTTCGTAAATTGAACTTAACTAAAAAAAGTAGTTAAAACGCTGATTTTAACTAAAAATTTGCTAAAAAGCCAGTAAACTCGAGTTAACAAAAAAAAATTAGTTAACTTTACAGTTTTATTTTTTTGAGTGATATTTTCGTAAATTGAACTTAACTAAAAAAGTAGTTAAAACGCTGATTTTAACTAAAAATTTGCTAAAAACCCAGTAAACTCGAGTTAACAAAAAATTTTTTGTTAACTTTACAGTTTTATTTTTTTGAGTGTACGAATAGTGGACAAAAAACATCTTTGTTATATGGACCATCATGATGAAAATCGCGAAAAACCGTTTTTTTGTATATGGCAGCATCACTTTAGGATATTATTTGAGGCTTCATATTTTAGTATATAATGTGGGAACCTTAAACAATGAACTGACCCAAAATTTGTCCAAAAAAGTTTTCATTTGCAAAAGTTATCTTAACAAAAAGATTATCCGCGAAAAAAAATTTTGTTAAAAAAAAAAAAAAATCCGCGATTTTTTTCTTTTTTTGTAAAAAAATATGTTCGTACTTGTTTAAATACCATTTGTTATTCAGTTATTTTCACATATGTCAACCAGAAGCCGAATTAAAGCATTTTGTATTTTTAGGTTATGTTGAATGTACTGAAATTTTTGAGGTGTGCTTACATTTGCGTTCATAACTTTTGAACCGTTGAACCGATATCGCTCAAATGCAATACCAAACTTCTCGGGAGAACTTCCAATATATATGTTAAGTTTCAGTCATCTCTGTGCAATATTTTGTCCGCGAGAGCATTTTCCACAGACAGACAGACAGACAGACAGACGGACAGACGGACAGACGGACATCGCTAGAATGTCTTAAAATCGATCGCGCATCATGAATATATATACTTTATGGGGTCCCAGACCAATATTTCGATGAGTTACAAACAGAATGACAAACTTATATATACCCTCTATCACTAAGTGGAGGGTATAAAAAAAAATGTGAATGATTAAAACTCTGGCTCATTATTATTATTTATTGTGGCAAAAATTAATGAAATCATTAAATTATTAAAAAAAAAATTGTGAATGATTAAAATTCTGGGGGGGGGGTTAAAATTTTTCTGGGGGGGCTAAGCCCCCCAGACAGGGCTATCTACGCCAATGCGTATCTCAAAAACTAAACAAGGTAGAGCGAAACGGACAAAAATTTTTGATAAAAAAATATGACGATTCTTACACTCAAAAAAAAAAACTGTAAAGTTGGCAAAAAATTGTTAAATTTAACTAAAAAAACACCTGATTTTGAACCTACTAAATTTCTAGTTAATTTAACAAAAAATATTTAGTTAACTTTTCGTAGAATGAATGTAGCAAAAAAACAGTAATTTTAACTAAAAATTCAGCTGAAAATTTCGTAACATTTTTTATTAGATGAATTCAGCTAACCTTTTTTTTTAAATAAAAAAAAAAATATATTTTTCACAGCGTTAAGTTCAGCTTAAGTAGGACTAATGAGATTTGCATAGGAGGCTACACAAGAAATGTTTAAAATTTTCGACTTGACAAAAATGTTACAAAAAATCAGCAAATTAATTAGTAAAAATTCGTAAACTCAGTTTTAAAGTCAACAAAAAAAAATAATTCCAAATTTGTACAAAACTAGTATTTTCGTAAATCGAACTTAACTAAAAAAAGTAGTTAAAACGCTGATTTTAACTAAAAATTTGCTAAAAAGCCAGTAAACTCGAGTTAACAAAAAAAAGTTTGTTAACTTTACAGTTTTATTTTTTTGAGTGTAACTTTACAGTTTTATTTTTTTGAGTGTAGAAACAACTGGGTCTGGGTCCATCGGGGTCTGAACCTATCGGGTCCGAACCCAATGGGGCTTCACCCAATCGGGTCCTTAAATGTGTATGAACCAGTGCTGCCAACTTTTTACATTCAAAACGCGAAAAACAGTGACTCAAAAATCGCTAAAAAGCGCTAAATTTAAATGAAACCGGTATAGGAAATACCAGAAATGTCTATAATTTTTAGAAATTCAATTTTTCTTCTGCATTTTTTCAACTTGAACCCTTATAACAAATATAATTAGAGCCCGTGCTCGATCTGTACTTACAGAAAAAATCAAATAAAATTACTGACAAAATATGTCGCCATTAGGCACGTCTCCCAAACAGAAAAAGCAAATTCCTTCATTTGTGTCTGCAATTCCAGATCATGTTGGTAACCCTTGCAAAATAATGTAAGAGACAAAAAAGTTGAAAGAAAGTATTAAGTGAGGTTGAGATTGCTAGAAATAGAATTGTAGTGTTGGAAACTGTCAAAATTTATTCTGTAGAAACTATAAATATTCACATATATAAAAAACAGTTTTCATTAACATGACAAACCGACATTTAAAATCCTACTGAAGATGACACTAACTGGGGTGTTTGAAACCGGTATAGGAAATACCAGAAATGTCTATAATTTTTAGAAATTCAATTTTTCTTCTGCATTTTTTCAACTTGAACCCTTATATTAAATAAAGTTAATTTAACGTTTTTATTATAATTTTTTATAAAATCATCTGACCTATTCACAGGATAAGTCAAAAAAATTGCTAAATATAATTTTAAAACAATTTTTTTTTATATACCCTCCAAAATGTAAAAAAACAAGTGAGAGTATTAAATTCGGCTGTGCCGAGTCTTGTATACCCTCCAACGTAAAAAAAAAAAATGCAGGGGCGTTTTTTCGGTGGGGGGGGGCTTTTCGGGGGTCCATGGGGACACCTTCTCTCTGGTAAAAAATGTTTACAAATTTAATTACGATGCTTTTTGTACAAAAGATATACAATTTCATCATTATATAAATTATTTGCTAATATCCACGCCCACAAAAGGGGGCGGACCAAAAACAAGTCATTTTAAAATCCCCTGGGTTCAAGTCCAGGACTTTTAACTTTTTTAAGCATAAAAATGTTTCATTTCTTTGACAAAAATACAAAAAACCTTTAAAAAGTTACGTTTTTTCATTGGTTGGTTTACTTCGTCAAGGGGGAACTTTTTCCCCCCTGGTCCGATTTTGCCCATCTCTGAACTTATCCAGCCTATGAACATAAGACATATTTATGCCAAATTTCAGGAGTCTAGCCTTTTATTTTGGACTGTATCGTGTCTTCCACAGACGGACGGACGGACAGACGGACATCGCTAGAATGTCTTAGAATCGATCACTGATCAATAATATATGAGGAGGTTCATAACAAAACGCGCCAATTCCACTTTTTGAGTTTTTTGTTTTTTTGACTGAATTCTATTCTACACATTAACATCTATGTAACCATTACCAAAAAACATCCCAAAGCTCAATATTTGCACAGCAATTCACTACTGACTTTAATTATGAAACATCCCAATGCTCAGTACTTACACTCATACTCAGTACTGACTTTGTTTACATTTATGCGTTTATCTAAAAAACTGTTAAAGTGGAATTGGTGCATTTTGTTATGAACCTCCTCATATATACTTTATGGGGTCCTAGACTGATATTTTGATGCGTTACAAACGGAATGACATACTGTGGTTGGAGGGTAAAAAACACAGTTTTTTTTTTTAATATTCAACAAACTTTCATATTTCTATTGTTGTACTACGACAACTACGTGAAAAATATGGATTTAAGACTGTTATTAGGACGATTCTGTTGAAAAATGTATATTTTTTCTCAAAGTGATTAGTTATAGAAAGAAAGCACTAAAGGCGCTCAATGAAAAGCGTATTTTTTAAAAACGGGCTAGATTTAAAAAATGCGCCTTTTGGGTTGTCAGAAAGCGCTAAATCTAGCGCGAAACACGCTGAATTGGAATCGCTGGTATGAACAAAATTGAAATAAATTTTTTCCCATTTTTTAGTTCAAATTAGCATAATATTAAATTTTTTTTTTTCTTTCCTTACTTTTAAGAAAAATATGAACTTAAAAGAAGGAAATCATGGCAATGGAGCTAAATCATTACCAATATTCCTTGAATTTAGTTAGTTTCCGCTTTTTTATTTAATATTTTATTCTGAGGGTGCGTCACGGTTTAATCTTATCCGATTTACCTCAAATTTTCACCAAGTAATTTTTAAAAAAATTCAAGAAGAAAACCGCCCAATTGTTTATATTAATTTTTCTGCTAATTTCTTAACTTTAATTGGTCATTATCAGGGACCTTCATGCATTAAAAAACTATGTTTTAGGCGCCTAAAATATGCACTAAAAAGTCTTAAAATATGCACTAAAAATCTTAAAATATGCACTTAAAATCATAAAAATTCACTTGTTTTTTAACTTTTATTTAAAAAAAAAAACATCCCGAGTAAAAATTTTTATATGATACAATATATAATGATATGTAACACAATATATATTTATACGCAATTTGATCCGAATAATGGTGGATGTTTTTGCATTAAAAAAGATCAACTTGTATAAAATATGATTTCATTTCATCCGAGTTTTGACCAGACATTGCCATATATTAGTGGATCTAATTAGATCTAATTGCATAAAAACATGTAAAATCCTGGTGTTTTTTAGTTTGGGTTGAGATACACCACAGGTCAACGATACATTCACCAAACATATAATTTTCTTAAACAAAAAAATGTTTGGGTACGCTTCGAACCAGATAGGTGATATACATAACCCTAACAAGGAAATGTTTAGGAACATTTTAAAAAGTTTCTTATACTTTGCCTTAAAAACTTATTGTTAGTGTTATATATGGAACAGAATAGGATATATATAATTTTATATTAAATTATACAGAAAAACAAATTTTGTATTGAGCCTCATATAATTAAATATAATTATATCAATCGTACGCCTTTTAATCCGAATCATGATTAAATTATATATAAATACATATGACTGCATTTAAAAAATTTAGAAAACAGCTCACGGGATATATGATCATATATGATTCGTTAGGTTTGTATCAAGTTATATATTGTTATATATGTTTATTTTTACTCGGGATAACATTTGAGCTCAGTCTGGCATTTTAAGATTAGATATACGGTGACTCGCAGCTTATTTCGTGTGAAAGATGTTAGTTAGCAATCCAACAAGTATTTTTGTAAAAAGTTCTGTGTATGTAATTAATCAAGCCTTAATTAAAGCTTAATGGCGTTCAGATTGTGTTAATATTAAATGTGCTACGAGGGTCGAAATGGAAATTGAAATTATTGAAAGACCTTATTTTGGAAATTTCCTAAAAATATTTCTAGGTCGATTTTGTACAATCTAAAACATTAAAAATTTAACAAATAGTCCAATAGTTAAAATTCATTTGTAAAATAATTTTTCCAAAGACCCAAACAAACACCAAAATTTTTAAAACACAGTAGAAGAAATCCGAATTTTCTGACCTTCAATTCTTTTGATCACATATTTTTGGTAAACAAAGAAAATATTTAATTGTTTTATAATTTTAGTACACCTAAGTGTATAGCAATGAGATATGAAAATAAGTGAACATTTCCATTGTTTACCAAAAATTGGTGGTCAAAAGAATTGGAGGTCAAAAAAATCGGATTTCTTCTATTGTGTTTTAAAAATGTTGGTGTCTGTTTGGGTCTTTGGAAAAATTATTTTACAAATGAATTTTAAATATTGGACTGTTTTTTAAATTTTTAATGTTTCAGCTTGCACAAAATCGACATAAAAGTATTTTTAAGAAACTTTCTAAAAAAGGTCTTTCAATAATTTCAATTTCCATTTCGACCGCAGTACAGACTAGTATGCAAACAATGGTGCTAATTGCGTACTTTCCAATATGGTGGTATGGTTTTTAGTACAGAGTTATCATCGCTGGCTACTGTATGTGTGCCTGTACGTGTGGGCTTTTGTGCATGTGTTTATGTTGTTTGTTTACGTATTGTATGAAACGTCAAAAGTTACAAGAATTGGAGGTCAAAAAAATCGGATTTCTTCTATGGTGTTTTAAAAATTTTGGTGTTTGTTTGGGTCTTTGGAAAAATTATTTTACAAAAAATGAATTTTAACTATTGGACTTTTTTAAATTTTTAATGTTTCAGCTTGCACAAAATCGACATAAAAGTATTTTTAAGAAATTTTATAAAAAAGGTCTTTCAATAATTTCAATTTCCATTTCAACCCTCGTAGCACGTTTAATATTTACTCAATCTGGACGCCATTAATCTTAAATTAAAGATTGATAAATTACCTACACAGATCTTTTAACAGAAATACTTGTTTGATAATAATTAGGTGTATTATTAGCCCTGTTTCCGCGTAAGCGTATATACGTTAACTCAAAAAGCAGTTCCGTTTTAACCATTAGGGCACACTGGGCACGTGCCCAGGGCCCCTGATCTAAGGGGGCCCGAAGTGCCAAATTCGCTTATGCGAAATGGAGCATTTTTTTGTGTTTAATTTGTTTCTAAAGAAAATTTCACATTTTCTTAGAAAAAAATTCTCAGAATCTAAAAGATTTTTCGTATACATCTGAAACTTTTTCTATAGAAGAAATCCGTCGTGTATCAAAGTCTCAAATTCAAAGAAATTTTTCCTTCATAAAAAGTTTCAGATTGATAAATATTTTTAGTACATAAAAAGTTTCAGATTCTTAGATTTTAAAAGTCTAAAGTTCGTAGAAGATTTTCCAATATAAAAAGACTTAGATTTTGATACACTTATCGTATGCAAAGTCTCAGATTCTGAGACATTTTTCTTATAGAAAAATAAAAAAAGTTTTTTTAGTTTCGTTGTCTTAAAACAGGTAATATGAATATTTAAATTTGTACCCAAAAATATGTTTTTTTTGTCTTGCGACTTTTTACTTTCCATCGGGCCCCCAAATTCTTGTGTGCCCAGGGCCCCCGCCATACCTTAAAGCGGCCCTATCAAAAAGTAAATGTTATAATATATTTTTGCGTTTCGCGTGAAATATAGTCGATTTGGTGTTCATCACTTAACGGTTATACGCTTAATTTAAGCGTGGATAGTTATCCACGTTAGTTCCCATACAAAATTTTAGCGCGTATAATTTAGTATTTTGGCTCTAAAATGTTCGCAAAAAATAAAACTAATACTAGCAATAACACGTTTGAATTCAATGGCAAAAATATTGGAATTTTGCTTTTAAAATGATTGAATTCTTCAAATTGCATTAGCTTTCTAGCGATAACTTACATACGCTTATGCGAAAACAGGGCTATTGTAAGCTTTGTATTAAATAGATTGCTAACAGATATTTAACACACGAAATAATCTGCGAGTCACTGTACCTATATACAGTGTGTATAAAATGTTATTAAACAAATAAAAATGATCTAAAAAATTTAATAATTGTTTAATACAAAAAAAATCCTAAAAAAAACTTAAAAATAATAGCTAAAAATACTAAAAAACTAAAATTTATACAAAATATGACCTAAAAATATGCATTTATAGCGAAGTAATAGCAAAATATGCAAAAATATGCATTTTAAGCAAAATATTCAAAAATATGCACTAACGAATCGATGCCATTTTAAAGCAAATTCTTTGATTCGCTATGCTTTCTTGTTTATGCTGTTCTATGACCAAAGGGGAAAAACATGCATTTGCATGAAAGTCCTCTCCTTGGTCATTATAAATTTTAAATGCAAAATCTAATTTTTTTATTGTTTATTTCTGGATATCAAATAAAAAATCCTTTAAAAAACAACTTCAATTGCAAACAGTAATCGATTTTAGTTTTTAAAACTATTCGTCATAGCACATCTTGTTAAATTAAATTTAAAAAAAATTACAAAACTGCAATTATTAACAAAATTTGCTAAATTAAAATGTAAATAATAATTAATTTCTTTTGACATTTATTGAAAATGTTTAACTAAACTGCAATTTCCGTTAATGAACACATATAAACCACTTTTTTAAAACCAAACAAAATATTAAGAGATTAAAACCAGTATTTTATTAAGAGAAAGCATTTCAATAATAAAAACACTATTCTCTTTTGTGTCTCTCACAAAAAATAACTCTTAATATAAAAACAGCTGTTAATAAAACACAAAGAAGCATAGTCTCACATTTAGTTTGTTACAAGTACGGTCGTTTAATAAAAGTGTGCTTTGGAAAAAAAAACAAAAAAAATATAATTAATAAATAAAACTAAGCAAATTTAATAAAATAATATCGATTTTCTTATAAACAACCACCAAAGAATAAATTGTTTAAAGTGTATCAATGAATATTCAATAAAACTTTGATTCACAAAAAATCAACTTCCTGGCAGACCATTGGGTAAGTGCATAGAGTTAAAGAAATGCTTAAGAAATCTTTGTAGTTAATTACATTTCTATGGCAAATTTTAAGTTGATTTAGCTTTTTAATTATTTATTCCCTGTCCATGCATATTTTTATGTATTTAAAATTATATTTTTGCAAGTTTTATACAAATTCCACGCAATTTGTTTGACGTTTACTTGTGGCTGTCTGTCTACTTAAATAAAAATCAGCTGTTTTGGGTGTTTTAAAAAAAGCGCAACAATTTATAGAGAGAGTATAAATTGAAAAGAGAGAACAATTCTCTCTGAAATAAACAAAACACGTTGGTAAAGAGATGCCATATCAATGAAATAAAAACGCTTATTAATTAAATAAACTTGAAAAAAAACGCTTTATCGGCAGAAATTCAAATTGCTGCCGTAGTTTAATCTACTTAATTAAGCGAACTGATTTATTATATTTTTACTATTTTATAGATATTAGGGTGGCACAAATATTCACTTTTTGTTTGGTTCTTGCCCCACTATTTAATTTTCATATATGTATTAGGGTGGAGGAAATTTAGTTTTTTTTTCTGAATTTCGAAAACGTCGGTGTCGGGAAAGTTGCCTTTTAGGGTCGATATTAATACACAAAGATATTGGAGCTGTAGGACAATGGCTTCGGGTTCTTTTTTTTTGACTTAAAAATCGGAAAGTTCCGAACAAAGTGAAAACCAAAATTTGAACTTTTTTTTTCTTAAAATATTAGTTAATATTCGGACATTACCCACTAGAGTTGTCAATTATTTGCCTTACAACTTTGTTCGAATAATTCAAATAATTGTTTTTGTTTGTTCGATCAAACGATTAAATCTAACAAAATATACGATTAATCGATGAGAATAACGAATAAAAAAGTGGTTATTGAAAAATATTTTTATTAACAAAAAAAAAATAAACAATTCATACATAAACTTAAAAATAAAATATGTAATTAATATTTTATTAACAAAAAATAAGTAAAAAACTTACAAATTGAATAACTGAATTTACTTTTTTATGTAAAAAATGCATAAAAAACTTCAAATTTGAATAATTTTATGATCTTAGTTGGTGGGAATCCTCGGGGGACGTTGGAAGACACCTTTTCCCTCCTCACAAATGTTTACAAATTCATTTTTACAATATTTACGCCTAATGGACCACACAATGGACCTCAGAGTCTATGTAACACGTCAGCAGCCACTTTCAACGCCTAAAAACCCTTATGGATTTGTTTGATCGATTAATCGGATTATTCCCCCAAACCGAATTTAAAAGAAAAAAAAAAGGAAAGGAAAGAAAATAAAAGGAGAGGGAAAAAGGAAAGTGAAAAAAAAAAAATTTTTCGATTGTAATAATTGCGAGTTTTTCTATAGAAAAAGTCCTAAAAGTTTTCTATTAGAAAAATCTGAGAATTTTTCTATAGGAGACATTTTTTATAGAAATTCTTCTTTGAAAATTGTCTAAGCATCTTAAAATTGTTCTAAAGGCAAAATGTTTCTGAATGTTAGAATTTTTCTATGTGATAAAAGTCACAAACTTCATATTAAAATTTTTAGTTAAAAAAACACAAGAATTTTTCTAAAAGAAATATTTGGGAATTTTCGTAAACGAAAAATTTGGAAATTTTTCTAGCCGACAAATTTTGAAATTTTTCCATTGAAAAAATTGAGAATTTTTCTTAGAATTTTTCTATAGGAAAACATATTGTTAAATGAAAAATCTAATAATTGTTCTGTAGGCAAAATCTAAAAATTTTCTGTATTGAAAAACTGAAAATTCTTCTGGGTAAAAACGAAAGAGAGAAATAAATCGTTTTCTAGAATTTTCAAGAATCTTAAAGTTTTTCTTTAAAAAAATATTTCTAAATCTTATAATTTTATTTTTTAAAGACGCCCTATGTTCTTCGTGAACAATTTATTTAAGTATTTTTATGTTACATCGCTGTATATATATTGTATTTAAATAAATAAAGGACATATATATATAAAGAAATTATATAATAGAGCTAAAAAAATAACACAGAATCTGTGACTCTTTAATAGGAATATTTCTCGGAATCTAAGATTTTTCCTATTTAAAAATGTCTCAGAATCTAAGATTATTTCTAGTAGGAAGACGACTCAGAATCTAGACTTTTTAATAGGAAAACCTGAGACTTTTTTGAAAAATTCTTAAAATTCCAGAAAAAAATTTTAGATTTTGTTCGATAGTAAAAATGTCACAGAATTTGTGAGTTTTTAAATTAATAGAAGGAAATCTAAGACTTTTTCGATAGGAAAAATAATTAAGAATCTAAGACTCTTTCTATAAAAAACAAGTAAGAGTTTTAAATTCGGCTGTGCCGAATCTATTATACCCTACAACATGTAAAAAAATTAAAAAAAAAAAAAATTGACAGGGCGTTTTTTAAGGGGGCAAGGTCGGTGAGCTGCGGTGACTCCTGGCCCTCATGGTATATTTATGGCTCTATGAAATAAGGCCCCAATGAAATAAGGCCCCAAATCAAAAATGAAATAAGGCCCCACAAATTTTTACTAAAAAAAATTGGGGTGTTATTTCATTATTTGGGGTTTTATTTCATTTTTTGTATTGGGGCTTTATTTCATTATGAAATAAGTCCCCAAATTTTAGGAATGAAATAAGGTCCCAAATAATATTTTGGGGTGTTATTTCATTTTCTCTGAAATTTGCGGAAGCCAACGACGCAATGAAAAAGACTGCTAATGAAATAATTTTCACAGAAATAAGTCCAAAATAAAATGAAATTTCACAGCAGCTTAAAAAAAAATGAACTTAAAAAGATTAGTGCAATTGCTAACGCGCCTACTGAATCTGCGATAAGTATTTTATAAATTTCGCTGTAAGATCGGAAGAGAAACATCTTACGAATATGAATTTAAATGTCTATATTAATTTAAAATTTTTCTTTCAGAACTTAATAATAAATTATGTCTTTAATATATTTACAAACCTCGAAAAGGAATTAAAACTGGTTATATCCTTGGGCATTTCTAGGATTCTATTTAATTACTGATAAAATAATATTATGCTTGTTTTAAAAATATTTAAATGCATGTGGTGATGAAGAAAGCGCCGCAGGCGAAATTTTTTGTTAAAATCTGTTGTAAAAATTTTTCGGCTGTGGCGCTTTCTTCATCACCACATGCATTTAAATATTTTTAAAGCAAGCATTATATTATAATGTTATGAAACATATATTAACGACGACGGTAGGTTGTACAAAATCGAAGAAAATTTCGCCAAGTCCATTGTGCTAACACCTTGAACAATCCAATGTGCCACGCCCTCGCGGCGTGCATTTCGGTTTGTAGTAGATTTAATATATTTTGGATTTAAATTGAGTCCTTTGTATGTATGTATAAAATTTTTAATTTACCAAAAATTTTGGAGTAATTTTATAATAAAATAGTAGATAAGCTTATCGAACGGACTTAATATTTATTTTTGTTTTTAAATTGGGGGCTTATTTCATTTTCAAAATGGGGCTTAATTTCATTATGAAATAAGGCCCCAAAAATGGGGCGTTATTTCATTTTATCTTTGGGGTTTTGTTTCATTTCATTGGGGGCTTATTTCATTTATTTTTTGGTGTGTTGTTTCATAATGAAATAAAGCCCCAAAAAATGGGGCGTTGTTTCATTTCTGGTTTGGGGTCTTATTTCATTGGGGCCTTATTTCATAGAGCCTATATTTATAAGTTCGTTTTTGTCTGCTATGTGCACTTAAGTATTTTAGTTTTATAATTATTTAAATTATTTTTTTATCCACGCCCTTAAAAGAGGGACGGGGCAAAAAAAGCGACATTTTTTAATCCCCAGTATCCAAGCGCAGGACTATAAACTTTAACGAACATAAAAATGTCTCAAAGCATTTTTAAGACGTTGGTTTAGTTCTTCAAGGGGGAACTTTTCCCCCAGGTCCGATTTGGCCTATTTCCGAACTTAACCTGCCTAGGATCATAAGACATATTTATGCCAAACTTGAGGAGTCTAGCTCTTTTATTTTGGACTGCATCGTGTTAACTACGGACATCGCTAGAATGTCTTCGAATCGACTACTGATCAATAATATAATATACATACTTTATGGGGTCCCCGACCGATATATCGATGCGTTACACACGGAATGACAAAGTGAGTATACCCTGTTGGAGGGTATAAAAATGCATTATATTCTGAGAGTTTTAGGAAAATATCCCCGGATCTAGAAAAAGGTCTTATTATTAGATTATGAGATTTCTTTTATTTGAAAAATGTCCCAGAATCTAAGACTTTTTCTGTAGGTAAAATTTCTGATACTTTTTTTACGAAAAATTTCTAAGAAGCTGAGACCTTTTCTTTAAGAAAAATGTCTAAGAATCTAAGACATTTTTTTAAAGAAAAATTTCTTAGATTTTCTTATGAAGATATAAATCTATATATGTCTTAGAATCTGGGCAATTGCCTCAAAAAATTTTAAAAAGCATTAAAGTCTTTAATTTTTCTAATCTCAGGTACTTTCTATGTAATAGTTTTTTAAACCCTAAAAATTTTGGTGTAGAAATATCGTTTCGGTAAAATGATTCAAATTTTCTGATTATTCATATCTCAAACCTGACTTATTTGCTATTGGAAAATTGTGTAAAAATGTGGGTCTTTTGCTGTCACAAAAATGATATAGAACCTGAAAATTTCTTAAAGAGACATTTTTCAAAATACCAAACATTTAATAAGTTTTCTTTTTAGGAATACATTTTTAAAATTTGAATGTAAAAAATCATAATAAACAAGAGTTGAATAGTAAAAAACCTAAAAAAAAAATTGAGTAAAAAAGAAAATTTCCCCCCCCCCAAACCTAAGAGCTGGATTTTCAGCAATAACCTAATTAAAAATATTTTTTTGCAAAACAAGAAACAAAAAAACAGAAAAAAAAAATTCCTACGTACCATAAAACACTTTTTTAATGTCCAAATATAAACTAATATTTTAAGCAAAAAAAAAAAGTTAAAAAATTTTTTTTTCACTTTGTTCGGAACTTTACGATTTTTAAGTCAAAAAAGGAACCCAAAGCCATAGGTCTAATATTTTTGTGTGTTAATATCGACCCTAAAAGGAAACTTTCCCAACCCCGAGCTAAATTTGCTCCACCCTTATAAGCCAGTTTTTTTTTTGGGTGCCATCCCTAATAGTGCGTTTACATTGGATTTCTAATCTAGTAAATTGCGATTTTAATCTACTTTGCAATCTGTACCGTTTACACTGGCATTTTTTTCATTTGAGAAGATTAGGATTGGCATTTATTGCAACAAGTTGGTAATAAATGTGTGTGACTGCGTCAAAAGACAGCGACGGTTATTAGTCGTCGTATGATTAACAAGGACAGTGACGGCGTTTACAAATAACAATGACGGCGGCATATACATACTTGGCGGCGTCATCAAAACGGCAGACTTAGTGTCAGTGTTTATCAGTGTTGGAAAATGAAAATAATAGAAATACAGAGTTGTATCTAACTTTACCAGATTGCGTTTGCCGATTAGAGCCTAAACTACTAGATTGAAAAAAAATTAATTTGTATGGGCAATCTAATAGATTGAAACTGGATTGGAGCCACAATCTACTTTAAGCTAGCTTAGAAAACCACTGTAAACGCACTATAACCTAAAATTTCTTATCCCCAAAAATCCCCAACAAATATTTTGTTCAAAATTTACTACATAAAAAACCTTTAAGTTTTAAATTTTATAAAAAGTTTTGAAACCGCCCATGCTTCGTTAAGTGTTATGATAAAATTTAAAAAACCAACGGTAATGTTTTATCAGGGATGATCAACTTAGTACCTTTTACTTTTTGGCACACCACCGATAGAGTTCTTTTTTGTTTAAAATTTGATTTACTTGTGTATTTATATAGAAATATAAAGGTTTTCTCATCAAACTGGTTATCAACACATCGGCCCTTAGAAATTTTTTGTACCCTTTAAAAACAACAACGAAAATTCTTAAAAGTTTTGATATATTGTTGTAAAAATCCTTTAATTTTTATAAATATTCCAGAAAAGGTTCCCAAAACGTGGCGTTAAAATTTAAGGTTCAAGGAAGTCTTATTTGTAAAAGACTAATATTTTAGGTAATTTTAGAATTTTTTCAACAGAAAAAATAGTAAATTTTGGAAATTTTCCGTAAATGTTAAAATGGATATACCATAGAAAATATATGGAAATCTACAATTCGGTCCAAAAGAAAAAAACATCATGATAACATGATGCCACTACAATCCAGGTCTTGACAGAAACCCAAAAAAAAATATTTTTTCTTTATAAATCTTATAAAACGTTTGCGCTTTGCGATAGATCGGAAAGTTCATTTGGGACCGAAAAACTCTGTAAAACGACTTTCAATTTAAATAAGAAAACTTTCAGCAGATTCAGTTTAAGAAATTAACAGAAATTTTACTGATTCTGTTTGCTGAATTTAAAAATTTTTTTTAACATAATTTTGTAGGTTTACAGAAATAATTTGCTATTATTCATTTTTTAAGAAAATTTTCTAAGTTTTTTTCGAATAGCTAATTTTATTTTTTCGTTTTTTATACAATTAAAAATATATTTTTTAAAATATTTTTAAATATAGTTTTTCCAGATTATTTTGAAATTTTACAGAAATAATTTGCTGTCATTATTTTTTAAAGAAAATTTGCTAAGTTTTTTTTTTCAAATTGTAATGTTTTTTCTTTGTTTTTTATTTGATTTTTTGATTTTACTAACTTAAATCGTTTTTTTTTTCTTTTCTTGCCAAAACAATATTTTTTTGGTAAGAAAATTCAATAGCGTGAGTAAAGCTTGCGTGTAATACGCTTGAGCGTGATTGAATTTGGTGTGAGTCACCCGTGAGAGTGAGCATTCTTTTTGTTCACGTGATTAGTGAGTGTTCGTGATTAAACAACAAATTTGCGTGAGTGATGAGTCAAAATCGACTCACGCGCCCATCTCTATTTCAAAGTCATACACTTGGAATCAGGGGATTAGAAAAAGTAGTTTTTTCTTATAATTTTGTGGGCCTACATTGTAGACTCTACAACCATTTTAAAAATTCATAGAATCTATGAAACAATTCATTGGCTGAATGAATATTCATTAGTATTGTGAAATATTTCATAGAATTTTATTCATAGATTTTATAAAATTCATAGAAAAAAATCAAAGAATTAATGAATGTCGTTCATAAAAGAAAATGTCATCAATATGCCTTTAAATTTTTTTTAATAACTAATATAATGTTACAACAATTAAAATAGTTGATAAATATATAAAAAAAAAAAAAAATATCAACGCTGCCCAGATCGGGGCTCGAACCCAAGACCTACCGGCTGAAGTGGTTTTTGTTGACGCGTTAGCTATCAGCGCCACCAAAGGAGGAAAATCTCGCCAACTAACACTTAGTTTTATAACATTTCTTTTTTGTAAATACACAAAAATTTTGTTTTCTACAAACACACACACAGCTTTTGGCAGAGCATTGTGACAGAAGATAGATACAAACTCAATATGTAAAAGCAGAATATTAAACAAAATGGATTTTAAGTGTTATTATATGTTTATATACTTTAGCTAAGTAGCTAGAGACTAAGCTTCACGAACAACTGGTTCGCTTTTCAAATCTCGGAGGGGATAAGTTAAAAAACATAAAAAATAAAAAAATAAAAAATTGTAAATAGATAAAATAATAAAAAAATAAATAAAATTGAAATCATAAAAAAATAGAATTGAATAATATTTTTTTTTTTTCATAGCCTATAAACTTTTTCATAGGTTTCTGGTCTCTATGAATTTGTTTCATAGATTTTATGAAGGGCATCATTGGCTGACTTCTAATGAATTTTTTCATAGAATCAATATTCATTTTCATAGCCGTAATGAAAAAAATTCTTTCAGTGATACCACAGAGTAGTGTAGGGTATAAAAATCCTAAATGACGGATTTGAATTAAATTTTAATATAAACAAATTATGGAATGTGCTACAAACAACACGGTTCAACACGATTTTGCATCTTGAATGGGACAGAAAAAGAAATATTGGTCCTAGACCACAATTTAAGCACACCGATCGACTCAGAATCAGTTTTTGAGTCGATTAGGCTATGCCCGTCCGTCTGTCCATGTCATAGATGGGAATTTTTCATTACCATTGAAATCTCATTACCATTTAACGGTAATTAATTTTTTTCAATTAAAAAATCATTATCAATGGTAATGAAATGAATCAATTGTTAAAAAAAAACATCAATTACAATTGATACCTTGGGTAAGATTTACAAGTACCTGGATTTTCGATATAATGGTGGAAAGACAAAATAATATGGGGATGAATTTAATTTTATCTTTTCCAGAGCTTTTTGAAGCCCACTGATGAGCTATAAAGCTAAAATGTAACCGTATATTTTTGTATATTGATATCTCAACAATTTTCCGAAAATTTTGTTTATATATTTAAGACATTTTAATGTTTTTATCATGACTTATCGCGACCCCCAGAATCGCTTGCGCGAACCACCGTTTGAGAACCGTTGATCTAAACCTTTAATCTTCCGTTTTTAGGGTAATTTAAGTTTTTTTTTTCATATATTGCCATATAACAGCACTCCACAGAACTCCTCGGAATACCTTCCTTGTAAGATATAAATTAACCTTATTCATGTGTCTGCGTAGAAATAGACCCATCAGAACTAAATGCAACTAAATGATTCCTCTTTAATCCATCAAAACTACTGCTGTACTCTTCGTTACCATTAAAATATAAATATTTTTCGAAGAAACCCCTACATTTTCTATTTCATTCAATATTCTTTATTCCTCTTTGAAAATGTTAAATAAAACCCCTCCATTATTTTAAGTTTTTTTTTGTGATTTCGTTTGCTTTCAAACAAAACACAATCTGTCAATCAATCACCTGTCAACTTGGCCACACTCACAATATGGGAGATACAACTACAAAAAAAATCTATCTACATAAAAACTGGTACGTATTTTGTATCTCAACGTTCAATGGTGGTTCAGCATTGACTGTTGCTGTTGTAGTAGCAACAGTGGCAAAATTGTTAGTTATACGCAAGGTTGGTTACCGAAACGAATAACGGTAAGGGTAACGGTAACGGTATTTATTTTTTATTTATTTCGGTAAAGGTAACGGTAAGTGTTTTCAAATCGTTTCGGTAACGGTATATACCGGTACCGAACCAACCAAACCGGTACGTACCGGTATTATTAATTTAGTTAAAAATTTGAAAAAAGATAGAACTGAAAGCTAAAAATATTTTATAGACCCAAAAACCAGTATAGATTTGATAGGATTATTATTTTTGTCATTTATTTTATGATAATTTGCAAATTATAAATTTAAAATTATGTTAGCAATTTGATTTTATTTTTTTGTTCGTTAAAATCCCTTAAAACAGGTAAAATTTTGAATACCGGTACAATACCGGTAATTTCTAATAATTATAACGGTAACGGTAAGGGTAAGGGTAACGGTATTTTAAAAATATTTTTAGCGGTATCGGTAACGGTATTCGATTTGAAAGGGTTTTGAATCGGTAACGGTATAATAAGGGTAACGGTAACCAACCATGGTTATACGTCCATTGTTTTGCTTGATTTTTTAGATTGAAACAAGTAGATACATGTCTCTTTACATACAGTTCACGAATGTAACGTACGATTTATACATTCGTATATGGGTGCTCTTACTCTTTCTAATGTGCGCAGGTGCTAAAATTTGATAGACGTTGATTTTAAGGTTCTAGTATATTATAATTACATCTACATTTGTTTAGTTTTAATTAGTCGATATTTGCATATTAATTTTATTTTAATTTATTTAAAACCATTTTGAATAAGGGTTGCCAAATCGTTTAATTCCTAGCAAATTTTAACTTTACCTAAACCAACTGGTCCAAATGTACTGACCCATTCGTCTCAGATCATTCTTTTTTAGATCCCTTGGAGTCCTATATTCGAGAAATGAATTGAAAATGAAATAAGATAAATTTCTCAATATTTCAGAATCAGAGAAAATTTCCACAGAGCTTCGAAGGATTTCAGACCAGTTAGTCTGTCTTCTTTTTTGTTAAAAACAATGCAACGAATGGCAGACCTATATTTGCGTGATAGACCCGAGGTTGCTTTCGACTAGGTAACATGCATACAGCAAGGATAAATCAGCGGAAACTGCTCATAAGCTCGTTGGTATCATCGCTTTCAGTAAAGGAGTACACTATGGTGGGGGCATTTAATAATGTAACCCCAGACTCGATAATTGTAGCATTGTCTGGTCTGGGATTGAATTGTGGGATCGTTTTATTGATGGAAAATCTACTTGCCAATAGATGTATAATATCTGAATTGGGGGTGTGTGTCATATCTCGATTTGTAAATAGGGGCACATTACGACTGGTGCTCTTTCGCCGCTTCTTTGGAATCTAGCACTAACTTCAATGCTGCTCTCTCTAAAAGCAAGTGTTTGTCATGTTGTCGCATATGCTGACGATGTCGAGATATCAGTTTCAGGGTTCTCTGAAATATATGTCCATGTCTTGTCTTTGGCACTAACTTCAATGCTGCTCTCTCTAAAAGCACGTGTTTGTCATGTTGTCGCATATGCTGACGATGTCGAGATAGCAGTTTCAGGGTTCTCTGAAATATATGTCCATGTCTTGGATTACATCGGCAATACGACTGAATAACACACTGCAATGGAAGAGCAGCAGTTGTAGTCATAATGCGGTCTTGAAGAAAATAACAATACCACAAAATGTGGACTACGCTCCCTCTGTTAGCCTTTTTGGGCGCCACTTTACAACTATTATACTATCAAGGGAGTCTTGTATGAGTTGTATTCCGGGTTGTAGAGCCTCCATAAATTTTTACACACGACGGATCAAAGCTGCACGAACAAGTGAGCTTTGGAGTCTATTCAGAAGAGATTCGGTTGAGCCTGGCTTGAAGATTACCAGATCATTGCAGTGTTTACCAGGAGGAGATGCTTGCAATAAAGGAAGTGGCTGACTGGTTGAGTTTCAATGTCTGGTATACAATCGCAGTCAATATCTATTCTGATAGTCAAGCCGCGGTCAAGTCCTTGGTCAATGTTTTTGAAAAAAATTATCTGCCCATAACTGCCTCACGTCTTTAAAGCAGTTTTACATAAGACTCGTATGGTTCCCAGGGCACAGAGACATTCCAAAGCTGGAATGTCTCTGTGGAGCTACCTTACAGATTCCAACAAAATTGGAAAATGTTGGTATGCCTCTAGAAACTTGCAAGCAAATTCTAATGCTTTGTAGATTTTGATGAGCTTGCAAGACTAGGAACTACCTTACAGGAAAAGCATTGGAATGTGTTGGTATGCCTCTAGGAACTTGCATGCTAAATCAACGGCTTTTTTTTCGCGACGGAGACGAATCAGAAATGGCCCACCACAGATTTGGCCTTTTCTTAATAAGAAGCGCACAAGTAAGCTGATATAGCTTCCAAGAGGAATGATTTCGGCGGTGGTTGCTGAAATAACCGTACATTGTCTTATAGGAAAGCACGCAGAGTGGTTAAATGTGCCGTCGAATGACTTAAATGTGCCGTCGAATGACTTTTGCCGGAGTAGCAAACTAACAAACACTTTATCTGCCATTGCCCGGAATTTTCTAGTCAGAGACTTGCTTCAATAGGAAGCTGCACGATCTTTCTAATTTGTCGAATGTCAAAATTCAATATATTAAGCATTTTCATAACAAGCTCAAATTGATTTAACGACAGGGACCAGTAGGGAAACCTATTAAAGTCTCGTGGTATCATAATGTACCTCAGAGTCTGCGTGTTTTGACGTAAACTTCAGCAGCCACTAACAACCTAACCTAAACCAAACATTTTCAATTTAACAAAAATTCTTAAAAAGCAAGTTTACACATACTTTTCGAACAGATCTAAATCTTTTTCTGTAATAAAAATGTCTTAGAATCTGATACTTTGTATTTCAATGCTCTAGATTTGGTGAGGTAAGTTTGAGGTGCCTGCTTACTTACCCATAAGCTCCGAGGTCCGTTGTGACACCATGAAACAATAATGGAGTTACCCTACTAGTCCCTTTCGTTAAACCAATTTGAGCTCTTTATGAAACTTTAAAGATATTGAATTTTAAGATCCGCTAAGTCCCAATGAAGCATGCCTCTGTTCAGAATACATTGGACAATGAGAGATAAAGTAATCGAAATTTCCCAACACCCTTTTATCCATACAGCCCCCGCTAATGCTGTCACCTTCAGTGTAATTCCCTATAAAACAGTATCCGAAAATAACAGCAACCACAGTCAAAATCCATCCTCATGGGTTCGACAACAGCATACCAGATCGCTTTTGGTTAAAACCAAATATGTCTTGTAATCTCATAGGCGCATACATCTGTCCATTTCTGACAAATCCTTCCGCTGTGTTCAGTCTTTAACGCTAATAGCCTTTTCAGTTACCTGAAATAGTGTTGTAAATGTATTGAGTATTTGAGTACCGAGTACTCAATAGTGCCCATTTTTTCGAGTACTCAATACTCAAAAGGAACTACTCAATACTTTCAGGGATGTATTTTTCACTGAAAATGTATTATTTAATTAATAAAATACAACTATGAAATATAACTGTGTTGTGTGTTTGAAAAGAAATTTATTTTTTTTTTTTTTTTTTTGAAAAATAATTTTTAAATGAATTAAAAATAATCTAAATTTGATAGTCAATGCCTTTTCATGCAAATATAAATAGAATTTAGAAGAAAAACTAATTAAAATGTATTTTAGAAGGCTTTATTATTAAATTTTTGAATTTCTAAAAAAGTATTGATTAGTATCGGGTACTCAGTTGAAAAAGTATCGAGTAGTATTGAGTAGTCAAAAGTAACCACAATTTACAACACTAATTTCAATTATTTAAGCATTTGTGGTGTGTCAGCGATTGGATCCACTCAAGATTACCTTCACAGTTTTCCAAAAAAATACAGAACTATCCGCTTAAATGCGCAAAACTGATAAGAAAACTTTCATACAAAGTTTTCGAAAATATTAATATAACTTAATAAAATTTTAAATATGAAATTAAAATAAATCGTCATGTCGCGAGAGGCACACATTAAAGAATTTAGAGCAAAACAAAGAAATTAAAAACGATACACATTGATATTTTACGACAAATAATTAAAAACAATAATAACAGCAAATTTGGGTGCCTGCACTGCAGAACTTCTCTTCTTTAAAACATCAGCAAACTGACAAGCCAGCAAAATTATCTTTTGTGCACATATGAACATATTTTGAGACGCACTTAAGCGGGAGTTTTTTTATATTCGTTCACTTTAATTTTCAGATAGTGGCATTTGACTTACATCTTTGCAACGCAGAAATTTAAAAAAAATATATACTTAAAAAAGACATATATGTATCTGTTAAATTAGCAAAATTGTCTTTTGAAAAAATTAGCACAAAAACATTGTGAAACTCAGCAAACAGAACTAATATAAATACTGCAAAACTTAAGGTGTTTTCTGAAATTTAGTGACAGAGAATACGCTTTCATTTCAGCAAAAAAATCTGATAAAAATTTGTTTAAATTGAGAGTCATTTTACAGATTTTTTGACAGTAAACAATAGGCTTGTTTTTGCAGAGCGGATTAAGTTAATACTAATCTTAATCCGGTCTGCAAAAAACCAGCCTAATATTTTTCTTAAATCCATTTCGATTTATATCAATTTGTGAAATATTTCGTATGTTAAACCCCATATTCCAAATTTTGGGTTTCCATCTTGGGTCAATTTATAAAGAATTTTATGAAGAATATTGCGTCGGAAGCTTATCCATTAAATATTTACCTAATCTACATTGAATATTTACCCAATCTACATCTACATATTCTTCTTTTGCTCTCTGTTTCCTTTTGGTTTTGGAGTCCTTCAGTTTATATATCACTAGGGATGAGATTTTCATGCACTAAAAAATCGAAATTATGCGCTTAAAATATGCGCTAAAAAATTCAAAATATGCACTAAAAAACCTAAAAATATGCACTAAAAATTAAATTTTTGCAATAAAAATTTTGTTTTTATAAGAAAAACTTATTAAAAAGCAAAAAGTAACGCCGGGTTTAAATAGTAACATTTAAAATAAGCACGAGTTTTTAAAAATTAAGACAATCTGTAAAAAAAATTTAAAGAAAAAAAATAATTTTTCTTATTTCCAAAACAATTTTTTAAAATTTAAAATAGTTTTTGAAACAAATTTCAATTTGTGTTTTTGCTAATTTATGTTAAAATATGCGCTCAAAAATTGGAAATATGCACAAAATATGCATTTAAAACCAAAATATGCAAAAATATGCCTTTTTAACCAAAATATGCAAAAACAAATCGATGGCACTTTAACGCAAATTTATTGATTCGCAAAGATAATTGGTCAATATCGTTTTTAGACTAGCAACAAAAAACATGCATTTGCATGGAAATCTCATCCCTATATATCACAAACGGATTTATGCTACTATAACCTTCATTATTTATTCTTAAGGACATTTCTATAACTCCAAAATCACGATCGTTTGGTAAATAGGAGTGACCAGAAACTTAAAATATATGGTCAACAATTTTGATTTCATTTTCGGATAGTTGAACTGTCTTCATCCACGATAGTGCGAGTTTAATGTTGGGATTCTGCACCGTACAAGCAGCGCTTTATTAGCGCTTTATTAGGTGTCTGTAAGATGCAGCCGCCTCTTGAGCACCTCTTGAGGCTATTGTTCTATCCATCCCATCCATATTGATGTTGTTATTGTGAAACTTGTGAATTCCCAGACATATGTATAAATGCAATTTTTCATTATAATATGATACTAAAACAGTGACGTTCAAGAACGGCAATGCTTTCAGGAAATCAATTTTTTTGTGGTAAAGTTCATAAATTTTTATTATATTAAGATCTAGACTCAGATACTTAGTAAATGGATTTTGAGTTCGTGTGTAATGGCAAGTATGATGAAAAGCTTCGTATGTGCTCCTTAACTGCAAGTACAAGACATTCATCCGTTTTATGTATTAGGTTTTCTAATTTCTCCCGTAAATCAATACCAAAATCGCGTTTAACAGCTTGATCAAGTCTTCCTTTGGAAACGTTTAAAGTGATCACAAAAAAATTTGCACTTACAGTTAAAAAATGTGTTAGATAATATTGAAAAAGTTGTTGGTTGAAAATTTTTCTTGGTCTTCTTCTCTTTTTTCCAACTCTTCTAATTCAAAATTTCATTTTGCTTATTCTGACTGTCTTATTTCCAAAATGTTTTAAAAATATGACGACGTGAAAATAACTTACTTTTTCTGAACATTTTTTAAGCAGCAATGTCTCACCATAATTCTCGGAGCTAAAATAATCCTTGATTTCCCTGTAACACACATTTTTCACCTTTTTTAAAAATACGTTTCGCAAATCAATGTTTGCGAAAGAGGTTGATTTTCTTCATTTCCTTTTGAAGATGAAGATTCTTTTTCAGAATTTTAAAAATACGTTCTGTGATTTCTACGTCCCCTCTTTTGCAAACAATGTCTAACCATAATTCTCGGGGCTAAATTAATCCTTTCCCTGTAACATACATTTTTTCACCTTTTTTAGAATTTTAGAAATAAGTTCTGTGATTTCTACGTCCCCTCTTTCGGAAACACTGATTTTCTTCATTTCCCTTTATCTGATGCAATCACAAGAATTCCTGCTACGGAATTTCTGTTTTGCATTGAAATACTTCTATGAAGAAGTTATAGGAATATTATTTAAAACCACTACTTTTCTTTACTAAAAAACTAAATTTTACCTGATTCGCTATCTGATGACATCGTGTAAAAAATAAATATTTTAATCAATTCAATTTATAACCACAATGTAACATTATTACAAAAATACTGAATAAAATGTTTGTGTGATACTGACAGTTTTCATTATCATTGATAATTTAGGGTTCCTAAATTACCGGAATTTTTCAATTCCCAGGATAATGTTAAAAAAAATTCGTATTGCCGGAAGTTTTTTTATTAAAAAAAATCTAAAGTTTATCATACAAAAATTATTATATTACAAATTATGATAAATCTTTCAGTTTAGAAACATTGATAAAATGTCCTCCTATGTAAAATAGTTCTCCTATCTAAAATAAATGTGGAAAATTCACAAAATCTAGTTTTTGTAGATTTATTGGATCGTCAAAACATCTAAATAGCGAGTTTATAATTTCTAAAAAGTTAATTAAACTTTCGCTTGCGAAACATTTAAGCGGGCGCAATTTCAAATTATTACTTATCCATGCTTCTTGCACATTACAGTCGAAGAAAATCGATAAGAATTTATTCTTATAGCAGTGTTGCCAATAGTAGGGGGAAATCCCTACAAATGGGGTTTTTTTCATAAAAAAAGATAGCGTAGGGGAAAAGGGACAGATTTTCTTTTTTGATCAAAATGTAGGTACTTTTTAAAAAAGAATTGATATTTTTAATATTAAACGTTTTGGCAAAGAAAAAATGGTACCAAATATTTTGTTTTTAAAATTGGTTAATAAAACGACAGTATAAAAATGGTTCAAAACATAAATTTGAAGCGAAAATTTGCAGACCTCATGTTTGGTTATGTTTTGCTCTTCAGCTGTTTTAAAATTTAAAACAAAAATATCCTGATACATATATATAAACGGATTATTTTACGGATCTTCACCAGAGAACGAAATACCCCTTTAGAGAAATTTAGAACGTTTTTGTCAAGCCAGTTTAAATTTTATGTTTTTTGACATATTTTCACATAAAAAGCAAACAACTTACTTGCCCAAAGTAGTTGAGGTTTATCTTTTTAAATTAAAAAAAAAATATTTTCTTGAAAATTGTTCTTTATAAATATTATAATTTTAGTTAGTAAAGATAAAATTAACTCGAGCTAAAATAAACCTACTCAAAATATAGTATATTAATGGTTGAATAAAATAATTTTTATTTACAAATTTATCAGAATTTGAACAAAATTTTTAGTTGTAACTTCGTTTAAACTTAAAACAAATATAATTGACGTATCAAAAACTCACATTTAGTATTTGAACTTTTATTTTACATTAAATGTCTAAAAAGTGAATAAAATTTGGTTTTGTTTTAAACATTTAAGCTGCTAAAACGTAGGGATAAATGTAGGGATTTTTTTTTGAAAATGTAGGGAGAAAAGGGATTTTTTTTAATATGTGTAGGTTTTTTTCTTTTAAAAAATGGCAACACTGTCTTATAGTTGCCACTTAAAAAGTGAATGTAAACAAGAAAGTGGGGAATGCATTTAATCAGGTACATTTAAATTTTAGTTTTTTTTTTCCAAGTTTATGAAAGTACTAATTGGAAACACAGTTTTCACATTTAAATAGGCCCTGCTCAAATCGTCATTTATTAATTTACAAAAAAAAAACCTCGGCGAACATATACCGCTTAAATGCGTCACTAAATATATGAGTTTTAATAATTTAAAATTTAATACGAAAAGAATAATTTTGATGACCTGTCATACTGTTAATGTTTTTGAAGCAGAGAGGTTCTGGAGTTCGTGCACGCAAAGTTAAACAAAATTAAAAACGCCATTGGATGGCAACTAGGATTGCCAGACGTCTCGCATTTGGCGGGATTGTCCCGCTTTGTGTCGACGTGTCCCGTGTCCCGCGCGGGATTCCAAATTCCCGCTTTTTTTAGCGTAAAAAAATTATTTGCCAGCTGTGCTTTTTTATGGGCAGGGTTGCGCTGCTTTTGCAAAAAAAGTCTATTTGAGTAAAAATAAAAATAAATTCAATTTTTACGCAATGCACTGTGGGCCAGCATCCCTTAATTTTGGCCATAAATATACCGCTTAACCTATATGTCAAAAAGGTATTGCATATGAGTGTTAAAGGATCGCTGATCACGATTCTGGAAAAAAAATTTCAAAATTCAAAATGGCGGATCCAAAATGGCGGACATGATATTTTAATTCTTTGTTTATTGTGTTTAATATAATCATTATCGATGTATTTGGGATCGTTAATAACGAATATGAGCTCAGACTTTTAAAATTCAAAATGGCGGATCCAATATGGCGACAAATTTAAATTTAAAATTGTTTATATGTTGTCTCTTTTGGCCAAAAACTTTTTTGGTTTTTCGGATTTTAAAACTGATTTTGTAATTAAAGATTTGAAATTCAAAATGGCGGATCCAATATGGCGAATATGCTTTTGTAATTCTTAGCTAATTGTACTTAAATTAGTAATTTTTTATGTATTTAGGGTCAGTAATTACAAATATGAGCTCCGATTATTTAAATTCAAAATAGCGGATCCAATATGGCGTCAAATAAAATATTAAGGTTTTTTCTATGTTGTCTGATTTTGATGGTTTTTGGAATGCCAAATCTGATTTAAGAATCAAATATTCAAAATAGCTGATCCAATATGGCGGACAAAATATTTAAATTATTGATTAATGTTTCAAAATATCACTAGGAAATGATTGCACAACACGAATACGAACTCAAATTTTTTGAAATCAAAATGGCGGATCCAAAATTTAGGACATAGCTTCTTAAAAAAATGTATAATGTTTAAATTTCTAAGTTTTTATAAATCCCTCTTTTTGCTTTTATCAGAAGATTTTAATAAAATATTTCTCTTTTAAATGCGTCAAAAAGTTGATATATTCAGTGTCTCATTTAAGAGAGAACTTGTTTATTTCCAATAAGCATTTGCCATCCTAAATGTACAAATAATGCTACAAGCTTACAATTTCGTAAAAAATATTAAAAATGCTATTGCCAAAATAAGCCCGCTTAAATGCGTTACCAGCTTTAATGTTTAGCACTAGAGATGGACGCTTGTCACGTGAATTACCCGTGACCGAAAGTGAGCGTGATTAAAATTTTTTGTTCGTGAGTGATAAGTGAGTGAGACAATTTTTCGCGTGAGTGATTCGTAGTGAGTGCAATTTTTTTGCGTGAGTCAAAACTAATAAATTGTTTTCGTGTATTAAATGTTTAGCGTGAGTTACGAGTGAGCGTGAGTCACACGTGAGTGGTGTTTTGTTTACTCACGTAAATAGTGAGTAAGTGTGAGAAAAAAACTGTTGAGTAAATTATGTTTTTTTTTCGTGAGCGTGAGTCAAAATTCACTCACCTGCCCATCAGCAGTTATCACGCCAATGTTGAAAAAGTGAGGCATTTTTTATTAAAAATCAATAGAAACAAAAATATCGAAAAATGTTGAAGTTCCATTTTAGGGCATTTTTAAACGTCATATTTTGGTTTATTGTCTCTAGATCAAAAGTTTATGAACGGTCGCACAGGGTCGCAAAAATGTGAATAGAATACATTGTCAGAGACAGATCGTAGTTCGAGGTGTGTCAATATCGTTTGGACTTTTTTGGACTTTGGTGTTGAAAAAAGGCGGATTTCAACAAAAGTATGAATTTCCATAATTTATTTTAAAAAAAATATGCTTATAGCTTACTTTTTGACAGTTTATATCATGTGTTGAACAAACAGGTATGTCTTTAGGAGAACTTCACCGAAAATTTGAAAAAAATATTGTGTCGAAGCACAAAAAAAAATTATTTGTTTCATAAATAAAAAATATAAAAAAATCTCAAACATTGACTTTAACCTCATGCAAACCTTAAGCTATAATAAAAAGATATTAACGGTGGACAAAATTCAAGATGTCGACATTCCGAAAAAATATTTTTTAATATGTGTTGCCTTACAGACCTTATTGGCCAAAAAATGGAAATCCTGGCCCACAGTGCAATGGTTTGAATTTTGGGTACTCCGTACAGTGTTTGCTGAATTTAACTCAGTTCAGGTGAAGTTTTTGGAAAGCAAACGCCATAATCAATAAAATTTTTCGACATTCACAAATTTTTTTTATACTAAACAACAATAGTATGAAAGCATTGGCATATTTATCCATGGCATGTGGATTATTGCGTCCCGAATTCGGGTTTTTTGCGAATTTGAAAATGCTTTACGGAAAAAAATAACCAAAAATGTTTTCACTAAAGCCCAGTTAATACCACCTTCCAAAGCAAACTTTCGATAAAAAAAAATAAAAAATCTATATAAAAAAAATATTTTTAAAAAAACTGATGACAAAAGCTGATCATTATAGAGTAAGTAAATTCCGGAAAAAATATTGTAAACACTTCCAAGGAGATGGATTTTCCATCTCTGAGACTTCAACTGCATATTAATCTATTGTTTTTGTCCCGCCAACATTTTTGAAATCCCGCCATTTTACCAATTTTTTTGCGTTTGTCCCGCTTTTTGGAAATAAATTTCTGGCAGCCCTAATGGCAACTTAAAGAAGTTTTTTTTTATTATAAATGTGTATGTTGTTATTTTTATTTCCAATTATTTCACGTGTTCAAGTTTGAAATCAAATAAATTTAACAAAAACTTTGTAAATTTATACAGTTTTTTTTTTTTGTAAAATTTTGCACTCATAAAATGCATTTAACTAAAACTTTGTATACTTACAGAGTTGTTTTTGGTAAAATTCTGGTCGCTTTTATCAACATTTTACAGATAATTCTGTAAATTTACAGTTTTTTTATCGAAATCATTTTACAGTTTTCTTCGTAAAATAACAAAAAATCTTGCTGGTTGGAAATCTATGCTATTTTCTGCTGGCTCAGCAGAGTATCTCTATAAGTTACTTAACATAGTGATTATGGGGTCCTTAAGTATCTCTGAAATTTATTTAACAGAGTGCTTATGGGGGCCTACGTGGCCACATTAAATACGTTGAAGCGTTGTCTCTCCGTCTATTAAAAACATGCTAAATGCGCCCGCTTAAATTTTTCACACGCGTATGTTTAACTTTGTAGAAATTATTTATAAACTCGCTAGATATTCTCACGTTTTTTTTTTTCATAAACTTCTCATATTCAGTTCCACACTTGAGCAGGGTCGTTCCAATAAACACTTATAAAATTAAAGGGAAATCGTTTAAGAATGCCTTGACTTTCTTATGTATTTTTTAATGCGCTTGATATGGCTTTTACAGAACGGTCACTATTTTAAGCTGCCCATTCACTTGCAATATTCTTGTGCAATTTTTAAAATTTTATTTTACAATATTATTGTCGTTTTACCTAGGGTTACCAGATTTGAAATATGGAATAACAGTACATTTGGTCTCAAAAAACAGTACATTGCAAATAAAAACAGTACTTTTTTAAAAGTCTTATTTTATATCAAACTACAAAAACTTAGCCCTTTACCCTGATTTCAAACAGATGTCAGTCAAAACGAGCATAAAAGGTTGTTAACAGAACGGTGGAACATTTTGGGTAAACCGTCTCAAATTTATTATATTTTTTTATCAGTGTTGAAAAAATTGCGATTGACTTTTTGGAGCATTTGTCTTAGTTGCCGCAATATCTTACTTGAAAAGCTTTTGTAGTCTATGCTTTCGCTTAACTAATACACCGATCTTTGAATCTAAAACATATGAAAAAATCCATAAAACAGTGTTTTAATTAAAACACGACTTTAAAAAGCAAACGCGAAAACGGTATTATTGCACTCAAACAAGGCCGAACTAAATTTTGGGAAAATGTTTTTTTTTTTCACAATTTAGTAAAATTTAATAGAAATTTTGAAATTTCTTTGACATAATTTGCAACCAATTAGTTCATCATATTTATCTTCTTAGAATTGATGAAGTTTTTTCTTCAGGTTTAGTAAATTTTATGCAATTTAAGGAAATTTTTTTTTTCAAAAAATGTTTCAAAAATTTCAAAAACTAAGCCAGAAAGAGCAAAAAAGTATTCATTTTCGATTCTAAAAATCTCTAAAGAATCTCCGGTCCTCTTTCAATGTATGGACTCCTCAATTTGAGTCTAAAAATTTGGGCGTTCCTCATTTCTCAGAAAATATTGCCGAAACAAAAAAAATGCCAAATACATTTTTGTAGTTCTTTTTAGTTATCCGTGTAATAGTTTTTTAGTTATCCCGTTAAGATTCTAAAGACCCTTTTGGGCCCATAAATTCCTGTATCCTAAAAACTAAGCAAGGTAGAGCGAAAAGGGCAAGGATTTGAATCAAAATCTATGACCATCCTTAATAGACCCAATGGGACTGGGCCTAAGGTGGTCTGGGTTCCGAACCTAATGGGGTCTGCCCGCAATCGGAACTTTAAATGAGATGTTCTCAATAAAATAAATTTTTTCCCATTTTCTAGTTTTTTTCTTTTTCTTATTTTTCAGAAAAATTTAGATAAAAAGAAGGAAAACATGGCAATGGAGCTAAATCATTATTGAATTTAGTTAAGTTTTCCACTTTTTAAATAATTTTTCTTTTTGAGTGTGGTATAAAATTAAATTGCATTTAGCTCCTTTTTAAAAATTGAATTAAAATTTTGTCAAACATGAAACATTTTTTCGAAAAATGTTACATTTTGGTGATGAGTATAAAAAAACAGTACACGCTTTAAAAAACAGTACTTTTGCGTAATGTTTTAGGTGCTGTGCATAAAACAGTACTTTTTATAAAAAACAGTACATGTACTGTTTAAAACAGTACGAATGGCAACCCTAGTTTTACCCCACACGTAAAATAAAGTTGTTCAATACTTAAACAAAAATATTGTACAAGAATTAATGTAAACATAACCTCAAACTATTTATTCCGTTTTCATTCTTAATTATAACACTGTTCATTTATTTCCATTTATAAAATGTTTAAAAATGATTTCACGCAAATGTTTTCAATTTTAACACAAACAAATTTACATCAGCTGTTCTCTTTACTTTTGAACGTAAAAAAATTGTACAATATAGACAACACACTAATAAAATATATTGCAATATTCTTGTTTGTACAATAAAAATCAAAAGTGTTTTGATATTCTCCAATATATTGCAACACCTGAAATATGACATACACACAAGCGATATTATTGCACAATTTGAAAAGTTTTGCAGTAATATTTCAAGTGAATGGGCAGCTTTATTCCTGATCAATTTCTCCTTTTTTAATGTGCAAGTTGTGTTGACAATCGGGAAATGCCATCGTGTAAATTTGCCCGCTTTAATGCTTCCATATTGAAAATTAATTTTTTTTATTTTTGTGAAAATTAAGAGTTTTTTAAGATTACCTTAAATTTAACACGACATCCTCGTAAAATTTACCAGCTTTTATTGTAATTTTAGACACTTTTTAAGAGGGGTTGAAATATGTGGAAGTTTTTTTGAAGAGATTTTTATTTGCCAACTGTATTACAGAGATGAAATTTAGTCTTTTGGTTACGAGAAAAAAACAGTATTTTTCTAAAATTTATATTTTAGCAAAAAAACTCTGTTTATTATCTGTAAAATAAAGATTACGAAGTAAAATTACAGATAAAATTTGGTTTTTTGTTCACAAGAAAATACAAAGTATTTTCTTAAAATCTGTATTTCGGCAGATAGCTTTGTCAAATATCTGTCGAATTGAGATTACAGTAATTTTACAGAGTATTAAACTAGGGTTGCCATCCGTCCTCTTTTCCCCGGACAGCGTCCTCTTTTTTGGGGCGTCCGGGGCAGTCCGACTTCTTTTTTAGCAATTGTCCGGGGTTGTCCTACTTTTTGCACTTTTCTCCACAATTTATTTGTCATTGCATCAACACTTTTAAATTCTTGACATCGTTGTATTGTTGCTCAAATGACTTGGCATTACTTACTTTGCTTTTTTTTTATTGATCAACACTCAGGGGATGAACCCTATACGTGCTTTGCATTGTGTTGAAATCAGGAAATATAGGTATGGGAAGGAGGAAAGAGAGAGTAGTATTTGTTAATATTTGACTTGAATTTGAAGATGTTAAAAATGCCGGGAAAGACATAAGCGGGAAATCTGTTCCACATACGAATTGTTCGGCCAAAGAAAGAATTTTCTCTATAGTGAGTTGTGCGCTCAGCTGACCAATTCACGATGAACGGGTGAGCTCTATTTGAGAGGCGCGTACTACGACCAAATACACGTCTATCCGGAATGAGTTCACCTATCTCAGCAGAATACTCTCCGTGGAAGTATCGATAGAATAATGATACACAACCCACACTCCTACGATGCTCTAGGGAGTTGATGGAATTAGATATTCGATCGTCCCCTATAAGTATAAGTGCCCTTTTCTGCTCGTAAAACCATAAACAAATTACTTTTCGGAATTATTTTCTTTCAATTACACTGCTCAACAAACTTTTTTCGGTTTGAATTCTGATGAAAAATTTTAGTAGTCTTTGATCTCCTGATTCCAAATCTGTTCTCCAAATTTTTCAATCACGTCCAGATTTTAAGTTATTCACGGTTGAAAATGCGAAAATGTCGATTTTTGCATTTTTTGATAAGTTTTTTGATATTTTTTAAGAAGTACTAAAACAAAAAATATTTTACAATTTGGAGTTTTCTTTAAAACTTTTCGTATAAACCGGAAGATAAATTTAGTGGTTTTAAAAGCCTGTAAAAAATAATGAATTTTTGCCTAAATTTTAAGCTCATCACAGTATACTGTGATCTTATGATCAATCTGTATACAGATTGAGCATACGGGTTTTGCTTTAGAGGCTTTTAAAATTGTGCTTATTCTAACTTTGTTCAAATGTTTGACCAATAATATTGCATCAACTTCAATATTTTTTCCTATTTATGAGACAATAGATATAGATTTTTTTTCCATGCAATGACTGCTGTGCAGGCTTTAAAAAAAGGCAAAAATTGCGTTTTTCGCACTTTTAGCTGCGAATAAAATTCTTGACGATGAAAAGTTAACAGTACAGATTTAGAATAAGAGAGACAAAATCTTTAAAAATTTTCTATGAGTCTTCAAAACGAAACAAAAAACCTTCGATTTGTTGAGCATTGGTTTTAAAGTAAAATTGGCGTAAATGATTGGAATTGGTTTCATTCCGTTTTCGAAAGGATAGAATCTGAGAAATTTCATCGACTTTCATAATCGCTTTTAAAAATGTTCATATCTTTATTGGTTGCGATATTGATTGCCAACATTGGGTTTTAGTGATTTTTTTAGTGGGACTTAAAATTTTTAGTGGGGGGAAAAATGTCCTCTTTTTTGAGTCAAATGTCCTCCTTTTTTGATGCTGACGTCCTCTTTTTCTCAAAATGGAAATGGCAACTCTAATTAAACAGAGTAATTATTTTGAGATTACTTGCACAATATGGAACGAAAAATTAAATATGAAATCAAATAGTCCACGCTATATGAAAATCGTATCGTATCCTTGAAATTGAAATGGCCCTGATCAAATGTTTATGATTTAAATAAACCTCTGCAAACATCTAGCGCATTTAAAAAAATCTACAAACTTAAACATTCGCATGTAAACAATTTAAGCGGACGCATTTAAATGGTATTTTCCATTATTTTGTATGAAATTTTTACTTAGCAGCGTTTCTTGCACAATAGGAAAAAATAAATAAAAATTCTTAAGCCGCATTCACAATGTTGGAGTACTCCAATCTGTGGAAAATTTTATACCTTTCCCTTTTGCACTTTCATATTTTTGAATTTGACTATCTTTTTTCAATTCACTCCAGAGTCAAACATGTTCTACTCTGGAGTTCCAATCTGGAGTTAACAGAGCCTATGTTAACCGTTAGCAGAGAAAAAATACACCTCTGCGAAAGTGCCATCTCTAATAATGTCATAAAAAAATAATAAACAAAACAAAATATGTGTTAATTTAAAAATAAAATGTTACAAAAATTAAAAAAATACATAATTTTAATTTAAGAATTATGTGGCCAACATTTAAAAGGATATTTTTCCAAAATTGCAAAGCATGTAAGTAATATGTCAACAACAATGTGACAGAACTCCACTCTACATTATGCACGGTTAACATTTCAATCTATGCCATGGATTGGATTGACTCTGACATTGTGAACGTAGCTTCACAGTTACCACTTAAGTGAACTTGAACGACGCTTAAAAACAAAGTTTCGCGTGCCCATTAAAGTTCGGAATGCATTTAATCAGGCACATTTAAATGATAGTTATACCCTACACAGGGCTGCCAGATAAATTTTGTAAAAACTTGTCGATCCCTGATCTGTTTTAAGACGATCTAGCGATTCCGGTCCAATAGTTCAAAAGTTATAAGCCAACCTGGGAATTTCGGTGCTGTAAATCTTATATTTGCGTGTGTATTTCTATGGATATTTGTTAAAAAACACTGTCTAAATAATTAAAAAATATAAGGTTTTTGATGATTTTTTAACTATTTTAGAAAATTAAATTCCAAGAACATTTTATCTTGTCTTATAGAGAAAATTACATACTTTTGACTGAGCTTGATACCAAGTCAATCGCATGTCAGGATCTTATATTATAAGCTTTTAAAAAGGTTCCAAAATGCCCTTTTTCGACGCTTTAACAGCGAATAATTCAAAATCCTGACGTGATAGAAATATTTGGGTAGCAGATTTGGAATCAGCGCAACAAACACTACCTAAATCACTTACCAGAATCCAATACGCATTTTCATGTTGAGCTGTGTAATTGCTGTAACATTTTTATTCCGCTGGACCAGATGGGCCTCTGAATTTCAGCTCTTCCCATTTAATATTTTCAAAATTCAGGGTTTCCCCCTGAAATTAATATTCAAAAATCGATACTCCCTTAACCCGAATGTTTATATAATTTTCTTGATTACTAAAAAAGTTTAATTATAATCATGTCTAAAAATCAAAAACCTCATACTCCTTTATCGAAGATTTCGACGTAGTTTCCATTTCTTGTTGTTGTTTTTTTTTTAGTACTAAAAATATGATATCATTGTCATTATTTTTAGTTTATGATCTGTATTGTTAATGTGATGTGCTGCTTATTTCTTATGGAAAATTAAAATAATACCAACTGATTTATAGCAGTTTTGGCATAATGTGTTTATACAACTTACAAACAACATGTTTCACTCACTACCCCAGCTACCCATGGAAAAAAAAAACGAAAAATATACGTAGCAGGGATGGAAAATCGGAATTTTGAAATGGTACCGGAGCTTAACCAAAAAGGTACTTTTTCGCCGTCGACGGTACTAAAAAAATTAATATCCAGTTTTTGTACGACGAACGTCATTCTTCTGTGACGAATTTGCATGTCTTTTGTTACAATAACAAAATACATGCAAATTCGTCGCCGACTAATATTGTTCGTCGTACAGAAAATGGGCACAATTTAATATAAAAGTTCTTAAATTGAGGACATCGTTATCCGTTTATTTATTTTTTTAGAGAAAACTCCAATAGAGGTTGATCAAAATTAAAAATATCATTTATTTAAAGCTTAGAAGCAATTTTTTTTTGAAAATCGGTAGATTTTCCGAATTTTTTTAGATTTTGTTGAACAAATTTAGGAAATCGTCTGGTATAGAAAAGGTACTAAATCAGTCGCGGGGGTACTACCTTATCTTTAAGAGTGAAAAAGTACTGAAAAAAGTACTAAAGTACTAACTTTTCCATCCCTGATACGTAGTTATAACAAATAAATATTAGTCAAGTCCAAAACTATGGAAAAACGGTAAAAGCGAAAGAACAAACTGAACAAAAACAACCAACCCACCCTCTGAGTTGTCATAAATCTATCACTTTTAATGGCCGCCCTGCACATAATTTTATGCGTTTTATGCAGCACAAATGCTTACACACATATTTATCGTACGAAGGAAAATCTACTGAAAAAGGAAAAAAGAAATCCTTGGTAATATCAGTAAATTCAGCCCTTACCATCAACATCCATCCAGCAACAACCACCATTACAAACAAAAAAGCTTTGGTTAACGTTGAAAAACAACAACATCAACAACAAAAAAAAGGCAAAGAATATCTCCGAAGACTCACAAATTTCATAAAGTGGCAATTCAATCAATCAATTTTGACATTTTCTTATTTTTCGTTCGTTCGTATTTGGATTTTCTTTCCACCCTTAAGCTTTTTTATTTGGCAACAACATGATGTTGGTTAGGTGTTGTTGTTGTTGTTTTCATATCAGATGATGTGATGCCTATACCAAGCTGAGTATGTGTTGAAGTTGCCATATTGTTGCACAATGGGCTATTTAATAATATCTGTTCGATAGTTTCTAACTTCTCATTCATGCACATTTAAGCGCTCTGCGTGCTTCCTATTAGACAGTGCCCGGTTATTACAGCAAACAGTGTCGAAATCTTTTCTCTCAGAGACGATATCAGACTACTTGTGCGTTTCCTATTAAAAGAAGGCCCAATCTGTCGTGTTTTCTTACACGTCAACCCATTTGTCCATCTCTGATTAGTCTCTGTTGCAAAACAAAGCCGTTGATTTTCCTAGCAAGTTTCTAGAGGCATACCAACACATTTCAATTCTGTTGGAACCTGTAAGGTAGTTACCAATCTTGCAAGCCCATCGCCTTTACAATTCCCTGGAATCTCTCTGTGCCCTAGGACCCATATGAGTCGTATTTCAAACTGCTTTTCAGAAACATTGACTCCAGGGACTTGATCGCGGCTTGACTGTCAGAATAGATGTTGACAAGACATTGCAACTCAACCAGTCAGCCACTTCATTTATCGCCAGCAACTCTGCCCGGCAGACACTGCAATGATCTTACAATCTTCCAGCCAGGCTCATGACAAGCTCTTCCGAATAGACCCCAAAGCCGACTTGTTCTTTTAGCCTCGATCCATCCGTGTAAAAATTTATGTGGGCTCCACTACCCGGAATGCCACTCATCCAAGACCCCCTATATGGTATCTTAGTGGTTAAGTGGAGCTTAAAAAGGCTCATAGAGGGAGCACAGTCCGCATTTTGTGGTATTGTTAACTTCTTCAAGATTGCGCTATGGCTAGGGTTGCTATTTCCTTTTTGAGTAAAAGTGGACGTCAACCTCAGGAACCTAAAAAAGAGGACAATTTTTGTTTATAAATTAATTTAAAGAAAATTAACAACGCGATACAAAATACAAATAAAATGTATTTTTAGTGTTAGAAAAACAATTTTTATTTTCACTTTCCAATATATTTTGAGAAAGATTATTCTCAATTATTTCCAATTACATTGGTATATTTCAAAAATTTCTATATATAATTCAAAAATTTTTAATTTTGTATTAGAATTTTCTATTTGTATTGAAAAATTCTCTACAAATTTTCATTTCAAAATATCTTTATTATATCAGAAAAGGGAAAAATTCGAATTTTATTTAAAATTCATAAGGTACTATAAATAAATTTCTCAAAAACAGTTGAATTTTATTATTTCCAAAAATGAAATTCTCACAAAAAAAATAATTTTATTTTTCCAAAAATAAAATTTTCAAAAGTTAAAGATTTTTATTTTGGTTTGAATTTAATTTTATAAAATAAAAAATAATTAAACAAAATAATAAGTGTTAGTTCATAGTAATGTGGTAAACTAGAATAATTAATGTAAATTAACGGTAAATATTAAATAAAAAAGAAGTTAATAAATACTATTAAGTATTAAACTACAATTATTAAAGTTAGGTAACGGTACATATTAAATAAAAAAGAAATTAATAAATGCATATTAAGTATGAATGTTAACATAAATTATTAAAGAACGATCTTACGAGATTTGATTATTTAATAACACTGTGCTACAAAAAAGACTAAATTCAATATTTTTTTGAAATGGCGTAGTATTGATTTTTGGTTTCGTCGTGTAGATCCTAAAAATGTCCATTAAACTGGTCAGAAACCCTCAAATTTTAAAGTTATTGCCAAAAATATTTTTTTTTTTACTTTTCTCACGTATCACGTTGAAACGTAGTCAGAAAAGTAATTGAGGGTGTCTGGCAAGTTAAATGGACATTTTTGTGATCCACTCGACGACACTAACAACCTATTCTATGTCACCAAAAAAGTATTATTCCCCTGTACCATAGTTAACATAACATATTAAAGAACGATTTAACTAGATTTGATTATAATAATAATATTAATTATTAAAAACAGAAAAAAATTAAACAATCTAAAACCTAAATGAGCTGGGTCTCGTCTAAAATGTCTTCATTAAGCTTCACTAAAAGAATATCGTTAATTGTTGTTTTTGAAAGTCTGGATCTTTCCTTTGTTAATACAACACACAACGAGCTAAAAGATCTTTCCACTGCAACTAGTGTTGGCGGTACTGCCAACACAACATTAGTCAAGTTGGCCATTTCTTCACTTTTAATTTTACTTTGTTTCCAAAACTGCAATACGTCGGCATCAAATGATAACCTTCTCCAAAACAAAGGCTGTCCATATTTTCTCTTATTGATTTGGGAAGAACTACGCGACCTGAACTACTTGAACAATGCAATATTTTTTGTTCTAATTTAACGTATTGCCCTCTAGGACATTCAGATATATTTTCTGGAGTATTTGGTGACAAATTTGAAGAATTTGATTCAGACAACAAAATTTTTTTTTTTACAAGCAGCAAAGGATCCTAAATAAAATAAGTATACAAAAAATATTAAAAATGCAAACAAATAGAATAAATAAATTATAGCATTGCAATATTTTTTTGGTGCATTGTTAAAAATGGAGTCTCAACAAAATTAAACCTCGGGTCTATATATAGGGCAGCCACAAAGGCATCTGTTTCGATCAATTGTTGTTATCTCTTGATCATCGATGGTAAAATTTGTTTGCTGTAAATGTTTCCCTTTGCTATTTCCTCTTCTACGTCTAATTTAGCACACATCCAATCGCGATAAAAATCACCGATAATGTATTGTCACAGACTAAATACAGACTCGACAGTTGAGTTTTATAAGAAAAAATGGGGAAAAACTAAGCGATTTTAGGAGAAAACACAGCGGTTTTTGTCCGTTTTACGCTAACATGGCAACACTTTCTACGACTTAGGAGTGAGTGAAACAACAAAAACCGATCTGGCATCCATTTTTCTTATGGCGCGTTATATCAGTTTTCTCTTTCTAACCTAATTCGTAGAATAATTTGAAAAAACTAACCATATGTTTCAAGAATACTTTTTTGACACCTGTCACTTATGTCGAGTCTGTATTAGAGAATAATCACAATTGGAGCGGGAAGCGGAAAAACGCAATTATCCTCATAAAAATAGAATTGAATCTAGTTTGGCGGAAAAACGCGGCGGAATTTTGTTGTCATATAAAACGTGTGTGAACAGTTGCGGAAAAACGCTTCCCGCTCCAATTGTGTTTATTCTCTTAGTCTGTGGTATTGCTTGTGCTTTAACAGTACAACTTGCAAGTGGTTTGAACGGCGTACGGACATGTGCCCATGTGCATATCGCCCAATTTAAAAAAGTCATTCCACCCAAAAAAAATGTGTGTTAGTTTTTGTTGCAAAATTTTTTGGACGATATGGCTATTATTTTTGGGTATTTTAACAATTTTCTTTAAATTTATATAAATTATCAAAAATGTCATATTACCCAAATATCAAAATGTTATATTTATAAAATGTCATAGCACCCAAAAAAATAATCATAAAACTCACCAAAATTGTTTTTTTTTTTTTAACACAATATTTTTTTTGACTATCTTTAAATTAAAAAACCACTAGGAACCTCGGAACTTAACAAAAAAAGTTTTTCTGTGTAGCCGGCCTTCGGCCGGGCTTAGGGATTACAAAATCCGTGCATTAAACCCACCATCTTCGCAAAGTAAAGTTTTCTAGGATAGCAGTCCTTTACGCTACCAAATTTGTTATGCCTCAAAAAGGCCTGTGGGCTGATCACGTAAAACGATAAACGATGCATAAACGACATCAAAATAGATATCGTTTTGAAGGGAAATTTCAAAGTTTTTCTTTTTTAAATAATTAAAAATTGTTGTCTAATCCGGAATCATTAAAAAAATTGGAAATATTTTGATTAGTTTAGGAGCAACAAGGCTCCAAAAATCGACGATAGTTAACTATCGTTTTACGTGATCACAGTCCTGATAACCAAAATAGCTTTGGTTTGCAGAGAGGGTGGGTTTAATGCATGGAGTATGTAATCCCTAAGCCCGGCCGAAGGCCGGCTACGCAGAAAACCTTTATTACAATAAAACAAATCATAGAAGTCGTAATTTCGACATTTCGCCCAAAAAAATATTTTGGATTTTTTGACAATTTTGGTTTGGGAGAAATAACATTTTTATACCTATCATTTTGGGCTATATGTCGCAGCGTGGGCGCTATGTCATTTACGGTTTTGGGCGATAAGACCTTGGGCGCTATGTCCGTACGCCGGTTTGAACGCTGGGCCATTCCAGAAAATTTAGCTCAAATTTTAGTCATTTTTGGAAACGGTGTCTCAGATTAATTTGAACATTGACACATAGATAGCCCTTATAAATATGATATATGTACCATATATCGTTTTTTTACATTTGGTGTATTTAACTAATTATGGCGGGTCAAAGATTGACTTTTTAAGCAAAAGTAAGAAAAATACATCACGTTTAAAGAGCTGTAACTTCTTAACCAATGACCCGATTTTCACAAATTTAGGCTCATGTGAAAGCTGGGGTTCTTCTTTTAGAAAATATTTTTAAAATAACACTGTTTTTTTTACAGAAATGATGCAAAAATGCAAAAACATTTTTTCTTTTCGAATATTTAAAAAAACACATCTTCGATTTTTTTTAAAAAAATTCTGGTGAAAAATAACAATGTTTTGTATAACATATTCAAAATTCAGAGTGGGATCTCCATGGGATCAAAAAATATTATGTTTTAAGTACGATGTTCTCATATTTTTCCCTTAGAAAATTTAAATTTCTAATGTTTTAAATGTTTTTCAAAATTTTAATAGTATAATTTTCTTTGAAAATTTAAATTCTTATATTGAAGAAACATAAAATTTTAATTTTCTAAGGTAAAATTTAAAAACTTCGTACTAAAACCAGAATATTTTTGGATCCCATTGGGATCCCACTCTGAATTTTGATATGTTGTACAAAACAGTATTGTTTATCACCAAACTTTTTTTTTAAAAAATCGAAGATGTGTTTTTTTAAATATTCGCAAAAAAAAAATGTTTTTGAATTTTTGCAACACTTCTAAAAAAAAACCGTATGCTTTTGAAAATATTTCATAAAAGAAGAAGAATTAAGCTTTCATATGAGCCATTACTTGTGATAATCGGATTACTAGTTAAAAAGTTAGAGCACGTTAAACGTCATGTATTTTTCTGACTTTTGCTAAAAAAGTCGAACTTTGACCCGCGATAATTTGAAAACTACAGCAAATTTTGAAAATCCAAAAATGCAACATATCTCATATAAATGTGGATATATATGAGCCAAATTCTCAGTGGCGTCCAAAGGCATGTTTCCGAACAGTGGGGCGAAAAATTTTGGAATTACCCCGCTACCAAAAAATTATCTATAAATGCCCAATTTATGGCATTATAATTATTAAAATGTTCATTACAACTACTTTTAACGCGGTGAATCGATTCTATCATAGTGTATGTCAAATTCCAACGAGTTGGAGTATCTAAAATAGGCATTTGGACGTCTAGATTTTTTGACTTAATTAGATTTCGGAAGGCTTTTATTTGGGTTCGTAGCTCATCAATATCATCACTTATAACTTTAAATACATCGTGATGTACCAACTGCAACGTATGTGCAGCACAACGCACTGTTGAAAAAAATGAAGAGATTTCATTACTTAAAAACTCAAACTCTTCGTCATTCAAATCAGCAAACTCTTCACTTGGCTAAAGTAAAATAAGAAGTTTAAGTTAAAAAAGTTAATGAATAATATTCGGCATGCTGAATCCTTTATTTTTAGATGATAACAGAATAAAGAACTTAATCACGAAGTAAATAAAGTACATAACTTGTGGTTTCTCTTGCAAATTCTTTAATAGTTCTGACATTTTCATTACATTAGATGCATTATCGGTTGTACAGGAGTATATTTGAGTAACGTGGACGTGATATTCCTCTAAATATTTAAGAACTTCTGCATTTAAGTTTTGAGCCGTGTGCTTTTTATTAATTTGAATCATGCCAAGATTCAACATTTCTATTTGGCCATTGGATATTATTTGTGCATTAATACCCAAAATGTGTTTGTCCATCCGCGTATCTATGTAAACTTTTAGTGGAACAAGTTTGTAAATGGGTCGTAATATTTTTGGAGTTATGTTTAAACTAGAGATGGGCGCGTGAGTGAATTTTAACTCACGCACGCTCACGAAATAAAAATATTGCTCACGCACGAAATTATTTTTCTGCTCACGTTCACGCACGCTCACGTGAGTAACTAAAATTTTTCTCACGCTCACGAAATAATCACGCTCACGGAGACTTACGAAATTAAAATTAACAAATTTTCTATTTACTTTTTTCGATTTCTTGCACAAAAAGTATTGATTTTCCTTAAAACAATAATAAAAATTAATTTAAATCACAATTTAGCAATGTTGGCAATCGATACCTTTTCAATACCGTTATCCGTTTCAAAACCCTTTAAATTGAATACCGGTACCAATACCAATACCGAAACTCAGTTTTGGTATCGGATACCGGTATCCAAAAACTTTTTCCTTCGGTATCGGTACGTACCGGTATTGAAACGGTTTTTCTTAAAAACCATATTTTTTTACAAAAAAAAAAAAATAATAGAAAGTTTGTACATTTTTCGGTTTTTGTAAATGAAAAATCGTACTCCAAATGCCTCACCGAAGTCTCATAAAAATAAAAAATGTTTTGGCACCCCCATCGTGAATTAAATAAAATTTAAAAAAAGCCACTTCAATCGCGATGCGAGAGCAAAAGAAAATTATTGATTTTCACGAAGTTTTTATTGATTCATTTTGACTCCCAATAGAAACTTTCTGGACCCGTTTTGTATAGATAGTTTTTTGGGGATTTTTATTTAATCCGTGATGTGGGTCCAAGGATTTTTTTGATATATACAGGACTTCGGGGAAGGCATTTGGAATACTAGCAGGAGGTTTTCCACCATAGTACAATTTTTTGAAGTGGCTTAACTCGTACAAATCGTCCATAAAAGTCCCATAATTCGCGAAAAAAAATTGTTTGCAATATTTTTGAATGTGAGATTGTCTAGACAGGGAATACCTATTTTTCCAAATAGATAACACCAACAAAAAAAACTTGGTTGCCTAGAAATAAGATGAAATATGTAATTTGTTGGGGTTTTTACTTTAAACGCGATGAGGGATGGACCCTTTTCAGCTCAAACAAAAAATAAAGGTAAAAACCGATGCGGCCTTATATTTATGTGCTAAAGATATAGGAAAATGTCCTGCAAAACTTGTCCAGTGCTTTAAAAGTTAAGTTAGTTTTCGTAAATTTTCGAGATAAAAAACACGCCAACTTTCGAAAGGCATCCTGAGGATGCTGAAGCTTGGCATATATATTTGCCGTTCCCCTGGCCTGGTTCATATTGAATTTCAGCCAAATCGGTCCAGTTGTTCAAAAGTTATTAAGAAAACCGTGATTGGTTTCACCTTAAATTCACTTGTTGAAAAAACCGTTAAACCAGCTTTAAAAAATCGATGAGTCACGAAAATATTTTACAAAGTATTCTTGTTACTCACAAAAATTTTAAAATAAAACAGAAAAAACTTACACTCGAAAAATAATTTACACTCAAAAAAAAAAAAAAAGGTCAATTTTGTTTTCAAAAATGACTAAAAAAAGTTTTTTACTCAAAATAAAATATTTCTTATCAAAATAATTAATTTGATTCACGTTAGAAAAATAACTATCACTTTAGAAGGGCATTGTGGAGGGTATTGATGGATTCGTCCAAGTCGAATTTATACGTTTTTTTTTTTATACTTTTAGCATTTTTTTGACAATACCGGTACGTACCGGTATTGACGTTTCGGTATCGGTAATACCGTAACCGATTCAACTCAAATACCGTAATCGATACCGATACCGAAATAAATAAAAAAACGATACCAATACCGATATCGATACCGTTATTCGTTTCGATTGCCAACCTTGCAATTTAGTATAAATTTCCCTCTAAAATCAATATAATGACGATTTCTTTTACTTGTTTTCTGTTTCAAACAGCACAAAACAATCACGCAAACTCACGAAACAAAAATTACTCACGCACGCTCACGCACGAAACTATTTTTTCCAATCACGCGCACTCACGATCACGTGAGTAAAAATAAATTTCACTCACGATCACGCGTGAATCACGAAAAATTCGTGTCACGCGCGCATCTCTAGTTTAAACCATGGGTGATGGGGGTCAGTGGGGGACGTTGAGAGCACCTTCCCATCCCGATAAATATAACAAATGTTTCATTTATTTAACAAAAAAACATGTAAAAAAGTGTATTTTTTCAGAGGTTGGTTCAGTTCTTCAAGGGGATTTTGCCCATTTACGAACTTAATCTGCCTACCCAGCAAAAATTGGCATTACTAGTAATGGGTTTTGTAATCCGAAGCCGATGTTAATAAGTAGTTACTTATTGAATGAAACACTAATTATTTTAACAAGGGCGTGAGACAAAAATAACTAGTGAAGGGTATGGAGATAAATAAGTAGTTACTGCCTCGGATTACAAATAAGGAGTAAAAACCCATTACCAATAAGAAGTAAAATAATTAGTTAATTAAAACTTTTAAAATTTAACTTGCTTTTACTAAAACTTAAAAATTGCGTAAATTTTATTAAGTTTTTAAGCAATTTTTAAGTTAATTGAATTGTAAAGGTTAAAAACTGCAAGTGCAAGAAGATATTATTACTTAGAGGTGCTTTTATAACATATTACTGAGAAGTAGTTACTTTTGGGCTTAAAATAATGTTAATGGTAATGGGTACTCATTATAAATAATGTACTTGGTAATGATTACTTTTCACAACTGATTACCATGTTTTTGCTGGGTAGGATCATAAGACATATTCATGCCAAATTGCAGGAGGCTAGCTCTTTTATTTTGGACTGTATCGTGACATCTACAGACGGACGGACATTCACAGAATGTCTTAGAATCGTTCATGGATCAATAATATATATATTTTATGGGGTCCCCGACCGATATTTTGATGCGTTACAAACGGAATGACAAAGTGAGAATACCCCCATACTGTGGTTGGAGGGTATAAAAATAGAGATTACTTAGCTTAGCTATGCTGCTAAAAGCAGTTTTTTGGTCACAGATTGGTTGTTTAGAATTAATACTAATGTCGGGTAAAGATCGGCCCTATATGCAAACTCCATCCCAGTATGCATTGGTCTGACTGTTTGGGCGTTTGTATACAAGTTGAGTTATCTTCAATACCAACAACATTTACCGTTATACTCACGTACACAATCACAATTATTTTTTTTTTTTGTTCTTTGTGATTTCTTATATTTGTGATGGAAATCAAAAGTAGAAAAAGAAAATTACACACAAAAAAAAAGGAACCAAGAACAAAATAGCAAAGCATACAAAACATATAAATTGTACTTAGAGATTACCTCCCCCCACCCCTACGTGTTCCTATACCAAACAACTCCCACATTGAAAACATTACAAAGAAGTATTGGTGTGGAAAATACAAAAGAAATGAAAGAAAAAAAAAAGGAAACCGTCATTTATGCCAAACTTTAAGCAGTTCCATCATTCATTCTTATTGCTTCATCCCCCAACCCGTCCACTTATCATTTAAAAGAAGAAAATCATACTACCTTCCTATTGCAGCATCCAGCTCCTGATGGTTTCTTACTTGTGTATTGTTTCTTGAAGTTGGCAGTTTAAATATATTTTTAATTGCCCTCCTCCCTCTACTGCTGCGAATTTGCCTTTTTGAGCATTTGGTTTCATTACAGTCATTCATTTCTTGTTATTTCCCCCCTTTCACTCACCCGCTTTTCTCGTTTTTTTACATGGTCCTTTCGTAGTTGCTGCTGGTGTACCATTATTTTTATTTATTTCATTTTTTGTTTGTTGTTGTATTTTACAATTTTATTCATTCTTTTGTTTTTGTTTTTTTAATTTTTTTTAATCCTTAACATTTTCTTGTTGAGAAATTATTCGTTCTTCTGCTCATTATCGTTTGTTATGCTGCCAATTTTCAATAAATTTCAAAAAAAGACGCCATCTTAGCTTTCATTCGTTGTGCAAATAATAAGAAAAGTTGGTAACAAAGCATCATTTCCTTGATATTTTGTGATTCCTTTGGGGATTCATTCAGTTTTTGTTGTTGTTCACTTTTTTCCTTTATTTTTTTTGTGCTGTTTTGATAAAGGATTTAAATAATAATAAGAACAAAGGCACACAATTAAAGTTGGTGGCTTTCGGGTGAATAGAAAATTTGCATTATTTAAATGTTTTACTTTTTTTTATGATTTAAATATTTCCTATCGAGTTAAATTATATTTAGTTGAGGGAGTGGGGGAGAGGGTTATTTCAAACATAAGAAACCAAATTTAACTGTAAATAATAGGCCGAACAGATTCGCTAAATAACGATATTTGGCCTAATTTAACTTGGTAATTTTAATTTAAATTTCTGTAAAATGGTTTGGACAAAAAAACTGTAAAATTACGTAGTTTTTAGTAAAATTATAGTTAAATGGGATCACAATTTTATTGAGAAATGCTCTGTAAATTTTCAAATATTTGTAAAAACTCTATGAAATTATTTCGATAAAAAACTGTAAATTTACAGAACTATCTGCAAAATGTTGCTATATGACCAGTAGTTTATTAAAAAAAATCTGAAAATTTTTAAAGTTTTTGTTAAATTTATTTTATTTCAAACTTGAACACTGGAAATAATTAGTAACTAAAATAACAACATACACATTTATAATAAACAAAAATCTTAGGCTGGATTACTCAATGCTCCGTTATAAGATAACCACACAGAAAAAAATAAAAAAAAAATTTGAGTAAATTTTTAATACTATTGAGTAAAAAATTACTCAATTTTCCACCAGTAAACGATTTAATAGTATTGAGTAAACTTTTAATAAAAAATTATTAAAAGCTTAAAAAAAAATTGAGTAAATTATTAATTCACAAAATTAAAACTTTACTCAAAATTTTTCAATATTTTTAAGTAACTCTTTAATTGTGTCAAGTAAACATTTACTCAAAATGTATCAATTTATTTTTTTTAAAAGTTTAAAGAGCTTCGATTTTTTTTTTTCAAAAAAATAGCTTTTTTCAAACTTTACCAAATATACTTTTGTCTTCAAGACAAAAGAAAATTTTATAAAGATGATTTCAAACTATCATATACATATACAAAAAACAATAAACTAAATGAGAATTCAAAACACCAAGCGAATAAAAAACAAGTAGAAAAGTTAAATTCGACTTGGCCGAATCTATGAATACCCTCCACAATGCCCATTTTAAGTGATAATGAATTTTCTAACGTGAAAAAAATAACAGTTTTGATTAGAAATATTTTATTTTGTTTAAAAATTTTTTTTTTTATTATTTTTTGAAAAAAAAAAATAATTTACTATTTTTTTTTTTTGAGTGTAAATTTGTTTTGAGTGTAAAATTTTTTTCGAGGTAATTTTTATACCCTCCACTCTAGTGATAGAGGGTATATATAAGTTTGTCATTCCGTTTGTAACACCTCGAAATATTGGTCTAGGACCCCATATAGTATATATATTCATGATCCTCGATCGATTTTAAGACGATCTAGCGATGTCCGTCCGTCCGTCCGTCCGTCCGTCCGTCTGTCCGTCTGTCTGTCTGTTGAAAACACGCTAACTTTTGAAAGACTTTACGGAGGCCCCTGAAGTTTGGCATATATGTTGGGCATTTACCTGGTCAGGTTGGTATTGCAATCCAGTGAAATCGGTCAAGTGGTTCAAAAGTTATAAGCAAATGAGTGAATTTCGGCAAGGGTTTTTCTGGTATTTACGAGATAAAACACACGGTAACTTTCGAACGGCAATTCTGAAGGTGCTGAAGTGTGGCATAAATATTTCTCGTTCCTCTGGTCCGGTTTGTTTTAAATTTGAGCCAAATCAGTCCAGCGGTTCAAAAGTTATTAGCAAAACCGTTAATTTCAGATTAGTTTCACCTTAAATTCACGTGTTGAAAACCCGTTAAACATGTTTTAAAAACATTGGTAAGTCAAAAAAATATTTTACAAGGTATTTTTGGCACACAAAAATATTTTTACACTGAAACAAAAAAAAAAAAATACACTCAAAAAAAATTTTACACTCAAAAAAAAATTTACACTCAAAAAAAATTTTACACTCAAAAAAAAAATTAGTAATTTTTTTTTTTCAAAAATTAATAAAAAAAAGTTTTTTTACACAAAATAAAATATTTCTAACCAAAAATTTTATTTTTTTACGTTAGAAAATTAATATCACTTAAAAAGGGCATTGTGGAGGGTATTCATAGATTCGGCCAAGTCGAATTTAACTTTTCTACTTGTTTTTTTTTGTTTTGGTATAAAAATATTTTTGAGTGACAAAAATACGTTGTAAAATATTTTTGTGACTTACCAATGTTTTTAAAACAGGTTTAACGGGTTTTCAACACGTGAATTTTAGGTGAAGCTAATCTGAAATTCACGGTTTTGCTAATAACTTCTTAACCACTGGACCGATTTGGCTGAAATTCAATACGAACGAGGCTGGGAGAGCGCAAAATATATATGCCAAGCTTCTGCATCCTCAGAATTGCTTTTCGAAAGTTATAGTGCTTTTTATTTCAAAAATTCACGAAAAACCCTTGCCGAAATTCAGTCTTTTGCTCATAACTTTTGAACCACTGGACCGATTTCGCTGGATTGCAATACCAACCTGACCAGGTAAATGCTCAACATATATGCCAAACTTCAGGAGCCTCCGTTAAGTCTTTCAAAAGTTAGCGTGTTTTCAACAGACAGACAGACAGACAGACAGACGGACAGACGGACGGACGGACGGACGGACGGACGGACGGACATCGCTAGATCGTCTTAAAATCGATCGAGGATCATGAATATATATACTTTATGGGGTCTTAGACCAATATTTCGAGGTGTTACAAACGGAATGACAAACTTATATATACCCTCTATCACTAGAGTGGAGGGTATAAAAAATAAAAAAATATATTAAATTTGTATTAAATTATTTACTCAAATTTTATTTTCAATTTTTGAGTAAATTTTTAATTGTGTTAATTAAAAAATTACTCAAATTTGTTTTAAAATTTTAAACAAGTGATTACTCAAATTGTTTTTCTCAATATTATTTTCTGTGCAGAGTAAGTTTTTGCTCACGAAAGAAGCTTTCATGTGTGCACACTCATTCATTTTTTGTGAAAATGAAAAACATGCGGTTTGCTCTCGTTTCATTTTATGTGCAATGAAAGGAGAAAATTAAGTGTGCTGGTGAATAGTGTTTCCAATTATTCGACCTTGCCGGTTAACCGGTTAGGGCATTATTCGGAAATTGACGAAAATTGGTTAATCGGTTATTCGGGTCGATTAATCGGAAAAAGTGGCGATTAATCGATTAATCGTCATAAACAATGAATAAATAATTTTAAACGATTTTTTAAAAGTAATGTAACAAAAAATAAAAGTATTTTAAGTAAAATTTCATTTTCAGTCTTTATACACACACACACAAAATTAGAATGACTTTCAATTACTATTTTAATTGATTTTGCACCTATCACGAAAGTAATATTATTAATTACTAAAATTTGTAAATTTCGTTCGGAATTTCTGAGTTTTAATTGGCCATTTCCGTTTTTCAATTGAAATTTCAAAATTTCAATTTACTTATAATTGTAATTTTTAAATTTTGATTTTCTAAATTTCAATTGGTATTTCTTAATTTTAATTGGGATTTTTGAATTTTAATTTTGCTTTTCAGAATTTTCATTGGTGTCTTCTAAATATTTATTTTGATTTATATAATTTGATTTCACTTTATTAAATTTCAATTTGGATTTCAATTGAGATTTCTGAATTTTATTAGCTCTTCAGAAACTGAATTATCTTTTCTGAATTTCATTTAGAATTTTTAATTTAAATTTTGCTTTTCTAAATTTCAATTGAGATTTCTTTATTTCTGTAGGTAAATTTCAATTTTGTGAAATTGGGAGTTTCTGAATATCAATAAGGATTTCTAAATTTCAATAAGCTTTTCTGAATTTGCATTGAGCTTTCGTAAATTTTAATTGGGCGTTTCTGAATTTCGATTTGGCTTTCTGAATTTCAATTGGAATTTCTGAATTTGGATTAGATTTTCTGAATTTCAATTGGGATTTTCTATATTTTAATTGGGATTTTCAATATGGCGTTTGATAACTTTAATTAGGATTTTTAAGTTTTAAATGATTAAATTTTTAATTTTGCTTTTCTAAACTGTTAATTGCTGGTTTCTGAATATTTTTTTTCTGGAGTTTTGACTATTTTCAGAAGTGTTTGTAAAAAAGAAGAAGTGTTTCAAACAAATTATAGTAGAATATAGAGATAATAATATTAACCGGTTAATCGAAGCATTTTAACCGATTAATCGGGTCGAATAATTATTTGCGTTTTAAATTATTTGTTTCGACATTAACCGAAATAGAGGCGATTAATCGAGGAATCGGTTAATCGATTAACCGAATTGGAAACACTAATATATTTACGACCAGTGATCGATTTTAAGACATTCTAGCGATGTCCGTCTGTCTGTCTGTGGAAATGGTAATCACGGCCACAATATTACATGGAAATCACTGAAACTTAAGATATTTATTGGAAGTTCTCCCAAGCATCGGTTCAGCGGTTCAAAAATTATGAACGAAATTGTAAGGACACCTCAAAAATTTTAGTACATTCAACATAACCTAAAAATGCGAATGCTTTAATTCGGCTGCTGGTTGACATATGTGAACATAATTGAATTCCAAATGGTATTTAAACAAGTACGAACATATTTTTTGACAAAAACAGGAAAAAATCACGGATTTTTTTTTACCAAATTTTTTTTTTGCGGAAATATTTTTTTAAAAATTTTTTTTTTTCAAAAGTAATTTCCTTTTAAATAAAGTTTTTTGCAAAAAATTTTTTGAAATTGTGGAGGGTATCGCTACATTCGGCAAGGCCAAATTTAACTTTTTTACTTGTTCACTTTCCTTTTTCCCCACTCCTTTCCTCTTTGTTTCTTTGCTTTTTTTCTTTTCTCTTTTTCTTTTTTAGACTTTTTCTTTCCTTTTTTTCTTTCGAAGTGGGTTTAGAGGCGGGAGGGGGGATTTCTTTCCCCCCTCCGTGGATCCGCGCCTGGTAAAATAGAGAGTACAAAGTAAAATTACAGATAAAGCTTTGTTTCTCGGTCACAAGATCACAAATTTTCTTAAAATCTGTCTTCAAATTGAGATTACAATCATTTTACACAGTATTTAACAGAGTAATTATTTTGAGTGTATACAAAAAAAAAAAATTTTATTAAAAAATTCGTAGATTTAATTAAAAAATTAATAAAATCCGGACCAATCACTAAAATGCGCATATAAATTAAAAATATTATGTCATTAATTAAAAATAAATAAATATTTATTTAAATAAAAACTTACTACTATAAAAAATTTAAGTAAAATTAAAAGAAAAATGTAAATAAAGTTTTGATTATATAAATTTGACATTTAATTAAAAAAAATTTTAAAAACAAATAAAATTTTCAATTCTATAAATAAAAAAATAAATTAAAACCAATACTTTTTTTTTAAATAAATAATTAAAAAAAACATTTTTATACCCTCCAACCACAGTATGGGGGTATACTCACTTTGTCATTCCGTTTGTAACGCATCGAAATATCGGTCGGGGACCCCATAAAGTATATATATTATTGGTCCATGATCGATTCTAAGACCATCTTTGAATGTCCGTCCGTCCGTCTGTCTGTAGATAACACAATGCAGTCCAAAATAAAACAGCTAGACTCCTGAAGTTTGGCACAAATATGTCTCATGTTCATAGGCAGGTTAAGTTCGTGAATGGGCAAAATCGGGCCAGGGGGAAAAAAGTTCCCCTTGAAGAACTAAACCAACCTCTGAAAAAATACACTATTTTTATATGTTTTTTTGTATTTTTGTTAAATAAATCAAACCTTTGGTATATTTATTGCGATGGGAAGGTACTCTCAAAGTCCCGCACAGACACCCATCACCCCCCCCCCCCAAAACGCCCCCGACAATTTTTTTTTTACATTTTGGAGGGTATAAAAAATTCGGCACAGCCGAATTTAACACTCTCACTTGATTTTAAATAAAATAGTATAAAAAAATGTTTCTTTAAACTTCACCAAATATATTTATGCCTTAAAGACACAGTCACTAAGACAATTTTATAAAGTTGATTATAAACCTTTTATACACATAAAACTATAAACAAAATGAGAATCCAAGAAACTATATGAGAAATAAAAAAAAAACTTTCAGCAAACTGTGTATCACGGTTGGGAAATGTGGCACAATAGTGCCATTTTTGGCACTATTGAATGGTCTGTGGCACCACAAAAAACAGTTTTGGCCCTTTTTCATTCTCTGGAAATATTATCAAAGTTAAAACCAAAAAAAAAATTAATTAAATTTAATTATTACAAAATCACTTTTTCCTCTTTTACAATTTATTGCAACGATATAAGTTTTTGTTTTCTTTAAATTTATGATTTCAAAGTGAATGGTAACAAAATTCTTGTGGGAAATGGATTGGTCCTACTGGAACAACTAATCCGAAAAACCCATCCTATGGATTATTCTAAGCGGACTGATCATAGAACACCAGAATCTAAAATACCAGTTCGATACTAGTTATGGTGTTAATTAAACACGTCCTAGGATCTTGCCATATTAAAGTGACAGGTTCCTTTCATACAAATGTACCATTCTATCAGCGGTCCTAAACTGGTCACCTTTCCCGCAGGGATAATTTTACTGTCAAAACTGGCAATTAACAAGGAATAAGTTGCGTGGAATTTAATAAAAAAAATATTGATTTTTGGCCCTTTTCAACCCATTTTGGCCCCTTTTAGCCTAAATTTTGGCACTAATTGAAAATTCTCAAATACCAACACTGCTGTGTATACTTACGCATTTTTTTTTTTTGTATGTAATACAAGGCAAAAAAAAAAACACACACACTCGTGTACACACGGAAAACAAAATACAAAAAAAAAAAAAAAAACAAAACTAAGTGAAGCTAAAAATTTAATTAAACAATTAATTATATCAATTAAACATTTAATTAATTAAAATGTTAATTAAAATAAAGTTAAACATTTTATAAACAATTTATTATATTAATTAAAAATTTAATTACTATTAAATTAAAAAACAATTAAAATTTTAATTAAAATAAAATATACGATGTTATTTTCTGTGTACAAGATGATGGCTTTAGCATTTTTCTTGAGGATAAAATATTTTTTATTTTACTCAAAAACAAATTCTATCAATATCCACAAATATATTAGATCATATCTTTTTCCATAACATCAATTAAAATTGATTGAATTTTAATTTAATACAAAGAGAGCAAAAAAACGCAAAAACCAAAGCCTTCAGGCACCAAAATTAACCCACGAACCCCATCAAAGCCAGTACTTAGCAACAAAGAAAAAGTTGAAATAAATATACAAAAACAAAAAAAAAAGTTTCGTATAAATTTTCATTATTTATGGCAATTGCTGTTTGTGATATTTTACTAAAGACCCTTCCAAATTTCATGTTTGAATTGTAGGGAAATTATAAAAAGCCAAACAACAAATTGAACCAAGGAACGAATGGAGTGAATTGAATGAATGAAAGCTACAATTCTAAAATAACAAAGAATAAGTTGATCCTGTTCTTTATTTCTATATTTTGGCATTGAATTAATTGCTATGAATTTTTTTCTTTCATGAGTGTGATACCAGCAGAAATGGCTAAAATGGCAGAAGGAATGCTTTTAATTAATATTAATTGAATGAAAAGTAATTGAAAGGATTTTTATATTTCTATATCATTTATTGTTGTTGTTGCTGTTTTAATACGTTTGTCCTTTCGCATAAAATACATTCATAATGTATGCAAATGATTTATGAGATTAATTTCGACAAAAAAAAAATAAATTAAATAAAAAAAAAAACTCTAGGGAAAAGAAATCAAATGGAAAATTAAGAAATTTCCTTTTCGATCAATATTGTATACCATGAATTAAAATTTTTACACAACAAATTCAAATCCTTGTCAAAAGGGAATATGAAAAAAAAAGTTTTTTTTTTTATAAATTTAATACGTGCCTATCAAAGTGACATTTTATATATACAGCCCACTAAAATAACTTACAATACACCTCACATTTTTGTTGTTGTTTATTTTTAAATATCTAAGGATTTACACAGGGCGGGATTTAATTTTGTTGTGTGGCCTTTAAAAAATATTCTTTCTTAATATTATAACAAGTAGAAAAGTTAAATTCGACTAGGTCGAATCTATGAATACCCTCCACAATGCCCTTTTTAAGTTATAGTAAATTTTCTAGAGTGAAAAAATAACATTTTTGATTAGAAATAATTTATTTTGTGTAAAAAAACTTTTTTTTTTTAATTATTTTTTGAAAAAAAAAAAGTAATTTACTAAATTTTTTTTTGAGTGTACAATTTTTTCTTGAGTGTAAAATTTTTTTCGAGTGTATTTTTTTTTTTTTCTTTTAGTGTAAAAATATTTTTGAGTGACAAAAATGCGTTGTAAAATATTTTTATGACTTACCAATGTTTTTAAAACATGTTTAACGGGTTTTCAACACGTGAGTTTAAGGTGAGGCGAATCTGAAATTTACGGTTTTGCTAATAACTTTTGAACCACTGGACCGCTTTGACTGAAATTCAACACTGATCAGCCAAAAGGAACGGCAAATATATATGCCATACTTCAGCACCCTCAGAATTGCCGTTCGAAAGTTACCGTGTGTTTTATCTCGTAAATTCCAGAAAAACCCTTGCCGAAATTTACTCATTTGCTTATAACTTTTGAACCACTGGACCGATTTCGCTGGATTGCAATACCAACCTGACCAGGTAAATGCCCAATATATATGCCAAACTCCAGGACCCTCCGTAAAGTCTTTCAAAAGTTAGCGTGTTTTCAACAGACAGACGGACAGACGGACGGACGGACGGACATCGCTAGATCGTCTTAGAATCGATCGAGGATCATGAATATATATACCTTATGGGGTCCTAGACCAATATTTCGAGGTGTTACAAACGGAATGACAAACTTATATATACCCTCTATCACTAGAGTGGAGGGTATAAAAATACTACCTACACAGAAAAATATGAATTATAAATTTAATTAAAAAATTCTCAGATTTAATTAAAAAATTAATTAAATCCGGACCAATCACCAAAATGCGCAAATAAATTAAAAATATTTGTATTTCGTTATTTAAAAATAAATGGATTTTTAGTTAATTAAAAATTTAATTAAAATTAAAAAAAAAAATAATTAAAATTTTTATTGTATAAATTAAAAATTTAATTTAAAAAATTGGAAGCCAATTAAAAATGTTAATTGTATTAATTAAAAAAATTAATTAAAAATAATAATTTTTTTAAACAATATATAATACTAGCTTACCATCCCGGTACTTCGTTACCGGTTGTATTGAATACCGGATAATAGAAGGATTAGAATTACTTTACCGATTTAAAGAAAATTACCCTACGTAGTCTTTGTTTTATTTACTTGTGCACGTTTAAGTCTTTCATAAAATATTATTTCAATAAATAATTTAAACAATAAAATTTGAATAATTTTCGAGCTCTTATATCGGGATTTTGTATTTTGAGTGAATGAATATTTCAGTAAATAAAGAAATTGGAATAAAAATAAGTTTGAGTGAAAAAACATATAGAGATAAAAAATATGTAGTAAAAAAAGTTAAATACGAAAAATTTTAGCAAAAAGTATCATTCCATATTGTTCCCTGCTCTATTCCATTTCGATCCCCGTTCTAAAATTTAAAATATAAAATATGTACTTCTCTTAGGTGTTATTTTTAGGGCTTTTAGTTTAATAGTTAGATAGGTAAAAATAACCATTTGCCCCCTTTTCCCCTTAAAATTAAATTTTCCAAAAACTGTTTTTTTTTTGTGCTAGGTGATCCTTTACTTAAAATATCAAGTTTCTGAACCATTATTCAAGAAATATAAGAATAACCAAAATTTACACTTTTTCATTATTTTAGGAACAAAAAAAAGTAGCAAAAGCACACTTTCTTACCCCGTTAGAATTTTTTTTTTTTCACCGAAGGATCCTCTTTTCCATATTTCAATTTTCTAGTATCATTGTCTTAGCAAATATTAAAAGTACAAAAATAATTTTACATTCCAAATTTTATGTTTCTAAAACCATTACGTCAAAAAATATCAAAGGTACCGAAAATACAATATTATAGCAATTTTACCCCACTAACAAGCGGAATTTTAAAAACGTATTGTCCCAGAATGTTTTTTTATCGAATTCTCCTACATTACAAATTTTAAGATTCTAGGAAATTTAAAAAGTTTCTATAAATATAATTTCAGGAAATAAAAAAGTACCAAAAAGTGTACTGCCGGTACTTTTAATAAAAGGTACTTTTTATGAAAGGTACTTTTTATAAAACGTACTTTTTATAAAGGTACTTTTTATAAAACGTACTTTTTATAAAACGTACTTTTTATAAAAGGTTCTTTTTATAAAAGTTATTTTTTATAAAAAATACTTTTTATAAAAGGTACACTCAAATTAAATTCTCTGTGCAATCAGCAGAAAAATCTGCTGAAAATACACCCATTTTGAGCCATATGAGAAATCTGCTGATTTTAGCAGACACGGTTTGCTAAATATCTGTCATAAGAGGTGAATAAATATATCAAGAAAAAAAAAAAAAAAACATACGCCATCAGCGAGCATCGAACTCGCCACCTTCCGATTTGAAAGTAAACTTCTTAACCACTGTAACGTAGCAAACCGACTTCTATATTGCTACATACATAATTTCCGTGCCCATTGTTAATTGTATACACTTACTATAGGATATTTTATTGAATTCGGGTTAAATAGTAATGTTAACCCTGGTATATAAGTTCCACCCTAATATACCACGACACTATATTTACCGCCCTAATATTGGCCCAGGGTAGCAATTACATTATATTTACTAAATGTATCGGCACACATGTGAATAATCGCCACCCTATTAATTTCACCCACGGTATATACGTGTCACCCTAATTTTCGTGTGTATGGATTCACAGCATACATCATAGTGAGTAGTAGCACTTGTAGGTTCTTAATTCTCATTCTGTTCATTTTGTATTTTATATGAATAGTGAAGGTTGTGACCACCAAAATTAGTTCACCAGTGGTGGACAAACCAGTTAGGTACGATCAAGTACTTGTTCAACAGAACAGGATGTTGAGTGTATCTCCTAAATAAAAGGAACCTGACTGAAACTTTGGTGGACGATCGATTTCGATTGTCCTAATAAATAAATACTCCTGCGGCTTCGGCTGACAGCTTTACTACTCCTGCGGCTTCGGCTGACAGCTTTACTACTCCTGCGGCTTCGGCTGACAGCTTTACTACTTCTGCGGCTTCGGCTGACAGCTTTACTACTCCTGCGGCTACGGCTGACAGCTTTACTACTCCTGCGGCTTCGGCTGACAGCTTTACTACTCCTGCGGCTTCGGCTGACAGCCGAACTACTCCTGCGGCTTCGGCTGACAGCTTTACTACTCCTGCGGCTTCGGCTGACAGCTTTACTACTCCTGCGACTTCGGCTGACAACTTTAATACTCCTGCGGCTTCGGCTGACAGCTTTACTACTCCTGCGGCTTCGGCTGACAGCTTTGCTAATTTTAGTTAATTACAGGGGTCTTGACCTCCACCGCCGAGGGGCTGCTAACAGAGGGTCGTAACGAAAGCCACGGCGCATCTTCGTCATACCGAAACATCAAGCCTTAGCGTCATCATCCGAATACGCAATCAACAACGTCAAACCAACATATCGTACTAATCCGAACTCAACCTGCCGAAGTACATACCTACCAACGCACCGTCCGTCATACCGAAACATCCAGGCCGAGTCAACACCGTAAAGCCATAGAATACCGTACCCGTCATACCGAACAACCCCACCTGACTGTCGTTTAGCGAATACCGTAACAATCATATCGTAATAATCCGAGTGAGAAAGAGTGGAGACGAAAGAACTGCGTTGCCGATATATACATCGTGAAAACATATATATCTTTGCATTGTGAATATTAAATATTAATTTTTAATAAAGAATATTTATTGTTAAACCCCAAAAAGGGTAAATAATTGTGTTCTCATTACTGAAGGTTCGAGGGTCCTTGAGTAGACCCTGGCACGAGACTGAGTTACCTCAGCCACGACAAAACCCCCGTTATACCACTACGTCACGGAAGCTTATACTTTTATCTGGCGTTTTAGCTATTAAACATGTGTGTGATTCGACAGCAGAGAAATCTGATTTTAGCAGAAATATCTGCTGATTTTAGCAGAACAATCTGCTGATTTCAACAGAATAATCTGCTGATTTCAGCAGAACAATCTGCTGATTTCAGCAGAACAATCTGCTGATTTCAGCAGAACAATCTGCTGATTTCAGCAGAGCAATCTGCTGACAATTTGTTCTGCTTTTTTTTTTTATATAAAAAAATTTCTTAAAAAAATTATGAAATTCAGCAAACAAAATCAGTATAAACATAGTAAAATGTCTGTTATTTTCTTAAACTGAATGACAGAGATTTTAGTAAAAATATCCTTCTCAGCAGAACAATCTGCTAAAAGATTGCTAATTCAAATTGAAAGTCGTTTTACAGATTTTTTGACAGAGTTTTTCTTTTGAGTGTACTTTTCATAAAAGGTACTTTTTATAAAAGGTACTTTTTATAAAGGGTACTTTTTATAAAAGGTACTTTTTATAAAAGGTACTTTTTATAAAAGGTACTTTTTATAAAAAGTACTTTTTATAAAAGGTACTTTTTATAAAAGGTACTTTTCATAAAAGGTACTTTTTAGAAAAGGCTCTTTTTATAAAAGGTACTTTTTATAAAAGGTACTTTTTATAAAAGTTAATTTTTATAAAAGGTACTTTTTATAAAAGGTACTTTTTATAAAAGGTACTTTTTATAAAAGGTACTTTTTATAAAAGGTACTTTTTATAAAAGGTACTTTTTATAAAAGGTACTTTTTATAAAAGGTACTTTTTATAAAAGGTACTTTTTATAAAAGGTACTTTTTATAAAAGGTACTTTTTATAAAAGGTACTTTTTATAAAAGGTACTTTTTATAAAAGGTACTTTTTATAAAAGGTACTTTTTATAAAAGGTACTTTTTATAAAAGGTACTTTTTATAAAAGGTACTTTTTATAAAAGGTATTTTTTATAAAAGGTACTTTTTATAAAAGGTACTTTTTATAAAATGTACTTTTTATAAACGGTACAAAATTTTTAGAAAGTACTTGTTACAGAGTGTTACATTCAAAATTTTAAGTTTGAATGGCTATTATTTCAGTAAATAAAAAAAAGTACCAAAAGTACACTTTTTTACCCATTTTACCCCCGTAGAATCAACATTAGCAAAAATCCAGCCTTTGTGAATCTTCCAGGAGGTGAACCTACATTGCAATTTTCAAGTTTCTACACCCAGAAAAGTTTTACAGTAACTATTTACTGTTATTCAAAAAGTTTTTAGGTAAAGTTGTTTTAAACGTTTTATCGTTTGTTTTTCAAGGAACCTAAAATATTGAACGATTTAAACAGTTGTTAAAAAAATTAACTACAAACTTTACGGAAAAATATTTTTATCAGTTAAATTATTTGTGACTGATTATACCGTATAATTTTACAGAAGTACGGATTTTGTAGTTTGTTATTCAAAAAAAATATTTTTCCTCCACAAAATAAAAAATTGTAAACAGTTAAAATAACTGAAATATCATTTGTTTTTACGGAATGTATAGTCATTTATTAACGTTTAAAAATATCTGAAAAAGTATGTTGTTTTAAATCAGCGATACGCAGACACATACTATAACATTTATGCTTGTGTGGGTAGTAGCAAGCGAAAAGTCAACAAATTTGCTTAAGCAACAGAATTTTATAGTGTATGTGTGTTGACAGCGCACAAGCAGCGCCTATTCCCGCGGGAATAGGAATTACAAAAATGCGTATCACTGTTTTAAATGATATATAAGTAGTCCGTTTTTTAAAAGGAAAAACGATTGTTTTAAACGTTTTTTCAGTTGAATTTACTTACAAAATATTTTGAGTGTAGTACCATTATTTAAGTAATTAAAATGTACCAATGGTACAGATTTTTACCCTTTTTACCCTCTTAGAATCATCATTGGCAAAAATCCTTTGAGGATGTGAAAAATTTTAGAGATTTTTTTATATGAAAATTTTTCGGATTTACACCTTTTCCAATTGAAATTCAGAAAAGATCAATTGTAATTCAGAAATCTCAATTGAAATTCAGAAAAGCACAATTGAAATTCAGAAATCGTAATTGAAATTCAGAAAAGCCCAATTGAAATTCAGAAATCACAATTGAAATTCAGAAAAGCCCAATTGAAATTCAGAAATCACAATTGAAATTCAGAAAAGCCCAATTGAAATTCAGAAATCACAATTGAAATTCAGAAAAGCACAATTGAAATTCAGAAAAGATCAATTGAAATTCAGAAAAGCCCAATTGAAATTCAGAAAAGCACAATTGAAATTCAGAAAAGCCCAATTGAAATTCAGAAAAGCACAATTGAAATTCAGAAAACCCCAATTGAAATTCAGAAAAGCACAATTGAAATTCAGAAAAGCACAATTGAAATTCAGAAATCGTAATTGAAATTCAGAAAAGCCCAATTGAAATTCAGAAAATCACAATTGAAATTCAGAAATGCCCAATTGAAATTCAGAAAAGCATAATTGAAATTCAGAAATCGTAATTGAAATTCAGAAATCGTAATTGAAATTCAGAAAAGCCCAATTGAAATTCAGAAAATCACAATTGAAATTCAGAAAATCACAATTGAAATTCAGAAAAGCCCAATTGAAATTCAGAAAAGCACAATTGAAATTCAGAAAAGCACAATTGAAATTCAGAAAATCACAATTGAAATTCAGAAAATCACAATTGAAATTCAGAAAAGCACAATTGAAATTCAGAAAATCACAATTGAAATTCAGAATAGCCCAATTGAAATTCAGAAAATCACAATTGAAATTCAGAAAAGCCCAATTGAAATTCAGAAAATCGCAATTGAAATTCAGAAAAGCCCAATTGAAATTCAGAAATCGTAATTGAAATTCAGAAAAGCCCAATTGAAATTCAGAAAAGCACAATTGAAATTCAGAAAAGCACAATTGAAATTCAGAAAAGCCCAATTGAAATTCAGAAAAGACCAATTGAAATTCAGAAATCGTAATTGAAATTCAGAAAAGCCCAATTGAAATTCAGAAAATCATAATTGAAATTCAGAAAATCACAATTGAAATTCAGAAAAGCCCAATTTAAATTCAGAAAAGCGCAATTGAAATTCAGAAAAGCACAATTGAAATTCAGAAAATCACAATTGAAATTCAGAAAATCACAATTGAAATTCAGAAAAGCACAATTGAAATTCAGAAATCGTAATTGAAATTCAGAAAAGCACAATTGAAATTCAGAAAATCACAATTGAAATTCAGAATAGCCCAATTGAAATTCAGAAAATCACAATTGAAATTCAGAAAAGCCCAATTGAAATTCAGAAAATCACAATTTAAATTCAGAAAAGCCCAATTGAAATTCAGAAATCGTAATTGAAATTCAGAAAAGCCCAATTGAAATTCAGAAAAGCACAATTGAAATTCAGAAAAGCACAATTGAAATTCAGAAAAGCCCAATTGAAATTCAGAAAAGACCAATTGAAATTCAGAAAATCACAATTGAAATTCAGAAAAGCCCAATTGAAATTCAGAAATCACAATTGAAATTCAGAAAATGTAAACAAACCAAATGTAAACAACCCAAATATTAGTCACCACTACATAGACAGATTAAACACATGATGTACAATTAATATGTATATGAGAGTATCGAACTTTATTCTCTACGTATTGCAGAGATCAGACAGAAAATACACTAATAAAATGTTGTTGGTAAAATCAAGTGAAACTGACTTTATTTTTTTTTTATCTACATAATTTTTTATTAGTATTGCGAACAAAAATATTTACTCTACCACGTAACATAAATATTGCTATATACTGTGAGCGTCAAAAGAAAGTGTACAGGTCTTAAATTGATTTAATTCGTTAACGACAAAGATGACAATAAAACCCCTTATTATTATCTATCGACTATCATTTAAAAACACGCTATAAAGGAAATTTTCCAAGCTTTAATTTAAGCTTAATAGAGTCCAGATTGAGCAAATATTAAATGAGATACGGGGGTCGCGCTGGAAATTGAAAATTTTTGTAGATGTTTTTTAAAAAATTTTTAAAAAATATTTCTAATTTTATGTGTTTTAAGTTCAAACATTAAAAATTTAAAAAATAGTACAATAGTTTTAATTCAGTTATCAACTCATATTTCTAACGACCCAAACAAAAATCAAAATTTTTTAAATGCAGGAAAAAAATATGAATATTTTTGACCTCCAACTCTTTTGACCACCAATTTTTTGTAAACAAAATTTTAAATTTTTAATGTTTGATCTTGAAAAAAATCAACTTAGAAATATTTTTTTTAATTTTTCTAAAAAATGTCTACAGAAAATTTCATTTTTCAGCTCGACCCTTGTATCTCATTTAATATTTGCTTAATCTGGACGCTATCAAGCTTAAATTAAAGCTTGGAAAATGTTCTTTATAGCATGTTTTTAAATGATAGTCGATTGATAATAATAAGGGGATTTATTGTCAACTTTTTCGTTAGGGAATTACATCTATTTTAGACCAGTACACTTTCTTTTGACGCTCACTGTACATTAGGCTGGGTCGTATTCCAACAAAGTGCTCAGATCAACTATTAATAGTGAAAAACAATTGGTACAAGTAAATACAAGCAATTTAAAACCAAAATGAACAAAATCGGTCCATGGCTTTCGTTCTCACATCGCGGGTCAAAATTGCGGTTTTTGAAAAAATGGACATAATTAAAAGAAAAAATTAAATATTTAAAAAATTTTTTTTTTTTTTTTGTATCGCAATAATTCAAAGATATTTAGAAAAATTTTGTTTGTTTTTTTCGGATATCGATAACCCACATATTTAACATGGAGCTCAAAACTACTTTTTCACTATTTTAAAAATTTAGTGAAACAAAATTTTTAAATATATTAGTTTATCCACTTGATGTCATTGAATAAATCTCAGGGATTGTAGAAAAAAATTCTTAGTTAAATTCCTCAGTCCAGTTTGTGTGTGGAGCGATTTGAATTTAGCGGATTTCCAGAATATGTGTTTTTATCGACATTTTTGACTAATTTGTAGTTGTTAGAAACATTTTATTTAAATTAACCAACTTTTTTTGTTCAAATGGTTGTTTTGGACCATAGTAACTCTGCTTTGAAATAATAGGCTTTTTTTGCTCATAGTCAAAATGGACTTATTTGACATATTAAATAATAATTTTTTCACTTTTAGCTTTACACAGTAAAAACGACGAAGACGTAATGAAGTTTTGGATGTATTTTTTTTTATTTTATTTAGTTTTAAACACTTCCGCTTAAGTGCGCTTACTTTAAAACGTTAATTTTAATGCGATCGTTTAAATGCATTCCCCGCTCAAACGATTCACTCGCAGATGTACATATCTTTCATTTTATAATCATAGTCAAAATGGACTTTTTAACATTCTAAATAAGATTTTCACTCTTAGCTTAACCCAGGAACAACGTCGAATCGTTTAAGCGGGGAATGCATTTAAACGATCGCATTTAAATTAACGTTTTAAAGTAAGCGCACTTAAGCGGAAAATGCTTAAAACTAAATAAAATAAAAAACAAAAAATGGCATCCGAAATTTCATTACGTCTTCGTCGTTTTTACTGTGTAAAGCTTAAAGTAAAAACATATTATTTAAAATGTCAAAAAAGTCCATTTGACTATGAGCAAAAAAACAGCTGTTTGAAATTTTTTGGGCGTTCGTTCAACAAGGGTTAAAGATGCCCTTCAAGAAAACTTTGTATAAATTTGTAATTGTTCATTATTTAAACACATACACGATTTTAAAGTGAGAAATTTTCAAAAATTTCATTGGAGGAATTTTTTAGCCCCGTGCCGGCAAGGGTTAACGCTGGAAATTTTTTGGGCGTTCGTTCAACAAGGGTTAAAGATGTCCTTCATGAAAACTTTGTATAAATTTGTAATTGTTGATTATTTAAACACATACACGATTTTAAAGTGAGGAATTTTCAAAAATTTCATTGGAGGAAATTTTTAAACCCCGTGCCGGCAATTGTTAACGTTGTCCAAAAAGCCTATTATTTCAAAGCAGAGTTACTATGGTCCAAAACAACCATTTGAACAAAAAAAGTTGGTTAATTTAAGTAAAATGTTTCTAACAACTACAAATTAGTCAAAAATGTCGATAAAAACACATGTTCTGGAAATCCGCTAAATTCAAATCACTCCACACACCAACTGGACTGAGGAATTTAACTAAGAATTTTTTCTACAATCCCTGAGATGAATTCAATGATATCAAGTGAAACAAAATTTCTAAATATATTAGTTTATATTTAAAAATTTTGTTTCACTAAATTTTTAAAATAGTAAAAAAGTAGTTTTGAGCTCCATGTTAAAAATGTGAGTTTTTTTTGGCCTCACATTTGGGTGGGTTATCGATATCCGGAAAAAACAAACAAAATTTTTCTAAATATCTTTGAATTAATGCGATACAAAAATTTTTTTTTTTTTTTTAATAATTTTTTTTAAATGTTTTTTTTTTTATTTTTAGTACTAAAAGGTACATAAATACATTTTATTTTTTTTAAATATTTAATTTTTTTTTTTTAATTATGTCCATTTTTTCAAAAACCGCAATTTTGACCAGCGATGCGAGAACGGAAGCCATGGACCGATTTTGTTCATTTTGGTTTTAAATTGCTTTTATTTATTTGTACCAACTTTTTTTTCACTATTAATAGTTGATCTGAGCACTTTGTTGGAATACGACCCAGCCTAATGTATATAGCAATATTTATGTTACGTGGTAGAGTAAGTATTTTTGTTCGCAATACTAATAAAAAATTATGTAGATAAAAAAAAAATAAAGTCAGTTTCACTTGATTTTACCAACAACATTTTATTAGTGTATTTTCTGTCTGATCTCTGCAATACGTAGAGAATAAAGTTCGATACTCTCATATACATATTAATTGTACATCATGTGTTTAATCTGTCTATGTAGTGGTGACTAATATTTGGGTTGTTTACATTTGGTTTGTTTACATTTTCTGAATTTCAATTGTGATTTCTGAATTTCAATTGGGCTTTTCTGAATTTCAATTGTGATTTTCTGAATTTCAATTGGGCTTTTCTGAATTTCAATTGTGCTTTTCTGAATTTCAATTGTGCTTTTCTGAATTTCAATTGGGTTTTTCTGAATTTCAATTACGATTTCTGAATTTCAATTGGGCTTTTCTGAATTTCAATTGTGATTTTCTGAATTTCAATTGGGCTTTTCTGAATTTCAATTGTGATTTTCTGAATTTCAATTGGGCTATTCTGAATTTCAATTGTGATTTTCTGAATTTCAATTGTGCTTTTCTGAATTTCAATTACGATTTCTGAATTTCAATTGGGCTTTTCTGAATTTCAATTGTGATTTTCTGAATTTCAATTGTGATTTTCTGAATTTCAATTGTGCTTTTCTGAATTTCAATTGTGCTTTTCTGAATTTCAATTGGGCTTTTCTGAATTTCAATTGTGATTTTCTGAATTTCAATTGTGATTTTCTGAATTTCAATTGGGCTTTTCTGAATTTCAATTACGATTTCTGAATTTCAATTGGTCTTTTCTGAATTTCAATTGGGCTTTTCTGAATTTCAATTGTGCTTTTCTGAATTTCAATTGTGCTTTTCTGAATTTCAATTGTGCTTTTCTGAATTTCAATTACGATTTCTGAATTTCAATTGGGCTTTTCTGAATTTCAATTGTAATTTTCTGAATTTCAATTGGGCTTTTCTGAATTTCAATTGTGATTTTCTGAATTTCAATTGGGCTATTCTGAATTTCAATTGTGATTTTCTGAATTTCAATTGTGCTTTTCTGAATTTCAATTGTGCTTTTCTGAATTTCAATTGGGCTTTTCTGAATTTCAATTGTGATTTTCTGAATTTCAATTGTGATTTTCTGAATTTCAATTGTGCTTTTCTGAATTTCAATTGTGCTTTTCTGAATTTCAATTGGGCTTTTCTGAATTTGAATTGTGATTTTCTGAATTTCAATTGTGATTTTCTGAATTTCAATTGGGCTTTTCTGAATTTCAATTACGATTTCTGAATTTCAATTACGATTTCTGAATTTCAATTATGCTTTTCTGAATTTCAATTGGGCATTTCTGAATTTCAATTGTGCTTTTCTGAATTTCAATTGGGCTTTTCTGAATTTCAATTACGATTTCTGAATTTCAATTGTGCTTTTCTGAATTTCAATTGTGCTTTTCTGAATTTCAATTGGGGTTTTCTGAATTTCAATTGTGCTTTTCTGAATTTCAATTGGGCTTTTCTGAATTTCAATTGTGCTTTTCTGAATTTCAATTGGGCTTTTCTGAATTTCAATTGATCTTTTCTGAATTTCAATTGTGCTTTTCTGAATTTCAATTGTGATTTCTGAATTTCAATTGCGCTTTTCTGAATTTCAATTGTGATTTCTGAATTTCAATTGGGCTTTTCTGAATTTCAATTATGATTTCTGAATTTCAATTGGGCTATTCTGAATTTCAATTGGGATTTCTGAATTTCAATTGTGATTTCTGAATTACAATTGATATTTTCTGAATTTCAATTGGAAAAGGTGTAGAGATTTCTTTCTTCCGGACAATTTTTTTAGAAAATTTCCTTGTTTCTTTTTTTCTTTCTTTTTGAAATTTGCTCTGGGGGGAGGGGAAATTTCCCCCCCCCCCCCAACGTGTACCTACGCATGATTATATGGTCGGTTTGGAACGACTGTAATTTTCTTACTTGGTTTTGTTAAGTACGTGCTCAAAAATAGTAAACAAATTCGAAGTGAAAGTTACAATTGCCCTCAAAACTTTTGATCTATTGGACCAATTTCAAAAAAATGTCAACTTTATTTTAAGAGTTTAAATCGGGCACTAATGTTACAATTAGTGTCGCAAAAAACAGGATTTTTGCAGGCAGACTGACATTGCTTGATCGAGGTGAGCAGAGATGCTTTTTTTTTAAATTTCAACACCTAGCAATTTCTTATACAAGGGCGCCATACTAAAGATTCAAATAGATCCGTTACAATTTGAAAGTATTTTGATTGAAAGCATAATAGAAGAAAAAAAAAATCAAAATAAAATCCCCAAGAAAAGTTAATACCGTATATACTGCGCAATAGCACGTAAACGATAGAAAAAAAGTTGTCCTTTTTTATACAAAAAAAAAACACCAACATTTACAATGAAGTGTTTTTCTCGAAACAATCTCGTTATGTTACTATTATCCTGAAGTATTTTCAGTATTTGTTGTTGCTTTTTTTTGCTGCTGCTGTTCGTCCTCGTCACTCGTTAAGCCATAAATCACTCAAGCTTCTTGGCATTTTGCTACTTCCTTCGAACTGCTACAGCAGTTTTTTTTCTTCTGGATGTTGTTGTTTGTTTATGTTACGATTTATTCTAAAAGTTGTGTGTATTTAGTCGTCGTTTTTGTTGTTGTTACTGCTGCTGTCGTTTTGCTCTATGTTGCGTATCATTCAGTTTCAGAATTTTAATGTTTAAGGATTTTTACACCCTACACCACTCTGTGGTACAGGGTATAATGAGTTTGTGATGATGTTTGTAACTATCCGAAATATTGGTCCTACCCCCATCTTCAAGCATACCGATAGACTCAGAATCACTTTCTGAGACGATTTAGAATTGTATTCAATTTGAAACTTAAGCTGCCTTTTGCCCAAGGACTAAGCCTACTGAAATTGGAAAAAATCGGGCCACGTTTAAATCTAGCTCCCATACAAACATCCCTTTATAATATGGCTCAATTGACTCTAATAACCGTATTAAAACACTGTCCGACAAAAATGAAAAAAGTCGTTGAACACGAACTGGATAATATACGTTTGAAACTAGACACTAAATGTAGTAAAACCGCAATTACAGTTTTTCATTTCGTGATCCTGTTTCCTTTTAAAAGGACTTTAAAGTTTTAGAGGATTTAATTTTATTAAATATTTTTTTAATATTTATACTTGTCCCAAGATGCTAATAGTGACAGCAAATGAAAGAGGAAGATCTCCCCTAATTTTCCTATTTTATTATTTTTACATATTAGGAAAAAGAAGGTAAGTTACGTCCCTTCAAAAATGTATCCTTAAATATCATTCAAAATGTTCAACAAAATATTTTGATAAAGTTTGCAAGTGACTTTATTTACATCCTTTTATCCTGAAATGACAAAATAGAAAAATGGAAAAATTATGGGAGATATTGGCTGTCGGACGGTGTAATAGGTATATTTTTGAAACTTGGCAGGTTAACATTTTGTATTCACAAATCATCATTTCAATTTTTAAAGGAATCGGACTAGTTCTTCTTGTAGTCCCCACACAAACCACCCTCCCGATATTCACATAAATCTCTCAAAATTCATGAAAATAGGAAATATTTTATGACAATTTTGTATGTAAGTGTTAAACGTGTACTTTGGTGGCCTAGGTTAGGTTAGGGGTGGCGGAGCTCAAAATTTTGAACTCATCGCATAGACCGTCTGGTCCATAGCAATACCACATGTTCCTTCAGCGACGAGGATAAAACGCATTAGTCCATGTTGCAAACAATTTAACGCGCATAAGGTCCATAACTGCGATTTCTTCCAGATTCTCGAGTTCTGCTTTGCCTAAAATTTGTTTGCGATGCCTGGCCAATGCGGGGCATTTGCACAGGATATGTTCAACTGTTTCATCCGTATTGGGTTCATCATATCTTCTACAATTGGAATCAGAGATTAGTCCAATTGTTCTTGCGTGGAAAGCAATTAGGCAGTGTCTCGTGACCACTCCTGTGAGTAAACGACATTCTCTTCTGTTAAGAGAAAGTAGGTAGCGAGTTCTTTTGTGGTCGTAACGAGGCCAGATTATTCTTGTAATTCTGCTCGTACTTAACTCTCGCCATTTCCTGTTCGCCATGGAAATACACTGACAATCACTTCTCGATCTGTAGTACTGCATTGGGTGATTAATATGAACAAAGTCCCCTACCCCATCTGCATCCAGTTTCGCAAGCTCATCAGCCTTCTCGTTCCCGTCTACTCCCTTATGTCCTGGAACCCATATTATAGAGACGAGGTTATTGCTGGATAGCTTTTGAAGATTCTCGTTGCACTCAAAGACGACTTTTGTTTTAATACAAAAGCCTCTTAGAGCTTTTAATGCAGCTTGGCTGTCGACGTAAAATTTTATTATTCTCTCCGAGAAACTGTAAGGCTGCCTTATTAATAGCAACAATTTCAGCCTGGAATATGCTACAGCTCAAAGGTAGATTAAAAGATTTCCGTATATCACAGACATCCGTAGTAAATCCCGCTCCCGCTCCCACTCCCGTCGATTGTTTGGAGCCGTCTGTGAAAATATTTAAAGCGTCATTTGGAACGCAACGCCAGTTCGACCAAAATTCTCGAGTCGGAAATTCAACTTTAAATTTCCGATCGAAAAGTAGTTTGGGCACCCTGTAGTCAGTGACAACGTTATCCAAATTGTCCGTGCTACTGTGTCCAAAATTTCGGCTTCTGAGCCAATTTGACTCTTTGAGTCTGAGGCATGCCTTATATGCCTCACCCTTAGCAAGGACGTCAATTGGCAGCAGATGTAATATCGTGTCGATGGATGCAGCTGATGTTGTTCTTAGGGCACCAGTGATACTCAGACCCATACGCCGTTGGGCTTTTTGGAACTTACTACGAGTCACCTCCCTCTCTAGCGCTCTGTGACAGACCATAACTCCGTATAGTAAGATAGGTCTTACGATGGAAGTATAGATCCAGTGCGTGATCCTTGGCTCAAGTCCCCATGTTTTGCCGAACATTTTTTTGCATGCATAATATGCATTATTCGCCTTTCTCAATCGTTCATCGGTATTTTGGTTCCATGATCATTTGCTATCCAGAATAATTCCTAAAAATTTCGCATGATTTGAAAGTGGGATTTCAACCCCGTTAACCTTGACTTTTCTAAAATTTTTGATCTTATACTTTCGTGTAAACAATACCATCACAGTTTTCTAGGATTAACGTTAAGACCATTTTCATTAGCCCAATTCCATAACTGTTTCAGTGATCGCTGTAGCAACTCGGATATCGTGGTCAAAAATTATCCAGTTGATATTATTACCACGTCATCAGCATAAGCAACTACTACCACTCCTTGCGTCTCCATTTTTTTTGAGAATGGGATCCACGACCAAGAGCCAGAGTAATGGCGATAATTCTCATCCCTGTGGTGTTCCCCTGGATGTATATCTTATGACTCTTTCAAGCCCCCATTCGGCTGTAACTTCTCTACAAGACAGCAGACAGCCAATCCATCTTTTGATGGTTGGATTTATGCCAGCACTGTCCATTGCGTTTACAATTGCATCCGTGCTTACATTGTTAAATTCACCTTCTATGTCCAAAAAAGCGGCTTAGGTAAATTCTCTATATTCCAGAGATCTCTCTAAAGTGTATACGAGGGAATGAAAAGCGGTTTCTATCGACTTGACCTGCTGATAAGCATGTTGCGTAGCCGACAAAAAGCTTCCACCTAGGTTCTCTCTTATATAAAGATCCAGAATTCTCTCCAAAGTTTTCAAAAGGAAGGATGATAAACTATTAGGACGAAAATCCTTTGCAGTTGCGTGATTAATTTTACCTCTTTTCGGTATGAAGACTACCTTAGATTTCCTCCAAGATCCAGGTATATAACAAAGCTCTAAACACGCTTTAAAAACTTCCTTTAAGTAAGGAATTATTTCGCTATCAGTATTTTGAAGCATTGCCGGAAAAATGCCATCAGTCCCTGGCGATTTGTAAGGCTCGAACGATTCGACTGCCCACCTTATCCGCTCATCAGATAACAGATTTTGGGGAATAATTGTTTGTCCGTGAGATTGAGTCTCTGATAAAGGTTGTTCACTGCATCCTGAAAAATGTGTTCTTAGAAGAACATCCAATGTTTCAGTTGCATTCTCTGTCCATGTGTCATCTAATCCCTTCAGTAGAATAGGCGGTATTGGTTTTTTAGATAAAATTCTTCTGAGTCTAGCTGCCTCGGAAGTGTGTTCTACATCAGTGCAGAGTTTTTCCCAGCTTCTCTTCTTCGGCTTCCGAATAAGATTTTTGAAAACTTTCAATACCTCTCTATATAAGCTCCAATTTGCGTCATTGTTGACCTTTCTTGCTGCTTTAAAGAGGTCTTGGACCCTTCGCCTTGTCTGCGATAGTTCCTTTGACCACCAAGGTGGCTGAATTCTCTTGGTGGTCTAATCAATTCTGAATATAATTCGATAATTTTTGGACTAAGTTAAACCCACATACAAATTTCTCCCGATATTCAGTAAAATCGGTCTTTTGGCAACACAAATAAGTCTAATTCCCTCAAATTTTGTTTGTGTGTGTTATCTACACTAATTAAAGATCTAACGAAAAATAAATCCAATCGGTCCATGTTGGGACTTGTGACCCATTTTCCGGAAAATACTGGTGTAGGGTATCATATGGTCGGTCTTGACCGACTATAATTTTCTTGTTTTTTCTGTTCTATTTAGTTTCTTTTTTCTTTCGCTCGTTTGTTTTTTTTTTTCAAATGCCATTCACCCTGCAGTGACATTTCTGGGGTGTCTGTCACAAGACGTGTCCTTCGTCTTTCTTTTTATTGTTGTTGTTGTTATTTATTATATAATATTTTAAATACTTTCAGTGTTTTTGTTGTTATAGTATGTATTTATTTTGTCATATAATCTTGTGCAAAAAAAAAATGTATTTAGTTTATCGTCGTTTTTCGTTTCATACAAAAGTTAATAGGGGTGACATTTTGAGGTGACATATTGAAATTAGTATTAAATGTTATTGTTGTTGTTGGTGTTATACTTTAGTTCTTATTTATTTTTACAATCTCTTCAATTTCAACTTTTTTTGGGGGTTTTTTACTTTCTGTAACATTTAGTTTTTGTATGCAGCAGTAGATAATTAGATAATTAGAGGATGTATCTTTGTTTTCTCGACTGTCTGTCTGTCCGTACATCAGTCTGTGCTTCCAAATGACACTTGTAAATTATTATCATTGAATAGAAAAGTAATTAGTAAATTAAGTTTATATTTGTTAATGGCCAGAAGAAAATCTGGAAAGTGTCATTAGGGTTCGATATTTTTTTGGTGATTCCAAATCTAAGACATGAAATATGTAGGTTAGATTACGTTATGAAGAAGGATGATGCTGGTGGAAACCAACGTTTATTATGTGGCCCATGATGATTTCCTTAACACTGATCCTATTTCTTTTTCTTTGTTAAGCTTTAATCCCATAATAATTTCGTCTGCATACTTCTGTCGGAATCGGATCATTTATTAAACCAATAGTCCAATATTATTCTTTAAGAGTGGAGGGAAAATTTCGCTTTTTTCTGCTTGTTGAGCGCCGTAAGCTCTTTGCGGCAACAGCTGACTACCTAAGGTCCGATTTTATCACATGATAACGCCATTAGATGCCGGATCATTGCAGTGTTTACCAGGCAGAGATGCTGGCAATAAAGGAAGTATCTTACTGGTTCAGCTGCAATGTATTATCTACAACTGCAGTCAACATCTATTCTGATAGTTCTGAAGTCGCTGGAGTCAATGTTTCTGAAAACAAGATCTGCCCTTAACTTCTGCATCTTTAAATGGGATGGCCGAGCAGTTTGAAATACGACTTATATGGGTCCCAGGGCTTAGATACATTCCAGGAAATTGCAAAGCCGATGAGTTTGCAAGACTGGGAACTACCTTACAGGTTTCAACAGAATTGGAATGTGTTGGTATGCCTCTAGAAACTTGCAAGTAAAACCTACTTTGGTTTTGGCTTTGTTTCGCGACGGAGACTAATCAAAGATGGGCAAATGGATAGACGTGTGAGACAACACGACTGATTTGGTCTTCTCTTAACCAGAGGCGCACAAGTGATCTGATATCGCTTCCAAGAGGGGAGATTTCGACGGTGGTTGCTATAATTACCGGACACTGTCTTATAGGGAAGCACGCAGAGCGGTTGAATGTGCCATTGAATGACTTTTTTCGGAGTTGCATGGATGAAGAGGAGTTGGAAACTATCGAACACTTCATCTACCATTATATGTATATATAAGTTCCCGTTGATCCTATAAGGAGCATAGGGCCTCAACAAAAGTTCTCCATTGGGATTTATCTGACGCCATATACTTAATTTCACCCCAGGTTTTACCGGCTTTCGCAACTTCCTTCTCTATCTGTCTTCTCCATGTATGTGCAGGACGACCCTTTATACGGCTTCCTTGAGGGTTCCATTCGATTGCGTTACGTGCAATATCATCATGTATTTTTCGAAGGGTGTCTCCAATCCATTTTCATTTTCGCCTTCAATTTCACGATCGACTGGGGTTTGCGATGTGATTGCCCACAGCCTTGAGTTGGAGATGGTATTCGGAGAGAAAATTTTGAGAATTCTTCGCAATTATCTATTAACAAAGATTTGTATTGAACCACCCATACAGCATGATGGACTTTACGTTAGAATTAAATAGTTTAATCTTCACATGGCGGGATAGTGTTGTAGATTTCCATACATTACATCATATAGCACTTTAATAAGAGATATCAGCTTTCTGGGAACTTGTTTACATTCGAGGGAGGACCAAATAACTTCATGTGGCAGTGTATCAAACGCCTTCTCAAAATCTAAAAATATGAGGTACAATGGTGACCGCCATTCCACAGACTGCTCCACAATTACTCGAAGGCTGTTAACATGGTCTACGCAGGATTTATGCGGACGAAATCTACCATTGCCCGGCACATTCTAGTCAGAGACTTCTTTCACTGGGATCTAGGGAGCTGCACGATCTTTCCCATCTTTTGGCTTGGAAGGTACTACAATCGCTGTCTGGACGGTAAAACTTACGTAGGTTTAATTCCATGCAGTGAAAGTCACTTGCCGTGCCTACCAACATTTTGGAACCATTCTTAAACACGTTTATTCGTTGAATCTTTACTCTGTTGTCATTATTGAAAGGGCGATCTAACCGTTACAGCCGGCACTGCGACCCTTATGAGTCTTTGGTACCAGGATCTATTAATTTAAACTCTGTTCAATATTCCTAATGAACAGTAGAACAGAGGATGGAGAAGCTAGCCTTATCCCCTCAAAATTAAGTAATTCCCCGTCTAAGAACCGTCTTCTGATCCTACAAATTGCGATGCACTCACACAATATGTGTTGCGTTGTTTCTTCTTCCTCCAGACGAAGTCGACACAAGGACGGTGTATACATGTTTACATTTTGCAATTGATAATTTACTTTATAATGTCAGGTAAGAAAACCTGTCAGTAACCTAATGTCACTTTTGGTATGATTAAAAATACTTCCATATGATAATAGTGCGATTAGTGCTTTGGATTGTGGTACCTCCTGAATTCTCCCACAAGTTTAAAAAGGCTGTCCTTTCTAAACCCCTAATCATGGTCAAGCAGGTAGACCAATTCACCCTACAATAGGGTTCGGATCCGGTCATAGGAGTAGCGGAGGCATTTCTAGCAAGCTCATCTGGTATCTCATTGCCCTCAAAACCTCTGTGACCAGGGATCCAGAATAGAGGGTATAAAAGTATGTTAAGCAAATGCCACATTTTTAAGTTGCACCTAGCCAGAAAATGTTATTATTCTCGTCCCGCCCCTTATTGTGGGCGTGGATATAAAAAATAGTATAAATAATGATTAAACTTTGTTACTAAAGCATAATAAATTCATTTATAAACATTTATCATAGCTACAAATGATTGATTTCCCCCTAAAATCAATTCCGATGTGATCTTTCAAAACGCCGGCACACATAAACTTTTTTGTCTTCTCTTCCAGATTCAATAGTCAGAACCTCGTATTTTTTTCATGTTGTACTGTGTTCTTAAGAAGACATTTTTAATCTATTATAATGCGAGTTTTCATAAAAATATTCAAAATGAACATTAAATATTTAATATATTTAATTAATGTCCTTTAACTCCCTTCCTACCCATTACCAAATGCCTTCACAAACATTTCTCTTTCGTGCTTTTATAACGAATCATATTTTTTTTTTGCTGTGTGTCTTTTAATGTTTGAGTCGAGAAAATGAAGGCTGGAATATTCATGAGAAGATTAGAATTATTTCATACTGTCATTTTCATTTCTTAGTTACTTTTCAAACAAAAAAATATAAATACAATTTATTAACGTGGTGGAGTAAAATGTTTTTTGGAAAAACAGTGAAAAACCATGTCGTTTGGTTGTTTTTTTGTACGAAAAATTATGATTTTTCTGTTGTTAGTTGTTGTTTTTTTTTTGTGTTCTGTGGCTGCCAAAAGGGATTAAATTTACGTTAAGCGCGTTTTTTGTCTTGCCGCTCTGCTGATATGCTGCTTGTTGTATTTATGATGAGTGAAAGTCCTGTTTTTGGGCTTTCAGATGAAATGTGGATGTATAATATTAAATGTGGAAGCAGAAGTAGTTTGTCGGGAGAAAAAATAAGAACAACAAACTCATGAATCATAATGTTTTTTTTTTTTTTTGTTTTTCGTCCTTTTGAGTTGGTGTCTTTTGTATACAAATGTTATTCCTAACTTGTCTAATGGAGTAAGTAGAGGGGTAAATGTTTGTTTTTTTCCCAGTTTGTACTATTTAAATAAAATTTTTCTGTTACTATACGGTGGTTTGGGAGTTTTTTTGATGTTTATGAAATTATTATGAAAATGCGTAAAGGGATTTAATAAATAACTGTAACTGCTTCTACTTGATTCTACTACTTCAATGATAAACACTGATCATAACTTAAATATCGTCCATTCCACCAGACATTTGGTGATTTAAGTCATTTTTTGACCGAGGGTCTTCCGATTTTTGTTATTTTTATACCCTCCACTCTGGTGATAGAGGGTATATATAAGTTTGTCATGCCATATGTAACACATTGAAATATTGGTTTAGGACCCCATAAAGTATATATACTCATGATCCTTGATCGATTTTAAGTCGATCTAGCGATGTCCGTCTGTCTGTGTGTCTGTCTGTCTGTCTGTCTGTCTGTCTGTCTGTCTGTCCGTCCGTCTGTCTGTCTGTTGAAATCACGTTTTTGGCAATAGTCCGGAACCGATTTAAACGTTGCGGAATTTATCCAAAAAAAAAACTGATGTATTTTTTTTTAAATCGGTTAAGGATTTTAAAAGTTATGAGTGAATTTCTGGAAAAAGTCTTATGTATTTTCAACATAACCCTAAATTAACTCATATTTTGTGTAGATACATGAGAAAGAAAACGGAAATGAAAAAAACTGAGAAAAGGAAAAAAATCTTTACAAAAAAACTTTAAAATAAGTAAAACAATATCTAAATTTAATTTAAAAAAGTTCTTTAAGAAATAATAAAAAAAAATATCTTAAAAATTCTCATTGATATTTTTACGTAAATAGCATGTGTGTGTGTCCGTTTTTTTGCTTCGTCATATTAACGGGGTTGCCAGATTTTTTTTTTTTTGGCTTTGTCGCCAAATCAGATGTAAAATATCGCCAAAATTCAATTTTGTTCAGATTTCTTAAAAAAAAAATATTTTCGTTTAAAAAAAATAAATTTTGTTAAATAATAAAAGACAGAAATAAACTTTATGGCAAAAATCGCCCAAATCCGAAAAATCTCTATATATAAAGGAGTTATGTGACTGACTGACTGACTGACATACTCATTCATCATCGCCCAGCCCAAACCGCTGAAGCTAGAGACTTGAAATTTGGACTGTAGGTTCACCTCCCGCAATATAGATCCACTACGGCTGGAGTTTTGCCAATGTTGATTCTAAGGGGGTAAAAAGGGTAAAAAACTGTACTTTTGGTGCTTTTTATATCTCCTGAAATAATGGTCATAGAAACTTGAAATTTGGACAGTATGTTCACATATAGATCCAGTACGGCTCGATTATTGCCAATGCTGATTCTAAAGGGGTAAAAATGGTAAAAATCTGTACTATTAGTACCTTTTATATTTCCTTAAAAAATTGTCACATAGACTTGAAATTTGGACTGTATATTCACCTCCCGGAGTATAGATCCCCTAAGGCTCGGTTTTTGCCAATGATGATTCTAATATGGTAAAAAGGGTAAAAATATGTACTTTTGTTACATTTTATATTTCCTTAAATTAGAGTTTGCAAATAATCGAGATATTCCATAATCGCGATTACGATTAAAAAAATTGCCGTTAATCGCGATTACGATTAATCGAATTTTTTTAATAATTTGAGTTTCAATATCTTTAAAAATATATTTTGAAACTTACATTTAATAACGTATTTTTTAGAACAAAAACTATTATTTTTGAGAAATAAAATTAAAAGCTTTCGAACTTTCCCAGTAAAAATAATTTGAGATTTTGGCACCACATTCTCTTTTTATACCCTCCACTTAGTGATAGTGAGTATATATAAGTTTGTCATTCCGTTTGTAACTCATCGAAATATGGGTCTGGGACCCCATAAAATATATATATATTCATGATGCCATATCGATTTTAAGACATTCTAGCGATGTCCGTCTGTCCGTCTGGCTGTCTGTATGTCTGTGGAAAATGCTGTCACGGACAAAATATTGTACACAGATGACTGAAACTTAACATATTTATTGGAAGTTCTCCCGAGAAGTTTGGTATTGCATTTGAGCGATATCGGTTCAGCGGTTCAAAAGTTATGAACGAAAATGTAAACACACCTCAAAAATTTTAGTACATTCAACATAACCTAAAAATACAAAATGCTTTAATTCGGCTTCTGGTTGACATATGTGAACATAATTGAACACCAAATGGTATTTAAACAAGTATGAACATATTTTTTGACAAAAAAAAAAGAAAAAAATTGCGGATTTTTTTTACCAAAAATTTTTTCCGCGGAAATTTTTTTTTTTTAAAGTAATTTCCTTTTAAATAAAGTTTTTTGCAATAATCTTTTTGAAATTGTGGAGGGTATCACTACATTCGGCAAAGCCGAATTTAACTTTTTTACTTGTTTAAGTTATGTTTTAATTTTTTTGTTAAATTTTTTTTTTTAAAACTTATACATAATTAAAATTCTTTGTTGAATAAAAAAATTTATTTAAAAAATTTACAAGGCATCATTAGTCAAACAGCGGTCAAAGTATGAAAAAATTAAGTTTTTTGACAAAATTTCATGTCCAAATTTTTTGACCAAAGCCTTTTGAGTATATTTTAAAAACAAAACTCTTTAAAATTTACTCACAATCAGGTCAAAATTTAAAATTTATTTTAAATTTGAATGACTTTTACGAGAAAAATAAAGAAAAATTTTAAACAATTTAAATGAATAATGGTCCAACCCATCAAAATTTTCCGTTCTACTTAACATTCCAGAATCAATGATTTTTGTTTGAAATTGTCCCGAAAATAATCGTTTTTAAGACTAATTTCTTTTTTTGGCAAATAATTTTAATAGAAACTTCAGAATGGGTTTAAAAAATTTGAAACTGATTTAAATTCGTTATAAATATACTACTAATATATTTCATAGAAAATTTTTAATCGTAATCGCATGATTTTTTTGTCGATTACGATTACGATTAATTGGTGCGATTAATCGCGATTACGATTACGATTTTAATCGTTTTGCAAACTCTACCCTAAATAATGGTACTAGAAAATTGAAATTTGCAATGTCGGTTCACCTTCCGGAAAAAAGATTCACTAAGGCTCGGGTTTTGCCAATGTTGATTCTACGGGGGTAAAATGGGTAAAAAAGAACTTTTGGTACTTTTTTTTTATTTACTGAAATAATGGGTTTTCAAACTTGAAATTTAGAATGTAGGATCCTTTAGTGAAATAAAACATTCTAGAAAAAGTACTTTCCGAAAATTCGGTACGGTTTTCAAAAAGTATAAAAAGTACCTTTTATAAAAAGTACCTTTAATAAAAAGTATCTTTTATAAAAAGTACCTTTTATAAAAAGTACCTTTTATAAAAAGTACCTTTAATAAAAAGTACCTTTTATAAAAAGTACGTTTTATAAAAAGTACCTTTTAATAAAAGTACCTTTAATATAAAGTACCTTTTATAAAAAGTACCTTTTATAAAAAGTACCTTTTATAAATAGTACCTTTTATAAAAAGTACCTTTTATAAAAAGTACCTTTTATAAAAAGTACCTTTTATAAAAAGTACCTTTTATAAAAAGTACCTTTTATAAAGAATACCTTTTATAAAAAGTACCTTTTATAAAAAGTACCTTTTACAAAAAGTACCTTTTATAAAAAGTACCTTATATAAATAGTACCTTTTATAAAAAGTACCTTTTATAAAAAGTACCTTTTAAAAAAAGTACCGTTTATAAAAAGTAACTTTTATAAAAAGTACCTTTTAAAAAAGTACCTTCTATAAAAAGTACCTTTTATGAAAAGTAGCTTTTATAAAAAGTACCTTTTATAAAAAGTACCTTTTATAAAATTTACCTTTTATAAAAAGTACCTTTTATAAAAAGTACCTTTTATAAAAAGTACCTGTTATAAAAAGTACCTTTTATAAAAGTACCTTTTATAAAAGTACCTTTTATAAAAGTACCTTTTATAAAAAATACCTTTTATAAAAAATACCTTTTATAAAATTACTTTTTATAAAAAGTACCATTTATAATATATACCTTTTATTAAAAGTACCTTTTATAAAAAGTACCTCTCATAAAAAGTACCTTTTATAAAAAGTATCTTTTATAAAAAGTACCCTTATAAAAAGTACCTTTTATTAAAAGTACCGGAAGTACACTTTTTGGTACTTTTTTATTTTCTGAGGTATAAATAAAGCAAACTTTTTTGTTTTTAAATTGGTAGAGGGTATTTAAAGATTCGGCACAGCCGAACATAGCTTTCTTACTTGTTTTCATACAGATACTCTATGGAGCCAATTTTAAATTCCATCCGTTAGATCGAAAATATTCGAAAAACTCGCGATTTTATTCACAGTTTTAGTTTTTAAAAAGTAAAAAAAATGCAAAATCTGTGTAACTTTGAGCAGCTGTATTTTCTAACCTACTTATCGCAATTTACCAATCTATAGCGTATATGAATGGTATGTAAGTATATTTTAATTTTTAATAAACTGGAAAAATATTGGTGATTTAAAAGTGCATTTTATATGCAAATGCAGTTTTGAAGTGCATTTTGCGAAACTTTTTCCCCTTTTAATTTTTTTTAATTAGCTTATTTGGAAAATTTAGAATTTTTGCTACAAAAAATGTTTTCATTACAATGGACCGAGAATGTATGCTATTTTTAATATTTTTTTTTTAAATACTTTCGTAAGTTTCCCTTATAAAATTTTTTATTTTTTTAAATTATACCAAAATCATGTAAAAAGACATGTTTTTAGACTGTTAAATGTATTTACAAAAGTACTAATCGAATCTTACTGTTTTTATACACATTAGAAAGGTATTTTTGCCCCTTTTTGTCACTTGTTTTATATGGAGTTTGACAGATTTTTACGTAAAAACCGAGCAACTTACTTACCTTTAAATTAGCAAACTTTTTTTTCTGAAATCGTCGCTGCGCCTCAAAATGGAGTCATGTGTTTTTAAAATTTTTTCAAAGAGGCCCAAGAAACAACCTTTTTTGGTCCTTTCGCAGTACTTTTTAAAAGTCAACTTTTAATCAACATTAAATTTATAATATTGGTTTAATGTTTATGTGGAGTCATGTTCATAAAAGTTCCGCGAAAGAACCAAATTTGGCTGTTTCTTGGGCCTCTTCAAAAATAAAATTTAAACACATGACTCCATTTTTAGTTGCAGCGACGAAATGAATATTTTAAGTGAATTCTCTGTCATTCAGGTTTAGAAAATAGCAGGAATTTTTCTGCAATTTCACTGATTTTGTTTGCTGAATCTTAAAATATTGTTGTGCAGAATATTTTGCTTTTTTACAGAAATAGTCTCTTGGGATTATTTTCCAAACATTTTTTAAGTTTTTTCAAGATCTAAATTTTTTTTGTGAAATTTCAATTCTTTAAACTCAATGTAATTTCAGCAGATTTTCCTTTAAATTCATCAGATTTCTCAGATTTTTCTGCTTCCTCAACAGATTCCTCTGCTGATTTAACTTAGATAATCAATACAGCTATTGAGCAAACCGCGTCTGTTGAAATCAGCAAATTTCTCATACACTCAAAATAATACATTAGTAGATTTACTAATTTTTTTTTTGCTAATGCTGGTTAGCTAACTTTTTGCAAATTTTTAGTTGAGATTAGCATGTTAGAAAAATATCTTGTAAACTTCATTTAGCGCATTAGCAATTTTAAACAAAATTTGAACTAATTTTTTTTGCTAAATTTAAAATTGAGTTGACCAAATTTTTACAAGATTTTTTGCTAATATTAGCAAAAATAAATGGTTAATTATACCCTACACCACACTGTGGTACAGGGTATAATGAGTTTGTGCTGATGTTTGTAACTACCCGAAATATTGGTCCTAGACCCACTTTTAAGTATACCGATCGACTTAGAATCACTTTTTGAGTCGATTTAGCGATGTCCGTCCGTCCGTCCGTCTGTCTGTCCATGTAAACGGTGTAAACACGATACAAGTCGCAATTTTTAATCAATTGACTTGAAATTTGAAACTTAAGCCTCTTTTGGCCCTATTGAAATTGGAAAAAATCGGTTCATATTTAGACCTAGCCCCCATACAAAGGTCCTCTTTAGTTTTGGCTCAAATGACTCTAATAACCGCATTTAAATAGGTATCTTTTCGAAATTTGGCAGGTAATCATGTTTCATCCACTCAAATCACCATTCTGAATTTTAAAGAAATCGGACCAGTTCTTCTTGTAGCCCCCATACAAATCACCTTCCCGATTTTCACATAAGTCTCTCAAATTTCATGAAAATAAAAAATATTTAATTAAAATTTTGTTTGTGTATGTTAAACGCGTACTTTAATAACCTTATCAAATCTGATTATCATCGGACCATATTTGGACTTAGGTCCCATGTGAAAATTTCGGCCGATATTCAGTTAAAGCGGTTTATTGTCAACAAAAAGAAGCCTATTCCACTCAAATTTGATTTGTGAGTGCTTTTTACACTTATTAAAGATTTGACAAAATATAGATCTAATCAGTCCATGTTTCAACTTGGGACCCATTTCCCGGGAAACTCTGGTGTAGGGTATTATATGGTCGGTCTTGACCGACTATAATTTTCTTACTTGTTTTTTTTTATTTCCAGAAAACTTAAAATGGCGCTATCTCGGAAACTAAGCCAGATAAGCAAAATGGAGGCCATTTTTGGTTCTCGGGCTCTCCATAGTACGGCCGGTCCTCTTCACATGTGTGGACCCTAATGGGTCCTAACTTTGGATCCAAAAAAGTTAGCATTCCCGAAAATTTTAAAATGCTCATATCTCGGTAAATATTGCCGACACAACAGAAAGTCCAAAAGCATTTTGGTAGCTCTCAACACGTAGAACAACACCGCAAAATAATCAAAAGGTGTCCGAATAATATTTTTGAAGTTATCGAGTTTTGTAATTCTCAAAACCCTGGTGGTCCCCTAAAATCACGTATCTCAAAAACTAAGCATGGTAGAGCGAAACGGACACAAATTTTGGATCAAAAACTGTGACGATTTTTAAGGAACCCAACTAGGGGTAGGCCCATCGGGGTCTGGACCTATCGGGTCCGAACCCAATGGGGTCCTCAAATGTGTAGGTACTAAGTTGAAATAAAAAAATTTCAGTTAACTAATTTTTAGAAAAACTTTTTTGCTAATTGTACCAAAAAAATTTTGGGTTCAAAATCAGCAAATTTTCTTGTAGGTTTACAGGCTTTTTTTGCTAACTTTACAGTTTTTTTTTTTTTGAGTGTATGGTTTAAAATATGGGTGTATTTTCAGCAGATTTTTCTGCTGATTGAACAGAGAATTTATTTCCCAGCAGAAATTTTGCTGAACTAGCAGCAGCTTTTGGAAAGGAATCCCGAGTCAAGTAGCGCTTCCAAACGTGCTGAATTCATGCATGATTCTCTAAGGCGATGTCCCACTTTAGAGCGCTAGTTGGATACACAGAAAAAGCGCTCTTAAGATGGACTGAAATCACGTGTCTTTAGAGCGCTGATTAAAGCATACTTTTATAGCGCTGATTAAGCGCTATAAAGATGCAGTGAATTCATGTATCTTTTCAGAGCTGATTTAAGCAGAATAAAGATTTCATGATTCATTTTCAAGATTCATGTATCTTTTAAGTGCTGATTTAAATTTCTGAAAAATAATTGGAAATTTTTGAAATATAATTGGAAATTTTATAAATTTAATTTAATGATTGTAAGTTTTTCGTAATATAATTTGTATTATTTGAAATTAAAGTGGAAATTGTGTAGTCAAAAATTGTTTTTAAAAATACTGAAAAATATTTTAAAATCTGCAAACATTTTTTTGAAATACATATGTATGTATTTGTAAAAATTTTAGCAACATTTTTTTGATAAAAAAAAAAAATAATAATCTAGATAAATTACAAGAATAAAGTTGTATATATATATATAATCCTTTAAATTCCTAGGAGGAACATAGGGCCACAACAAGATTCTTCCACTCATCTCTGTTTTCGGCTATGCGTTTAATTTGGCTCCAGCTGTATCCTGCGTCTTGAATCTCCTTTATGGTGTTACGTCTCCAGGTGTTACTTGGACGACCCCTTCTTCGGCTACCTTGGGGATTAAATTCAAGCGCTTTTCTTGTGATGTTATCAGGAGGTTTGCGAAGTGTGTGCCCAAGCCATCTGTATTTACGGATTTTTATTGATTCCGTAATTTGCGGTTGTTGAGTTCGGAACCAAAGCTCTTCGTTACAGATAGTGTTCGGCCAGAATACTTTTAGAATGCGTCGTAGACATCTGTTAATAAACGCTTGGAGTTTTTTAGCGCTGTATGTGGAAAGGTTCCAAGTTTCACAGCCATATAAAAGTGTTGATTTTACGTTGGAGTTGAATATTTTTATTTTGGTGTGACGGGATATGTTCGGAGATTTCCATACTTTGTTTAGCATTCCAAACGCTTGACATGCTTTGTTGATACGGTGTTGGATGTCAGCTGCACTACCTCCGGACTTGTCAACGATGGATCCAAGATAAACATATTCACCCACGTTGTTGTAAGAAAGAGAAAAGTTGTAAGAAAGAGAAAAAAATGTAAAAATGAGATAAAAAACATACCAATAAATGAAAAATATGCAAAAAAAGTTTAAACAAATATATTTTAATTTTTGTGTTTTTTCGTTATCAGACTGTGTTTAATCCAAATCGGTTTTTTCTTTTAAATAACAAAAAAGCATTTGCTGTTTTTTGGTCATCATCATTCAAAATGTGTTAAAGATGTTATGATTGAAGCACTTTTTGCAGCGCTGATAAATGCGCAATAGTGATGCAGTGAAATCACCTGTCTTCGTCCAAAACTCATACTTTTTCATTCAAAAAGTGTTAAAAATATTAAAAAGAAAAGCAAATGTGAAATTTTATCAAAAAATAATTTTAAATTGTAAGTTTTATATAAAAAATCTTAACAAAAAATTAAACTTTTTTCCCCTTACTTTTACTGCATCCTTAAGAGCGCTCTTTGGATGCGCTTCGGTATGCTATAAATAGATGCTGTGTCGCCAAAATCTCGATTTATTTCTGCTGGGTTTAGACTCATGATTCTCTTTTTTGAAAGACTTTACTGAGGCTGCTGGAGTTTGGCATGAATGTTTGCCATTTACCTAGGCAGGTTGGTATTGCATTCTACAGAAATCGGTCCAGTTGTTCAAAAGTTGTTAGCTAAAATGTGAATTTTGGCTAGGGTTTTTCGCGAATTTACAAGTTTAAAAACACGCTCACTTTCGAAAGGCTACTCTGAGCTAGTGAAGTTTGGCATATATATTTTTTATTCCCCTAGTCTGGTTGGTATTGAACTTCAAGAAAATCGGTGCAGTGGTTCTAAGGTTATTAAAAAAACCTTGAAACCATTCTGAAGTTTGACCTTGAATTTACGTGTTGAATTTAAGGTGTTTTACGTGTTAAATTCACGTTTAAAAACATTGGTAAGTCAGCAAAATATTTTGCAAAGTATTTTTGTCAATCAAAAATATTTTTAAACTAAAAAAAATTTAAATTTGAAAAAATTTTACCCATTTTTTTTCAAAAATTATTAAAAAAAAATTTTTACCCAAAATAAAATATTTCTAATCAAAATTTTTAATTTTTTGTCACGTTAAAAAATTTACTATCACTTCAAAAGGGAATGTGGATGGTATTCATGGATTCGGTCAAGTCGAATTTAACTTTTCTACTTGTTTTTTTTTTACTCCAGCATTACCTTCTTGTGTCCTAAGGCTTTGCCTATCGAGGTGCCAAACCACTGTTTATAGAAGAACAGTTATTATTTTTCAAAGCATCTTTTTAATTTATTCAACATTGCCTTTTACTGTTGCTGCCGCTGATGCTTTTGAACTTTCATTTATATAAATTTATATTTTTGGGTGTTTAAAAAAAGTGTATTATATATTTTGTATATTTCTTCCTTTTCCTCTATTCTTTGTTTAAGTGGTATTATGCTTTTTTATCCTGAATTATGGATTTTGTTGTTATTTTGTCTGTCAAATTCATAATTTCACAATTTAATACAATTGTGTTGGCTTAAACCAACAATTGTTGAGTCCTTTCAAATATTTATCCTATTTTAAATTTGCTGGGAAATATTCAGAATCCTTGTCTCCTTCTTAATCATCTTGTCTTTATTATACTGCTTTTACACTTGGCTTTTAATGAGAATTTGTATCGCTTTTTCGTTGTTGTTTTAAAATCATAGTCGTTGTGGGATGTTTGTGTGTGTATGGGTTGTTGCTGTTGTTTTGGGTCCTTTTCATTTGTATAACATTTTTAAAAAAAGTTTTTCAAATAATTTTTACTTAACGCTTAGAATTACAATATTTTGTAAATGCCGAAAATTAGAAAATACGTTCATTTGAACTATATGCATATTTTTTTCTTCTATGCTACGACGGGTATAAGGAAGAAATTTGCCTGTTATTAAATACAGGGCCTTAACCAATTTGTTTTTTTAAGGAAACATTTTAGGAGCTGATATAAACCTTCTCGTGTGTGGTTAAAAACTAAAAATCCTACAACTTAGATAGACTGGCATGTTTTTGTGTGGCCAAACAAATTTTCTTGAGATTTTGAACGTCCAGGAAAATTTTTGTTCTCCTAGGCCAAAAACTTATGTGATACAAATAGGAATTCAATCGGACTAAATTAACCGCTAGTGCACGGGGATCAAAGTTTTGGATTTTTGGAAATTTAAAAAAAAAATATGTCTTGCGACGTCAATATTTCTTAATTTTGATTTGCTGAACAGAAACATCAAAAAAATTCAAAATCCGTTTAACCGATTTCAAGATTTGGAATTTTCAAGAAATTTCAGTTTTCTTTGTAAAAAAAATAAAATAGCTACGTTCAAGATTTAAAAAATCAAATATCTACGTTCAAGATTTAAAAAGGTAAAAATTTCGCTCTAATATCCCACATATTTTTAAAACTAAACCAACGCCCTCCAATGATCAACGCCTTGTTATATTTATCCAGTTTACAGTTTTTTACCCTTATTAGTATAAACTCTGTCATTTAATTGTAAATATTTTGTTGTATGGTGGTTGGGGAGTAGTTAATATGAAGTATGACTCTATATTTGTTTGACATTTATTTCCAAAGTTAACATTTAGTTCTATGATTTTATTTTTTGTTTTAAATAATATACATATTTTGCGTAAACAACTCCAGACGTGCCATATTGGTTTTACTAAGGTTTTAAGTTAAGGAAGAATAAAAAAAAATAACTCTGATTATAATTAATTACTTTGTTTTTATGGCATAAAAAAATGTAAGTCTTTGGATAGAAAAAGTTTTCTCGAAAATCTAAATTTACGATTTTGAGAGGTTATAAAGAATAAAACTTAAGATGTTTGAAATTTTCAAAACCTTACAAACTCTTGTTGCTACCAGGATATATTACTATAGTGGTTCCTTTATTTTTTCCAAAACTTACATACATACACTCAAAAAAAAAGTTTGTAAAATGACATAAAATCCCCGTGATTTTACGGGCAGGTTTTGTAAAATATGTACTAGCAAGAATCCCCGTAATGTTACGGGGATAATTTGTAAATTGATTTAACAAAAAAATTACGGGGAGAAAGTGCAAATTTACAATTTTTTTTTTGTAAAGTATTATTGTAGACTTACAAAAAAAGTTGTAAATTTACGAAATAAAGTAGAAAATCAAAAAATAAAATTGTAAATTTACAAATTGTTTGGTTTAACTACAGTTTTTTATGGCAAAAAACTTGTATATTTACAGTAAAAAGTGGTAAATTTACAATTTTTATTGTAAATATACCATTTTTTCTTATTTTTTTGCCATAAAACAGTAGTTTAACCAAATAATTTGAAAATTTACAATATTGTTTTTGTATTTTCTACTTCATTTTTGTAAAATTACAACTTTTCCTGTAAGTATTAGGGATGTCGCGAATAGTGTATTCGGCATTTTACCGAATATTTACTATTCGGTATTCGGCTTGAACCGAATACGAATATTGCCCAATAGTTTGATTATTCATACGCCTGTATTTTATCTATGTTAAAAATTGAAAAAAAGTACCAGACAAAAAAACAACAACGCTTTTGTTGACACTATTTTTTCTGTTACCTTAACAATTCGAATTTGAATCAAGTGCTCACGTTTTTTTTTTGTACAAAAAACCAAACTAAAATGACTACAAAAAAGTGAAATGTTAATAAAACGTTTTTTTTTAACAAATTTTAATTTTGCCGAATATTCGGCAAACTGTTACCGAATATTTATTTAACCGAATATTCAAAAAACATGCCGAATATGCCGAATACCGAATAGTGACGAATATTCGCGACATCCCTAGTAAGTATACAATTTTGTTTTCTAAACTTTCATATTTGTTTTGTAAATTTACAAAAAATTTGGTATATTTACATATTGGTTTTGTAAATTTAAAGGATTTTTCCATTGGTGCATCTTATTTTTCCTTCTTCGGCAGCTGGAGTAGCACTTTAACAACCTGAAATGATTTTTTTTTTTCACTTGAACACTTTTAACAAACTTTTTAGAGTATAACACTGCACTTTTTTATTTTTTTTTTCGGAATTTCGTTTTTCTTAAGTAGAACATATGCGAATTGCGAAGGAGGCTACACAAGAAATTTCTTATATTTTCAAGAAAAACTAGTCAAAAAAATTACCTTTTTTTCGAATTTTTAATTATTTTAGCAAGTATTTTTAAAAAATTATAAAAAAAAAACTTTGGATATTGTAGATTGGACGTTTAAGTACCTGATAAAATAAGAAAAAACTTAGTTTTTCATAATTGACAGCTTTTGATTAACATTTTAGTGCCAGATTTAAAAAAAAAGTACCAAAAAAATATGGTAAAATTACCAAAAAATGGTAAAAATACAAACAAAAAAACTAGAACAATAATATAGTAAAAACATATAAAAATTGTGGTATTTTACTTAAAGCAAGTTACCAAAAAATTGTCTTGATATTCAATTTTTTTGATAAAGCTTACAACTAATTGAAAAATGTTTGTATCCGGAACTTAAAAAATTTTCAAAATTTTTTTATGAAATTTTTTATTTATAAAAAATAATTTTTAACAAAATATGGACTTAGAAAATTTTTGCGTCTCCTATTGTTGCATAATTATTTTTCAATACAAATTTTTGTTTAATTACATTTTTTTGTGTCAAAATACTGAAAACCTTGTAAACTAAAAAATCTTGAAAAAAAAATTGTTTGTAATAAAACATTTTTTGGTAGAAAGACTAAATACTATCAAATAAAATGTTGTTGTACAATTACAATTTTCTTGTGTAAAACAACTAAACACCTTGTAATTTTTTTTTAATTTGTAAAATAATTATTTTTTTTATTAATTTACCTAAAAAATTGTTAAATAAATTTACCAACATATTATAGTAAAATTACAAGCGCACGGTACACAGAAAAAAAAAATTTGTCAATACAATTAATTTCATTGTTAATACAATTAAACATTTAATTGAAACTGAGCCTACATTGGATTTTGTCAATACAACAATGACATTTGTAACTTTTGGAAAAAAAATCAACTTCATTCATTGTTACATTAACAATGAAATTAATTGAAAAATTTGTAAAATCTAAAAATAGAATAAAAAATAATCTGAAATCTAAAAATAGAATAAAAAATAATCTAAAAATATAAAAAATAAAATAAAAAAAAAAAAAAATGTCTACCGCCATCTGGCATCGAACCCGCAACCTTCGTGCTACGCGTCTAGCACACTACCACTGTGCTATCCTTATACATAATTGTATTTGACTAAACGTCATATTTAAAACAGTCTACAATTAGAATGATAAAAAAAAAACTAAAATTGGAAATTAAAAAAAAAAAAAAGTTCCGCAAACTGGCGGCGAACCCGCAACCTTCATGATTCGAAGCTAGCACACTACCACCGTGCTATTTCTCATTATATTTAAAGTTGACTAAATGCGTACATAAGGTGTCTGTGATTTCAATATGCACTTTTTGCGTTTTTAACAATAATAAAAAATGTGGCATTATACATATTTAAAAATAAATAATAATGTTGCATCACACAAATTTAAAAAAAATCTAAAAATAGGATAACAAAAAAATAATTTAAAATAAAAAAAAAAAACAAAAATAAAAAACTGTTCCGCCAACTGGCAGCGAACCCGATACCTTCATGATTCGAGTTTAGCACACTACCACCGTGCTATCGTCGCATATATTTGTGCTTGATTAAATGAGTTTATAAATTGTTTGTATAATTAATGTGAATTTTGTGGAATCTTTAACAATGATTTTAATTCATGCGTTTAATTGGAAATAAAACCGGATTTTTGTCACATTAACAATACACATTGTTGATACAATTAAAAACGTTGTTGAACTAGTATTTCGTTGGTAACAATTTGTTTTGTTACTCTTGATTTTACGATATTTTTTTCTGTGTAGTTTTTGTTTTATTAAAAATACAAGAATTTTTGTAAATAGACAAAAATATTAGTAAAATAGAATTACAAGACCTTTTGTTTGTAATTTTACAAACTTTTTTTTTTGAGTGTATGTCGTAGAGAATTTATTCAAAAAACTAACTACCTTTTGTGGAGTTAAAGGGGGGAGGATGAATTTGAATAAACGTATGGAAAGTGTCGAAAGAGGCATATTAATATGTCTTGATTTTTCAAAACGGCACAAGACTTATTTACCGATCGAAAATGGAATACAACTTCCAAATATCGGAATGGGCTATAGAGTATATTTAAAGGCTGAACAAAAACGATTTTTGGTCAAACATGTTTTTTTGCATGGAACTTCAGGTCGAATTTGAATCATTGGTTAAGGGTTTTTAGTGTTCAACTCTTGTTTATTATGTTTTGTTCTATAGAAACATTTTCAAATTTTAAAAATGTATTCCTTTAATAAAAAAAATTTAAATGTTTGATATTTTAAAAAAAGATTCTTCAAGAAATTTTTAGGTTCTAAAGCAGTTTTCTGACAGCAAATGACCCAGACTCTCACATAATTTTCTAATAGAAAATAAGTCAGGTTTGAGATATGTTTCTTCACAAAAAGTTTTCCGTTATCCCAAGCAAATTTCTGAGGTTCTGAGGCATTTTGATATAGAAAAGCTTTTAAAATGTATACAAAAATATTTTGAGTACACTCTAAAAAAGTGAGTCCAGTTTCCTACTACAAATTGGGTAAACTTCAACAAATTCAAATAATATACTACTATAAGTTAGGTAAATTTCTAAAAATTTTAAGTAGAATTACGCAATATGTGTAAATTTACCCAATTTATAGTAGGAAACTGAAATCATTTTAATTAGAGTGTAGGTTTATTCTAGCTCCAGGTCATTATTTCCTTTACTAATTAAAGCTATGATATTCTCATAGAATAATTTTCAAAAAATTATTCTATGAGAATATCAAAGTCTAAATAAGTAAAGGCAATAATCTATATAAATAAAAATCAATTGTCGTTCGTTGGTAACAGCATCAGTTGAGAACGGCTGGACCGATTTGGACAATTCTTTTTTTGAAATGTTCGTCATAGCCCAACTTAGGTTTTTACGTAAAGAAAAATTGACCACGCCCACTTTTACGCCCAATTTTTTCGATTTATCTAAATTCGGAAAACGGCTGCACCGATTTGGGTAATTTTTTATTTAAATGTTCATAATAATCCAATTTAAGTTTGTACTGAAAGGAAAATCGACCATGCCAACTTTTACGCCCACTTTTTCAATTTATCTAAAATCCGAGATTGCTGGGCCAATTTCACAATTTTTTTTTAATGCATTTTCATCATATTCCAAAAAAAAAATTTACCACTCCCACTTTGGCTAACTTTTGTTGAAAATGTTCGTTATAATTCAACTAAGGTTTTTATGGGCAGTAGAATTTTCCACGCCCACTTTTTGCTATGTATCGAAAGAACTAAGGCGGCTAGACCGATTTGGTTATAGTCCGCAAATGATTTTTAAGGAAAGAAAAATTGTGCACACTGCTCACTTTTAACGATATATATAATGGAATGGGTGGATAAATTTATCTAATTTTGTTTTTAATGTTCGTCATAGTCCAGCAAAGGTTTTCGGAAAGAACAATTTTCAATTTCGATGCCCACTTTTGAATGGATGGACCGAGTTGGTTAAATTCAAATAAGGTATTACGGTAAGATAAGTTGTCCACCCTCTCCTTTTTTTCGATATATATAAAATTTACTCCATAGAAAAATAAAATTTATAATAATAATAAAATATAAATAAAAATCATATGTAGTTCGTTGGTAATCGCATCACTTGAGAACTGACCGATTTGGATAATATTTTTCTTTAAGTTCGTCTTATTTTTTTAATGTTTTTCTTTGTTTTTTTTTCGGAAAACAAATTAATCACGCCCACTTTTACGCCTCATTTTTTCGATATATCTGAAATCGGAGAACGGATGGACTTAACTTTTTTTTTAATTTTCGTCATAGTCCAATTTAGGTTAAAACGGAAATAAAATTTGTTCACGCCACTTTTATTTCGATATATCTAAAATAGTAGAACGGCAGGGCTGATTTGGCTATTAGTAGTATTTGTTGACGTTCGTGATAGTACAACTAAGGTTTTTACGGAAAGATAGATTATCCACTCCCACATCGAAGAATGACTTGCCTGATTTGTTAAATTTTTTCTTTAATGATCGTTATAGTCCAAGTAAGGATTCTGAAATAATTATTTGCCTCCCCACTTAAAAGCCCACACTTAAAATATTATGTAAGTAAATTCAACAGAAAATACGTTTGAAACAAATGAAACTTTATTTAAAAAACGGACTACTTACATTTCAATTAAAACAAAAACATTTCTCAGTTATTATTAAATGTTAATTAATAACTGTTGAAATCCGTAAAAATAACTTAAAAATCCGTAAAAAATGACTGACAAAATTTTACGGAAAAAACGGTTAAAATAACGGAAATTTACATTCATTTTTATTTATTTTTTTAGAAATAATTTTAAAAAACTTCGAACCTGAGCAGAATCGAACTCATAATTTCTGGCTGATAGCCCAGCACGCTACCCTCTGTGCCACAAGCTACTTATATTTTCAGCAACTAAATTTCATTTTCAAATTCAAAAAAAAAAATCTAATTTTAGAAATTTTTAAATAACTGACAAATAACAAACGACAAATAAAATAATGTGGTTTGTTTTTTAAATAACTGAAAAAAACAAACGTTACGGAAAATTTTATTTAAAAGACAGTTATGTATTTGAATAAACGTTCAAAAAGTTGTTTAGAATATTTGTATGTGAAACAAACGAATTTTCTTTTAATATTAACTGAAACGAAAACTATTTGTTTGACTGTGAAACAGTAACTGTAAAACTTTTATGAGTGCACATTTTTCAACATCCTTAAAATTTGCAACACTTGAGAACGCCTGGGCCGATGTGGCTAATTGTTTTAAATGTTTGTAATGTTCCATATAATTGTTTGGAAAGAAAAATTGTCCTTGGCCACTTCTTTCGATACATTTAAAATTCGTTTTTACTCTAATTTTATCTATTAAAAAAAAATATTTCTTAATATATTCCGCTTAAACTTGGTAAAAATGACTTTAAATCCTTTGGGATTTTTACCATATGTACAATTTTAACTTACCACACAAATTTTAACGCCCACTTATGTCTAAATATGTCGACTACTAAACACCGGACTGATTTTTTTAAGTTGATTATAGGTTTTGTTTGAACTCAAGACAATAGCTCACGATAAGAACGAGGAATATGCGTAATTTATTTTTGTGTTGTTCGTAATGATATTAAAGAAGTTTTGAATTTGTACAGTACGCAAAGTCGAAGACATGGTTATTGTTATTTTAGTTCCTAAAATATAATTTGAAGATGATACTCTCCCTAATCGGGTCTTTAAAGCCACGCCTACAATGTTTTCTAAGCCAAGAAATTCATTACCCTTTTTTGCAGGGCTATATATTTGAAGCGATACGAAATATAACACTGATCTTATATTTGGGCCAGCAACGCGGACCGGGCCAGCTAGTATATAATATAAAATTCCCAAATTCTGAATAATTTTTCCTACACAGAAAAAAAAAATTTGTCAATACAATTAATTTCATTGTTAATACAATTAAACATTTAATTGAAACTGAGCCTACATTGGATTTTGTCAATACAACATTGGATTTTGTAACTTGTGAAAAAATATCAACTTAGTTTTGTCAATTAACTTCATTGTTGTATCAACAATGAAATTAATTGAAAAGTTTGTAATAAATTATGTTAACGGAAGTAAACATGCTTTAATGTCAATTTTTTAAAAAAAAATCTAAAAATAGAACAAAAGAAATCGAAAAATTAAAAAAAAAAAAAAAAACATTAGCCGGCAGAGGGAATTGAACCCGCAACTAACGTGATACGAGTCTAGAACACTACCACCGTGCTATTCCTTATATGTACTTGTAGTTGACTATACGCGTATATTAAAGGAAATAAACTGTTTTTAATGTCATTTAATTTAAAAATAAAATAAAAAAACTAAAAATAGAACAAAAAAAAAAAAAAAATCTGGCGGCAGCTGGAATCGAACCGGCAACGAACATGGTACAAGTCTAGCACACTACCACCGTGCTATTCCTCATATATATTTGTAGTTGACTTAATACGTATAAAAGGTGTCTGCTGAATAGCAAAAACAAAATAATCTCCAAATAAAACTAAATAAAAATAAAAAAATTTTTCCGCCACCTGGCAGCGAACCCGCAATGTTCATGATTCGAGTCTAGCACACTACCACCGTGCTATCGTCACATATTTTTGTGCTTCATTAAATGAGTTTATAAAGTGTCTGTGTTATCAATAAGCATTTTGTGTGTTTTTTAACAATGATTTTAATTGATGCATTTAATTGGAAATTAAAGTGGATTTTTGTCATATTAACATAATACATTGTTAATACAATTAAAAACGTTGTTGAACTAGAAATTAGTTGCTAACAATTTGTTTTGTTACTTTTGATTTCACGATATTTTTTTCTGTGTATATAAAAAGTCTAAGATTCTATTGCATTTTTATACCCTCCACTCTGGTGATAGAGGGTATATATAAGTTTCTCATTCCGTATGTAACACATTGAAATATTGGTTTAGGACCCCATAAAGTGTATATATTCATGATCCTTGATCGATTTTAAGTCGATCTAGCGATGTCCGTCTGTCTGTCTGTTGAATCTGTCTGTCTGTCTGTTGAAATCACGTTTTTGGCAATACTCCGAAACCGATTTAAACGCTTGGGGTACCAAAAGTTGCGTAATTTTCCCAGGCAAAAACTGATGTATTTTTTTTTTTTAATCGGTTAAGTATTTTAAAAGTTATGAGCAAATACTGAAAAAACTCATAGTTTTTTTCAACATAACCCTAAACTAACTCATATTTTGTGTGATACATAACAAAGAAAACGGAAATGAAAAAAAACAAGTAAGAGTGTTAAATTCGGCTATGCCGAATCTTTTATACCCTCCAACACGTTTAAAATTAAAAAAAAAAAAAATTACAGGGGCGTCTTTTTTTTGTGGGGGGGGGGTATGCATAGTTGGTGGGGGACACCTGTTCCCCCGCTATATATGTTTACAAATTATTTGTTTATAATATTTACGCTTAAATAATAAATTTGTATCGTTATTTTTATTTAATTTCTATAACCATGCCCCCAAAGGGGGGCGGCCTAAAAAAAATCGAATTTTATTACCCCCTTGGTCCAAGCGCAGGTCTATGAACATAATATAACATACAAATGTTACATTTGTTGAGCGAAAATTAAAAAAAACTCATAAAAATATCGTATTTTTCAGGGGTCGTTTTAGTTCTTCAAGGGGGAACTTTTTTCCCCCTGGTCCGATTTTGCCCATCTTCGAACTTAACCTTACCAGTAAAATAAGAGATATTCTTGCCCAATTTCAAGAGGCTAGCTCTTTTGGTTTGGACTGCATCGTTATTTCTACAGACGGACGGACGGACGGACGGACGGACGGACGGACGGACGGACGGACATCGTTAGAATGTCTTAGATTCTATCATGGATCAATATTATATATACTTTGTGGGGTCCCCGACCGATATTTCGATGTGTTACACACGGAATGACAAAGTGAGTATACCCCCATACTGTGGGTGGAGGGTATAAAAACAACTGAGAAAAAGGAAAAAAATCTTTACAAAAAAGCTTTAAAATATGTAAAACAAAATCTAAATTTAATTAAAAAACGTTCGTTAAGTAATAATAAAAAAATTAATAGTTATTTTTATATAGCATGTGTGTGTGTGTGTCCATTTTTTGCTTCGTCATATTAACGGGGTTGCCAGACTTTTTTTTGGCTTTGTCGCCAAATCGGATGTAAAATATCGCCAAAATTAAATTTTGTTCAGATTTCTTAAAAAAAAAAAATATTTTCATTTAAAAAAATAAATTTTGTTAAATTATAAAAGACAGAAATAAACTTTATGGCAAAAATCGCCCAAATCCGGAAAATTTATATATATAAAAGAGTGATATGACTGACTGACATACTCATTCATCATCGCCCAGCCCAAACCGCTGAAGTTAGAGACTTGAAATTTGGACTGTAGTTTGACCTTCCGGAATAAAGATCCACTAAGGCTGGATTTTTGCCAATGTTGATTCTAAGGGGGTAAAAAGGGTAAAAAACTGTACTTTTGGTACTTTTTGTATCTCCCGATATAATGGTCATAGAGACTTGAAATTTGGACTGTATGTTACCCTCCCGCAATATAGATCCACTATGGCTGGAGTTTAGCCAATGGTAAGGGGGTAAAAATGGTAAAAAACTGTACTTTTGTTACTTTTAAATCTTCTGATAAAATGATCATAGAGACTTGAAATTTGGACTGTATGTTCACCTCCCGGAATATAGATCCATTATGGCTGGATTTTTGCCAGTGTTAATTCTAAGGGGGTCAAAAGGGTAAAAAACTGTACTTTTGGTGCTTTTTATATCTCCTGAAATAATGGTCATAGAAACTTGAAATTTGGACAGTTCACATCCTAGAATATAGATCCAGTACGGCTGGATTATTGCCAATGTTGATTCTAAGAGTGTAAAAAGGGAAAAAAATCTGTACTTTTGGCACCTTTTATATTTTCTTAAAAAATTGTCACATAGACTTGCAATTTGGACTGTATGTTCACCTCCCGGAATATAGATCCCCTAAGGCTGGGTTTTTGCCAATGATTTTCTAATAGGGTAAAAAGGGTAAAAATATGTACTTTTGTTACATTTTATATTTCCTTAAATAATGGTACATACTAGAAAATGGAAAATACCTTTTATAAAAAGTACCTTTTATAAAAAGTACCTTTTATAAAAAGTACCTTTTATAAAAAGTACCTTTTATAAAAAGTACCTTTTATAAAAAGTACCTTTTATAAAAAGTACCTTTTATAAAAAGTACCTTTTATAAAAAGTACCTTTTATAAAAAGTACCTTTTATAAAAAGTACCTTTTATAAAAAGTACCTTTTATAAAAAGTACCTTTTATAAAAAGTACCTTTTATAAAAAGTACCTTTTATAAAAAGTACCTTTTATAAAAAGTACCTTTTATAAAAAGTACCCTTTATAAAAAGTACCTTTTATAAAAAGTACCTTTTTTAAAAAGTACCTTTTTTAAAAAGTACCTTTTATAAAAAGCACCTTTTATAAAAGGTACTTTTTATAAAAAAAGTACCTTTTATAAAATTACTTTTTATAAAAAGTACCATTTATAAAAGTACCTTTTATAATAAGTACCTTTTATAAAAATACCCTTTATAAAATGTACCTTTTATAAAAAGTACCTTTTGTAAAAAGTACCTTTTATAAAAAGTACCTTTTATAAAAAGTACCTCTAATAAAAAGTACCTTTTATAAAAAGTACCTTTTATAAAAAGTACCTTTTATAAAAAGTACCTTTTATAAAAAGTACCTTTTATAAAAAGTACCTTTTATAAAAAGTACCTTTTATTAAAAGTACCTTTTATTAAAAGTACCAAAAGTACACTTTTTGGTACTTTTTTATTTCCTGAGGTATAAATAAAACAAACTTTTTTGTTTTTTAAATCATCACATTGGTGGAGGGTATATAAAGATTTGGCACAGCCAAATATATAGCTTTCTTACTTGTTTTTATACACAGAAAAAATTTGAAACGAATTTCAATCAACAAAAACGCGGATTCAATAAATTTTTTGATTGAAATTCCTCCAATTAAAAAAATTGTTATATCAATCATCAAATTGTAGGTGATTGATTGAAAATTTTTTCAATCAAACATTTTTTCGATTTTGATCAAAAATTTTATCAATTTTTTATTTAAAGTCAATCAAAATATTGATTGATTTAACAAATCAATTGTAAGCTTATGTCAAAATTATCAAAAAATTCATCTTTTTTGCTTTCTAATATGTTGCCATCAATAAAAAAAAAAGTAAAGATCGATTATTTTGTATATTTTTGAATTAATCTATTCAAAAAAATTAAAGCGAAAAAAAAAATCTGGTATATTAATAATTTGTAACAAAAAATAACAAAAATTTTTAATCAAAACATTGATTGACTCATTTAAATTTTGTTGATCAATACATTTAATTGAAAATTTTTAGCCAATAATTTTTTGTGTGTATAAAATTCTCAAATTTTTCTGAAGAAAATGCTCTTATTTTTTCTATAAAAAAAATTAATTTTAATTTTACTTTTTTTATAAAAAAAAAACAATTTTTGTAAAGAAAACTTTTGAGATTCTTGAAAAATTTAAAAAAAAATGCTCACTCATGATTTCATATCCTCGTTTTTTACCCAGAAGAATTGTCAAATTTTTAATATAGAAAATTCTATAAAAAACTCGCAGATTTTTTCTATAGAAAAACTGTTAGATTTTTTATATAAAAATTGTCAAAATTATAAGATTTTTTCTATAAAAAATTTCTAAGAAAAATTCTCAACTTTTTTCTATTAATTCCCAAATTATTCATTTAGAAAATTAAGAAATTTTTCGTCTACGAAAAGTGCCAAAACAAAAATTCTAATACAAAAATTCTTGTATTTTTTATTAAGAAAAGTTTTAATTTTTGAGACTTTATCACATAGAAAAATTCTAACATTCAGAAACATTTTAGGATTTTTAGACATTTTTCATAGACGAATTTCTATAAAAAAATTTTCTCCTATAGAAAAATTTCTCGATTTTTCCCATAGAAAACTTTCAAGGATTTTCCTATCGAAAAATTCTCAATTTTTTCTCTAAAAAAAATCTCAAATTTTTTCTTGTTCCCTGCCTTTTTGGCATATATCGCGTCCAACAATGAAAAATTAAACTCCTATGAAAAATCTGCGATAATTTCTAGTAAGTAACTACAAAATTTTGGTCACATGACCCTGGATGCCTTGCACATTTTGGTGTTCCTTCCATTACTCTGTTTTTTTTATCACAGCGAAATCTACATTTCTTTTGATTTTCTGCTTTGGGGCACGAGCATCAACTGCTCTATCATGTGGCAACCGAACCTCCCTCTTCATTAATTCATCAGCCTTCTCGTAATCCTCTATGCCTGTGTGTTATCGAACCCAATGTGCACTCTTATTCTCTTCCTTCCAAGAAGGAAATACTTGGGTTATTCCAGTCTCCTAACTTTGACATATTCTTCGGCAGCTTATTTCGACTATTTAATGCCCAAACACCATGGCCAGACTCAATTCTGTCTTTTACACCAAACCACCACACCTCAACCAAAATAAAAAATACTTATCAAATATTTTTCTCCTTTGCAACATGTACGATACCTATGTACATTTGTAGAAAGTGATTCAATATGCTAAACAATATTAAGAATTCAAATTTTTCATGCCCTCATAGAAAGTTATAAATATAAAACTTACATTGTCTTTATTACTATCTTTTAACCAATATAAACCAACCTGTATACCTTATGGACGTTCATTTAATCCATAATCAAAAAATAATACTGTATACAGTCTCATCAAAATAATCTCACAACTTTAGCATAAAATACATACATTACCAAAACATAAACTTTGTTCAAAAAGTATTATAAAGTTTAAATACGATATCTTCAATTAATTCTGACTTAATGATATTAGCGAGTTTATAAGTATGACCCCTTCGATTAATGCTACAATAGTGAATATACTGCTACACCTATATTCTCTGCGGAAATAGGTGTCAGTCAAGGACCGGTTGTAAAATGGTACTTTTGTCTTTAAGGAAAATATGACTTTAACATAACAAGATCCTACGACGAGATTAATTAGCACCTTGTGACATGTCACAGAATCAGTTTAGATCAGCTCACACATTTTTACTGGTTATAGTTATTCTATGACCAGTACGCGTTGAACCAGTCGACATCAGTCATAGTAACGACTTTCCATGTATTCAACAACAATATACTTACATAAATCTCCTAAATGATTCTTATAGACTTTTGTTTCCTGAAAATGTTTTTATCTCGTTCCGTTTTCGAGATGTTCGCATTTGAAAAGTGGAAAACCCCTAACTTAGTAGTTAAGAGACTTCACTGTTACCAAACCAAAATTCTTGCATTTTGAATGATCTTACTTTAAGTTTAATAATTCTTATGCTGGCGCTGCAAAAATGATAAATGGATGAATTTTCAAATGCGAATCTCTTCTCATCTCACGTTCCCATTGTGAAGGCAATGGTCGTATAGTCTGGGCGTTCCCACGTGTTAAGCTCAACAAAATCAAAACACCACAAAGGTGGCATTATGCCACTGCCATATAGACTAGGGCTTTCAATATGGATTGGTTTTGCTGAATTCCGGGATTTCGGAATCCCGATCCTTGGATTTTCGGGATATGTTTTCAATCCCGGATTTTTTTTTTAAGTTTCTGCGATTTTTAAAAATTTTTGGGATTTTTTAACACTTTGGCACTTCAAATCCACGCGTTCGAAAAAGATTTGCGGAGTTCTTTTAAAGTTGTTAACTTCGAAAAAGAAAAACCATCGAGAAAAACCATCATCCGGGCAATAAATGCCGATCTTACCTTTTTTTGTGGCTTATCGTTATCCAATTTTTGCAGCTTTACCTTATGAAACTTTAAAAAATGTTGTTCAGATATCACGAGATTCTGTATTCGTCTAATCCCGAAATTTCCGGTATCAGGATTGAAAATAGTACGATAGACCTAGAGTCTCGGTCACCTTTTTATCAGACCATTTGTTATCACAGTGAAGCATTGTCTACACCAAGGAAGAAGAAGTACAGGCCATAATATGACAGATGTCACAATGTTTGCGGATGATGTAGCGACCCAGGTAAGGCTAGATTCCACTCTAGTGCGCATGTTCTCCTCTAAGTTTTTAGGAGTTTTAAATGTTTAATCTTTGTCTTTAGACCGAGTGTCGTGTCTCGGTCACCCTTTATCAGGACATTTGTGGTCACCGTGTAGCGTCGTCTACACTAAGGAAGAAGAAATACAGGCCATAATGTGACATATGTCACAATATTTTCGGATGATGTAGCGACACCGGTAAGGATAGATTCTACTTTCAGGCACATATTCTCCCCTGAGTTTTTTGATAGCCTAAATGATATCTTATGAGTTCAATAGTGAAAACTTTTGACGTTAAGGTCATCAAATAGACAATTAGAGAAGAATTAAACAATTAGAGTAAAAACTTAATGGGAGAAGCTAGGAATCATAACACCATCCGACAGACAATATTAAACATGAACCGTATGATATACGTCTAAAAGTAGAGATCATGTGGAGTAAAACTACATTCACAGTTTTTCATTTCGTGATCCTGTTTCCATTTAAATGGACTTAAAAGTTTTAAAGGATTACATTTTGTAAAATATTTTTTTAATATATGTACTTGACCTAGGATGCCACTGGTGATGACCAATGAAAGAGGAGGATCTCTCTTAATTTTTCCATTATTTATTTTGTCAAATCAGGATAAAAGGATGTAAATAACGTCCTTCAAAAACTTAGTCAAAATATTTTTTTGTAAATTTTTTTATGATATTGAAGGATAAAGTTTTGAATGGACGTTACTTACCTTTTTTCCCTGATATGTACAAATAATTAAATAGGAAAATTATGGGAGGTCCTTCTTTTTCATTTGCCATCACTAGGGGCATCCTAGGACAAATACAAATTTAAAAAAAAAATATTTTATAAAATTTAGTCCTCTAAAACTTTGAAGTCCTTTTAAAAGGAAACAGTATTGCGAAATGCAAAACTGTTAATGCAGTTCTACTACAGTTAGTCTCTAGTTTTAAACGTATTTTATCCAGTTCGTGTTAAATGACTTTTTTATTTCTGTCGGACGGTGTAATGGGTAACATCAAGGACTTTACCAAGTGTTTATCTTATAATGAATAGTGTTGTTTTAATAACCTTAGTAATTTTTTATTTGTGCCAGCTGAAAAATTTAGTTTTTGTAACCGACCGGGATCCCTGGATTTTGGCTCTAAATTTAGCTGGTATAATGAATTTGCCTTCCTAGTGATAGCAAAAAAAAAAATAAAAAAAATGCAAATACTTTTAATTCATATCGTCAACTTCTAAAAATTATCTGATCTATGCATTATGATAAGAAAAAACCTTTAAGCTAAATGACATGTGCTTTTACCTTTACCCATCTTACATTTGGGTATGGTAAATCCAACAAAAGTAGATTCATATCCTTATGAATCGCTCTCTATACATAAGGATTCTGTGGCTACGAAAGCAATATAGCAAAAGGTGGCAAAGTATAAAACACTAATGACGAACATAGTTAAGCAAAATATGTATTAAAATAACTTTTTCCAAAAAAAAAAAAACATATCTTTTGATGAGTGCTTACGGCGACATTTTCAACTGTTATTTGAGTATAATGAGTTGCTGTTAAGTATGGAGTATGCAATGAAAATGTTCATCTATCTATTTAACAAACATGTACTGAAGAAGATGACTATGCTTTAAATTATGTGAAACGGGGCATCCGTCCTTATGATATTCACACAATTCATTTAAAATATTCACAATTTTCACATCCATTAATGTTTACTAAGAAGATTTTTGTTAGGTGTATACATTTCATTGTGTCAGGAATGGGGTATATTTGGATTTTGTGCTTTAAATACTTGGGTGAACAGTATAAGGTGCGAAGTAGAGGATATTAGAAGGAAGTTCTTAACTCTTTTTGCGTTGATTCGTTGGTTCTTTAAGCAAGCATGAATCAGTTAGTTAGTTTTTTGGATGTAAGAGCTTTGATATCCTATTGCACTTAATATCACTGGATTTAAAAGATCAATCTGTAGCTGTATCGGTTATCCGATTTGGAAGCACACTCCAAAACTTTAAATGTGGTCTATGCTGATCCAAGTAACCTTTCTGAAAGAGACTTAACCGCACTTATACCGGCCAAGAAATTATCGATAGGAAGGCTTTCGGGAAAAAGAAGATCCATAATTATCTACACGGATTTAGCCACTTAACATACAAATTCTATTGAAATTGTATGCAAGGAACTCGAACTAAACCTGTCTTAACTCCAACAGCCACAAATCTTTAAATTCTGATATTCGTCGGGTTGGAACTCGCACTTCTACTTTATAGTTCTTTGAAGACAAACCAAAAAAGAGGCTAAGATGAGTGAAAAATATTTGATCTCAGACTGATGAGGGATATTAAGCACTATGTCTGCCTATGTTCAGGGGGGTAATTATATAACTTGATAAACGTCAATCGTATCGTTTCCATTACCATATAGTGTAATTTTATTGTAATAGAATAATGAGCTAACGATGACGATTATCAAGTTACATAATTGGCCCCCTGTTCTCTAACGAGAACTTGTTGCTGATATCATCAATTCTCAATTTTTCAAATCACCAGATCTCGAGTTTCTTGTGGTATCGGATTCTATTCAGGTGATCTTGTGTTGATTCTGGCAAAGATGCTTCGATTGAGGAAGTAGCTGACTGGTTGAAATCCCATGTATTATCTACCGCAGTCAACATCTACTTTGCCAGTCAAGCCGAAAACAAGAGCCATTAACTTCTCTACGTCCTTAAATGAGACTGTCAAGCAGAATATTCCAAGAAATTTTAAGCCCGATGGAATTGCAAGACTGGGAACTACCGTTAAGGTTTCTATGGAATTCGAATATGTTGGGATAACTCTAGAAACTTGCAATCAAAATCAACAGATTTGTTATGCAATTCATACTAATCAGAGATGGCAGATGGATGGATCTTAATCAATCTTAATCTTAAGATAGCTGTTATCACTCCCTCACTGGACGAGAAGGAGTTGGAAACTACAAGAAAACTTTACCTGCCATTGCCACGCGGTTTCTGCATAGATACATTCATTGTGATCTACGCCGAATTGTTTTGATTTGTCGGATGTTTAAAATGAATATCTAAGGAGTTTCATAAGGAGCTTACATTGTTTTAACATCAGGGATAAATAGGGTAAGTTCATTATTGTCCCGTGGTATAACTACGGATCTCAGAGTCTAGGTGTGCCAACATAAAGTGTTAGCAGCTACTCCAAACCTAACCTAAGGAGTGAGATCATAAAAATGTTAACACACATTTTTGCCTACAACTTTGGTGTAAAGCTTCCAATTTTTTTTTTTTTCGGCAGTTTACATTTTAAAAATATGTCAGTTAATAAATTAATTTACATCATGAGTTTTAATTTGCAATTTTTTACACAATGGACGATGAAAGAAAAGTGCGTTCAAAAATAATTAAATATTTTCAACAAAACCAAACATGGACATACAAAAAAATTGCCAAAGAAACTAATGTATGCCGCCAAACAGTTTCAAAAGTGGTAAAAAGGTATCTGGAACACCTAACAATTGAAAGGAAGCCGGGAACAGGAACAACGACTGGTTATCGTAACATTGGTAAGGCATATAAAGTTAAAAGCATCCTTAAGAGAGCTCCTAACACAATGTATCCACTTACTTTTGGCCCGATTTAGCATCTTGTCACTACAGCAAGAAAGCGCTGGAGTGGTATAATGATAATAATGTGGTTTTTGTACCAAGAGAGGCAAATCCACCAAACTGCCCGGAGCTCAGGCCAGTGGAGAGATATTGGGCTCTTGTTAAAAAAGAATTAAAGGGCACAAAAAAGGTCTCCCAGGACATGCAAGATTTCAAACGTAGATGGACCACCTGCTCTAAAAAGGTGACAGAAACTACCATAAAAGCCTTAATGGGAGGGTTTCCGGAAAAAGTGGATAACTTTGTTCGTAGTGGTTAGAGTTCGATGCGGTTTTTTTGTTATGATTTTGTATTAAATTTTATTTAATAAAAATTTGGTTTGAAGTCTTAAAATTCAGTAGTCTGTTTTTTATTTAACTTTATGTGTGTTAACATTTTTATGATCTCACTCCTTAGCACTCTATGATGAAACTCTTCGTACATCATTTATTTTGTAGACGACAACCAGAACACTGCATTGTTTACAAGTCATATAGGAAATTGCAGACTGGTTGCAACATTTTGTCTACAGCACCATATAGGTTAGTTTAGGTTTTAAGTGGCTGCCGACGCTTTATGCCAGCACACATAGACTCTGAGGTCCGTTGTGACACTAAGGGACTGTAATAGGTTCCACTACTAGTCCCTGCCGTTTAACCAATTTGAGCTCTTTATGAAACTCCTACGGATATTGAATTTTGACATCTGACAAATTAAAATGATCGTGCCGCTCAAAAGATCCTAGTGATGCAATTCTCTGACCAGAAAATGCCGGGTAATGACAGAAAAAGTGTTTGATAGTTTCCTACTCCTCGTCATCCATGCAAACTCCGGCAAAAGTCATTTGACGGAAAGTTTAACTGCTCTGCGTGCGTTCCTTTAAGACAGTGTCCGGTAAATATAAGCCAGAGTTACAGAGACATACGACAAATTGGATTTGAAAAAGTTGTAAACAAAAACCGTATGGTAGTGTTTACGAAATTGTATCGCAAATCGAAATCTGAGCGAGATGGATGATATCAGTAATAAGTACATTGAGAATGCAGTTTTTTGCCCCTCTTGTTTTTCGTTCGACCTTTAGTGTGGTATTACCAGATTTTGGCAATTATTCTTGGCGATGCCAGATCTACAAAACAGGTATATCTATACCCCTGATTACAGCAACCACCGTCGAAATCTCTCCTCTTAGAAACGATATAAGCTCACTGTCGTATAGTCTCACTCATCCATCCATGAGTCCATCTCTCATTAGCCTCCTTTGCGGAACAATGCCGTAGATTTTGCTTGAAAGTTTTCAGAGGCATATCAACACATTCCAATTCTGTTGGAACCTGTAAGGTACTTCCCAGTCTTGCATGCTCATTGGTTTTACAATTCCCTGGAATGTTTCTGTACCCTGGGACCCATATGAGTCGTATTGCAAACTTCTTTGCCATCTCATTTAAAGACGTGCGGCAGTTAAGGGCAGATCTTGTTTTCAGAATTTTTGACTCCAGGGAGAATTTTTTTTGTTAGACCAACACTCAGGGAATGTTCCCTATAAATGCAATGCATTGTGTTGGTGGAAGGAAGGGACAAGACATTGCATCTCAACTAGCATCTACGCCTGGTAAACACTGCAATGATGTGGCAATATTCTAGTCAGGTTCAACCCAAACTCTTCCGAATAGACTCCAAAGCCCACATGCAGCTTCGATTCTTCTATTTAAAAATTTATGGAGGCACTGATACCCAGAATAGTTGTAAATTGGCGCTCAAAAAGTCTCATGGAGGGAGCGCAGTCTACATTTTGTGGTTTTTGTTATATTCTTCAAGATCGCGCTATGGCCACAATCCCTGCTCTTCCATTGCAGTGTGCTATTCAGTCGAACTGCCGACGCAGACGCATACTGCCTACCAATATATATGTCCAATGGTAAGGAGGATTTCTACTGCATCTGTATGTGTAATACGAAGAACATCAGTGATGGACATCGACGCCATTCTTATAAACTTTGTGATAGAGACGTAGTTCCCTTTTGTCTCTTATTCAGGCCATCAGACAATGATTCCAACAACAGCAGTTACACGTTCTAGAATGAGATTTAACACCGCAAGTCCGTTAACTCGGCTGGCGAGAAGTTTGACTTCCTATTCATTGTAAAATCGATGTGTCTGCCAGACTACCGTTAAGGCTCTTACGATACAGAATAGTGAATAGTGTTGTTACATTTCTGACGCTACTGTACAAATTCGCTCTACGACTTTATAATGTTTATAAGGCTATTCAAAGATCTACTATTGGATGGACACGTAAAATTACAAGGCAGATCTGCTGTTACTCCAAAGAGGAAGAATATTAACTCTGGCGGTCTGGGTCAGATATTGCATTATGGGGAACATACTAGGTCATGCTTAATGATTTCTGAAGAGCTGGATGGAAGTAGAGGAAGATAATAGTATCGAAATTTCGCTGGGGACTAAGTGTAAGTGGAACAAATACTTGTGTCATGAAATCATAAGGAACTTCTGAGTCTATTTGGGTTGTCGCAAATCTTTGACAGTTATTTACACCTTATCCAAAACATCTGGATAAACAAATTACAGTCAACCTTACTAAGGCACGAAGGTTTCCCCTTTCATTTTTATGTACAAATGAAGCTCAGGTCTGCTCGTACCATCATATCTTACCAAAATGTCTATGTGATACAAGAGATGCTTGCTTGAAACATTTATTATACAGCATTGTACTCTATATATAAAAGATGTTTAATACAAGGAGAGTGAGAGAAGAAGAGGTTATGTTTGCCTAATCTAATGATTTATATAAAATTTAGGTCGCCATATAGTCGCATTAATTACGCCTCATAATGAGTGATTTATGCGAGCTCAGTGCCTCATTTTAAACATACGAGTGAGAGTAGTATACAAATACATACACACAAACACTCACACAGAGTAAAAGCATCATATTTTGAATAAATGTTAAAGAGGACTATAATAAAATCTGATTGCATGTATATCAGTGTGTGTGTGTTTGTGAATGTGTTGGTGTCTATGTGAAAATTATGAAATTGTCTGTCTGTATGTTTTGTGAAAGTGAGGCGTTATAACGTTAATGAGTTTAATACTGACTTGCCTGTTTTTAGTGGCTGGTTATATAGGCTGCTGCATGACTACTGCTTCTGTTGATGAGGATGATGATGCTGCTGCTTCTGATGATGCCGCAGGACATGAATTCACATTAGCACACAAAATGCCATAATTATACACTGTGTGTTTTTTTTATGACATTGTGATATGATATGATTTCAAGCAGTTAAAATTTAAAACCCAAAAACCAGTATCATCATTAAACAAACACTAACACATATGGAAATATATTAATAGCAGAGCTTCTCATTGACGTTTAATCAATTGTTTTTTTTTTTTTTAAATATCATTTATAAATAAAAACCCGAACTCGGGGGATCAGTTCGCTTATCTCATCACAACACTTCCCCTGGTAATATCAATAGAACAGTCTTACACAAGCCACATTCCTCTGAGGCTCCAAAGAGTCAATGGAGTTGGATACCCTTCTTTGAACACGTTCCAGAAACTTCAGAATAGACTCTGAAACCCCCGCCCATATATGGGAGTTGTATTCCATCTTTGGTCGGATAAATGTGGTATAAATATGAAGGAGATTGGGAGGAGTGAAATAATATTTGGACCGTTTTAAGAAACCAAGACACTTGAATACTTTTTTCGAACCTTGAGAAACATGTTTTTTCCAAAGGATATCACACTGGATTTTCATGCGCAGATCCGATTCCTCAATACCACCCATAGTTACAGACGAAAATGTTGGTTTCACAACTCGTCTATGGGTCAACATACAACATTGGATCTTGTATGAATTAAAATCGATTTTATTCGCCAGATCCCACTTAGGTATTATCAAAAGGTCCCGATTGAGAGTGTCATTCATATTCTGCCTTAGCAGCCCAACCTCTTCAAGGCTTGGGCTATGATCGAAAGAAAATTAATGACAAATGTTGATGTCGTCTGCAAAAGAGTAAATAGGGCTGCAAGTTTGACTAAGAAGATCATTACACTCAAAATAAATTCTCTGTCCAATCAGCAGAAAAATCTGCTGAAAATACACCCATTTTGAGCCATATGAGAAATCTGCTGATTTTAGCAGACACGGTTTGCTAAATATCTGTCATAAGAGGTGAATAAATATAACAAGAACAAAAAATAAAAACATACGCCGCCAGCCAGCATCGAACTCGCCACCTTCCGATTTGAAAGTACACTTCTTAACCACTACGCTACGGAAGCTTATACTTTTATCTGGCGTTTTAGTTATTAAACATGTGTGTTGTTCGACAGCATAGAAATCTGATTTTTGCAGAAATATCTGCTGATTTTAGCAGAAAAATCTGCTGATTTTAGCAGAAAAATCTGCTAATTTTAGCAGAACAATCTGCTGATTTCAGCAGAACAATCTGTTCTGTTTTTTTTTTTATATAAAAAAATTTCTTGAAAAAATAATGAAATTCAGCAAACAAAATCAGTATAAGCATAGTAAAATGTCTGTTATTTTCTTAAACTGAATGACAAAGATTTTAGTAAAAATATCCTTCTCAGCAGAACAATCTGCTAAAAGATTGCTAATTTAAATTGAAAGTCGTTTTACAGATTTTTTGACAGAGTTTTTCTTTTGAGTGTAGTAAAGATAAGAAAAAGAGTAGGAGAAAGAACAGAACCTTACGGTACCCCTGAGTTGAAACCTTTCCGATGAGACCCCATCTACAACAACACGTATACTTCGGTCTCTGAGACATCTCGATACAAATCGAGAGAAATCATTGCCGACACCAAAAGCAATAAGTTAATATACACGTGAATCGTGCCACACTCGATCGAATGCCTTGGAAATATTCAAAGCAACAACCTCACTTTCACTAAATTGGTGAATGAAAGGACTGCAACGTTCCGAAAGGAAGACCGTCAGGTCTTTCGTAGAGCGACGTTTACGGAAGATATACTGTTGTGCACTAAAAAATGAGTTTGACTCCAGATAGTCAACAAGATGATGATTTACCATGCTCTCCATCACCTTCGAGAGCGTAGAGCAAATTGATATCGGGCGATAGTTGTCAGGGTTCGAAGACGCAACCTTTATAGGGATTGATTGAACGTTGACACCTTCCAGAATGAAGGGTAGATATTATGCAACAAAAAGCTGAAAAGGTTTGCCAACGGACGGACTAAAGCCGTGGAACACTGCTTTGGCACCAGTGGTGGTATGCCATCGGATCCTGGTGATTTATTTACTTGATTTATTAGTAGTCCTCAAGTACTGTTTAAACTGCACGGGGCACAGTGGGGAAAAATGGACTTTTTTTGTCCAATTTTGCCTACAGGTCGCAATTCTTAACCGATATTAGTTTTTCTTTTTTTGAAATTTAGCTAATAAAATTCCTCATCGGTCTGTCATGGTGGATTTCTAAAAATCGTTTTTGTTTTATTTGAATATTTTTTTAAAGTTCAGAAAATATTAATTTTTTTAGAATTTTTGCTCTAAAAAATGTAATAGGCAGGGGACGAATAAGCTGTATAGACAAAATTAAAGGTATTTGAACCCCTTATAAATGACATTAATAGCATTTGTTAATTTATTATTATTTTGTTTTTTATAAACATCTGAAAAATTAAAAATGTTCACTTTTAAGTACCTATATCATTTTAAATAATGTACTAATTTCAATGATTTTTTTTTTGTAAATTAAAGCTTATCATTTTCTTAACCATTATTGGTATATAAAGTATTTTTCAAAATTGTTTAACTCTTTTTTTCGAATTTACAATGTAACAACTTTTTTTTTTTTAACTGACTAAAAAATTATTTTGAAATTCCAAAAATCATAAGGTCAAATTTAAGCAAAAAAATAAAATATTTGTTTCAAAAATTTTGTGTACCAATTATGACTAAGAAAAAAATAAGCTTTAATCTAAAAAATATTTCATTGAAATTGGTACATTATTTTTAAAGATATATGCTTTTAAAAGTGAAAATTCTTGAATTTTTGTCTGGTTATAAAAACCAAAATAATAATATATTTTTAAATACTAATCACGTCGTTGATAAGGGGTTCCAATACCTTTAATTTAGTCCATAAAGCATATTCGTCCCATGCCTAATACATTTTTTATTGCAAAAAAACTGAAAAAATGAAATTTTTCTGAACTTTAGGAAAATATAAAAAGTAATCCGAATTTTTTTTCCAAAAATCCAGCATGACAGATCGATGCGGAATTTTATTAGCTAAAATACAAAAAAAGAAAAATCAAAATCGGTTAAGAATTGCGACCTGTAGGCAAAATTGGACAAAAAAAGTCCATTTTTCCCCACTGTGCGGGGCTCGAAAAATATCTAGGGCATAGTACTGAATACTCTTTCAAGTTCTGGCAGTGGTTGATCGCCTTCCGGCAAGAACAAATTGATTGCAAATAATTCAGCGAAAAGGTTAGCCTTATCAACCGGGTCAGTGAACACTTGGTCATCCTTTATGAGAGTCGAGATAGAAGAATTAGCATTATACGTTACTCTCTTTACGAACGACAAAAATCTTTTACTACCCCGTGGGACATAAAGAACTTTAACATGAAGACTCTGTTCGAAGAGAAACTTCTCGCGTCTCAGTACCTTACCACAATTAGTTCTCACCTGCTTATGCAGCACAATTAGTTCTCACCTGCTTATGCATCATATCAAAACTGTCGTTTTTGTCATCCCGCCAATTTCTGAATGCTTCATCTCTGGATCTGACTGCAGTCCTGCAAGTCTGATTAAAACAACACCAATCATTTCGCTTAACCGAAACCAGCTTTGAAGGAATAAATTTCTTCATTCCAAGCCCAACCACATTATCCACCATTTCTGAGACGGCATCGACATTACCGTCAAGGAAACAAATTTTCCAGTTGAATTGCTGGAAAATTCGTTGAGTTCTACCCAACGAGAAACGCTCTGAAGTGCTGAGTATGAAAGAGATGCAGAAATAGTGCAATGATCCTAATTACCAAGAGGTTTAAGTACTTTTACTTCATACTTTTCAGGGTGTGATGTAAAAAAAAGGTCGAGAGTATTTTGTTGTTTCCCTTCAACTTACGCATTGTGTGTTGGTTCGTTCACTAGTTGCGCCAGATAATTCGGCGATGGAAAAAGCTCAACGTATTGGGCCTCAGGAGTGGTATGGCTGGAATGGCGAAGCCAAGAGGAGTTATGAACGTTTAAGTCCCCAACGACAACAACTTCAGATCTCGGTGATATTATCAGACAGAGTGTCAAAGTCAATAAAGAAATCCTCCCCTGCTGCATTTGGACGCCTGTAAAACTTCCGAAATTTAAAATATGTGCCCTTATCCCTAACTTAGCCCGTAATCAGCAAAATTTTTGATCACTAACGCCCAAATGTCACTCTGCTCTGCCAAGAGCTAAGGAATAAAGAGAGAGAGTGCCCAATCGTCTCTGGCACTGATACAGGTTGTTCAAAATAGATTTATCAAGGCTCCTGGTTCAAGTCTTCTAAAGGAAAAGAGAATAGAGGTCGGCTATTGTTTTCAAAGAAGTATGTCACCAACTCTTATCGCACAACGCATTACAGAGAAAATTCGTTTCTCGGTCGAACTAGCCGTATGTTGAATAAACTCCCCGCAGACGTCTTCCCAACCAGCTACAATTTGGAAAAATTCAAATTAAACGTCCATAAACACTACTCCCTCTTTCCTTCTCCTCATAACCTATTTTCCTAATACCAACACAATGCATTGCATATGTAGGGGGCATCCCCTGAGTGTTGGCTCAAAGTAAAAAAGAAAAAAAAAAAACCAGAGGTTTTTTTTCTAAAACCTCTGCTAGAGCACATGTTGGAAACTATGAAAGGTGTTTTTTGCTATTTCGTGTAATTAGTTCCTAGCTTAAAGCTTTTATAGATTCCCGGTTTGCCATTTGAGAGGCTTTAATTCCTACACATAAACATGGTAAGTGTATGCACATAAATATTTTGAAACCATCACATATAAAACTCATATATTTACTCACGCACGCACTCATTCACTTAAATAAAAATCTGCCAGTATGACATTTTTTCGTAGACTTTTTTTTTATGACTTCGCATCCTTTATCAGAGTTTTTAATGCAGTGGTCGGCAGAAAGAGGCATATGAAAGTATTAGTGTTTTAATAAAAATATGCATGTGTTGGTGTATTTCTTCAACAAAGCGACATCAACCTGCTTTGAAGAAAGTAAGCTTGCTACTGAATAAAATATTTGTTTTTTTTATGCTCTTTGTTGATTTTTTGTTGACATTCGTGTTGTATATATGTGAATTACCGATTGTGTTCGGCTCCAGCGTGCAATGGGTGCCGACCACTGTTTTAATGTGTTTTTTTTTATATAAAATAAAATCACATAAATTTTTAATCCCAATATTTATGTATCTTAAGATAAACATTTAAAAAAAACTTAAATACTTTATTTACCACACCCCAAAAACCATCATCATCATATTCTCCATCCATCTGTTATTGATTAATGTTGTTTTTTTCTTTTGATTTCATTTTACTTCAACTGTCAATTCAATTGTTTTTTTTCAAAATTTTTTCTTTCTCCTTTTCTTCTTTCAACTATTCACAATGGCGTCCATAATGATTTATGGCTGATTGACAGGAGTTTGTGTGTGTTCATGCCAGTATTTATTTTGTTTTATTTCTACCCGCACTTTTGTGCGTTTAACCAGTAGTACAGTGAAACCCAATTCTTCAATATGTTGATGATTTTTATAGAGTTTTTGATGTATTGTTATCTGACTGTATGTCTGTCTGTACTTTTATATTTGAGGTTTTTAAGTAGGAAGTGTCAGTTTTGTTTTAAAACAATATGGCTGTTTATTTACAAAAAGGCGTTTTTTTATCTCGTAAGAAAAAAATATTTATTTTATAATGCGGCAAGGATACTATTGATATTTTTCAATATCTTTTATTTTGAAAGGTCATAAAATTATCAATCGATCAGTAACAAATCCATGTTTTATGTGGCACTAATCGATAGAATAAAAAAAACATATGTTTAGATTAAAAATATGGGATAACGATAAAGCAGCATAGCTTCTTTGATAAAAAAAATATTGGAGTCTTTTTCTTGGGGAACTTCAAATACTTAACCGCAAGAGCTAAGAGTGTAAACTAAAAACTTCTCAATATGGAACCGATTTGCTTCAGTGGTGAGACTCTTTGTAGCTCTTGTTTTAAAGAATTTTTTAGTAGCATTCAAATGAAAAATGTTGGTATATAAAAACTCGAAATTATGAAACTTTTTTTAATGAAACATTCTAGATTCTGAAAACTTATTTTAATAGAAAAGTTCACACTTGGTGAAATTCTCACTCGCTTTTATGAAAAATAAAGTTTTAGAATTTTCCACAGATTTTAAGAAATTTTTCTACTGCCCAAAACCTGAACTTGAATTCTTAGCCCTTAATATCCAACCAATTAAATCGTTAACTTTGTTAAACAAATTTTGTTGAAACATCCTTCTTGGACTTAAACAATGCTTATTGATACAATATCTAACATTTTCGCCTTACACAATTTAGAAGCACATTTTTTTGACACCCGTATGCTCATCAGAGTGTTCCAACCTCAAAAAAACCTAAAAATTTTGTGAAATTATTCCCGATTTTCACATAAATCTCTCAAATTTCATGAAAATAGAAAATATTTAATTAAATTTTTGTTTGTGTATGTTAAACGCGTACTTTTATAACCATATCAAATCTGATTATCATCGCACTACACTCAAAAAAAAAGTGAACTAAAATCTGGGAAAATTAACTCAATTTTGAGAAAAAGAGGGAATGATTTGGCTCCAAAGATTTTTTTTCTTGGTTTAAGTTCATAATTTTCCCAAAAATAAGGAAATCAAAGTTACTTAATTTTAAGCCAATTTTAACTAGAAAATGAGAAAAATTATACTTCACATTTTAAAAATAGATTGGATCTAGACCCTAGACCCATGGGTTCGGACCCCATTTAACTCGAGACCCCGTTGGGTCCTTTATGGGTCCCTATAGATTTTGAACCAAAACTTGTGTCCGTTTCGCTCTAACTTGCTTAGTTTTTGAGATACGGTAATAAGGGGTCTGAAAGGGTCTTGAGAATCTTAAAAACTGGATATCTCAAAAACTATTAATCGGAGGGCTTTCGGGTATTTTGCGGAAGTGTTCTACGAGTCAAGAGCTACAAAAACGCCGTTGGACCTTTTCTCGTGTTGGCAATATTTACCGAGATATGTCCATATATAAAATCTCGGGAATTTCAAATTTTAGATCTAAATTTAGGGTCTTGAGACCCCGACAGATATGCAGAGCTAGGCTATTCCATACTTTTCTTTGTTGTCTTTCTTTTGAAAATTTCGTCCGTTTCGCTCTATCTCGCTTAGTTTTCGAGATATCGCCATTTTGAATTTTTAACTAAATTTTAAGAAGTTATTTACTAAATTTTCAGAAGTTATTAACTAAATTCTAAGAAATACACTTCCTCAATTCAAAGAAGAGAAAAACGATGATGTTTTTTTTAGTAAATTTTAACTAAACTTGAAATAAATTGTTTTTTAAGAAATATGTCTTAAAAATAAATTTACATTTCTTAGATTTGTGGAAAATTTCTTTGGCAGTAAGAATTTTTTTCGTAATATTTAAAAATTCCATTTAAAGAAAAGTTTGAACTACTTATAAGTAAATGAACTAAATTTTTTTCCTCATAGTTAGGAAAATTTCTCATTTTTTAGTTAAATTTTACTAAATTTAAGGAAAATTCGAGATAAATTTTCAAAGACATTTTTTCCTTAATTTTAGTTATGTCTTTTTTTTCAGTGTAGTTTTGGACTTAGGCCCCATGTGAAAATTTCGCCCGATATTCAGTTAAAGCGGTTTTTTGTTAACATATAGAAGCCTATTTCACTCAAATTTTATATGTGAGTGTTTTTTACACTTATTAAAGATTTGACTAAATATAGATCTAATCGGTCCATGGGACCCACTTTCCGGGAAACTCTGGTAAAGGGTATTATGTAGTCGGTCTTGACCGAATATAATTTTCTGACTTGTTTGCACTGAAAAAAAAAAACATAACTAAAATTAAGGAAAAAATGTCTTTGAAAATTTATCATGAATTTTCCTAAAATTTAGTTAAATTTAACTTAAAAATGCGAAATTTTCTTAACTATGAGGAAAAAATTTTAGTTCATTTACTTATAATTAGTTCATAGTTTTCTTTAAATGGATTTTCTTAATATTAGGAAAAAAATTCTTACTGCCAAAGAAATTTTCCACAAATCTAAGAATCGTATCTTTATTTTTTAGACATATTTCTTTAAAACAATTTACTTCAAGTTTAGTTAAAATTTACTAAAAAAAACATCATCGTATTTCTCTTCTTTGAATTGAGGAAGTGTACTTCTTAGAATTTAGTTAATGACTTCTTAGTAAATAACTTCTTAGAATTTAGTTAAAAATTCAAAATGGCGATATTTCGAAAACTAAGGGAGATAGAGCGAAACGGATGAAATTTTCAAAAGAAAGACTAAAAAGAAAAACATGGAATAGCCTAGCTCTGCATATCTGTCGGGGTCTCAAGACCCTAATTTTAGATCTAAAATTTGTAATTTCCGAGATTTTATATATGCACATATCTCGACAAATACTGCCAACACGAGAAAAGGTTCAACGGCATTTTTGTAGCTCTTGACTCGTAGAATACTTCCGCAAAATACCCGAAAGCCCTCCGATTAATAGTTTTTGAGTTATCCGGTTTTTAAGATTCTCAAGACCCTATCAGGCCCCTTATTACCGTATATCAAAAACTAAGCAAGTTAGAGCGAAACGGACACAAGTTTTGGTTCAAAATCTATGGGGATCCTTAAAGGACCCAACGGGGTCTCAAGTTAAATGGGGTCCGAACCCATGGGTCCAGGACCCAATCTATTTCTAAAATGTGAAGTAAAATTTTTCCCATTTTCAAGTTAAAATTGGCTAAAAATTAAATAACTTTGTTTTCCTTATTTTTGGGAAAATTATGAACTAAAACCAAGAAAAAAAAATCTTTGGAGCCAAATCATTCCCTCTTTTTCTCAAAATTGAGTTAATTTTCCCAGATTTTAGTTCACTTTTTTTTTTTGAGTGTGTGTTAAATACGTCGAAATCGAAGTTGAAAAAAATATTCCGGTGGATTTTTTCAATTTTCAGAATGTTTAAAGTAAAAAAAAATGTGTTACAAAAAGTCCTTGGTAAAATGTTGATCACCGGGGGCCTGGTTGATTTGCAAGGGCCCAAACTGGCTTTCTTCACATAGTTCAGGTAAATGTAACCTATAAACAAAGTCGTAGAACAAAAGTTGTTAAGAATTGCAAGTTTTATAACATACATATGGGGGTTTTCGTGTCAACTGACACAACTTTTGAAACCGATGTCTTCCGGGATGAAATTTGCACCAAGGTTCATCCCATTGGATAGTAGTTCAGACACAATTTTTCAACGACATCGGTCAAGAACTCTCTGAGTTAGAGGGGGTCGAAATTTGACATTTTGGCCAAAGAGGTGTATATTCTCATCCATGTATCTTCTTACCTATTGCTTTTAGCAAAATATGTCCTATATAGTTTAGATGGCTATTTCTTCAGTCTTTCGAAAAAAAATTATAAAAAAATAAAAAATAAATTTTTGATTTTTTTCTTAAAAATCCAAAACTTTTTTGACTTTTTCCTCAAATTGGGCCCTTTTTTTTTGATTCAAAAGAAAGCTTAGGTGATTTCCTTTAAGAGCTATGGGGTCGCTTAGTGGGATGCGAGTGGGATATCTATGAAAAATGTTTTTTTTTAACTTTGGAACACAAAAAACGGTTCTTCAATTTGCACTATTAGGCGTGGGATAGCTAACCAGTTTTCGTTTTCGATCCGCGATACCCTCTAATTTTTATAGGTTCGAAAAAGAAAGCACATGCCAAAAAATGAGGGCGGTGGGGTGGGGCCATATGGCCCCTCATCGGGGTCAAATTTGGGCTTAAAGAGGTAAAAATCCTCAAAAAGCCCCAAAACTCCCTTAGAAACGCCTCTGGAGGGGTGCAATATGAGACGACCTCCAATAATTTTCCCCCTATTCCACTTCCTAAGGGGGCTCCCATACAAAACATTTTTAAAACAATTGATCCTACCATTCTAACTTACCCTAAAGTGCCCCTAGTAGGGCCAAATGTATGACCGACCTCCATTATTTTATTAATTCCAACATTTTTTGCAAACATACCTACAATGTATCTTTAACCCTTAAGGTGGTCCCCATACATTTCTTTTATTTTTTATAAATTTTATTAAACCAGCTCCTACCGCCCCTACCGTGCCTCCTAGAGGGGCAAAAATTACAACCAACCCCCATTATTTTTTAGTTACCAACATTTTGTCCGAACATTATAACACCCTATCTCCAAAAACTAATAAAAAAATAAAAAAAAATGTATGGGGACCCCCATAAGAGTTGAAAATAAAGGGTAGGTATATTCTGAGAAAATGTTGGAGTTGAAAAAATATTGGGGGTCGGTCATATATTTTACTTCTCTAGGGGCACCCTATGGACAGTTAGAGCGGTAGGAGCAAATTTTATAAAAATGTCATTTTGTATGGGAGCCTCCTTAGGAAGTGGAAATAGAGGTTAGGTATATTCAAGAAAAATGTTGGGGGCAGAAAATTAATGTAGGTCGGTCTCACATTGCCCCCCTTCATGGGCAGTTCTAGGGCAGTTGTGGGGCTTTTTGTGGATTTTAACCTCTTTATGCCCAATTTTGACCCGATGAGGAGCCATATGGCCCCACCCCACTGCCCTTATTTTTTGGCTCATGCTTTCTTTTTCGAACCTTTCAAAATTAGAGGGTGTCCCGGATCGAAATCAAAAACTGGTGAGCTATCCCACGCCTAATAGTGCAAATTGAAGAACCGTTTTTTGGGTTCCAAAGTTTATTTTTTTTTTATAGGTATCCCACTCGCCCCCATAGCTCTTAAAGGAAATCACCTAAGCCTTCTTTTGAATCAAAAAAAAGGGCCCAATTTGAGGAAAAAGTCAAAAGAATTTTGAATTTTTAAGAAAAATTTTTCGAAAGACTGAAGAAATAGCTATCTTAACTATATGGGACACATTTTCTTAAAAACAATAGGTAAGAAGTAACATGGATGAGAATCAGCGTTGCCAATTTAGTTTTTTCCCGCTAGATTTAGCTTTTTTTAAAATTTTTCGCGGGAAAATTTTGCATTTAGCTTTAAGCGGATTTTTTAGCTTTTTTTGAATATTTTTTGGCTTTTTTTAGCTTTTTTTAGACTTTAGCTGAACTTTTGAAAAATTTCTAGTTGTGTTCAAAAACACAATTACACTCAAAAAAAAAAAAACTGTAAAGTTAGCAAAAAAAGCTTGTAAACCTACAAGAAAATTTGCTGATTTTGAACCCACAATTTTTTTGGTAAAGTTAGCAAAAACGTTTTGCTAAAAATTAGTTAACTGAAATAATTTTTATTTCAATTTAGTTTATACACATTTGAGGACCCCATTGGGTTCGGACCCAATAGGTCCAGACCCCGATGGGCCTAGACCTAGTTGGGTTCATTAAAAATTGTTATTGTTTTTGATCCAAAATTTGTGTCCGTTTCGCTCTACCTTGCTTAGTTTTTGAGATACGTGATTATAGGGGATCACTGGGGTCTTGAGAATTAAAAAACTCGATAACTTCAAAAATATTACTCGGAGAGCTTTTGGTTATTTTGCGGTCTTGTTCTACGTGTTGAGAGCTACAAAAATTCTTTTGGACTTTTTGTCGTGTCGGCAATATTTACCGAGATATGAGCATTTTAAAATTTTCGGGAATGCTAACTTTTTTGGATCCAAAGTTAGGTCCCATTAGGGTCCATACATGTGAAGAGGACCCGCGAAAGTATGGAGATTCTAAGAACCAAAAATGCCCTCCATTTTGCTCTATCTGGCTTATTTTCCGAGATAGCGCCATTTTAAGTTTTCTAAAAATAAAAAAAAAATTACCATTTAATTTTGCTAATGTTAGCAAAACATCTTGTAAAAATGTTGTCAACTCAATTTCAAATTTAGCAAAAGAAATTAGTTCAAAGTTTGTTTAAAATTGCTAATGTGCTAAATGAAGTTTACAAGAATTTTTTGCTAACATGCTAATCTCAACTAAAAATTTGCTAAAAGTTAGCTAACTAGCATTAGCAAAAAAAAATTAGTAAATCTACTAACGTATTTTTTTGAGTGTATATTTCAGAAACTTCTAACTATTTATATTTTAAAGTTTGCCTAAATGAGTTTTAGGAAGTTTTTTTTATTTAATTTTTTTTCAGAATTCTAATAAGTAGGGATGAGATTTTCATGCATTAAAAAATCGAAAATATGCGCTAAAAAATTCAAAATATGCACTAAAAAACCTAAAAATATGTACTAAAAAATAAAATTTGTGCAATAAAAATCTTGTTTTCATGCGAAAAACTTCTAAAAAAGTAAAAAATAACGATAATAGAAATCGCATCCCTACTAATAAGTAATTGAAAATTTTTAAAACTTTAATAAACATTTTTAAAATGTACTTGGAAATTTCTTAAACTTAAATTTAAGAAAATGAAATTTTAAAGAAGTTTTTAAAACATATTTAGTAGGGTGATTAGACCGGTTTTTCAAAACCGGTTTCAACCGGTTTTTTGTGGATTGCAACAGTCGGTTTTTTTAAAATCTTAACTATTCGAAAACCGGTTAGACGGGTTTTTTGGCTCTCGAAACCCGGTTTTTTAAATCAACCTTTTTAAAGCAGTTTAACTCGATATATTTCTTTTAAGTGTAATTTGATAACTAAAAAAGATGTTCAAAAAAAATCGCATATGAATACAAAATAAATAAATAATTTCGTCTTTACCGAATTCATAAATACCATTGACATTGCCAACCATTTGGAATAACATTTAATTTGAGTGATTATTTTTGAAAGTTTCAAATTTTTACGTATAAAAAAAATTTGAAAAAAAAAAAATTTAGTAAACATTTTTGTCGACTATTAAAATTTGATTTTATAGTTTTTATTTTCGACTTTGCCAAATTCATAAATACCATTGACATTGCCAACGATTTTATTTTAATTAATTTTTTAATATTCCCAGTTATTTTTGTTTAAAAATAAAAATGTTTGAAGTAAACATTTTCCATTTAAATTTAAAAATTTTCTAAATACTTTTCACAAAATTCCAATTGTATTAATAAAATATTCCTTTGTATTTCAAAATTTTCTAAATACTTTTCACAAAATTGCATTTGTATTCAAAAATTTTAATTTGTATTTCAAAGATTTTCATTTGTATTTTAAAAATTTTAAGTGCTTTTTAGAAAATTTAATTTTTTCAAAATTGTTCCTTTATTTGTATTTTAAAATTTTTTACATGGGTTTTAGAAATTTCCATTTGTATTTCAGAAATGTTCATTTGCATTGCAATTTGTTCAAATGGAAACCTCTGAAATACAATTGAAAATTTCTGAAACAGAAATGGAAGTTTTTGAAATATAAATGAAAAATTCTGAAATATAGATTTCTAAAACATATTTAGAAATTTCTGAATATAATTGGAAATTTCTTAAATACAATTTGTATTTTTTGAAATAGAATTTGAAATGGTGTAGACCGAATTTGTTGACAATATCTGCCTTGTAATGGCCGTGGTCGCCATTGTTTACCTAATTTTGTAAAAAACCGAAAAACCGGTTTAACCGGTTTTTTGTCAATTTTAAAAACCGAAACCGGTTTTTTTAAAAATGCTGATTTTCGAACTATTCGAAAACCGGTTTTTGAAAAAAGTCGAATAATTGATCACCCTAATATTTAGTGTTTTGTGAAATAAAATTAAAAATTTTTCAAATATAAATGAAGATTTCTGAAATGTATTTGTAAATCTTTTTAATATTGTTTGTATTTTCTGAAAAATTTTTGGGAAAGTGTTGATGTATTTTCAAACTGTTTTTCTAAATATTCAGAAATTATTAAAGAAATTTCCACTTCCAATTTTTCCCAAATTTCTAAACTTTATTTGAAAATGTAATTCAAACAATTTGAAATACATTCAGAAATTTATACACAACGTTTTGAAATTTCTAAAATGCATTTTGAATTTGTTAACGTTCAAGATTTTCTTGATTGTATTTTTTTTTAAATCTTTATTAAAAATTTTCTGAAACATATTTTTTTTTTAAAATTTATGAAGATTTGTTTTATTTTAATATTTTGTTTATTAATAAGCATAATTTTAGTCCCAAATATGCTATAGAAGGATCAAAAATATCCCTATTTTGCAATTCAATTGTAAAATCTAGTGCCCCCCATTTCCCGGTTCTCGGTATTCCCGGGAATACCGGTATTCCCGGTTCTGGTACCGGTTTCCCGGTTCTAGATATATTCCCGGGAATACCGGTATTCCCGGTTCTGATACTGGTACCGGTTCTCAAAATACAATAAAATAATATACCAAAACATATTTAAATTGCACTATTTAAATAATATTTAGTTGTATTTGTAAAATTATTTGAAAATCATGCAACTATTTTTTTCTTAAATTCAAAAAATTAAAATGGAAATGGTGTTTTTCACATGATTTGTATTTTTTTTGGTAAGCGAAGAAAAAATTTTAATTGTACAAAATTTTTCAAAATATACATACCGGCATTCCCGGGAATACCGGCAGAACCGGAACCGGGAGTACCGGTATTCCCGGGAATACCGGGAACAATTCAAGAACCGGGAAACCGGTACCATTTCCCGGGAATACCGAGAACCGGGAATACCGGTATTCTCGGTACTACGGTACTGACCGTAGGCACTAGTAAAATCGAAGAAAAGGCTAATTTAAATTAATTAAAAAAGAGTTTAGCTTTATTTTTTAGCTTTTTTTAAAATTTTTTAGCTTTTTTTAGCGGGTTTTTTGAAAAAATCTAGCTTTTTTTGTTTTCAAATTCTGGCAACGCTGATGAGAATAAACACCTCTTTTGCCAAAATGTCAAATTTCGACCCACTATTACTCAGAGAGTCGTTGACCGATCTCGTTGAAAAATTGTGTCGGAACTACTATCCAATAGGACTAACCTTGGTTCAAATTTCATCCCGATCTGAAGACATCGGTTTCAAAAGTAGTGTCAGTTGACACGAAATCCCCCATATCGCTCCTTTACTGGTATAGTGTCATAACTCAAAATATTTAATTTTGCAGAAAACACGTTTAAAGTTTACTATTGAAACTGGTTTTTAATTGAAAAAGGCCGGTACATAGAAAATGTAATAATGAAGTGTACTCTTCTCAAACGGTGAGTTTAAAAGATATTAATACGAATTTTTGACACAATATAAAGCATGATATAACGAATAATTCTGCATCATTAACTCAAAAAACGCATTTTTTGAGTTATGACACTATACAAGTAAAGGAGCGATATGTATATTTTTTTCGGCTCAAAATAAAAAGTCAGGATTTTAAGGGTTAAACATTTTTTCATGCAAAAAAGGTGAAAATAGCCTATACTTATTCATTAAATTTGGATATGTTCAGAACGAAAATGAAACAACAAAGTTCTAGAATGTTGGTATTTTACTCAATATGACGAAAAGTTGTGTATGTTTGGACACGTTCTTTAAACACTTACACTAAAAAAAAAAAAACTTAAAATTACAAGAAAAATTTTATAACTTTTTTTTGCTACCTCATATTTGACAAGAATTCCTTGTAATTTTACAAGCTTTTTACCAATAATTTTGTAATTTTACAAGGATGTCTCTCGCTACCTCCTATTTTAACAGAGTTACTAGTCAAAATTACATTTTTTTTCGTAATTTTACAAGCTTTTTACCAATAAAATTGTAAATTTACAACTTTTTTAGCACAATAAAACTTACAAGGAATTTTCGTGAACTTACTAGATTTTTTTTGTAAAAAAAACTTTGAAAATTTGTAAAATTACAAAAAAAAAATTGTAAAATTACAAAAAAATTTAAATTTCGACTTCAATTTTTTTGTTAAAATACAAGGAAATCTTTGAAATATTGGTAAAATGGGTTTACGGGACTTTTTCTAGTAATTTGATAAGGTTTTCTTTTTGTGTGTACAATCACAATAAAAAATAATTAAGCTTTTAATACAAAACACAATAAAAGCTTTACATACTTTTTTTTTTAAGTTCTATGGTGAATTAAACTCCATTGAAAATATCCGTTTTATAATGGATTTTATTTTTTAATGACTAATCATATGATTATTGAACTACACTAAATAGAACGCCCCAGTCACTAAAAACTCATAAAAGTCAAACATGAAATGCATCTGCAAAATATTGAAGAACCTCTTAAATGAGAAAATTAAACAGCAGTTATAAACATACAACAACAGCACTGAAAACAAAAAAAAAACAACTGCTTTTAAGCGATTTCCACGTAAAAACAGCAGGATCAACAATAATTTTTAACTATACGAAAAACATAAAATGTCACTTCGTTTCTACGCTTTGAGTCACCAACTAACCAACCAACCACCAGTCATTTAACTGAAACGGGCGAGGAATAAAGAATACTTTAATGTTAAAATACTAAAATGTCATAAAATTTAATTTTATGATTATTTCCACAAATACACATTCACATACATATGAATGTATTGTATAATTTACTAGCAGGCGGGCGGTTTAACCGAAAACACAAAGAAGTTACAGAAGAAAACCATACGCAAACAAAACAATTCAATACAATTAAAATGTAGTAAAATTTTCGTTGACATTCATGGATTTTTGATAATTTTATGACCGTCAAGAATTTTGATGTTTTCTATCTGTCACTATTCATAGATTCTGTCACAGTGACATGAAATACACGCACACTCATAAAAGTGACATAACCTTTGACACTGTGTGACAGTACAAATAACACCTTTTCTATTTTTTTCTATTCTATAAACAGGTAAAACAAAATCAAATTTATTACAAAGATTTAAAGAATATTCTTCACATCTTACCTTTGTTTGGAGGATTTAAATTCTTTTGTTTACACAAAATTTAATTTTTTTTTGGCGGGAGTTGATGTTTACATTTGTTGTCATTACCAGTAAATGTCAAATCATAAAGAAATCGTAAAATTTTTAATTTTATGAGGCCCCTAAACAAGCGTCATAAAATCAAGTGACACAACGGTATGACAGCAATAAAATGGACCAACACTTACCGCATGTATACAAAGTAGGGCATTTAAAAGAATTCATTGTTTTTCGAAAGTAATATTATTTTTATGGGAAGAATACGTTTTAAAGTTTTTTTTTTCTATAGATAAAAAAAAGCCTTGTGATTCTTAAAAAATATTTTTTTCATTATTTTTCTTGAAATATAATTCCTTTAGGAAAACATTTATCTAATAAAAAAATTTGTGGATTGCAAGATTTGCCACATTAGTTTTTATAAAAAAATTTTAAAAATCGTATATTTTACACTACTCTACTCTGTGGTACATGGTATATTTGTAAGTATTCGAAATATTGTTCTTTTCTGTCCATATAAACGGTGTACATGTCGCAATTTTCAATCGCTTGACCTTAAATGTTAAACTTAAGCTTTCATATGCCCAAGGACGAAGCCAGTTGGAAAATATCTGTCAATGTTTACACCTAGCCCCCATCTAATGGTCCACTTTAAATTTGGTTCAAATGACTCTTAAAACCTTATTACAACAGATATTTTTTCGAAATTGGTCAGGTAACTGTATTTTGTATTTAGAAATAAGAATTAAAAATTAAAGGAATCGGATCAGTTCTTCTTGTAGCCCCACACAAACTGCCTTTACGATATTCACATAAATCTATCAAAATGCATGTAATAGAAAATATTAGATTAAAATTATGTTTGTACATACAAAAAAAAACCTTGCCAAATTACTAGAAAGTCTTGTAATCCCATTTTACCAATATTTGACAGTTTTCCATGTTTTTTAATAAATAATTTTCGATCGAAATTTACATTTTTTTTTTTAATTTTACAGTTTTTCCTGTAATTTTACAAATTAACAAGATTTTTTACAAAAAAAAAAAATCTAGTAAACTTACGAGAATTCCTTGTAAGTTTTATTTCGCTAAAGAAGTTGTAAATTTACAATTTTATTGGTAAAAGTCTCGTAAAATTACAAAAAAAGCTCGTAATTTTTACTAGGAATTCTCGAAAAATAAGAGGTAGCAAAAAATATAGTAAATGCACTATACCTTGTAAGTTTTATTGCGTCAAAAAATTATAAATTTACAATTTTATTGGTAAAAAGCTTGTAAAATTACAAAATTATTGGTAAAATGCTTGTAAAATAACAAGAAATTTTTTTCAAATTGGAAGTAGCAACAAATAAAAGTTACAAGTTTTTCTTCTCATTTTACACGATTTTTTTGAGTGTAGTGTATTCAAAAAACCGACCATTTTCAAAACCGGTTTTTGGTTTATTCGAAAAAGCTTATTTTTGAAACCCGGTTTCGGTTTTAGCAAAAAAAACCGGTTAAGCCGAGGTTTTAATTTTTTATTATTCGGGTTAAAATTTAATTAAAATTAATTATTTACAAAAAATATGAATAAAATATAAATAAGTGGCGTACGGACATAGCGCCCAAGTGCATATCGCCCAATTTAAAAAAGTCATTCCACCCAAAAAAAATGTGTGTTAGTTGTTGTTGCAAAATTTTTTGGACGATATGGCCATTATTTTTGGGTATTGTAACAATTTTCTTTAAATTAATATAAATTATCAAAAATGTCATATTACCCAAATATCAAAATGTTGAATTTATAAAATGTCATAGCGCCCAAAAAAATAATCATAAAACTCACCAATGTTGTTTTTTTTAAGACAATGGTTTAAAGGTTTTATGCGTAGCCGGCCTTCGGCCGGGCTTAGGGATAACAAAATCCATGCATTAAACCCACCCTCTCCGCAAAGTAAAGTTTTCTAGGGTAGCAGTCCTTTACGCTACCAAATTTGTTGTGCCTCAAAAAGGCCTGATAACCAAAATAGCTTTGGTTTGCAGAGAGGGTGGGTTTAATGCATGGAGTATGTAATCCCTAAGCCCGGCCGAAGGCCGGCTACGCAGAAAACCTTTATTACAATAAAACAAATCATAGAAGTCGTAATTTCGACATTTCGCCCAAAAAAATATTTTGGATTTTTTGACAATTTTGTTTTGGGAGAAATAACATTTTTAGACCTATCATTTTGGGCTATATGTCTCATCGTGGGCGATATGTCATTTACGGTTTTGGGCGATAAGACCTTGGGCGCTATGTCCGTACGCCTAAATAAGTGTCCCTTAATTTTTCCTGCTCTTCAAAAACCCATTCCATAAAGATCGGCGGGTAACACTAGGGAGTAGGGTTGCCATTCGTACTGTTTTAAACAGTGCATGTACTGCTTTTTATAAAACGTACTGTTTATGCACACCACCTAAAACAGTACGCAAAAGTACTGTTTTTAAAGCGTGTACTGTTTTTGTACTGTTTTTTTATATTCATCACCAAAATGTAACATTTTTCGAAAAATGTTTCATATATGACAAAATTTTAATCCAATTTTTAAAACGGAGCTAAATGCAATTAAATTTTATACCACACTCAAAAAGAAAAAATTATTTAAAAAGTGGGGAAACTTAACTAAATTCATTAATGATTTAGCTCCATTGCCATGTTTTCCTTCTTTTTATCTAATTTTTTCTGAAAAATAAGAAAACGAAAAAACTAGAAAATGGAAAAAATGTATTTTATTGAGGATATCTCATTTAAAGTTCCGTTTTAAGATACGGGAATTTAAGGGCCCAAAAGGGTTTTTAGAATCTTAACGGCATAACTAAAAAACTATTATACGAAGGGATTAAGACGGTCGTGTAATGAACTACAAAAATGTATTTGACATTTTTTTTGTTTCTGCAATAATTTCTGAGAAATGAGCATTTTTAAATTTTGGGGAATGCCCAAATTTTCAGATTCAAATTGAGGAGTCCATACATTAAAAGAGGACCGGAGATTCTTAGAACCGGAAATGAGCACTTTTTTGCTATTTCTGACTTAGTTTTTGAAATTTTTGAAACAGTTTTTTGAAAAAAAAATTTCCTCAAATTGCATAAAATTTACTAAACCTGAAGAAAAAACTTCATCAGTTCTAAGAAAATAAATATGATGAACTAATTGGTTGCAAATTATGTCAAAGAAATTTCCAAAATTTTTATTAAATTTTACTAGATTGTGGAAAGAAAAAACATTTTCCCAAAATTTAGTTAGGCCTTTGTTTGAGTGCAATAATACCGTTTTCGCGTTTGCTTTTTAAAGTCGTGTTTTAATTAAAACACTGTTTTATGCGTTTTTTCATATGTTTTTGATAGGAAGATCGGTATTTTAGTTAAGCGAAAGCATATACTACAAGAGATTTACAAGTAAGATATCGCGGAAACTAAGACAAATGCTCCAAAAAGTCAATCGCAATTTTTTTCAACACTGATAAAAAAAATAGAATAAATTTGAACCGGTTTACCTAAAATGTTCCCCCCTTCTGTAAATAATCTTTTATGCTCGTTTTGGCCGAAATCTGTTTGAAATCAGGGTAAAAGGGCTTAGTTTTTGTAGTTTGATATAAAATAAGGCTTTTAAAAAAGTACTGTTTTTATTTGCAATGTACTGTTTTTTGAGACCAAATGTACTGTTATTTCCTATTTCAAATCTGGTAACCCTACTAGGGAAACTTCCCTTGTTAGTCCCTATATAAAAATTTCGTCCGATATTTAGTTCATAAATTAGTCTATTGACAACAAAATTTAGACAATTCCATTCAAATTTGATTTGTGTGTGTTTTCTAAACTAATTAAAGATCTAACAAAAAATCCAATCTAAAAAAAGTCCATGTTTGGACTTGGGACCCATTTTCCGGAAAACACTGTTGTAGGATACCATATAGTCGGTCTTGACCGACTATTATTTTCTAACTTGTTTTTTCTTAGACAGTTGTTTCTCACTTTCGTAAAGAGAAATTCAGATGTGTATTTCCACTCAAAGTCATTTTAAAACTTAATTTTTTTATAGAAGAAATCCTCGATCGGAACGACTTTAAGCACAAATTGCGAACGCTGTAAATTGGTTTCTTGCTTATGAATCTGGGGTGACCCACTACTTTATTTTGATAAAAATCAAAATCTTTTCCAGAACCGTTTTGTAAAAAATCGCGTCCAAACGTCAAAAAATAATATCATTTCGAAAACGATGAGAGATATGAAAAAAATATTCCTCGGGGAAAATGAAACAAAACTGCATATTGAAATTTTGCAATGAACATGTTGCCAACAATTACAATTTTAAATTTCAAGCTAAAAACTTTACTTTCCTTAAATTTTATCGGTTTTGTTGCAAAAAAAATATATTTTTGCAATGTATCTTAAAAATGTTCAACCGCAACTTTGTATGTTAACTACTCGATATGGAAGAGAGATATAAAAAAATTACTCATGACCGAAATTATTTACTGCAAAAATGCAATAAAATCGCTCACATATTCTGAAGCGAACCGCCGATCCAAATGACCGAAAATATTCTCAATTTTGCTCTCTATGGCATAGTTTCCAAGATATCGCCATTTTAAGATTTCTGAAAAAAATATTTTTCCATAAGTTATGAAAAATTGTCTATAACTAAGGAAAAAAAAAACTTCCTCAATTTTGAAAAGATGATAAAAAGATGATTGGTAGTAAATTATGTCCTAAAACGTATTTTTTTGAAGTACATTTTGCAACTGCCCTGCTCCATCTGTCTTAGCTTTCGAGTTATCGCTATTTAAGCTTTTTTAAAAAATATTTTTCCTTAAGTTATGAAAAATTTTATTTAACAGTGATAAAAAAACTTCCGCAAATCTATGAAGATAAATATGATGAACAAATTGATTGTTAATTACGTACTAAATACCCTCCAACCACATCCTGAAAAAATAGACATAACCAAATTTTAGGAAAAAATTTCTTTCTTTCTGAAAAAAGTTCGTAAATTTTCCTAAAATTTAGTTAAATTTAACTTAAGAATGAGAAATTTTCCTAACTTTGAGGAAAAAAAGTTTAGTTCATTTACTTATTAATAGTTCATAGTTTTCTTTAAATGAAGTTTTTTAATATAAAGAAAAAATTCCTACTACTAAAGAAATTTTCCCCGCATCTAAGAAACGTAGCTTAATTTTTAAGATATATTTCTTAAAAACATGTGCACATACAATTTAGTTCAAGTTTAGTTAAATTAACTCAACATAACTTCATCGTATTTCACATCTGAGAATTGAGGAAGTGTACTTCTTAGAATTTATTTGATAACTTCTTAGAATTTATATAATAACTTTTTAGAATTTAGTTAAAAACGTCTCAAAATTTAGTTAAAAATTCAAAATGGCGATATCTCAAAAACTAAGCGAGATAGAGCGTAACGGATGAAATTTTTAAAAGAAAGTACTGAGAAGAAAAATACGGAATATCCTAGTTATACATATCGTTCGGGGTCTCAAGACCCTAATTTCGAATCTAAAATTTGACATTCCCGATTTTATATATGCACAAATCTCGGTAAAAACTGCCGACACTTGATAAAGTCCAACGGCATTTTAGAAGCTCTTGACTATTAAAACACTTCCTCAAAAGCCCTCAGAGTAGTAGTTTTTGAGTTATCCAGTTTTAAGCGTTTGATTATTATTTCCATTGCTAAAGAATTCATTCTTTTACATCCCTCAAAAACATAATAAACTACGTTAAAGTAAACAGTCGTAGTATAAGCATCATCTTAGCCGTCTCTTAGTGTTATTAGTTTATTTTGTCTTACAAGAAAAAGAAATATGAGTTTTAACTCACACTCTCTCTGTGTCCCTTACTGTCAATAAATTGTACGACAACAGAAACTAAAGTGAACAATTTTACACCTTTTTTCGGTAATCACCTCAAATAAATATCATGACGTTTGACTACAAAGTGGTACATGTTACATGGCCACAATGATGACGCTGGGAATGTGAAAATAATGTTCGCGAACTACATTTACTGTCCTTACTATACGATACTTTTATGTGTATTAATGGTTACCTACAGCAGTTTGTGTGTGTCCAAATCATCATGATCATCATTGTCACCATCGTTGTACAACTCGTATTACTAAAATATTTGAAATATTTAGTGTGTCTTTTATTTTGTCACTTAAGTTGACATGTTGCAGCACTATGTTGCATTAGACATATAACCAACAATACATAGTGCTGTAAAATCTAGGTATATTTTAAATACTTGATAACCTTGGATGAAGTCTTACTGAAGTCAAGTAGTGATCTTAGTTAATGAGGAATCACTTCCTCTTTTAGCCAGGACTGACGGCATTATTAGATTTGGCTTTTTTCATATAAGAGTCAAAGCATACAAGGGCGACCGATGATGCCACCGATTTATGTCACAGTGCACTGTTCTTTGTTCTCCCGAATGTCACCTCGATTGCAGACAAAAAAGCCGATCGGCTCAAAATGATATTAGCTATCTTCTCCCGAATGTAAACTCCACTCAAAATTAGTGGAGGCCACTACTGTGGGTGAAATTCTGGAAGCCCATACTGTGAAGAATGCAGAGACTTTTGTTGCTTAGATTCAGAGCAGATGGGACACATATCTGGCTTGTTCGAACCCGAATCTGAGGACGAGTTCAACCTTCATGATAATACGCAGAAGGAAGCCAATAATACGGTGATGGAAAGGATGGTGGAGAAAATACAAGATGTTGCGGTTCCTACAAATAAACGTTCATCACTGTAAGGCAAGCCTTAATAACTGCCAGTGGGCAGTCATTCCAAACACACAATTTCCGGGAAATTCCATGACGCTTAAGAACGTTCTAAAGACCAAGCATATGAAATTGCTACGGAAATAATAAATATGCCAACATTAATCTGGGCGATTAAAAACTTAAGACCCGATAAATCCCCTTTACCTGATAGTATAATCCTGCTCTAGTATAATATTGCACAATAAAGCCTCTTGGCTGAATAATCTCTACAGAGCACTATGGTTCCAAATCCATTTTTTTTGCAGAAATTAAATAAAAAAATTTAAGAAATTTTCTAATGCTTATATATTTCCTCAATGGGAACACTATAAGCTATCAAGAAAGTTTAATGGAAAAAATTTTGTGCCAATACTGTCAGTTTGCTAGGCTTTCAAAGTTGAAAGTTTTAAGACGTATAATAAAACCGGAGTGAAATCAATATTACAATTATACAAACGGCAAATGGGAAAAAATAAAATTATAAAGAGGCTAAAGGGAAAAATTGAAACTTAATGATACTAGTTCTTGTTAAAAATTCCTATTTTACAGTTAATGCATCTTTAGCTTTATTCTTGGTTGTTTTGATTATGAGGATTTTGGAGCCAAAATAGGCTATATCTTTCGTGGACATAAAGTTGTGTTTGGGCACGAACTTGCATGAGTCTTTAAAAGTAAAAGTGTTTTCAATATTGTATATTTAATATTAAAATTTACATCTTGCCAGCATTTTTTGGCAAACTTCCACAATTTCTATTTTAGTTTATCACAAATTTCGGCCAAATTTGCTGTTTTTTGCGTGACACGTTTTCAAATTATTTTTTTTTATAATTTTTTTTACCTTCCGTCAAGCTACTTAATTAAAAAAAATCGAAAAAAAATTTTTTTTTACAATCGATTTTTGATTGCGCTAAGAGATAAAAATCATCCCAGAATTAATCCAAGTGCCAAAAAAATGCTTTTGGAACCATAGTGCACAGTAGACTGGGTCGACCATAAAGGAGAAAAAAAAGTTCCCATTGTGCGGGCTTAATTTTAAAGCTTACCTCGAAAAAGTTTAATAGCCAAAATATTAGATTTTTAGGTCGCGATTTGGTACCGCCGAAATCGTTTTTTGTTCATAGCTTTGTCATTTGATGTCCGATCGTTTTAAAAAGAAAATTGTTAGAAAGTCCTCAGCGAGTACTAAAGTTGACTCATATCTGGTTTTAACCTCAGAGGTCATCTTCTTCTTATGATTGTTAGTTTCTCATCTTTCTACCCACTTAAATGATTTTTATTTTTCCATTAAATTATAGCACTAAAAAATTCATGAAATTCTTTCCTTGGAAGTATCCAGTTAAATTTATTAACAAAAAAGTTACATTTGATTTAAGATTTTCATATACAATATAAAGAAAATTAGAAAAAACACTTGTTATTATGCCTTTAAACTATATTTATTTTTTTTAGTTTGTATTTAAATACATACGAACAAGTGTTTTAAATATTTTGCTATGGAAATTTAAACTTGAATGTAACTTTTTTGTTAATTAATTTAAGAGGGTACTTCTAAGGGAAGAATTTCATGAATTTTTTAATGCTATAATTTAATGGAAAAATAAAAATCATTTAGGTGGGTAGAAAGCTGAGAAACTAACACTCATGACACGAAGATGAGCTCAGAGGTCAAAACCAGATACATATGGGTCAAATTTAGTACTCGCGGAGTACTTTCAAACAAATTTTTTTTTAAAACGATCGGACATCAAATGACAAAGTTATGAACAAATAACGATTTCGGCGGTACCAAATCGCGACCTAAAAATCTTATATTTTGGCTATGGAACTTTTTCGAGGTAAGCTTTAAAATTAAGCCCGCACAATGGGAACTTTTTTTTTCGACCCGGTCTAGTGCACAGCATGCATAAACTAGTCCGTATATTTCTTTAAAATTGAGAGATACTGATGAATATTAATCACGAAGGCTGCGAAAAATTGCCACACAGCTCCGAAGGATTTCAGATAATAGACTCATATTTGCGTAGAGTTATTGACCCGAGGTAGCTTTGAAATAGGCCACATGCGTACAGGGTAGATCAATGGAAACTGCTCTTCATGAACTTGTTGGTACTATCGAGAGATCGGCGCCATGAAATAGCTCCCAATGAAATAAGTCCCAATGAAATAAATCCCAATGAAATAAATCCCAAATAAAATGAAATATCTCCCAAACCAAAAAAATGAAATAAGTCCCAAGAAAAATGAAATAAGTCCCTAACAAAAAATGAAAGAAGTCCCAACGAAATAACTCCCAATAGAAATGAAATAAATCCCAATTTTTTTTAAATATTAAATTTTTAACTGTTTAAATCCCAAAAGCACTTTAATTGTATCTCTTTAAAAAAACAAATCTCTGAAGTGCCTACGATCCCTTCTCAACTTTTTTGGGATGCAGCTTACTGACACATTGATTAATTTTCTTCAAATGTTTGAATGATATCAGTATAATATTTCATGCAATAGCTAACTTATCGCAGGTCCCTATGGCGGTTGCGAGAAGAACAGAAAATAAACTCCATAAAAATATGAACTCAAATTAAAAAAAAATATATAAATCATCTTGGTTAAAACAGTTAACAAGCCACGCATAAAACTTGAAAGCAGATTCCTGGAAGCCTTTTAGAGCTTCCAGGATTCTGTATAATAAATCCAAACAAAAAATTTGCTTTAAGGCGAAATGCATGCTGCGAGTAATTGTGAAAAATTTCGAGTTCTTCTAACAATGGTTTTAATTTATGAAAATTAAGAGGTATTGTTTTACAAACTGAAGATCCGAAACCGGTGTAATAAGAAGTTTTAGGATCCTGTTGGTTTGGCGGGCACATTAGATTATTTAAAGTGTAGGCGAAATGGACTTTCGGTGTTTTATAACCCACTCACTCTTTTCTTTGTTTTGAAATATATGTTGTGAGAATACGATTATTTGTTTAAAAAGATTTTAATGCATATGGGTGTGAAGAAAGCGCCGCAGGCGCGATTTTTTTTTTAATTTTTTGTTAAGATCTCTTGTAAAAATTTTTCGTCTGCGGCGCTTTCTTCACACCCGTATGTATTCAAATCTTTTCAAACATATAATCGTATTCTCACAACATATATTTCAAAACAAAGAAAAGAGTGAGTGGGTTGTAAAACACCGAAAGTCCATTTCGCCTACACTTTAAATAATCTAATGTGCCCGCCAAACCAACAGGATCCTAAAACTTCTTATTACACCGGTTTCGGATCTTCAGTTTGTAAAACAATACCTCTTAATTTTCATAAATTAAAACCATTGTTAGAAGAACTCGAAATTTTTCACAATTACTCGCAGCATGCATTTCGCCTTAAAGCAAATTTTTTGTTTGGATTTTGATTGACATTTATGTACTTCTGAGTGAATGGTTTTCTGAATTTATTTACAAGATAATTCAAAAAGCATTGAAAAAGAGTTTATTCTAGTTCGAAGTCATTTACTTTCCCTGTAATAAATTAACTTTTCCTGAAAATAACTAAAGAAAATATCTAATTTATATTATTTTTAATAAAAATTAAAGAAACTTGAAAATTCAATAAGTTAAACTTTTATTTTCATAATTTGCTCTCAAACTGTTGGGAGTTTTTTCATTAAAATAGTTTGGGAGTTATTGCATAATGAAATAACTCCCAATTTTAAAAATGAAATAACTTCCAAAAAAAATGAAATAGTCCCCGCAGATTTGGGAGTTATTTCATTATGAAATAACTCCCAAATCGTATGGAAATTTTTGGGACTTACTGCATTTTCTTGGGACTTATTTCATTGGGAGTTATTTCATGGCGCCCGAGAGATCGCTTGTGGAAAAGGTGGTCTTTCTCGATAAAGAGGGTAATGTCATGTCGGACTCGATAATTGTGGCATTGTCTGCTCTGGGAGTGTAGCCAGGGATCGTTTAAATGGTGGAAAATTTACTTGCCAATAGACGTATAACGTCTGAATTGGGAGAGTCTGTCATATCTCATTTTGTCAAAATGAGGTTCTTTGGAACCTTGCACTGAAATCAATCCTGCTCTCTCCTGCTGTCGCATATGCTGACAATGCATCGCGATGTCGCGATTATAAAGGTAAAGGGAAAGCACCAGCCAACATTGCGGGATATTATTCAGGGTTCTCTGAAGGATCTGTCTAAATATGCAAGAGGATGTGGTCTGGGAGCTAATGCAAGTAAAACAGAGCTTGTCTTGTTTACAAGAAAAAATAAGATTCATGATTTAGATCCTATTTCTCTGGACGGCACTGAAATGGCCTTTTTAGATGGAGACTTCTCTTGGAGTATTTCTAGATAGGAAGTTGCATTTCAGGCGTAATATTGAGGAACGGGTAAGAAAAGCAACGATTGCTTTATATTCCTGTAAAAGGGTCATTGGAATACTCAGGGGATGCCCCCTACTGATGCTGTGCATTGCATTGATCATGAAAATAAGGTGTGGGAAGGAGAAAAGAGGCAGTAGTGTTTGTGGATATTTGATTTAAATTTTTGTAAGTTATAAGTGAAAGGAAAGACCTCAGGAGGGAGTTTATTCCACATACGAATTATTCGACTGAAAAACCAATTTTTTCTGTAATGCGTTGTGCGAAACACAGGACAATCAACAACATACGGGTGTGCTCTACGAGACAAGGGAGTATTCCGAACAAACACTCGGGCCTGGGGAATAATTTCGCTTATCTCAGATGAACACCTCCCATGATAATATCGATAGAACTGTGTAACACAACCCACATTCCGACGATGCTCCAATGAATCAATAGAGTTGAATACACTACTGTCATTGATAAGCTTTACCGCCCTCCCCTGAACACGGTCCAGAAGCTTCAGAACAGTCTCTGAAGCCCCTGCCCATATGTGAGAGTTGTATTCCATTTTCAGCCGGATATAGTCGTTCATTAGATTTATACAGCGGTGATGCCTCCAATTCTGCTGTATGGAATCATTGTCTGGTGTTCTGCTTTGGATACAAAAAGGAACTGTGTCTTTATCACGAAGGTATAGACAATTGCTTAATAATGCTTCTCTAGAGTTTACATGTTATTTTTGCCAACCAAGTGAGAGCGCAAATGTTGTGAGCGAGCTGACTGAAATAAAATCTAAACTAAATCAGCTGGATGATATTAGGGAGGCAATTAAATTTATGTCCTCCCAATATGATACGATTTTAAAAGGTGTTACAAATAATAACAAAAAAATTAATAATTTGCAAAAGGAAAACAAATCACTACGTAATGAAGTTAAACAACTAAAATCGAGCGTTAAATTTTTAAATGATGTTAGAGTACAAAACGATTGTGTTATTAATGGAATAAAAGTTAAAGATGAGAAAGAAAAAGCTATCGATGTTGTTTTAAATATTGCTCAGAAAACTGGTGCCGATATATGTGAGGATGAAATTGATGAGGCTTATTTTTTGAATACGAAAGAAAAATCTTCCAATGTATCTACTGAACCAAAAAAGAAGTCTATTGTTGTAAAATTTTCAAATAAAAAAAGTAAAAAGATATTTATGGCTGAAAAAGCAAAAATGAAAGATATGGATGATTTTAAAAAAGTTTATGTCAATGATTTTCTCTGCAAGGAGACCATGGAAGTGTTTAATTATGCAAAATCGCTAAAAGAAGTTGGATACAGTTTTTTTTATGCTAGAGGAGGAATTATATTTGCAAGGAAGGATTCTAACTCAAGACCATTTCGTATTAAATCAATGGATGATGTGGATCGCATTTTACTTAACTCTTCCGGTGGTGGTGGTAGAAAAAATGGTTCTGTGGTTCATGTTGAAACAACTGATGATGATAGTGATGATGATGATAATGGTAACGTTGATGAAGGTGATATTTAGATTTTCTTATCCTTATAATTTTTTTTTTTTTTTCTTGTAAAAATATAAATGTTTTTTTTACTATTTTTTTACATAAATTATGAATTCAAAGTATTTTAAAAATTTAAATTCTTATAATTGTTTTATTAATAAATACAATAAAAAATTTTTGAATATTTTATCTGTAAATATTAGAAGTGTTTCTTCAATATCCAAATTTAATAAATTTAAATATGAACTTAGCAAGTTTAAAGAACTTCCTGACATAATTGCTATTCAGGAGACTTGGTTCGACAAGCAATGTATAAATCTATACACAATTTCCGGTTATGAAGTTGTTAATTGTTGCAGAAAGGATGGATATGGTGGGACTTCTGTGTTTGTGAAGTCTGTTTTGAATTATAAAATCAAACAAAATTTAAGTAAAGAATTTTTAGATATAATATCAATAGAGTTGCCAGATGTCAAAATAATGAACAAACCTTTAACGATTGTATCAGTTTATCGGTCACAAAAATGCACCGTACTTACATTTCTTGAACAAATTGAAGATCTTCTTATTTTAAATAATGGTGTTCCATGCTTTTTCGTAGGAGATATTAATATTGATATGTTGTGTAACAACAGGGATCTAAATCTTTTAAATAACCTATTTTCCGAATTTGATATGCATTCTTGCCATAATCTTGTAACAAGGCCTTTAAGTGGAACGTCTATTGACTGCGTTTTTACGAATTTATCTAACCAAGTATATATATATTCTATTGAGAGCAATCTAAGTGATCATAATATGATAAGTTGTAATTTGGATTTGGAATTTATGTGTCAGGATGTAATGATTAAGAAAAAGTATGAAATTGATTACAGCAAATTCAAAAGTTACTTAGATAATAATTTATTAAATGGAAATTCATCTTGTAATATTTCATCTGATTTGTGCCAAAGCTTAATAAACAATCTTTCAGCAGCTGTCATACATAGTACAAAAATTACTACCAAGCGTTTTAATGATCGTAAAAAACTTGCACCATGGATATCTGACAACTTGCTTAACTTAATTGCATTAAAGGACAATCTACTAAAGGCACGAAGGAAAAATCGTAGCGATAAATCCATATCGGAACGATTAAAAAGAATTAGCAAAATCATTAAAATAAGCAACAACAAACTAATGAATGATTATTATTCATGTAATTTAGAAAATTGTAGTGGAGACCCAAAGAAAACTTGGCAATTTTTAAATAAAGCGTTAGGTAGAAAAAGAACTGGAATAAAAAGTGTTGTAAAGCAAGATGGTTGTGTTTTGACAAAAGATGAAGATAAAGTTGAAGCTTTAAATGATTTTTTCTTTGATATTGTTGATAATATGCAAACAAATATTACAACAAATGCAAGTGATGATATAAACTGTTTCCGTACTTTAATTCCTGAAAGAACAACTTTTGAGCTCAAAAAGGTAAATAGAACCAAAGTTGGAAATATTTTGAATACTTTGGACAATAAAAAAAGTCCGGGTTATGATAATATTACGCCTAGAATGCTTTTAATAAGTGAGAATGTGGTAGTTGATATGTTGACTGAGATTTTCAATAAAATGATCGACGAAGGGAACTATCCTGATGTACTTAAAGTACATAAGGTAATTCCAATACCAAAAGTTACTGGATCTAATAGTATTGAAAGTTTTAGACCAGTTTCTGTCTTGTCAGCTGTGGATAAAATTTTTGAAAAAATTATATGCGAACAATTATCTAATTATCTTGACGATAATAACATTTTATTTCAAAGGCAATATGGTTTTAAGAAAGGAGCAGGAACCGAAGAAGCAGTAGTAAATGTTATTGATTACATTTGTGGAGAGCTTGATGCTGGGTATAGTGGTGTTGCAGGAGTTTTTTTTGACTATTCAAAAGCGTTTGATCTCGTAAATCATGACATTTTGGTAAAAAAGCTTTCTATACTAGGCGTAACAAACAAAACCCTGGAAATATTTCGTCAATATTTGATAAACCGCATGCAATTTGTTCAAATTGGTGAATATAGCAGCTCTATGCGTCCAGTCAAATGTGGAGTCCCACAGGGAAGTGTCCTTGGACCATTATTGTTCAAAATTTTTATCAACGATATAAAAAACATACATTTTAATGGAAAACTGTATATGTATGCTGACGATGTTTGTATTTTTTACCCATATAAATACCAACAAATTTTACAAACTCAAATTGAATATGATGCGGCTATTTTAAGTGAGTTTTCACGATGTAATCGACTTGTTTTGAATCCAAATAAAACTAAATTTGTAAGATTTAAACCATACCGATCAAGGAATGATGGAGAGATGGTGGTTCATATTGATGGAACTCCAATAACTGAATCCGAGATGGTTAACTATTTAGGCATTCAATTGAAACAGAATTTATTATGGGATGAGCACATAAACTTGTTAAAAACTAAAATTTCATCTGGAATTGGTATTTTATACAAATTCAAAAATAAACTTAATTCTGATGTTAAAATGCTTATATATCAATCACTTATACATTCTCATTTAACTTATCTTCCTATTATTTATGGCTGTAAAGTAAACAGATCGCTAAAGTCCCTTCAATCTGCTCAAAATAAAGCTCTTAAGCTGGTTTTTAATCTTCCGCTAAGATTTTCAACGTTAAAATTATTTAAAAAATATGCTAAAAAGGTTCTTCCAGTAAGAGGCTTATATAAACAAAAAGTTTTAACATACGTTTTCAAAACAATTAGAGGAGGAGATGTTCGTGGTTCCAGGCAGTTTACTCAAAATATTTTACACACTCGAAGAAATACTAGACAGGCTCTGAATTTAAATATTGTAAGAAGTCGTTTAGATTTAACAAAACAACGCATTGCTTATGTTGGACCAAGTGAGTATAATGAATTGTCAATCAATATTCGTAATATACAAGCTTTATCTACATTCAAAAAATCCATTAAAGATCTTTTACTTCGTAATGTTGAAACACTTCTAGTATAAAATATTATTTTATTACTATTTTTTATTTTTTTTTTCTTTCCCTAAGTCTAAATTTATTGTATATAATGTAAATTGTAAAAATAGATTTTAAAAATCTTCTATATGTAATATAGACAGAGTTGCCTTTTAGCCTCTACAAAGCCTTTATGGCGCTGAGGCGTTAAACTTATTATTGAATAAATATTATATTGAATAAAAATAATATATAAAAAAAAAAAAATGTCGTCGATGTGCATCACTGGTGCTTTTCGTACTACGCATACGGGAGGATGCGGCTACGTCGGCAATTCGACTCAATAGCACTCTGCAATGGAAGGCAGCGATTGTGGAAGATATAATTCTACAAAATGTGCACTACACACAGATAGATAGAAGCTTCACGAACAAGTGCGCTTTGGAGTATATTCGAAAGACGATTGGTTTAGCCTGGCTCTAAGACTTCTAGATCATTGCAATTGTTACCAGGCAGAGTTGCTGGCAATTAGGAAATCGGATGACTGGTTGAGCTGCAATGTCTTGTCTCCAACCGCACTCAACATCTATTCTGACAGTCAAGCCGCGGTCAAGTTTTCTGGAGTCAATATTTCTGAAAACAAGATCTGCCCTTAACTGTCGCACGTCTTTAAATGAGTTGGATAAGCAGTTTGACATACGACTCGATGGGTCCCAGGGCACAGAGACATTCCAGGGAATTGCAAAGCTGATGAGCTTGCAAGACTGGGAACTACCATACAGGTTTCAACAGAATTCGAATGTGTTGGTGTGCCTCTTGCAAGCAAAATTTAAGTCTTTGTGTCGCGACAGATTTCCAAGAGAAGATATTTCGACTGCGGTTGCTGTTATTACCGGACACTGTCTTATAGGAAAGCACGCAGAGTAGTTAAATCTGCCGTCAAATGACTTTTGCCGCAGTTGCATGGATGATAAGGAGTTGGAAACTGTCGAACACTGTCTGGTCAGAGATTGCTTCACTGGGATGTAGGGAGCTACATGATCTTTCTGATTTGTCGGTTGTCAAAATTCTATGTCTTAGGAGTTTCTTAAAGACCTTAAATTGGTTTAACGGCAGGGACTAGTAGGGGAACCTATTGCGGTCCCGTGGTATCACAACGGACCTTAGAGTCTATGTGTGCTGATGTAAAACGTCAGCAGCCACTTACACCCTAACCTTACCTAGATATTCGGATATTCGGTACCCACTACTTAATACCTTTACATATTTTAGTAACAAGCAATCATCTTGTATATTCTATATAGTTTTTTTTGTTATTTCTTAGTTTTAAGCCAGTAAAATAGAAAAATCATGTATTTTTTTAGATGTCGCTTACCTTAATTTAATATTACCAATATTTTAAGTTAACATCTGTCAAATGTTATTATGGTTAATAAAACTTTAAATGTGAAATGTTAAAAGTCCTATATGCAAGATTTTTTCAACGATTTACAATTTTTAAATTTTGTGATCCTGTATTGTCTACATACCCATGAAACTATTTCGAAATATTTTAAACCTGCACATAGGTTTCCTGAAAATCTGTCAACAATATTAAGAATATTTGAAAAATAAAATTTAAATCAAGGAGAATTTAAAGGTTACACTTCCCATATCTTAACATCACTTCTCATAAAAAACATTCAATAAAAACTTAAGTTAATATGATTTTGATAACTCAATTCTAAAACAATATCAACTGTATAAAACCCACCTAAATTCAATAAACACCAGTTGATACAATAAACGTATCAAAAACAAACAAATAATAATTTGTTCCTTAAAAATATAGCGACACACATAAAGCATGCGATACATTTTCGTTGCCACATGACATACGTAATGTGGGAGGAGGTAATAAATCCGTGTTAAGTGCAGCGTTAATGACTACTAAAATTGAATTTTTATAATGTCGGAGAAACGCAATAAAGTCTCTAAAAAAACACTTTAGCTCTTACTGCTGCAATGAAAAGTATTTTTTTTTTAAGAACTTGAAATTATCAGTTCACTAAAGAGTGAAATTGTTTTAAAGTGAATGAACTTGCTGTAAAATAAAACGTTAGGAGACACTTTCCTCCTCTCGATGGTTTTGCAATAAAGTAATTAAATTTTATCATTATTTAAATATGTATTTTTTTAACCACACCCTCAAAAAGAAGCGGGCCGAAAAAACAACATTTTCTAATCACATGGGTCCAAGCGCTGGACTTTGAAGTTATTCGAACTTAAAAATAACTCGAAAAATTAAAAAAAAAATTGTTTAACATGGGCTTTGAAATCTCTTCTGGAAAACCATATTATAGTTGATGCTGAACTCGATGCTATTGTGGTCGATCCGTCTAAGACGCCAATCAATCATAGTTGTTACGAGAGAAACTTGGTGTTTAGTAACCTCATGTTCAAATACCACATCAGGCCAATATAATAAAAAATTATATATAAAGATTAAAAAATGTTCAAGTTAAACAGTTTTCACATGTTAAACATAAAAATGGAATTTAGAATCACTAATGATGCTGAAATGCAGAAACTGTGCATTAGGGTGGTTCTTAAAAAAATAAAGTTGAATTTCTTCACGGGACGCCCCTTTAGTTTATTAAGATTCATGAAATACTTATACCAAAAGCACAATTAGCAAACATGGATTAGACAGAAGGACGAAGAATGGTGAACTTTTTGTTGAGATGTGTACAACAAACTCACTCGTTATTGAGTGTACACTGTTTCCACATAAAAGAGTACACAAGGTAACATGGCTCTCACTCGATCACGTGACCAAAAATCAAATTGATTACATCACTATCGGAAAAAAATGGCGTAGATCTCTTCTAGATGTGCACAACAAAAGAGGAGCAGACATCGCTAGTGACCAGAATCAGAAAAACTAAGAAGACTTTAGCAGAAAGCTTGTAGCAGAAGGAAAAATAGCTAAGACCACCATAAACACAGCCAAAAATCCCATTGCTAACAATTTAATCCAGGTGGAATTTTCAAGATTATACCGTGAAATCAAAAAAAGTGCAGGTCGAGACAAAAGATAATGGGCAGATGATATTGCCAAAGAAGCACAAACGGCGGTGGAAACCAATCGTAGCCGAGACATGTATGGTGCTATCAAAAGACTTACAAAGGTTTCTGTACTCGGTGGAAGGCCCTTAAAAGATAACAAAGGTTAACTCACAACATATAAAGATAAACAAATGCAGCTATGGACTGATTTCTACAAGGAAATATTGTCTGAAACATTTATCACCCAGACACAACCACTTTGTAGATGCGAGTCACAACCAGGATATAAGAACGGAATGCCCCTCGGTTCTAGAAATTAATGAGGTCATCAAAGCACTAAACCACAACAAGTCCGCTGGTATAGGTAACATTTCTCCCGAGGTACTGCTGATTGATTCAAAGATCAGATCCAAACTTCTATATCTACTTATTGAACGATTTTGGTCTGCCAACCATTTACCTGATGAATTACTTGAAGGTGTCATCGTTAAAATCCAGAAAAGGGTGATCTATCCGAGCGTAGTAATTAGAGAGGTTTACGCTCGTAAATATGTATGCTGCTTAAAGTGATAGCCCACATCATTAAGAAAAGGCTTTTGATTTTCGCGAACAAAAATCTTGTATTGATCATGTCAATTGTCTAAGGATCATTTTTGAACAATCCGTAGAATGGAGATCCCCACTTTACCTTGTGTAATCGACTTTGAGGGCATTAGAGTGTTAGGGAGTTCCTCCAAAGATATAGGAGGTATTTATACCTCCTATATCCGACCGAAAATGGAATACAACTCCCATATTTGGGTAGGAGCCTTAAGGTATATCTCGGAGCTTCTGGACCGGGTGCAAAGGAGTGCGTTGAAGCTCATCAATGACAGTAGGGTATCCAGCTCTATTGAGTCATTGGAGCATCGTCGGAATGTGGGTTGTGTGTCATTGTTCTATCGATATTACCATAGAAAGTGTTTAGCTGAGATAGGTAAACTCTTCCCTGATATGCACCCGCTCGTAATACTCGTCTATCAAGTAGATCACATCCGTTCGTGGTCGATTGTCCAATGTATCGCACAACGCATTACAGAGAAAATTCGTTTCTCAGTCGAACAAGCCGTATGTGGAATAAACTCCCCGCAGTAGTCTTTCCAGTCGGCTACGATTTAGAAAAGTTCAAATTGAATATCCACAAACACTACTCCCTCTTTCCTCCTCCTCATCAACCTATTTTCCTAATACCAACACAATGCATTGCATTTGTAGGGGACATCCCCTGAGTGTTGGCTCAAAGTAAAAAAAAATATATACGCGAACGCAATATGCAGAATTCTCCATGAAAATGATTTGTCCGATAAAATAAGCGTCAACAAGGGAGTTCGTCAAGGCTGCGTTCTATCCCCATTTCTTTTTTAACGCAGTATTGGACGTCATCATGCAACATGCCACAAGTCAAAGAAACGGAGTATCATGGGGACTTCAAGAGGATTATATCGATTACGCGGATTACAAACAGTCGTGTGGATATGGCAAATAATGTCCGCACTGTTGTCGAGTATGCTTCAATGGCTGGTCTTAATGGCAACATTCCAAAAACAAAAGTGTTACGCATTCACACCCCTGGCAACACACCTCCCCACATCAACGGAATTCAACTTAAAGAGGTAGAATCCTTTTGTTAACTTGGTAGTATTATTAATAAACGGGGTGGATCTTTTACTGATATTTTAGACTGGGTAAAGAAAGGACGGCAGGCGTTCGGAAGGCTAAACGAAGTTTTAAAGTCTTCAATCTTTTCAATTAGAACAAAGCTGAATATTTTCAACTCAAACGTCAATTCAGTTGTTCTTTACGGCTGTGAAATGTGGTATCCCAGCAGAAATTTTACTGAACTGGCAGCAGCTTTTGGAAAGGGAACTCAAGTCAAGGAGCGCATCCAAACCTGCTTAATTCATGCATGATTCTCTAAGGCGATGTCACACTTTAGAGCGCTAGTTGGATACACCGAAAAAGCACTCTTAAGATGCTCTGAATTTACATCTCTTTAGAGCGCTGAAAATAAAGATGCAGGGAATTCATCTATCTTTTTATTGCTATTTAAGCAGAATAAAGATAAAGCACATTTGACTATTTCTGAAATACAAATTACAAAATCTGAAATACAATTGAATATTTCTGAATCTTAAATACAATTGACAAATTCTGAAAATCAGTTGACTCCTTGCAAGCATTTGGAAGAAATATCGCCTAAATAATCCAAATCCATTTAAAAAATTTCCAATTATGTTTCGAAAATTTCAAATTATATTTCAGAAACTTCCATTTATATTTCAGATATCACCATTTATAACCAAAAAATGTTAAATTAAATTTCAAAAATTTTCAATTATATTTGAAATTTTTGAAATATGATTAGACATTTTTAAATATAATTGGAAAGTCTAAAATATGATTGGACATTTTTTGTAATATAATTTGTATTTTCTGGAACTAAAGTGGAAATGGTGTACTCAATTTTTTCTCCTTCAAAATGTGTTAAAGGTGTTATGATTGAAGCACTCTTTGCAGCGCTGATTAATGCGAAATAATGATGCAGTGAAATCAGGTGTCTTTTTCCAAAACTCATGGTTTTTTATATAAAAAGTGTTAAATATCAAAATATCACAATATAATTTTATGTTTTAAGTTCCATTTATAAAAAATCTTAACAAAAAATATAAATTTTTTCCCCTTACTTTTACTGCATCCTCAAGAGCGCTCTTTGGGTGCGCTTCGGTATGCTATAAAAAGATGTTGTGTCGCCAAAATCTCGATTTGTTTTTGCTGGGATGCTGCCAATTCTGATGTTAATGTGGTACAATTGTTTGTTAACAACTGTCTCCGTAGGCTACTAAAAATATTCTGGTCCAATACAATATCTAATGCTCGTCTGGGGGAAAAACACAGTAGATTTCTATCCAAAGCGAGATATACAAGCGCAAATGGAAATGGATAGTTCACACTCTCCGCAAAAACAACAACGATGCTGCCAGGAAGGCACTTGAATGCTATCCGCAGGGAAGTAGACGTAGAGGTCATCCTGCTCCCACATGGAAGCGACAAATCCAAGACGAAATAAAAAAAGTCCGACTACGATGGAGAGAAGACAAATCAATAGCTCCTAATAGATCCGAATGGAAGAATCTTGTTACGGCCCTATGATCCTCTTAGGAACTAATAATAATATTATGGACACAGTCATCTCTGTGACATATTTTGGCCGTAATTGCCCATTTAAGAGAATACATACGGGCATCGCTATATCGACTTAAAATCGATCGAAGATCACGCATATAGAAGGTACATTTAAACTTTATGGGGTTGCAGATCGATGAGCTGCAAACATAATGACAAACTAATATATACTCTCTACCGCAGAGTGAATATTATGCAAATTTTCTTGAGCGTGCATGATCGTGAGCAAAAGTTTACTTACGATCATATCTCTACAAAAAACCTAAGTTGAAAGTTAAATTGAGTTTTTTTATTGTAAATGTATTAACTCTTTTAAGAATCTGCTTTTAATGAGTTGGAAATAAAATCAAAATGATATGAATTTGATGATTTTAGGAATTAAACTGCGTAACTTGCTTTATGTGTTTATTTCCTTTTATGTCTCTTTGATGACTTATATGCCCATATGAAAGAGTTGACTGTTCTAACATTAACTGCCTTTTAGTATCAATTTATACACCAAAAAAAAAAGTACTTTGGCGCATGTGTGGCGCGTGGGTTGCATTTACTTATAATGCTCCATATAAGTATTACAACAAAAAATAAATTTTGTTGTTTCAGTTGTTGCTGGTACGAGGTGCATCATAAACTTAACAATTTGTTTGATTACCAACCAACCACTTTATTGTTTACTGTCGTTTACAAACCATGCAACAACATTTCATAATGTAATCATTGTTGTGGTTTTTTAAACTACATGTTTCGTGTCGTTTCAGTTTTTTTTATGCTGGCTGGCAGTGATGTACTTCTTTACACATTTTTTATGTTGCTTTTTGAAGTAAAATTTTTATTGTATTTATGGATGCTGCAACATCTATATATATAAAAGAGTAATGTGACTGACTGACTGACTGACTTATTGACTGATTCATCATCGCCCAGCCCAAACCGCTGAAGCTAGAGACTTGAAATTTGGACTGTAGGTGCACCTCCCGGAATATAGATCCACTAAGGCTGGATTTTTGCCAGTGTTGATTCTAATGGGGTAAAAAGGGTAAAAAACTGTACTTTTGGTACTTTTTATATCTCCTAAAGTAATAGTCATAGAGACTTGAAATTTGGACTGTATGTTAACCTCCCGGAACTTAGATACACTAAGGCCGGATTTTTTCCTGTGTTGATTCTTAGGGGGTAAAAAGGGTAAAAAACTGTACTTTTGGTACTTTTTATATCTCCTGAAATAGTGGTCATAGAGACTGGAAATTTGGTTTGTATGTTCACATCCTGAAATATAGATCCAGTAAGGCTGGATTTTTGCCAATGTTGATTCTAAGGGGGTAAAAAGGGTAAAAAACTGTACTTTTAGTACCTTTTATATTTCCTTAAAAAATGGTCACAAAAACTTAAAATTTGGACTGTATGTTCACCTCCCGGAATATAGATCCACTAGGGCTTGATTTTTGCCAATGATGATACTAAGGGAGTATAAAGGGTAAAAAACTGTACCTTTGGTACCTTTTATATTTCCTTAAATAATAGTACTAGAAACTTGAAATTTGCAATGTAGGTTCATCTCCCGGAAAAAAGATTCACTAAGTCTGGGTTTTTGCCAATGTTGATTCTACGGGGATAAAATGGGTAAAAAAGTGTACTTTTGGTACTTTTTTTTATATACTGAAATAATGGTCATTCAAACTTCAAATTTGAAATGTAGGATCCTTTAGTGAAATAAAACAATCTGGAACAAGTACTTTCTGAAAATTCTGTACCGTTTATAAAAAGTACCTTTTATAAAAAGTACCTTTTATAAAAAGTACATTTTATAAAAAGTACCTTTTATAAAAAGTACCTTTTATAAAAAGTACCTTTTATAAAAAGTACCTTTTATAAAAAGTACCTTTTATAAAAAGTACCTTTTATAAAAAGTACCTTTTATAAAAAGTACCTTTTATAAAAAGTACCTTTTATAAAAAGTACCTTTTATAAAAAGTACCTTTTATAAAAAGTACCTTTTATAAAAAGTACCTTTTATAAAAAGTACCTTTTATAAAAAGTACCTTTTATAAAAAGTACCTTTTAAAAAAGTACCTTTTATAAAAAGTACCTTTTATAAAAAGTACCTTTTATAAAAAGTACCTTTTATGAAAAGTACCTTTTATAAAAAGTACCTTTTATAAAAAGTACCTTTTATAAAAAGTACCTTTTATAAAAAGTACCTTTTATAAAAAGTACCTTTTATAAAAAGTACCTTTTATAAAAAGTTCCTTTTATAAAAAGTACCTTTTATAAAAAGTACCTTTTATAAAAAGTACCTTTTATAAAAAGTACCTTTTATAAAAAGTACCTTTTATAAAAAGTACCTTTTATAAAAAGTACCTTTTATAAAAAGTACCTTTTATAAAAAGTACCTTTTATAAAAAGTACCTTTTATAAAAAGTACCTTTTATAAAAAGTACCTTTTATAAAAAGTACCTTTTATAAAAAGTACCTTTTATAAAAAGTACCTTTTATAAAAAGTACCTTTTTTAAAAAGTACCTTTTATAAAAAGTACCTTTTATAAAAAGTACCTTTTATAAAAAGTACCTTTTATAAAAAGTACCTTTTATAAAAAGTACCTTTTATAAAAAGTACCTTTTATAAAAAGTACCTTTTATAAAAAGTACCTCTTATAAAAAGTAACTTTCATTAAAAGTATCTTTTATAAATGTAAACTTTTTGGTACTTTTTTATTTCCTGAAATTTTATTTATAGAAACTTTTTATATTTCCTAGAATCTTAAAAATTGTAATGAAGAAGAATTCGGAAAAAAAAACATTCTTCAAATTTGAAATGTAGGATCCTTTAGTGAAATAAAACAATCTGGAACAAGTACTTTCTGAAAATTCTGTACCGTTTATAAAAAAGTACCTTTTATAAAAAGTACCTTTTATAAAAAGTACCTTTTATAAAAAGTACCTTTTATAAAAAGTACCTTTTATAAAAAGTACCTTTTATAAAAAGTACCTTTTATAAAAAGTACCTTTTATAAAAAGTACTATTTATAAAAAGTACCTTTTATAAAAAGTACCTTTTATAAAAAGTACCTTTTATAAAAAGTACCTTTTATAAAAAGTACCTTTTATAAAAAGTACCTTTTATAAAAAGTACCTTTTATAAAAAGTACCTTTTCTAAAAAGTACCTTTTAAAAAAGTACCTTTTATAAAAAGTACCTTTTATAAAAAGTACCTTTTATAAAAAGTACCTTTTATAAAAAGTACCTTTTATAAAAAGTACCTTTTATAAAAAGTACCTTTTATAAAAAGTACCTTGTATAAAAAGTACCTTTTATAAAAAGTACCTTTTATAAAAAGTACCTTTTATAAAAAGTACCTTTTATAAAAAGTACCTTTTATAAGAAGTACCTTTTATAAAAAGTACCTTTTATAAAAAGTACCTTTTATAAAAAGTACCTTTTATAAAAAGTACCTTTTATAAAAAGTACCTTTTATAAAAAGTACCTTTTATAAAAAGTACCTTCTATAAAAAGTACCTTTTGTAAAAAGTACCTTTTATAAAAAGTACCTTTTATAAAAAGTACCTTTTATAAAAAGTACCTTTTATAAAAAGTACCTTTTATAAAAAGTACCTTTTATAAAAAGTACCTTTTATAAAAAGTACCTTTTATAAAAAGTACCTTTTATAAAAAGTACCTTTTATAAAAAGTACCTTTTATAAAAAGTACCTTTTATAAAAAGTACCTTTTATAAAAAGTACCATTTATAAAAAGTGCCTTTTATAAAAAGTACCTTTTATAAAAAGTACCTTTTATAAAAAGTACCTTTTATAAAAAGTACCTTTTATAAAAAGTACCTTTTATAAAAAGTACCTTTTATAAAAAGTACCTTTTATAAAAAGTACCTTTTATAAAAAGTACCTTTTATAAAAAGTACCTTTTATAAAAAGTACCTTTTATAAAAAGTACCTTTTATAAAAAGTACCTTTTATAAAAAGTACCTTTTATAAAAAGTACCTTTTATAAAAAGTACCTTTTATAAAAAGTACCTTTTATAAAAAGTACCTTCTATAAAAAGTACCTTTTATAAAAAGTACCTTTTGTAAAAAGTACCTTTTATAAAAAGTACCTTTTATAAAAAGTACATTTTATCAAAAGTACCTTTTATAAAAAGTACCTTTTATAAAAAGTACCTTTTATAAAAAGTACCTTTTATAAAAAGTACCTTTTATAAAAAGTACCTTTTATAAAAAGTACCTTTTATAAAAAGTACCTTTTATAAAAAGTACCTTTTATAAAAAGTACCTTTTATAAAAAGTACCTTTTATCAAAAGTACCTTTTATAAAAAGTACCTTTTATAAAAAGTACCTTTTATAAAAAGTACCTTTTATAAAAAGTACCTTTTATAAAAAGTACCTTTTATAAAAAGTACCTTTTATAAAAAGTACCTTTTATAAAAAGTACCTTTTATAAAAAGTACCATTTATAAAAAGTGCCTTTTATAAAAAGTACCTTTTATAAAAAGTACCTTTTATAAAAAGTACCTTTTATAAAAAGTACCATTTATAAAAAGTACCTTTTATAAAAAGTACCTTTTATAAAAAGTACCTTTTATAAAAAGTACCTTTTATAAAAAGTACCTTTTATAAAAAGTACCTTTTATAAAAAGTACCTTTTATAAAAAGTACCTTTTATAAAAAGTACCTTTTATAAAAAGTTCCTTTTATAAAAAGTACCTTTTATAAAAAGTACCTTTTATAAAAAGTACCTTTTATAAAAAGTACCTTTTATAAAAAGTACCTTTTATAAAAAGTACCTTTTATAAAAAGTACCTTTTATAAAAAGTACCTTTTATAAAAAGTACCTTTTATAAAAAGTACCTTTTATAAAAAGTACCTTTTATAAAAAGTACCTTTTATAAAAAGTACCTTTTCTAAAAAGTACCTTTTTTTATAAAAAGTACCTTTTATAAAAAGTACCTTTTATAAAAAGTACCTTTTTTAAAAAGTACCTTTTATAAAAAGTACCTTTTATAAAAAGTACCTTTTATAAAAAGTACCTTTTATAAAAAGTACCTTTTATAAAAAGTACCTTTTATAAAAAGTACCTTTTATAAAAAGTACCTTTTATAAAAAGTACCTTTTATAAAAAGTACCATATATAAAAAGTACCTTTTATAAAAAGTACCTTTTATAAAAAGTACCTTTTATAAAAAGTACCTTTTATAAAAAGTACCTTTTATAAAAAGTACCTTTTATAAAAAGTACCTTTTATAAAAAGTACCTTTTATAAAAAGTACCTTTTATAAAAAGTACCTTTTATAAAAAGTACCTTTTATAAAAAGTACCTTTTATAAAAAGTACCTTTTATAAAAAGTACCTTTTATAAAAAGTACCTTTTATAAAAAGTACCTTTTATAAAAAGTACCTTTTATAAAAAGTACCTTTTATAAAAAGTACCTTTTATAAAAAGTACCTTTTATAAAAAGTACCTTTTATAAAAAGTACCTTTTATAAAAAGTACCTTTTATAAAAAGTACCTTTTATAAAAAGTACCTTTTATAAAAAGTACCTTTTATAAAAAGTACCTTTTATAAAAAGTACCTTTTATAAAAAGTACCTTTTATAAAAAGTACCTTTTATAAAAAGTACCTCTTATAAAAAGTAACTTTCATTAAAAGTATCTTTTATAAATGTAAACTTTTTGGTACTTTTTTATTTCCTGAAATTTTATTTATAGAAACTTTTTATATTTCCTAGAATCTTAAAAATTGTAATGAAGAAGAATTCGGAAAAAAAAACATTCTTTCTTCAAATTTGAAATGTAGGATCCTTTAGTGAAATAAAACAATCTGGAACAAGTACTTTCTGAAAATTCTGTACCGTTTATAAAAAGTACCTTTTATAAAAAGTACCTTTTATAAAAAGTACCTTTTATAAAAAGTACCTTTTATAAAAAGTACATTTTATAAAAAGTACCTTTTATAAAAAGTACCTTTTATAAAAAGTACCTTTTATAAAAAGTACCTTTTATAAAAAGTACCTTTTATAAAAAGTACCTTTTATAAAAAGTACCTTTTATAAAAAGTACCTTTTAAAAAAGTACCTTTTATAAAAAGTACCTTTTATAAAAAGTACCTTTTATAAAAAGTACCTTTTATAAAAAGTACCTTTTATAAAAAGTACCTTTTATAAAAAGTACCTTTTATAAAAATTACCTTTTATAAAAAGTAACTTTTATAAAAAGTACCTTTTATAAAAAGTACCTTTTATAAAAAGTACCTTTTATAAAAAGTACCTTTTATAAAAAGTACCTTTTATAAAAAGTACCTTTTATTAAAAGTACCTTTTATAAAAAGTACCTTTTATAAAAAGTACCTTTTATAAAAAGTACCTTTCATAAAAAGTACCTTTTATAAAAAGTACCTTTTATAAAAAGTACATTTTATAAAAAGTACCTTTTATAAAAAGTACCTTTTATAAAAAGTACCTTTTATAAAAAGTACCTTCTATAAAAGTACCTTTTATAAAAAGTACCTTTTGTAGAAGGTACTTTTATAAAAAGTACATTTTATAAAAAGTACCTTTTATAAAAAGTACCTTTTATAAAAAGTACCTTTTATAAAAAGTACCTTCTATAAAAAGTACCTTTTATAAAAAGTACCTTTTGTAGAAGGTACTTTTTATAAAAGGTACTTTTTATAAAAGGTACTTTTTATAAAAGGTACTTTTTATAAAATGTACTTTTTATAAAAGGTACTTTTTATAAAAGGTACTTTTTATGAAAGGTACTTTTTATAAAAGGTACTTTTTATAAAAGGTACTTTTTATAAAAGGTACTTTTAATAAAAGGTACTTTTTATAAAAGGTACTTTTTATAAAAGGTACTTTTTATAAAAGGTACTTTTTATAAAAGGTACTTTTTATAAAAGGTACTTTTTATAAAAGTTACTTTTTATAAAAGGTAATTTTTATAAAAGGTACTTTTTATAAAAGGTACTTTTTATAAAAGGTACTTTTTATAAAAGGTACTTTTTTAAAAGGTACTTTTTATAAAAGGTACTTTTTATAAAAGGTACTTTTTATAAAAGGTACTTTTTATAAAAGGTACTTTTTATAAAAGGTACTTTTTATAAAAGGTACTTTTTATAAAAGGTACTTTTTATAAAATGTACTTTTTATAAAAGGTACTTTTTATAAAAGGTACTTTTTATAAAAGGTACTTTTTATAAAAGGTACTTTTTATAAACGGTACAGAATTTTCAGAAAGTACTTGTTCCAGATTGTTTTATTTCACTAAAGGATCCTACATTTCAAATTTGAAGAAAGAATGTTTTTTTTTCCGAATTCTTCTTCATTACAATTTTTAAGATTCTAGGAAATATAAAAAGTTTCTATAAATAAAATTTCAGGAAATAAAAAAGTACCAAAAAGTTTACATTTATAAAGATACTTTTAATGAAAGTTACTTTTTATAAGAGGTACTTTTTATAAAAGGTACTTTTTATAAAAGGTACTTTTTATAAAAGGTACTTTTTATAAAAGGTACTTTTTATAAAAGGTACTTTTTATAAAAGGTACTTTTTATAAAAGGTACTTTTTATAAAAGGTACTTTTTATAAAAGGTACTTTTTATAAAAGGTACTTTTTATAAAAGGTACTTTTTATAAAAGGTACTTTTTATAAAAGGTACTTTTTATAAAAGGTACTTTTTATAAAAGGTACTTTTTATAAAAGGTACTTTTTATAAAAGGTACTTTTTATAAAAGGTACTTTTTATAAAAGGTACTTTTTATAAAAGGTACTTTTTATATATGGTACTTTTTATAAAAGGTACTTTTTATAAAAGGTACTTTTTATAAAAGGTACTTTTTATAAAAGGTACTTTTTATAAAAGGTACTTTTTATAAAAGGTACTTTTTATAAAAGGTACTTTTTATAAAAGGTACTTTTTATAAAAGGTACTTTTTATAAAAGGTACTTTTTATAAAAGGTACTTTTTATAAAAGGTACTTTTTATAAAAAAGGTACTTTTTAGAAAAGGTACTTTTTATAAAAGGTACTTTTTACAAAAGGTACTTTTTATAAAAGGTACTTTTTATAAAAGGTACTTTTTATAAAAGGTACTTTTTATAAAAGGTACTTTTTATAAAAGGTACTTTTTATAAAAGGTACTTTTTATAAAAGGTACTTTTTATAAAAGGTACTTTTTATAAAAGGTACTTTTTATAAAAGGTACTTTTTATAAAAGGAACTTTTTATAAAAGGTACTTTTTATAAAAGGTACTTTTTATAAAAGGTACTTTTTATAAAAGGTACTTTTTATAAAAGGTACTTTTTATAAAAGGTACTTTTTATAAAAGGTACTTTTTATAAAAGGTACTTTTTATAAAAGGTACTTTTTATAAATGGTACTTTTTATAAAAGGTACTTTTTATAAAAGGTACTTTTTATAAAAGGTACTTTTTATAAAAGGCACTTTTTATAAATGGTACTTTTTATAAAAGGTACTTTTTATAAAAGGTACTTTTTATAAAAGGTACTTTTTATAAAAGGTACTTTTTATAAAAGGTACTTTTTATAAAAGGTACTTTTTATAAAAGGTACTTTTTATAAAAGGTACTTTTTATAAAAGGTACTTTTGATAAAAGGTACTTTTTATAAAAGGTACTTTTTATAAAAGGTACTTTTTACAAAAGGTACTTTTTATAAAAGGTACTTTTTATAGAAGGTACTTTTTATAAAAGGTACTTTTTATAAAAGGTACTTTTTATAAAAGGTACTTTTTATAAAAGGTACTTTTTATAAAAGGTACTTTTTATAAAAGGTATAAACTATAAACCCAAAATAATAAACAAAACAGGAATTGGACCGAATACGATCGAATTTCAAAAGTTGCAGTCCATGAAACTATAGTTTATATCACATATGTAAACTTCTATAATGAACTAATAATAAACTAGATACACACAGGCCACAAACATTTATTTTTTAGTTAAAACATACCTTTTACTTTCAATTAAAACTTTTTGGCTCAAAATGTATAAACAATTGACTTTAAAGTGTCAAGAAAAACTGACTGAGTAATTAGGCCCCAAATTCCTTTAATACACTTGCTGCAGAAAATGTATATTTGATAGCCTACAGCTGTGCGAATATTGAAAGCAAAACAAAAGTAAAAACGTAAATTTTTTCTGTAAAGTATAGGTAAACGATGAAGTGCAAAAATATTTATCGATCTTAATTTTTAAATTTTGACTTAAGCGCCGCTAGATCAGTGATTTCGGCCACAGTGCGCTGGTAAAAAACGGTTTTATTTAAAACGAGGTGAATTATTATCCAAGTTACAAATCCAAGTTATTTTAATTTTTGGTTTAAAGAAAATGAAAATAGTAATTCTTGTTTTCTTTTTCGTTAATTGTTAGCTTATATAGTCAAACTGAGGTGGCGTCCTGCAATTTTTTTAAAATTAGACACCAGCCTAAAAACATTATCATGTTAAAAAAGCCTTGATGGTTTAAAACCATTGGTCAATAAAATTTTGTCTTATGTCTATAACCTCGCCAAGGCTTGACCAATGGCCAAAGAATGCTTGGTATTAAAAGCTTAACTAAGAAGTTCTACGGAATATATTTGAAGTTCGCTTGAGAAACCCTTTTTTAAACAACACGCAAAGTGAAATCTCAGAGAAAAATCGTGTTTAAAAAAGAAATCCATTGCCGAAACAAAAAACTGTGATAAGAGTTCTCCGAAACCCAAATTACCGAACGACTTGCAAATATTCAGAGCAACCTCCTAATTCTTAATAAATTTTTGCCGGGACTGTTTTACTGTCCCAGAAAAAACATATCTTTTGTACTTATGTCATACTGTTAAAGATGTCGCAAGTTATTTAATATCTGAAAATAAATTTAATATACACAATTAAATAATACAATAATTTTAGGCCTATCATGGGGCACTTAACGAAACAATAATAATTGAATGCATGAATCAATAATAAACATGAACGTATGAAAAACAATGATGACACATAGGCGCCGTATTAACAATTGACATGCAAATGTCATAAATTTCTCACAAAACATAAATTTCATACACTACTCCAATCCACACATAAAATCATCATGCTACTTCTCTCCCTCCAACCGCATGGCACATAAACACAGTACGAGTGTGTACTAAACACAAAAGTGTTTATTGAACATAGAAAATATTTGGAGACAGGAGTTAAAGTTTATGTATGATACACTCGAAATTAAATACCAATAGAAATTGATATGAATTGTAAATATTATTGTTATTATGGTATCAAAATATATAGTGACGCTCGAAAGGGTCTTCAAATATTCTAAATCTTGGAATGGACACAATTGTTGCCCTTTCGTTGAAGACCGCTGACTGATTCGAATCCCTAACTGATTAAGAGCTTATTCCAGAGTTTCATCTGAACCAGTTCACTAGCTCATTTCATTGCTTACATTCATTATATGCATTATATATAAAAGGTACTTTTTATAAAAGGTACTTTTTATAAAAGGTACTTTTTATAAAAGGTACTTTTTATAAAAGGTACTTTTTATAAAAGGTACTTTTTATAAAAGGTACTTTTTATAAAAGGTACTTTTTATAAAAGGTACTTTTTATAAAAGGTACTTTTTATAAAAGGTACTTTTTATAAAAGGTACTTTTTATAAAAGGCACTTTTTATAAATGGTACTTTTTATAAAAGGTACTTTTTATAAAAGGTACTTTTTATAAAAGGTACTTTTTATAAAAGGTACTTTTTATAAAAGGTACTTTTTATAAAAGGTACTTTTTATAAAAGGTACTTTTTATAAAAGGTACTTTTTATAAAAGGTACTTTTTATAAAAGGTACTTTTTATAAATGGTACTTTTTATAAAAGGTACTTTTTATAAAAGGTACTTTTTATAAAAGGTACTTTTTATAAAAGGTACTTTTTATAAAAGGTACTTTTTATAAAAGGTACTTTTTATAAAAGGTACTTTTTATAAAAGGTACTTTTTATAAAAGGTACTTTTTATAAAAGGTACTTTTTATAAAAGGTACTTTTTATAAAAGGTACTTTTTATAAAAGGCACTTTTTATAAATGGTACTTTTTATAAAAGGTACTTTTTATAAAAGGTACTTTTTATAAAAGGTACTTTTTATAAAAGGTACTTTTTATAAAAGGTACTTTTTATAAAAGGTACTTTTTATAAAAGGTACTTTTTATAAAAGGTACTTTTTATAAATGGTACTTTTTATAAAAGGTACTTTTTATAAAAGGTACTTTTTATAAAAGGTACTTTTTATAAAAGGCACTTTTTATAAATGGTACTTTTTATAAAAGGTACTTTTTATAAAAGGTACTTTTTATAAAAGGTACTTTTTATAAAAGGTACTTTTTATAAAAGGTACTTTTTATAAAAGGTACTTTTTATAAAAGGTACTTTTTATAAAAGGTACTTTTGATAAAAGGTACTTTTTATAAAAGGTACTTTTTATAAAAGGTACTTTTTACAAAAGGTACTTTTTATAAAAGGTACTTTTTATAGAAGGTACTTTTTATAAAAGGTACTTTTTATAAAAGGTACTTTTTATAAAAGGTACTTTTTATAAAAGGTACTTTTTATAAAAGGTACTTTTTATAAAAGGTACTTTTTATAAAAGGTACTTTTTATAAAAGGTACTTTTTATAAAAGGTACTTTTTATAAAAGGTACTTTTTATAAAAGGTACTTTTTATAAAAGGTACTTTTTATAAAAGGTACTTTTTATAAAAGGTACTTTTTATAAAAGGTACTTTTTATAAAAGGTACTTTTTATAAAAGGCACTTTTTATAAATGGTACTTTTTATAAAAGGTACTTTTTATAAAAGGTACTTTTTATAAAAGGTACTTTTTATAAAAGGTACTTTTTATAAAAGGTACTTTTTATAAAAGGTACTTTTTATAAAAGGTACTTTTTATAAAAGGTACTTTTTATAAAAGGTACTTTTTATAAAAGGTACTTTTTATAAAAGGTACTTTTTATAAAAGGTACTTTTTATAAAAGGTACTTTTTACAAAAGGTACTTTTTATAAAAGGTACTTTTTATAGAAGGTACTTTTTATAAAAGGTACTTTTTATAAAAGGTACTTTTTATAAAAGGTACTTTTTATAAAAGGTACTTTTTATAAAAGGTACTTTTTATAAAAGGTACTTTTTATAAAAGGTACTTTTTATAAAAGGTACTTTTTATAAAAGGTACTTTTTATAAAAGGTACTTTTTATAAAAGGTACTTTTTATAAAAGGTACTTTTTATACAAGGTACTTTTTATAAAAGGTACTTTTTATAAAAGGTACTTTTTATAAAAGGTACTTTTTATAAAAGGTACTTTTTATAAAAGGTACTTTTTATAAAAGGTACTTTTTATAAAAGGTACTTTTTATAAAAGGTACTTTTTTAAAAGGTACTTTTTAGAAAAGGTACTTTTTATAAAAGGTACTTTTTATAAAAGGTACTTTTTATAAAAGGTACTTTTTATAAAAGGTACTTTTTATAAAAGGTACTTTTTATAAAAGGTACTTTTTATAAAAGGTACTTTTTATAAAAGGTACTTTTTATAAATAGTACTTTTTATAAAAGGTACTTTTTATAAAAGGTACTTTTTATAAAAGGTACTTTTTATAAAAGGTACTTTTTATAAAAGGTACTTTTTATAAAAGGTACTTTTTTATAAACGGTACAGAATTTTCAGAAAGTACTTGTTCCAGATTGTTTTATTTCACTAAAGGATCCTACATTTCAAATTTGAAGAATGTTTTTTTTTCCGAATTCTTCTTCATTACAATTTTTAAGATTCTAGGAAATATAAAAAGTTTCTATAAATAAAATTTCAGGAAATAAAAAAGTACCAAAAAGTTTACATTTATAAAAGATACTTTTAATGAAAGTTACTTTTTATAAGAGGTACTTTTTATAAAAGGTACTTTTTATAAAAGGTACTTTTTATAAAAGGTACTTTTTATAAAAGGTACTTTTTATAAAAGGTACTTTTTATAAAAGGTACTTTTTATAAAAGGTACTTTTTAAAAAAGGTACTTTTTATAAAAGGTACTTTTTATAAAAGGTACTTTTTATAAAAGGTACTTTTTATAAAAGGTACTTTTTATAAAAGGTACTTTTTATAAAAGGTACTTTTTATAAAAGGTACTTTTTATAAAAGGTACTTTTTATAAAAGGTACTTTTTATAAAAGGTACTTTTTATAAAAGGTACTTTTTATAAAAGGTACTTTTTATAAAAGGTACTTTTTATAAAAGGTACTTTTTATAAAAGGTACTTGAATCTTAAAAATTGTAATGAAGAAGAATTCGGAAAAAAAAAACATTCTTTCTTCAAATTTGAAATGTAGGATCCTTTAGTGAAATAAAACAATCTGGAACAAGTACTTTCTGAAAATTCTGTACCGTTTATAAAAAGTACCTTTTATAAAAAGTACCTTTTATAAAAAGTACCTTTTATAAAAAGTACCTTTTATAAAAAGTACCTTTTATAAAAAGTACATTTTATAAAAAGTACCTTTTATAAAAAGTACCTTTTATAAAAAGTACCTTTTATAAAAAGTACCTTTTATAAAAAGTACCTTTTATAAAAAGTACCTTTTATAAAAAGTACCTTTTATAAAAAGTACCTTTTAAAAAAGTACCTTTTATAAAAAGTACCTTTTATAAAAAGTACCTTTTATAAAAAGTACCTTTTATAAAAAGTACCTTTTATAAAAAGTACCTTTTATAAAAATTACCTTTTATAAAAAGTAACTTTTATAAAAAGTACCTTTTATAAAAAGTACCTTTTATAAAAAGTACCTTTTATAAAAAGTACCTTTTATAAAAAGTACCTTTTATAAAAAGTACCTTTTATTAAAAGTACCTTTTATAAAAAGTACCTTTTATAAAAAGTACCTTTTATAAAAAGTACCTTTCATAAAAAGTACCTTTTATAAAAAGTACCTTTTATAAAAAGTACATTTTATAAAAAGTACCTTTTATAAAAAGTACCTTTTATAAAAAGTACCTTTTATAAAAAGTACCTTCTATAAAAAGTACCTTTTATAAAAAGTACCTTTTGTAAAAAGTACCTTTTATAAAAAGTACCTTTTATAAAAAGTACCTTTTATAAAAAGTACCTTTTATAAAAAGTACCTTTTATAAAAAGTACCTTTTATAAAAAGTACCTTTTATAAAAAGTACCTTTTATAAAAAGTACCTTTTATAAAAAGTACCTTTTATAAAAAGTACCTTTTATAAAAAGTACCTTTTATAAAAAGTACCTTTTATAAAAAGTACCTTTTATAAAAAGTACCTTTTATAAAAAGTACCTTTTATAAAAAGTACCTTTTATAAAAAGTACCTTTTATAAAAAGTACCTTTTATAAAAAGTACCTTTTATAAAAAGTACCATTTATAAAAAGTACCTTTTATAAAAAGTACCTTTTATAAAAAGTACCTTTTATAAAAAGTACCTTTTATAAAAAGTATCTTTTATAAAAAGTACCTTTTATAAAAAGTACCTTTTATAAAAAGTACCTTTTATAAAAAGTACCTTTTATAAAAAGTACCTTTTATAAAAAGTACCTTTTATAAAAAGTACCTTTTATAAAAAGTACCTTTTATAAAAAGTACCTTTTATAAAAAGTACCTTTTATAAAAAGTACCTTTTATAAAAAGTACCTCTTATAAAAAGTAACTTTCATTAAAAGTATCTTTTATAAAAGTAAACTTTTTGGTACTTTTTTATTTCCTGAAATTTTATTTATAGAAACTTTTTATATTTCCTAGAATCTTAAAAATTGTAATGAAGAAGAATTCGGAAAAAAAAACATTCTGGGCAAAAAAAAGTGTATTTTTTGGTATCTTTGATATTTTTTGACGTAATAATTCTAGAAACTTAAAATTAGGAATGTAAAAGCCTTTTTGTGCTTTTAATATTTGCTCAAACAATGATACTAGAAAATTGAAATTTGGAAAAGAAGATCCTTCGGTGAAGAAAAATCTTTCTGGAAGGGTTCTTTTTGGAAATTCCGTTTCTAACGGGGATAAGAAAGTGTACTTTTGGTACTTTTTTCTTTGTTCCTATAATAATGAAAAAGTGTAAATTTTGGTTATTCTTATATTTCTTGAAATAATGGCTCAGAAACTTGACATTTTAAATAAAGGATCACATAGCACAAAAAAAACTGCTTTTGGAAAATTTAACTTTAAGGGGAAAAGGGGGCAAATGGTTATTTTTACCTATCTAACTATTTAACTAAAAGCCCCAAAAATAACACACAAAAGGACATATTTGAAAATTTTAAATTTTAGAACGTGGAACGAAATGGAATAGAGCAGGGAACAATACGGAATGATACTTTTTACTAAAATTTTTCGTATTTAACTTTTTTTACTCCATATTTTTTCTCTCTATATGTTTTTTCACTCAAACTTATTTTTATTCCAATTTCTTTATTCACTGAAATATTCATTCACTCAAAATCCAAAATCCCGAAATAAGGGCTCGAAAATTATTCAAATTTTATTGTTTAAATTATTCATTGAAATATTATTTTATGAAAGACATAAATTTGTACAAGTAAATAAAACAAAGACTGCGTAGGAGAATTTTCTTGAATTCGGTAGAGTAATTCTGATCTTTCTATTATCCGGTATTCAATGCAACCGGTAACGAAGTACCGGGATGGTAAGCTAGTACATACATAAATGTTGTTTTTATTGTGTTGAAAATTGTTAAAAACTCATAAATTTTTATTAAACATACTTAATTTTATTGAATTCTTCGTTTGGGATGTTTCGCTTTTTTTAGTTATTCTGCAAATGAATGTGATGTAATGTGTGGGTGCCACCATCATCAGCAGCGGTATTATTGTCATTAACTTAAGTGCCTTTTGATTGATTGTATAAAGTGACAGTTTTAAAAGTATATATGTACTAAATAAAATTTATGGGGCGTTGTCAGAGATGGTAGATTTAAATTTAAAACTTTTTAAGAATAATATTATGGTTGCAAGTAAATAGAGGCATACATAACACATTCAAAACCCTAAGGAAACTGTGAGGAAGTTCCAGTCTTCCAATCTCGTCGGCTTCGAAATTCCAAACTGTGTGATCATCTCATCTTAGATCGTATAAATTAAGTATGTGCCTTGATATTAAGTTCTTATGTACCCCTGAACGCTAGACATGCTTGTCTTAAACCAACATATTCAGAGATAGCAATGAAATGTGTGTGCAGGCTCCAATATAATGGGACATGATGTTTGAAGTATATTGGAGGATACGGTCAACTGTTCAATAGGTTATGGACACTTTATCCGATGTTTTCTATGTCTTTGAACAATAAAACCTCTTGCAACGAGTTTGCTAGGAAGTTTACTATAATATTTCGTAGTAGGAACGACTGGGAAAATCTAGTAGATCTACTCTTTAATGACACTTTTACCTGATTTAGAGCCAGCGTGTTGGTTCGATTCCAATAACCGAAATTTTTTATTGCGATTACCGAAATTTATTTATAACTACCAAACTTCTCGAAGCAACAAAAAGTAAATATTCCTTTTTTTACTTTGAGCCAACAATCGGGCACCTTAGTCAGGGGATGCCCCCTACTAATGCAATGCATTGTGTTGGTATTAGGAAAATAGGTTATGAGAAGGAGGAAAGAGAGAGTAATGTTTGTGGATATTTAATTTGAATTTTCTAAATCGTAGCCGACTGGAAAGACTACTGCGGCAAGGTTATTCCACATTATTATTATTGTCCGGCTGAGAAACGAATTTTCTCTGTAGCGCATTGTGCGATACATTGGACAGTCGAAAACGACGAGTACTATGAGCATTAGACTGGCATTTTTTTGTCATCTTTCGATTTTCCCAAGTGTCCGGGCAAATTTTTATTGCCCTAGGTCTAAAACTTATGTGGTCCAAATTTGAGGTCAATCGGATTAAAGTAACCCGTGGCGCCCGGCGGTCAAAGTTTTGGATTTTTGAAAAAATTTTAAAAATAAAATTAAAAAAAAATTTATGTTTCGACACATCATATTTGTTAATTTCGATGCGCTGAGCACGAATATCAAAAAAAAAATAAAATATCACCATTTCAAATTTGTAAAAAATGGCAGTTTTTTCCTACGTTCAAGAAATTTTTTAAAAAAAGTCTCAAAATTTCATTCCGCCGACCCTTTTGTAGAGCTTGAGATATTCTTTCATTTAAAACTAATTTGAGCCAAATCCGATCATTTTAAGCCGTGGCGCCCATCTATCAAAGTTTTGGCTTCTTAGAAACTTTTTACCAAAAAACCTAAACTTTGATCGAAGGGTGCCACGGGTTAAAATGATCGGATTTGGCTCAAATTAAGCTTAAATGAAAGACTGTATAAAGCTCAACAAAAGAGTTAAAACAAAGAAATTTTTAGAGTTTTTTTTTTAAAAATTCTTAAACGTAGGAAAAATTCCCCCATTTTGCAATTTTTTGACAAATTTTAAATGGCGATATCTCATTCAACTGTTGACAAGTGTGGACGTGTTTTAATTTATCTCCGTGCTATTAATTGAATTTTTTGAAATTGTTCGTAATAGGTATTTTTGTAATATTTTCATGACCACATCCAGGAAAATGAAAATATGGACACAAATGATACCGATTTAATTCGAGGCTCTGCCTCACCGACTGGTGCTGGTCCTAGCACTGGTCTTAGGGTTGCGACCTTGAAGTCCGACCTTGATTCTGGTAGGGGTGCCCAGCCTAATATTGGTGGTAAAAAGAAAAAGAAACTTAAACCATCAAAGGTCAGGCACAACCAGAGACGGCTTTGTTTGAAAATAATTAACAGACTAAGCCAACTTGATGGAACGAAGCTCTCCGAACGTGAGAGGGCGTCGCTATCATGGGCGAAAGGAGTCATTGAAGAACAGGACAAACTTTCGGCAATGCGCGCATCTGACAAACAGAGCGCTGTTTCGGCCTCGTCATCGAAGTCTGGTAAAAGGTTGCGCTCGCCCGACGAGAAACCTTTACCTAAGAGATCTAAGGTGACCGGCAACGTCTGGACTCAGTCTTTTAGTGAAGTGGTTAAAGGTAACTTCGTTAGGGCTGTGATAAACAGGCAAAATGGGGATTGTAGTATTCCAAGGGACAAGTGGAGTTTAGTTGAAACTAAACTAAATGAAATCTACTATAGGCTCCTTGAGAGTATGCCTGATTTTCTCCCTACTACTGTCAACGCAGGTTGGTATCAGGGGCGAGTAAAACTCGTTGCTTTTGGGAACGAAAGATCCGCAGCCGTGTTTAAGGTTGCCATTAGCCAAGTGGGAGAGTTATGGCCTGGAGCCAGACTGGACGTTGTGGAAAAACATGATATCCCCTCGCAACCCAGAGCTCATGCATGGATCCCAATGGCTACAAATGACATTGCGGTGATTCTTAAGATGATAAAAGTCTGCAATCCTGACCTTCCAACTCAGAATTGGCAAATTGCCAGATTGGGTGAGATGGAGGGCGCTCGTCGTCAAGCAGTGGTCTTGGTTAATGAGGAATCGCTTCCGCTTTTAGCCAGGACTGACGGCATTATTAGATTTGGATTTTTTCATATAAGAGTCAATGTCTACAAGGGCGACCAGAAGACTTTTTTGGACGCAGACAAGCCAGTGGCAGAGTCGGCTGAGGAGGAGAATCGGGAAAAGGTTGATATTCAGCTGGCCGATTCTAGGCTGATGGGAGATGCATCTGGCATTTTTGAAACCGAATCTGGTAACGAATGCGACCTCTGTGATGGCATGGAGGATAAAGCTGATGCCACGATGGGTGACATTCAGGACGAGGCCCATGCAGTGAGGAATTCGGAGAGTTCTGTTGCCTCCGATTCAGAACAGATGGGATATATATCTGGCTTATTCGAAACCGAATCTGGGGACGAATGCGACCTCTTTGATAACACGGAGGATGAAGCCAATAACACGGTGGTGGAAAGGATGGTGGAAATAAAACAAGATGTTGCAGTTCCTACAAATAAACCTCCATCACTGTAAGGCAGCCTCAGTTGCACTCTTGCTGCGCCTGACGACATGAGCAGTTGACTTGGTTTTTATCCAAGAGCCCTGGGTGCGGTGTGGCAGGGTTTGCGGATTGAAGACCCCTGGGTTTAAGTTGGTGGTTGCCAAAGGTGAGGGCTCACCAAGAGCCTGCATCTTGGCAAAAAATGGCTTAAATATATTCTTTTTATCAACTTTTAGTGATATGGATGTTACAGCGGCTAGCTTAGAGCTTCATGGGAAGTCTATTTGGCTCGCCTCTGCGTATTTTCCTAATCCGGGGTCAATACCCCCGGAGAAGGTTGTCGGTCTAATTCGGGAGTCTGAATCTAGGGGACACCAGTTAGTAGTGTGTTGTGATGCTAATGCACATCATTCGATATGGGGTAGTACAGACACAAATGATAGAGGCGAATCACTTTTGGAGTTTTTGTTAAGCACTAACCTGTATATTTGTAACAAGGGTGGTGAACCAACTTTCGTTACAAGTACGCGGCAAGAGGTTCTTGACGTAACACTTGTATCAGATACATTGTCTGATAGAATTGATGACTGGAGAGTTTTGGAAGAGCATTCTTTCTCAGATCATCGCTACATTGAGTTTTTACTCAGGGAGCGTGCCCCGGTTGAGACAGTCTCTAGAAATCTGAGGAGAACAAACTGGGTGAAATATAGGGAGACTTTTTCTTTGCTTTTGGATGAAGTACCCTTATCTGAACCGCATAGTTTGGCGGAAATTGACTGTCTGGTTGACCATATAACAAATGTTTGTAATAGGTGCCTGGATGCGTCTTGCCCTTCTGCAAAGCCTAGAGGGAAAAAAAAGCCACCTTGGTGGTCAAATGAGTTGCAGACGAGCAGAGATTCCTGCAGAAAGCTCTTTAATAAGGCTAAATTTTCAAGAGCGGACGAGGACTGGTCTGCATACAGGCTGCAACTTAAGAGTTATAAAAAGATGATCAGAAATGCAAAATGTGATTCTTGGAAAAACTTCTGTGGAAACATAGAAGACGTTTCTGAGGCATCCAGGCTGCGCAAGGTTCTGGCTTCTTCTCCTTGCACCCTGGGATACCTGAAAGATCCTAATGGGGTGTGGTCTTCCTCCAGTGGAGAGTCGCTGGATCTCCTTTTAAACACGCATTTTCCGGGCAATTCCATGACGCCGTTTCAAGCTTTGGAACGTTCTGACAATCTCCGAGTGGGGTCGAGCGAATAAGGTCGATTTTAATGCACGCAAGACCCAATGTTGTATGTTAACCCACAGACGGGCTGTAGAGTCAGCATTGTCATCTGTAGCTATGGATGGTATAGGTATTGAGGAATCGGATACTCTTGATGTTCTGGGCATGAGAATACAGTGTGATGTCCGCTGGAATAAACACGTATTTCAAGTGTCGAAAGAAGCATTCAAGTGTCTTGGTTTTCTGAAACGGTGCAAGACTTACTTCACTCCATCCGATCTCCTTACTATTTATACCAGCTATATCCGGCCGAAAATGGAATACAACTCTCACATATGGGCAGGGGCTTCAGAGTCTATTCTGAAGCTTCTGGACCGTGTCCAGGGGAGGGCGGTGAAGCTTATCAATGACAGTAGTGTATCCAACTCTATTGATTCATTGGAGCATCGTCGGAATGTGGGTTGTGTGACACTCTTCTATCGATATTATCATGGGAGGTGTTCATCTGAGATAAGCGAAATTATTCCCCAGGCCCGAGTGTTTGTTCGGAATACTCGCTTGTCTCGTAGAGCACACCCGTATGTTGTTGATTGTCCTGTGTTTCGCACAACGCATTACAGAGAAAATTCGTTTTTCAGTCGAACAATTCGTATGTGGAATAAACTCCCTTCAGAGGTCTTTCCTGTCACTTATAACTTACAGAATTTTAAATCAAATATCCACAAACACTACTCCCTCTTTCCTCCTTCCCATACCTTATTTTCCTGATCAATACAATGCACAGCATCAGTAGGGGGCATCCCCTGAGTATTGGTTTAAGTAAAAAAAAAAAAAAAAAAATATGCCAACATTAATCTGGGCGATAAAAAGCTTCAGGCCCTATAAATCCCCGGGACCTGATGGTATAATCCCGGCTGAGTTGCAGCAAGTGTCGGACTATATAGCCCCGTTGCTGTATAATCTATACACAGCATGCATCAACTGGTCGTATATTCCTTTAAAATGGAGGGATACCAGAGTCGTATTTATCCCGAAGGCTGGGAAAAGTTCCCACACAGCTCCGAAGGATTTCAGACCAATTAGTCTGTCTTCTTTTTTGTTAAAGACAATGGAACGAATGATAGACTCATATTTGCGTAGAGTGATTGACCCGAGGTTGCTTTCGACAAAGCAACATGCATACAGCAAGGGACGATCAACGGAAACAGCTCTTCATGAGCTCGTTGGTACCATCGAGAGATCGCTTTCGGTAAAGGAGTACACTATGGTGGCCTTTCTTGATATTGAGGGGGCTTTTAATAATGTCATCCCAGAATCGATAATATTGGCATTGTCTGGTCTGGGAGTAAAGCGTGAAATCGTTTTAATGGTGGAAAGCCTACTTGCCAGTAGACGTATAACGTCTGAATTGGGAGCGTCCGTCATATCTCGATTTGTCAATAGGGGCACACCACAAGGAGGTGTTCTTTCGCCGCTTCTTTGGAACCTGGCACTGAATTCAATGCTACTATCTCTAGAAGCACGTGGTTGTCATGTTGTCGCATATGCTGACGATGTCGCGATAGCGGTAAAGGGGAAGCATCTGCCAACATTGCGGGACATTCTTCAGGGTTCTCTGAAAGATCTGTCTAAATGGGCAAGAGACTGTGGTCTAGGAGTTAATCCTAGTAAAACAGAGCTTGTTTTATTTACAAGGAAAATTAAGATTCCTGTTTTCGATCCTATTTCTCTGGACGGTACTGAAATCACCTTCTCAGATGGAGCCAGGTATCTTGGAGTATTTCTAGATAGGAAGCTGAATTTCAGGCGTAATATTGAGGAACGGGTGAGAAAAGCAACGATTGCTTTGTATTCCTGTAAAAGGGCCATTGGAAAACGATGGGGTTTTAGCCCTCAAGTCGTTCATTGGATCTATACAGCAGTGGTGCGTCCAATTTTGCTGTATGGAATCATTGTCTGGTGGCCTGCTTTAGAAACAAAAGCGAACTGTGTCTTTATCACGAAGGTACAGAGAATGGCGTCAATGTGCATCACTGGTGCTCTTCGTACTACACCTACGGCTGCATTAGAAATCCTCCTTCACCTGATACCCTTGGACATATTGGGTAGGCAGTATGCAGCTGCGTCGGCAATTCGACTTAATAGCACGCTGCAATGGAGGAGCAGCGATTGTGGCCATAGCGCGATCTCGAAAAAGATAACAATACCACAAAATGTGGATTGTGCTCCCTTTTTGAGCCTTTTTGAGCGCCACTTTACCACTATGATACCATCCAGGGAGTCTTGGATGGGGGATACTCCGGGAAGAGGAGCTACCATAAATTTTTACACAGATGGATCGAGGCTGCACGAACAAGTGGGCTTTGGGGTCTATTCGGAAGAGCTTGGATTGAGCCTGGCTCGTAGATTGCCAGATCATTGCAGTGTTTACCAGGCAGAGATGCTGGCAATAAAGGAAGTGGCTGACTGGTTGAGCTGCAATGTCTTGTCTACAACCGCAGTCAACATCTATACTGACAGTCAAGCCGCGGTCAAGTCCCTGGATTCAATGTTTCTGAAAACAAGATCTGCCCTTAACTGCCGCACGTCTTTAAATGAGATGGCCAATCAGTTTAACATACGACTCATATGGGTCCCAGGGCACAGAGACATTCCAGGGAATTGCAAAGCCGATGAGCTTGCAAGACTAGGAACTACCTTACAGGTTCCAACAGAATTGGAATGTGTTGGTATGCCTCTAGAAACTTGCAAGCAAAACCTACGGCTTTGTTCAGCGACGGAGACTAATCAAAGATGGGCAAATGGATGGACGTGTGAGACAACACGACTGATTTGGCCTTCTCTTAATCAGGGGCGCACAAGTGAGCTGATATCGCTTACAAGAGGAGAGATTTCGACGGTGGTTTCTATAATTACCGGACACTGTCTTATAGGGAAGCACGCAGAGCGGTTAAATGTGCCGTCGAATGACTTTTGCCGAAGTTGCATCAATGAAGAGGAGTTGGAAACTATCGAACACTTTATTTGCCATTGCCCGGCACTTTCTGGTCAGCGACTTGCTTCACTGGGATCTAGGGAGCTGTACGATCTTTCTGATTTGTCGGATGTCAAAATTCAACATCTAAGGAGTTTCATAAGAAGCTCAAACTGGTTTAACGACAGGGACTAGTAGGGAAACCTATTACGATCCCGTGGTATCACAATGGACCTCAGAGTCTAAGTGTGTTGACGTAAAACGTCAGCAGCCACTTACAACCTAACCTAACCTAACCTATCTCGAAAACCGTTCGACCGATTTTATAAATTTTTTGATATTTGTATACAGCATGCTAAAATTAATAAAAATAATGTATCGCAAGATATATTTTATTTTTATTTTTTTCATTTTAAAAAATCCAAAATTTTGGTGGAAATTTTCCAAAAGTCCAAAACATTGACCGAAGGGCGCCACGGGTTAAAATGATCGAATTTGGCTCAAATTAGTTTTAAATGAAAGATTGTCTCAAGCTCTACAAAAGGGTCGGCGGAATGAAATCTTGAGACTTTTTTTAATAAATTTCTTGAACGTAGGAAAAAACCGCCATTTTTTGCAAATTTCAAATAGCAAAATCTCGAAACCTGTTAAACCGATTTTAATTTTTTTTTATATTCGTGCTCAGCACATCAAAATTAACAAATATGATGTGTCGAAAGATATATTTATTTATTTATTTTTTATTTTTTTAATATTTCAAAAATCCAAAACTTTGACCGCCGGGCGCCACGGGTTAATTTAATCCGATTGGCCTCAAATTGGTACCACATGAGGTTTAGGCCTAGTAGAATAAAAAAATGCCCGGACTTTGAAAATCGGGGAAGAAAAAATTTGGCTATTTGGCTAATGAGCATGCACCCTTAGGAAAGAGTCTTAGGGAAGAGTTCACCTATCTCAGCTGAACACTTACTGTGGTAATATTGATAGAACAATGACTCACAACCCACGTTCCGACGATACTCCAATGAGTCAATAGAGCTGGATACTGTCATTGATAAGCTTCAACGCACTCCTTTGTACTCGGCCCAGAAGCACCAAGATAGACCTTGAGGTTCCTGCCCAGATATGGAAGTTGTATTCCATTTTCTGTAGGATATAGGAGGTATAAATAGTAAGAAGATCAGACGTAGTAAAGTAATTCTTACATCGTTTTTGAAAACCGAGACAGTTGAATGCTTCTTTCGACACCTGAAAAACATGCTGGTTCCAAAGAACATCACATTGAATTCTAATGCCTAGAACATCCAGAGTGTCTGATTCCTCAATACCTTTACCTCCCTTGAATACAGACGACGTTGATTCCACAGGCCGTCTGTAGGTCAAAATATAACATTGGGTCTTACGAGCATTAAAATTCACCCAATTCGCAAGACTCCATTCGGAGATCGCCAGAAGGTCATGATTAAGAGTGTCATTCATGTTTAGGGTTGTCATCCGTCCTCTTTTCCCCGGACAGCGTCCTCTTTTTTAGGGCGTCCGGGGCAGTCCGGCTTCTTTTTCAGCAAGTGTCCGGGGTTTTGCTACTTTTTGCGCTTTTCTCCATAATTAATTTTTTTTATTGCATCGAAACTTTTAAATTCTTGACATCGTTGTGTTATTGCTCAAATGACATAGCATTACTTATTTTGCTTGCCAATATGTGGAGCTTACCAGCCACCAATGATGTTTACTTTAAAAAACGCATAAAAAGGCTTATATTTTGAAAAAAAGCTCTTTATGTTGGGGCATATCACAGAGTCAATTCAGTTCGAAAGTGGAATTAAATGTTTTCTCTGAAAACCTAAAAAAAAATATTTTTCGGAATTATAGCACTTTCAATTACACTGCTCAACAAGCTTTTTCCGGTTGAATTCTGATGACCAATTTTGGTAGGGTTTGATCTCCTGATTCCAAATCTGTTCTTCAAATTTTTCGATCACTTCCAGATTTTTAGTTATTCACGATTAAAAATGCGAGAAATGGCGATTTTGCATTTTTTGATATTCTGCACAGCATGCTGTCAGCATATATGTCTGCAGACATTCGATGAAATTAAAATCTGGTATAAAGCGCAATAGAAAAATTGGGCTATGTTTGATTAGATTACACTTGCGTTTTAAAATGATACGGTTTTTTTTACTATTTTTGTAAAATTTACCTTAGTTTTTTGATATTTTTTAGAGAAAAACTAAAAAAAAAAATATTTTGCAAATTGAAGTTTTCTGAGAAACTTTAAACCGGAGGATATCTTTAATATATATAAACCGGAAGATATCTTTAATGGTTTTAAAAGACTATAAAAAATTTATAATTTTTTTCTAAATTTTAAGCTCATCACAGTATATATTGATCATCCGGTTTTTGCTTTAGAACCTTTTAAAATTGTGCTTTTTCTATTTTTTTTTCACATTTTTGGCCAATAATATGGCACCAACTTTAAAATTTTTTCCTATTTTTGAGACAATAGTTTAATTCAACTCGAAGGCTTTATAGTAGATTTTTATTACACGCAATGGCTGCTGTGCAAGCTTTCAAAAAGGCAGAAATCGCGTTTTTCAAATTTTTAACTGCGAATAAATAATTTTAGACGTGCGGAAAAAGTTAAGAGTACAGATTTAGAATCCGCGAGTCAAAATCTTTAAAAATTTTCTACGAGTCTTCAAACCGAATCCAAAAACCTTCGATTTGTTGAGCTTTGTTATTAAAGTGAAATTGACGTTAATTATTGGAATTGGCTTAATTTCGTTTCCGAACGGAATAGAATCTGAGAAATTTCATCGACTTTCTAATTTATTATATTTTTTCGGCGTAAGCCAAGTGTATTTAATTTGTTGTTTGTGTTTTTCTGATTGAAGAAGAAAATTGTATCTTCTAAAGATTAAATTAAATGTGGATTTACCCTAGACCATGGTTTCTGTAGCCACTTCTACGTCATCAGTAGGCAATTACATTAAATTGATTATTTGATATTTGCTAGAAAAATTCTTTATATGTTTTTTTTTATCAACAGACTAGCCTGACATGAGCTTCGAACCTGTGTCGTTAAATCACTCATGTTTTGTAAGCCGAAGCCATAACCACTAGGCTATACTCGGTGTATAAACATCAGTGACTAAACGTCGTTTGTTTTTAACTCACAGTAGGTTTCGTGTGTGACGTATGCAGAAAAGCTTTTTCTCTAACTCAAGCAATGCATTTAATCTAGAGACCAACAACAATTTTCTTAATCTTTCATTTACTTTATTTTATGCAAACTTTACTATAGCAGAGAATTTTTTGTTCTTCACACTACAGTAACGCATAGTTAAAGTGAATTGCTCACACGAGCGACATTTGTCAGTATTTCTAATTTATCATATTTTTTCGGCGTAAGCCAAGTGTATTTAATTTGTTGTTTGTGTTTTTCTGATTGAAGAAGAAAATTGTATCTTCTAAAGATTAAATTAAATGTGGATTTACCCCTCGACTTTCATAATCGCTTTTAAAAATTTTTATCGGTTGCGGTATCGATTGCACACATTGGGTTTTATTCATTTTTTTTAGTGGGACTGAAAATTTTTAGTGGGGGAAACATGTCCTCTTTTTGTAGACAAATGTCCTCCTTTTTTGATGCTGAAGTCCTCTTTTTCTCAAAATGGAAATGGCAACCCTATTCATGTTCTGTCTCATAGCTTCAACCTCGGTAAGGCTTGTTCTATGATTGAAAGAAAATGAATGACAAATGTTGCTGTCACCAGCAAAAAAATAGATAGGATTGGAAGTTTGACTTAGAAGGTCATTAAGAAAAATAATTAGAAGAGAACCTTGCGGAACCGTGCGGTACCCCTGAATTAAGATGGAGTTTATCCGATGAAATCCCATCAATAACAACACGTATAGTGCGATTACAGAGAAAGCTCGATATAAATCGAGAGAAATCACTACCGACACCAAATGCAATAAGCTTCGAAATGAGGACGCTGTACCACACACGAGCAAACGCCTGTAAAATATCTAGAGCAAACATCCTCCTTTCACCAAATTGGTGGATGGAACGACTCAAACATTCCGAAAGAAACGCCAACAGGTCTCCCGTAGAACGACTTTTACGAAAGCTGTACTGTCGATCGCACAAAAGTGAGTTGGACTCTAGATAGTTAATTACCACCTGAATTAACCATGCTCTCCATCACCTTAAAGAGCATAGATTGGAATTTCTCAGTTATTCAAGAAGCCCTCTATCTTGATTTTGATGAATTAATTTTTTTTTAAGCTGATTGTCTTTCGAAGGCACGACCTTAACTCAAGGAATCGTATAAAATATTTATTTAATTAGTTTATTCAAATACGTAACCCTTTTGATAATAATAAAAAATATTCCTTTACCGTCTTTTAAATAAATAACAACCAAATATATTTCTCTATGATTAACTAGAAAATAAGCTCTCTCTCCATATAAAATTGTACATTGTTAACAATATTTTATGTGTCATATGATTCTTCTCCTTCCACAATATACAGAGCAACAAATCCCAAAATAACTCCCATAACAATATGATACATACAATAACATTCATATACCGGTAACATACGCGTCGACATTCTTTGGTGTGTTATGTCCTGTCAAAAATGAAGTTTATTACGTCTACAACTCGTATGTATAACGCCATTGTTGCGGCATAAACATTTATGATGATGATGGTGGTGGTGTTGCCGCTGCTGCTCATAGTATGTAGTAAATGTAGAATTGTTAACGTTGTTTTGTTATACTTATGTCATTCTAGCCATATGTGTTTATATGGTATGATATGATTTTGTATGGCTTGAAATGGTACGAGAGAACGAGTACGTATTGTACAATGAATGATGATTCTGTTATTGTTCAGTTTGTTACAACCAACAAACATTCAAGATGAGTTTTAGTTGGATTTCAAATGGTTTTCTTTTTCTAAAAGTTATAGTTTGTTCCTTTTTTTATCTACCAACACTACTACTCATACTAATAACTTTTCCAACACACAAATACATACATGCACCCAATGTCTTTGGTTTATGAAACAAATACAATTGTAGCTCAACATAACATCAGGAAATGTTGGAAAATTCATATAAGGTTTTTAACAAGTCTCTGAGGTTAAATAAGTGAGATGATAAAATAGAGAAGAGTTTTAAGTATGATAACAAAAATAAAAAAAACAAACAAAAGAAAAATTTATAAAAAAAATGAAACAAAACACATAATATTGTAAATTCCATTGTGAATACAACAAAAAAATATAATACAAGGATGTCAAGTGTTTTAGCGCCCTCCTAAACTTTACTGATAGCATTCCATCTGTTAATACGAATACTTTGAGAGAAGGTTTACTGATCTACAAAAGTTATTTCTCTTAGATCTCGAACATTTTTGAATTTTTTAGCGCCTCTGTTAAATAAGCTTTTATTTTCATAATTGTAGGCGAAGGCAGGTTTGGTTGGATGGTTGTCCGGCATTAGGCAAAATTTGCCGAGAGGCCAGTAGGTCTTTTTTGATTGCCTCAATTGTCGTTTCCCTATTCCCCCTTTGTTACCAAGTTTTACTTCTTAAACCACCCCGATTCTTTTAGATATTCTGCTAGAGATGTCAATGAGACATCGTTAAGAAGTTACACCTCATCAAAAAATCTTTGCTCAACACTGATAGAAATTTGTACATGACAATAATGAAAATCTACATTAATGTTATGAAAAATGACGTTAAAAAGGAACCTATGCAGGGTTTCATTCAAATAATGAAATAGATATCATAAAATGTAATTGCAAGAACAAGTTTCATTAAATTAATGAAAATTGTTCATACAAAATATAAAATGTATTTGATGAAATTTTTCATTACTTTAATGAAAAAAAGTCTTTAATTCGTATGAAATACTTTCATTGAATAAATCCTACTTTTTATTTCTGAAATGAAATACTTTAATTAAATAAATTCTAGTTTTTATTTTAAAATCAAATATATGTACACTCAAAAAAGTATGTCATTAACTGTTTGTAGTTTATTTAAAAAGTTTTCCGTTTAGTCGTTTTTAAAAGAAAAAACATTTGTTTGATGTTCAGTTTTTATTAATGACTACTTCAGTCATTTGTTTTAAAAATAACACACTAAAATATAAAGACTTTCATTTACATTTAATTTTTAAAGTCATTTATTTTTGTTCTGTAAGTAAAAACTACTGATTACACCGCTCTACAAATCTGAGGTTTGTCGCTGCGTTTTGGATGAAACCAAAAAAAGTTAATAGGGTTTGGCGCCCCGATTCCAAAACGGTCACTCAAATTTTTCTATCACGTCACAATTTTGAGAAAATCGCGGTTAAAGTGTCAAAAAGTGCCCATTTTGACCATTTTTGAACGCCTATAAAATAAGATCCTGACATGCAAATGACTTGGTATCAAGCTCATTCGAAAGTGTGTAATTTTCTCTTTTAGACAAGATCAAATCTTCTTGGAATTAAATTTTCTAAAATGGTAAAAAAATCTTTAGCCACAAGTGCTTTAAATCTAAAATTTACGTATAAATTTGTATGGAAATTTGTTAAAAAACACTGTGTAAATAAACTAAATATTGAAAAAATGGAAGGTTTTTGCTAATGATTTTTTTACTATTTTTGAAAACTAAATTTTTAGAACATTTTATCTTATCTTTAAGAGAAAATTACAGGCTTTCGAATGAGCTTGATACCAAGTCATTTGCATGTCAGGATCTTATTTTATAAACTTTTAAAAAGGGTCAAAAATGCCCTTTTTCGGCACTTTAACCGCGAATTACTCAAAATCCTGACGTGATAGACAAATTTGGGCTCCGGATTTGGAATCAGCGCAACAGACACTATCCAAATCACTAACCAGAATCCAATACGCATTTTCTTGTTGAGCTGTGTTATTCTTTTGATTTTTAATGATTTGTGTAAGTAATTTTTTTTTAAATTGTTGGTATTTTTTAATGAAATATCATTAGTTTTTACCTACACAAGTCAGTTATTTTTTAGTAGAAAAAAAATCAAAAAATTATTTATAGAAATATAAAAACATGTTTGTATCAAGTGACTTTGGCACGATGGGTAGAGCGTCTGGCCAGAATGTAGTTGATTGCGGGATCGATTCCCCAAAAATTTCATTAAAAATTTTTAAAAAAAATATATCAATAAAAAATTGTAAAAAATTACCTACGAAATCATTAATTTTTATTGTTTTCGTAGGTTATTTTTTTGAAATTTGTTGGTAAAAATAACAGAACTATCATTAATTTTTAATGTTTTCGTAGGTTATTTTTTTCGAATTTGTTGGTAAAAAAGAATGAAAAAACCGTAATTTTTTAATGTTTATTGTTATTTATTTTAGAATATTTTGTCAAAAGTAAAAAATAAATGTTGATGCTTGTTAAAGCAAATGAATAATTACTGGGATGGTTTTCAATTGTTTATTCACTGGTTTTAAGTGTGTTTTTCATTTGTTTTTGCCTACAAAATATTTTGAGTGTATGAAATTGTAAAGATGTTTTTATAGAATTAAAAATAATAAAACACTATCCGTGCCGGTGCAATACACTACATGATTTTCACTTAGTTTTCGCGCATAAAAAATTTACTCGAACCTTCAATTGTAATACATTAGTAAAACCACGAAGCAAAATAAGACAGCGCGAATTTAGTAAATATAAAATTAAAAATTTACTTTTTATTTTAAATTTCACAAAAAAGTCTGATAAATCACTTTCACATATTTTTTTTATCTATAGATTTCACTCAGTTTTCTCACACAAAATTTTACTATACCATTAACTTTTAATACAAATATACGCGAATTTAATAAATACTTATAATTACCCAGGCAGAAAAATACGAACGGGAGAGCGCTGGAAAAGTACCTTTTATGGTCGCTTGTGTGCTGGGAAAGCATCAGAGTTTAGTACTCTCCCAGCGTCCAAAATGATAACCACGGTAAACGGTATGCCGTTGATATTTTAAAGCGCTTTAAAAACAAAAAATATGGTACTATTGTAGAACTTTTAGAACAAAAAAATGGGGCGTATCTAAATTGTATACATAAGTCCAAAAGACACAACTTTTTAGTGTTTATTTGAATAAAGAAATTTATTAAATTAGGATAACAAATTTATTGACTCATTTATTAGGATAAACAAATTTTAAACAAACTTTGAACAATTTTCTAAGTCCCGGAAAAAATTTGTTTGCAATTTTCTTCGCGTTTTGGAATACAAAATTTATTAAAAATGCTTTTAGGAAAACAATTGGAACAGTCCCGAAAAAAAGTTGTGTATTGAACCGAAACGGGTATGTATCCGGAGTTTAAGGGTGATGAATCCGGAGTTTAAGACACTTCCTCACGAAAGAAACAGGTGTTTTATATAAAAGGTGTCAAGTTTGTAATATGTAGGTCATTGTGTATAAGTGCCATATCATGCAGGGAAATAAAAAACTTATCCTGCAGGGAAATAAAAAATATTCCAATTGTTATGAAAATTAATAAATTTTAATAAAAAATTTATACTTTGAACGGATTTAAATATAAAAAAAAAATTGGTAAAGCGCTTGGAAAGCACTTTGTTGAATTCATACTACCTTCTACACAAAAAATATAGTGCTTTGCCGAGACTTTTTCTTTGGAACGGTTGGCAGTTTCTGCCTGGGCAGGGATGAGATTTTCATGCACTGAAAAATCGAAAATATGCGCTTAAAATATGCACTAAAAAATTCAAAATATGCACTAAAAAACCTAAAAATATGCACTAAAAATAAAATGTGTGCAATAAAAATCTTGTTTTCAAAGGAAAAACTTCCTTAAAAGCAAAAAGTAACGCCGGGTTAAAACAGTAACATTTGAAACTTCATATAAGCAAGATTTTTTTAAAAATTAAGACAATCTATAAAAAATTATGAAGAAAAAAAATTTTTTTTTTCTTATTTCCAAAATTAATTTTTAAAATTTAAAATAGTTTTTGAAACAAATAAATTTCAATTTGTGTTTTTGCTAATTTATGCCAAAATATGCAAAAATATGCACTTAAAAGTAGGAAATATGCACAAAAATGCACTTAAAAACAAAATATGCAAAAATATGCATTTTCAACAAAATATGCACAAATATGCAAAAACAAATCGATGCCATTTTAACACAAATTTCTTGATTCGGAAAGATAATTGGTTGATATCGCTTTTAGACTATCGACATCAGACCCAGATATTCACATAACAAATGCTTTACTGACTTCTTCTTATTTACTTTCCAACAACTCCTACAATAGTCACTGTCAGAGATTCATAAACGCAGTACTCCCACCAGGCTTACTGTCCTTTACCGAAAGTAAGAAGACTTTCTGTCTTCTTAGGATTTGGCAGTGGTCACAGGGTTTGCGATATCCTGCACGTAGTCAGTGATTCTTTATTCTACTCTATTCTTTTTTCTACTCTCCGGTATCCACTCAATTTCGTACATCAATTCCACTATAGTAACAGAGATGTCAGGTTCAACCTGTTCCCCCACTGACTCACAATCAGAACATTCCTCGTACAATCATCAGCCAATTCGTTCCCAGCGGAGATAAAGCTCTGAATATCTCTAAAGTATTTTATGGGTAGCTGTATGGCGTATTTGTGTCGTAGATGGTTTAGAAGTTTATATTATTACCTTTGGATTAGGTTTGTGGGTGCTGTGGCTTAATGGTTACTGCGTTGGACTATTGGATACCAATCCTAGGTTCGATTCTCAGCTCTGGCAGAACAACACTTTCCAGATGTTTATCAGTTTCTATTCATAACTGATATCTATCGCAACACCTTCCTTCGTTAATAAACATAGATTCAAAAATCAATTCGCCAGATCAACATCAGATGGCGCTGCAACTACTGTTCTCAAAATAAACAACACACTCAATTACGGTGATGCCATACTGAAGACCTTCTATCTTTCAAGCATCACTGTTACATAAGTAATTAATAGGCAGTCTTGCCAGAGAAAATAAATTTTTTTCATCATTTATATCACCTTTTATGTTTTATACGGCAGAATCGGACGAATATGTACTGGATGACTTAGGTATGAAAACAGCACATTGTTCAAGCAAAACAAAAATTGCGAAACTTTCTAAGCATACGACATTGTAGTATTTATTACCCTATGTTTAGTTAGTGACGATGACATTAATTCCCAAAAATAAAAAGTTGTGGGAATGATATCCTCAGAGGCCAAGTTTTTGCCCTTTAGAGGCCAAGTGTTTGCCCATTATGATTCTTTTATTGCTCTCCTTACTTCTTGTTTTGTGTTATCCCAATTTTAATGAATGGCATTAGAAGCCATGGGTTATACCTCGAAGAATCTACAAACAAGGGAAGTCTCCCTAGTTTCACCCTCGGATCTTTATGGAATTGGTTTTATTTTGTAGAGCAGAAAAAAAAAGGACACTTATTTTTTTTTAGCGGCCCAAATTCATATTTAGGGGGTAGAAAGGAGGGGGGAAGACAAGGAAATTTTTAATTTTTTTTTTCGTTTATCTCCTATTTTATGCAAAGAAACCTAGTCATGTTACATACCAAATGAAAGGTCTTTGGAAAAATTATCTACGTGTGCTAAGAACGTGTCCAAACATGCACAACTTTTCGTCATATTGAGTAAAATACCTAAATTTTAGGACATTTTTGTTAATAAGTCGAAAAATATTACCTTCTTTGGCCCGATGTTAGCACCACATGATAGGTATTTTTAATACCTTTAATCAGATATCACACGTGCCTATACTAATTTTGTTTAAATAGGCGTAGATCGTAAAAAACTGAAAAAGGTCAATTTCCCCCCCATACAAATCGACCCCCCCTAAAAATGAGTTTGGGCCTCTAAAAAAAATACGTGTCGAATTAATTTTCGTTCTTAACAACATATCCAAATTTCATAAAGATCGGTGGGCGACACTAGGGAGACTTCCCTTGTAAGACAGGTCAGCAACTGCACACTTTAACGGTCATTCTTCAAGGTTCTCTGAAAGATCTGTCTAAATGGGCAAGAGACTGTGGTCTAAGAGTTAATCCAAGTAAAACAGAGCTTGCCTTGTTTAAAAAAAAGTAAGATTACTGCTTTTTATCCTATTTCTCTGGACGGCACTGAAATCGCCTTCTCAGATGGAGCCAAGTATCTTAGAGTATTTTTAGATAAGTAGAAAGTTGAATTTAAGGACTAATATTTAGATTTTTATTTCGACGTTTTGTTAAATATATTTTGTAAATAAATAGTCGAGCTCGAGGTCTTGGTTTTTATTAAAATATTTAATATTTATTTATTTCCAATATTTCAGTTTTCTTTGAAAACCATCATCAGGGGGGGAGTATTTAATGTTTATCACAAAAAACTTAAAAAATATATACTACACCCAAAAAAAAAGTGGGTAGTCAATACTGAAAATTTAACTAATTTTAGTCCAAAAGGACCTAGTGTAGAAATTTGTAACCAATACTAAAATGTTTAACTAATATTAGTCAAAACCAGTAAAAATTACTAATGTTAGTACTTTGAAGATACAAAAATTAGTTACTAATTAGTAGATTTTGGTACACTATCACTTACTAAACCTTTTACTGTAGAATTATTTTGAGTGTAGTTTTAGAACTTTTTCACTCTCAGTTTTTATCAAGCATTAAAATTTTTTGCTTACCAAAGAAATGTTTTCTCATTATTTCTATGGTTCGCATTTCTAGGTTTTCACAGCTAGAAGCATCAACATTCCGAAAATCTGGAAATTTGTTACCAATCTCGACGACTGGAGAAAATTAGAGTAGGTCCATTCACCCTTTTAGTGAGAGTAGAATGTTTGCTCTTGATATTTCTAAGACGAATGTGCATGTGTGGCACAGCGCACTTATTGTTTTTGATAGTGGATGTGACTGTCTGGATATCGACCTTTCTCAGAAGTCGTTCTTTTAGTTGGGATTTTATCTTGTGAGTTTTAGTTAAATTACGTATTACCTAAGGCTCTGTTACCTAAGGATTAGCTAAGGCTCGTTACTTCCCGCCCCACACGTTTTTAATAAATTACCTTCTTAGTTAGACCTGCAATCAAATATTATTTTTCAGTTTGCCATTGAGTCTCCTACGAAATCCGGTATTATACCTTTATTCCTGCACTCTAAAGAAGTGCTTGTTCTACGCCTTCTCTAGTGGAGCAATACTCTAGAGCAGCGGTTACCAACCTTTTTGGCTCGCGTACCCCTAATTTTAAATTTTGTCAGCCGCGTACCCCCTAACGAGTTTTTGGGTTTCGTTAAAAAAAAAACTTCTCATATAAATATTAGAGTTAATTTTGAAATTTTTGATCTGCGGGTATTATATTTTTTTTTGAAGGATTTAGTTGAGATCAAAACAATGGTGGTATTTTTTTGGAAAAATTTTCGCTCCTTGGGGTGGCTCAATACATCTGAAAACGCGGATTTTTAGCTGATTTTTCTGCAAAGCAAAAACAGCTGAAAATATTGCAAATCTGATTTCACCAGTCGTTTCTACACCAAAAATTTAAACAACGGACGTTTTTTGAACTCTTAGGCTGCGTTTTTGACATATCGCTTTAACTTAGTTTAACCGGGAGTTTTATTAAACTTAATAAAAATAAAACCAAGTTTAACCAAGTATTCTGTTTTTCAGTTCAAGTTTAGCAAATGTCGATTAACGCGGTATTGCCATACCAAATGACACATTTCCAATTAGAATAGTTGCCATCATCGCACATTTTTTCAAATAAAATACCACAAAATGGCAATACTAACCAGTATATTTGAAAATCAGAGGTGTTTTTTTGACATTTTTGTACCTTAGTTTAACTCTCCATCATTGGTGAGTTAAACTTAAAATAAATCACATCTCAAAAACAGAATTTGTGGTTTTAACTCAGTTTAAACCTAAAACCAATAAATTTTACAACACAAAAACTCAGCCTTAAAAAAAGTTCCAAAAACACATCACAGAGGAGGAAATATAACGTTTTTTTTAATTTTTTTTAATGTTTTTTTTTAATACAAGGGCAGATCAAATGAAACACCCTCGTATTTACAATGAATGGGCATTTTGAGCTTAACAAAATTGTACCACAATTTCCACTCTATCACAACCCGTCTCAAAAATGCCCAAAAACACATTTTTTGAGAACTTTGACACCCATTTTCTCAACAACCTGACATCATAGCAAAATTTGGGAACATATTCGGATTCAGCATCAAAAGGTTAATCGAAAACAAGAGGTCAGATCTCAAAATATCGCAAAAAAATGATCTCTAAATTGCACAAAAATACGTTTTTTGTGAACTTTGACCTCAACTTTCTTAAAAACCTGACGTTATAGAAAATTTTGGAAGCCAGATGCGGAACCAGCATTGAAATGTTAATCTAAAACGAATGTCCAAATTACTAAAATTTTGCGTACCCCCGCGGACAGTTTCGCGTACCCCCTAGTGGTACGCGTACCATAGGTTGGTAACCGCTGCTCTAGAGGCTAGACCGAGGTGGCGAGTATCAACTCCACGCTCTTATTTGTTTTCTTTCGAGCGGTCAAACTTGCCCGAGTGGGTTTTATCCCATGACGGAGTCGCGCAGGAATTTAAAAGTATATTTTGGGCTTATGGACCGTGTTCAAAGAATTTATTGAGGCTTATTAATTGCAGAAACCTATCAAATTCTAATGCTGATTTATTGAAATTACCATTGTGAGTGTTGCTATGATATAATTGAACTCATTCCTGCAACCCGAGATTTTGTTCCAATCTGTTAGCAGAGAAGCATTATAGAAAGAATTCGCTATTTTGTCGAACTTTATGAATTTGGAATAAACATTCATCAGATATCTTCCTGCCGTATATGAAGCATTGTAGAGAAAATTAAACTTCCAGCAGATATTTTCTGACCAATATGGATAAGTTTAAGTCAAATATGCGTGACTTTGCTTTCTCTTTTTTTACAAAATTTCCTCTCGCCGTTACAATTTATAACATCAGTAGGCTCTTAAGATCTTAAATCCTTTACCTCAAAGAAGAGTTTGTTCCCCGTCTTTTCAAGTGCGGAAACACATTGAGACCGAGGTGGCGAATAAGATGTGCATGCTGTTACTTGTTTTTTTTTTTCAAATTCTGAGGTTACATCTGTCTAAAAAGACTCGACTCCATGATGGTGAAACACGTGCAACCAAACTCTGAGAAGAGCTCTCAATAGAACGTCTTCCTCAAATGAGAACAGCTTCATACCTATTCACCGGTGTCAAAACTAAGCGCCTATGGAACCTTCCATATCATTATCGTCAAATCTAAATGTGATGGTTTACCATACTATTACGACAGGTGATTTCATCTGACCAATGCTTACTTATTCAACAAGTAATTGTCTCTGACCTTTTCTTGAGATCTTCGATAAGTTTTACAATCTGGGATCAATAATGTTCGACCTTGGAACAACAAGAAAAAGGTGCAAATAGGAATTTGTTGTCCTAAGATCGCAATTACTGGGAGATCAAAGTGCCCAATAGTTTACCATCGCATGTTTATCAAAACGAATCTTTAACATAAACCTCAAAACAATTTTTTTTTTGTCAATAGGTGCACCACCTAGAAAGTCACCCTGAGGATTACAATACGTCTACAAAGTTTTTTTTAACCACTGCTTAAGGTGGACTCCGGAACATATCGAACTCTGAGTCACTTAGAACCTCGTAACAAACGGAGATGAATAAACAAACAAAAATATAGTTGCCACTTTTCCTGGCGTAACGACTATATACAAAATTGGTAAGAATGCACTTCAGTGAAACCCTTGGCCAAATAGGGGTAGCTGCGTTGGCAGACCATCTACACAATGTCAGCATTCCACTGAATCTAAGATGACGTACCTTGATCTAACGATCTTATTAATTGTAGTTCTAAAATTTCTAAATTAAACGCCTCTTAATAAAGCAGTGTATGTTATCTGTCTTACAAATGGCTTCCATTCTCATTTAAAGTAGGTATATTAGAATCACCCACATTCATACCTTTGCATTTGATGTGGTTCATTTAGTTATTGTGTTTGAGTTAAGGGGGTTTGTGGTTCCCCGACTGCTGTTGTTTTGCTGCTCTGGCTTTTAGTTCATGTATTCATTCTCACACTTACTGCATAGTATCTCTAACTTTAGTTGTTATTTGGTGAGTGATAAACGCGAGGCGCGTTTGTTTAACAATTAACGTGTTGGCAACACATTGCAATTATTTATATGCCAACAACATACCAATATGTTCATCTAGTACAACAAAACAATAACAACAAAATAATTCTTGTTGTTTCTTTTTTGAAACTAACACACAATCCTATGGTGACAATTGTATGCGGTGGTGGGTACTGTTGTTGGTGTCAGTGGTGGCGTTTGGTTTTAAAAGAAGTGAAGTATTCTGTTGTATTGTAGAGCAAGTTTTCAATATTACATTTAATTTTAACTTTTTTTTTAGTGAGTGACTACTAGTACTCTAGTCAATTCTACAATGCCTTGACTTGAGTTTAACATTAAAACACACCTTGTTTTATTGTGAATACCACATTCCCTTTACAAAAATACAGACATTTGCTTGTACAGAGCATAAAAGAATGAATACTCTTAATGTAATTAATAAAAAAAAAATAATTCTTAATTCCGCGTGTTTGACATTCTGGGCAGGTTGATTACGAATCTTAGCTTAGACTATAAAACTCCAGTTAATGTAGTCGAAGACAAAGACTCCTATAGCAGACGTCCTATGAGCGGTAAGTGCGGACTGCGCACTGCGGAGTTGTCAGAAGATTTTTCGTAGTTTGCTTTGATAAATTCGTTATTTTCACGTGCTTGATATTCTGGGCAGGTTGGTTACGAATCTCAACACAGACTATAAAACTTCGGTTAATGTAGTCGAAGGCAAAGACTCCTATAGAAACCGTTCTAAGCAAGGATGGGTACCAATTCGATAAAAGTATTGGTATTGGTATTGGTTTTTAAAATTATATTAGTATTGGTATAGGTATTGGTTTTCATTTTTTGTTGAATTGGTATAGGTTTCGGTATTGGTTTTGAATTATTTAGGTATTGGGTATTGGTATTGGTTTTAGCCTCGAATCGGTATCGGTTTTTAATAAGTATTGGTATTTATCTTCTATCGGTTTTGGGATTTGTATGCAAATGGTTTTGTCGTTAATATTAATTAATTTAACGTAAGTCGTCCTTCTGTCCGCCCCACAGTGCACACTGGGGCGAGATGGTAGGTTTTTTGGCCAAAAGTCTCTACAGGTCGTAAATGTTAACCGATTTTTTTTTTAATTCAGAATATAAGCCTATATTAAGGTAATAAATAAGTGCCTTGAAAGTTTTTGAAATCGGACCTACAAGGAAACTATTTCAGGGACACTTAATTTTTAATAAAATTTACAGATGTTATAGATGAAACAAATGAAGAGAAACTTGTCTTTTGTTTATGTATTTGAATTAGAGATGGTCTGTGGTCCCGTAATTTGCGTGACACAAAAAACCACGTGATTCAGGCGTAAGAGATTTTTATTTAAATCACGTGAATATAGAATGACTTTCATTTAAATTATGTACTATATGAGGAAAAATAAATAAGTGACTTAAACCTTTTTGAAATCGGACCTACAAGGAAACTATTTCAGGGTGGACACTTCATTTCTAACAAAATTTACAGATGTTATAGATGAATCAAATGAAGAGACACTTGCCTTTTGTTTAAGTATTTGAATTGGAGATAGTCTCTGGTCCCGTGATTCATGCGTGAGCGTGAGTGATTTTCATTTAAATCATTTGGTTATAGAGTGATTTTCATTTAAGTCAAGTGACTATATTAGGGTAATAAATAAGTGCCTTGAAACTTTTTGGATTCAGACCTACAAGGAAACTTTTTCAAGGGTGGGCACTTCATTTTAAATAAAATTTACAGATGTTATAGATTAAACAAATGAAAAGACACTTGTCTCGTGTTTATGTATTTGAATTGGAGATGGTTGCTGGACCCGTGATTTGCGTGACTTAAAAAAGTGATTTTCATTTAAATCACGTGATTGTGAGTAGAAAAAATTCTGAGTGAGTGTCTAGAGAGTGAGTCGAATTTTTGCGTGAGGGATGTTTTTTTTTTTTGAAAAACCTCTTAAAAAAAAATATTTTTTAGCAGTATTTGCATTCAGAATTAAAACAAACAAACTTTAAAGATTTTTTTTTTTTTGAAAAAGGCACCTATTTAGTAAAATTAGCACCGGCTGATCTCAAAACTCTTGTAAAAAAATTTTAATATTCCGTTATTCTGGAAAAGCCTGTATTTCAACTTTTTATGCAATTTTAATATTTTGATTTATTTGCTATTTTATTAATTTATTTCGTTATTTTCAAAATAAATAGTTTTAAAATGTTGCAATTAGTGGAATTTGATAATAAATTAAATCTAAAAAAAAGCAAATTTTTCGTTTTTGCTTGAAACAATTTCTGTGCTGATGCACATTGCATTTAATGCACATATAAATTCCGGTGGTCAAGGGGAGATATTTTTTAATTGCAGAAAGATGAGACTTAACATTTGTAACAAAATATATTTACCTGAACTTCATCCTTTTCATACATAAATATTTTTTTGAAAAAGGTGATCGAAATGGGTTATCATGCAGGGGGCCTCTTTTTCGATTTTAGATCTTTTGCCAATTGCGATTACACGGGTCAATTTTTTTCTTATATGGGGTTCACACTTACGACCTTAAACAAGTTGTTTAACAAAACACCAGTAACAGAATAAAACGTAATGGATACAGAAAAAATATTTTTTAAACACGTAGCCCTTAAACTCTCAAAAATAGCAAGTGTGAACTGCACATTATGCGTTCTTAAATTCTTATATAATATGACTGTGCCTCTAATAAAACAATAAAATTTTTTTTCTGGATTCTGGTGTTGTGACATAAAATTTTGTAACGTCTGTCTGATTAAAATTTTGGAAATTCCAAAAAAGGACATTAGTATTTTTTTTTACAACGCAAAGAAGAGTGCAGTGACATTCAATATACATACATATCGTCGCTGCTCCGTCGTGATTTGGTATGTGACATTTTTGAGTTTTTTTTTTTATTGCATAATATGGAACCTCTATAGGTCATCCGTCTGCCCACTAAACCGTTTGGCGATATCTTGAATGGTTTAGAAATTAGCAAAAGTAGCTATGTGAAATCCATATGAAAATGTTCCAAAAAAAATGGTATGTGTAGTTTAAAACCAGTTTTTGTTAAGAAAACTTTTGCAAATATAAACATTTTTGCTTAAAATTTTTAACATAAGGGTTTTAGGCATGCTTACATACTATACTAAAAAATTAAGTATGAGATCACATTTTGAAGAGATGCTGCCATAATAAAAAAGCGATTTTTCGCGATTTCCAAAAAAGTTATATGTATCTAAATAGTGTTTTTTGCAGAAATTAATTACATACATTAGTCTTTTTATACACAGAAAATCAATTCTAAAAACTAATTATGGGTTTGCAAAAAAATGCAAAATTAATAAAATATGAGAAAATCGCGATTTTTACCATTTAAACGCAAATTTATTTTATCCAAATTTGCCTTAATATATCGTTATGAGTCTAATCCCCATTCCCAATACCAAATAAATTTACATTTGTAAAAGCAGATTTTTTTAAATAAAAAATCTGCAACAAAATGTGCAAGACTTTAACGACGATTTGGATGAAAATTCTTGAATTGATTCAAAAACGGACTTCACCATTGAAATTAGCATGCCCCAATTATATAGATATGATGGTCAGATCTCATGGCACAAATTTGAGTAACATTTTTATGAGTGAAATTTTTTCGCTAAAAAAACAAAATTCATTGAAACAACGCAGCATTTGGCTGCAGATTTGTACAAAATATGGGTTTAAAAAGTGTAATTACTATCACTTTAATGAATATTAAAATTTTTTGCACTATTATAAAATTTTATAACTTAAGTTCTTTGAACAAAAACGGTCATGTGTATAAAAATGTCCAAAAATAAAAAAATTAATACCAAAAATGTTCTAAAAAAATGTGTTATGTGTAGTTTTTTATGTAATTCGTTAATATCTTCGTTTTAGCCAAAAAAACATTCTTTTTTTTTTGTGGTACACATCTATAAAATATCTTTATGTATTTTAAAGACGCTTGACTTTTATAAAATATGGAAAAATGACAAAATAAAACGTTTTTTTTTGCTCTCCTGAAAACTTCATTAAAAACACATACCAAATTACGACGGAGCAGCGACGATATATCAAATATTAACAATGTTTGCAAAAGAAAAATTTTCATCACAGAAAAGGTCTAAATTTTTTAAGATCTACTTTTATTAGGGGTCATAAAAACCGTGACAAAAAATATTTCTTTTATTTTTTTATGGCTTTTAAAATTCAAGTGCAAACGATTACTGATCGATGTAACACATTTTGCAATTCGTTAGTCAGGTAAAACCTAATAATGTGATGGAAAGAAAATGTTTGACGTCACAATTAAAACAAACGAAAATAAGAATACAAAAAACCGATACGAAAGTAGAAAAAAATGAATTGGTATTGGTTTTTTATTGGTATTGGTTTTGAAGAATAAAAGTATTGGTTTTTAATTGGTATTGGTAGTGGGGAATCGGTATTGGTTTTTTATCGGTATTGGTATCGTACAAATAAAGGTATTGGTTTTTAATTGGTATTGGTTTCCAATTTGAATTGGTATTAACGGGTATTGGTATCGAAAAGGTATTGGTACCCATCATTGGTTCTAAGTGCGGAGGTGTCAGAAAGTTTATTCCCGTGGATGAAGATTTTTCGTCGTTTGCTTTGATAAATTTTTACAGCAGAATCACTAATACTTTCAAGTTTTTCGTATTTAGAATTGCGTAGAATCAAATTAAAGAATTTCTGAACACGGGAAATTGCCCACTAAATTAATTTTTGCTTTTTGAGACTTCTATGCAATGAAACCCCTTTGGTCGAAGAATTTTTAATTTTGTCATAGTTAACTGAACAACTAAAAAAATAATGCGATTGGAACACGTAAATTGCAATTGTTCTAGTGATCACAAATCTGGTCTCCAAACTTTTCCATCACATCAGGTTTTTGAAAAAATTCAGGTCAAAGTTTAGAAAATCGCCGTTATGGGCATTTTTGCCAACTCATAGTGGATGAACCCGATGTGATAGCGACTTAAAAATAAGTCGAGGGTATAGCTTAAATATTGCTCTTAAGGATGCTAACTTATTTGGTTAGTAGCCTTAACCTTAAGGGCACCAATTGTATTTCAATAATGTCTTATTCTCCAAAAACTATTAATCAAAACAAAAACAAACTTGCTTCGAATGGAACGTCACATAACGAAGTCAAAAAAACGCATTTTTGGACATATTTTGACAAATCATAGCGAATGAATCCGATGTGCTGACGACTTAAAAATAAATCAAGGATAAATCTTAACCATTGCTGTTTAATATGTATAAATCATTTGATCAGTCGCTTCAAGCGTTGGACGTTGGAGCACCAATTGTCTTTTAATAAGCTCTTTTCTTCCAAAACCTTTTTTTGTTTCGATACTGGGGAATAAGACATAATTAAACAACAAATGGTACCCTAAGGGTTAATGCGACTGACCAAAAAAGTTCTGCATCTTATAGAGTAATGTTTAAGCTTTACCCTCGACCTATTTTTAAATCGCTAGCACATCGGACTCATCCGCCAAAAATTCCCAAAACTGCGATTATTTGAACTTTGACCTCAATTTTCTTCATAAACCTGATGTGATGGAAAAGTTTGGAGATCGGATTTTTGACCAGCAGAACAGTTGTAATCAAGTGTATAAGGTCGCATCCCAGTCGCATTTTCGATGTTTTATAGTGTTTTTACGAAAGGTTCAAAAACCTAGATAGGCACTGGAAGTGGCACTGCTTGGAGTTATATATTGATGGATCATATCGCTTGGATCGTATCGCTTCCTTGCGATCGCCAAGGCTTTTTACAGCGATATTGACTTTTTCATCGACAGCCAAGAGGCTTTGCTACCATTAACTTCAGAAAATATCAGTGATAATTAAAGATAATCCATTGCAGCTGCCACAGACAGTTACAAATTTTTAGTGAACTACATAATATTCGACTTTGGTTGGTACATGAACTCAAGGATATTGAAGGAAATGAGAAAGTGGGTGTGATAGCGAAAGCATGTGCAAGCCTTTCACGTGAGATTGCTGTTGAAAAAGTTTTTCCATCCCTCTTCATACTTCTCAGAAATCAAGCTCGACACCAGAAACAAGTGGATAAATAGATGTATGATCTCAAATGATAGCATACAGACGAAAATGCTATGGGATATCCCTGGTCACAATAAGTAGTGTCAAATGACTCTTGCAGATGGTGCAATGAATCGGTAGAGGACAGCATCCATTTCTATTGTGAATGCCCTGCCCAAGTATTAAGGAGATTTAAATGTTTCGGTTCTTAGCACACAGATGAAAATATAATGGGACGAAAAATCGCAAGGTAATAGAAAAATAGTGTTCTGTTGTGTCCTCATCCTCAAGACAGGCTGCACACTAGACCACCCAAAAAATGTATGGGATTTGCAAAAGTATTTTTTTGTTCGCTCCACCGGCAGTTTCTAATAGATTGGCCATAAAAAATAATATCTGTGCAAGAACTGGATCTCTCGGTTGCATACAGGCCAGTCGATTTGAACTTTTGACCCCAAAAGTGACCTAAAAGCACTACAAAGCTTTTAAGAACCATAACTCTTAAAATATACGTTCTTCCAAAAAATACTATATAAGTTTTATTTTGCAGAATAAGAAAGCAAACATTTCCTTCATACAAATTTTTAGCCTAAGTCTTAGTCATCGTGGTGTTTTTGGCGGTTAAAATAAAAATTTATGTGAAGACTTAATTTAAAACGACCCTCGTTAAAATTTGGACGGAGACTCAAATAGTCGGTATCCATTATTTTGTAGAGTAAGATATGTAGTTTTCATAAACCAATTACATTTGGAGTTTATATGGGTAATTTCATTACAGAAGAGCCCAAAGCTGACTTTGAAGTTTCGATTTTTTAAATGCTGTATACAAAATTGGGAAATTACTTTTTTTTTAAACGACCCTCGTGGATACAATCGGTTTCCACGATTTTGAAGAGTTAGATGTGTACTTTTTGGAAAATATTTGGGCCAAATGACTCACTTTTAGACCCCCTTTGATAAATTTTTTTTGGATATATTTTAGTACATATTAAATGCAGCTTCCATTAAAATTTTCAGACTTTTATACCAAGTTGGTGTTGATGTTTCTGATAAAATTAGCAAATCTTTCAGTTAAAATCAGCAGAATTTTTAGCTAAAACCAGCAGATTTTTCTGCAGTAAATGTGTATACATTTAGGTACTTAATTTTGAACATCAATAGGATCTTATAGTTAATGTTATTTTATCAATGACAATTTCAGAAGATAGTGACCACATCATTGATAAATGCATTATTTTGTCCCGCCAAAAGTATTGGAGAAAACTTTTAATTTTCCATCTCTTTACATAAAAAATATTGTTTCAAACTTCATATAAACTAATTGTTTTTGTCCCGCCAAAAATTTTAAAATCCCGCCATTTTCCTAAATTTTTTGCCTTTTTACCGCTTTTTGGAAAAAATTTCTGTTGATAATTTAAAGAAGTATTTATTTGTCAAAGTAAATAAATTTTTTTTAGGATTTTCTAAAGTAAATAATTTTTATTATTTTTTTTTAAATCTGTAAGAAATAAGAATGAATTCTGCTATGTTTTTATTTAAATAAAATTAAAAAAAAATTTTTGTTGCATATTTTAGGATTTTAAATGCATATTTTAAGCGCTTAAAACAATGTTTTTAGATGCATGAAGTTCCAGTCTCTGGTAATAAAATTTTTTTATTCTTCAAGTTCAAATGTAATAAGATGCCAAGTATTTTTCATATAGTATTTTGCTAACATGTTTTCAATTAATGCTAAAAATGCCTGTACTTTTCAACACTTGTTTGAAATCTGCATTTTTAGCTCTTTAAAATCATGGAAACCGATTGTAATCCATTAAAATTTTAACGAGGGTCGTTTAAAATAAAGTAATTTTACAAATTTGTATACAGCATTTGGATAATCGAAACTTCAAAGTCCACTTTGGGCTCTTCTGTAATGAAATTACCCATATAAATTCCAAATGTAATTGGGTTATGAAAACTACATATCTTACTCTACAAAATAATGGATACCGCATATTTGAGTCTCCGTCCAATTTTTAACGAGGGTCGTTTTAAATGAAGTCGTCACATAATTTTTTATTTCAACCGCCAAAAACATCACGATGTCTTAGACTTAGGCTAAAAATTTGTATGAAGGAAATGTTTGCTTTCTTATTCTGCAAAATAAAGCTTATATAGCATTTTTTGGAAAAAACGCATATTTTAAGAGTTATGGCTCTTAAAAGCTTTTTAGTGCTTTTAGGTCACTTTTGGGGTCAAAAGTTCAAATCGACTGTCCTGTATGCAACCGAGAGATCCAGTTCTTGCACAGATATTATTTTTTATGGCCAATCTATTAGAAACTGCCGGTGGAGCGAACAAAAATATGCTTTTGCAAATTTGGGTGGTCTACTGCACACAGATGGTCTGATAAGCAACCCAATCTTGTCATATGACGAGCTCAGGCATTGTGTTCCATAATTAGGCTAGAAAGTTTGCGACAGTCATTCTACTCAGACCGAGTAAATAGTTTGTCACTCTCTTGTCTGGCCGAATCACAAAACATTTAGTATTCTTGAATGTAAACTCATTTGACCATCTATCTATGATAATTGATTATATGTGATAGTTGATTCAACGCATCTGAGGCTCCGAATTGTAAGGAATTGTATCGGAGCCAATGTTTGCCAAAGAATCGGCAATCTCAAACCCACAAGAGACAGACCCCGTTCTCACATGAGACCTCATTGAGCCTGCGCCTACACTCTTGGACAATTTAAGATGTTGTTACTGGAGAATCTAGTGCATTGAACGCAGCTTGACTGTCACTAAAGATAATTATTCTTCTATACCTCCATCTTTTTTCAATTATTTAAGTCGCTACGTCCAAAATAGCAAACACTTCAGTGTGAAAGACTGTTTTGGCCATAGCATGAGAGTATTTGGTTTGGCCTTGCAAATACCAACCAATCCAGAACAGACTGAGTAACTAGACTGTCTAAGGTCATGACAAACATCGGCCATAGTCCCAAAAGTCCATTAAACAGCTGCCCAAGTCTGGCGTTGGAATCTACTTGCCATGATCCATTTTTACGGAGTCTGCATAGAGATTTCATTTTGTTTTTCAGGATCTTCATTTATGAAACTGTCGAAGTAGAAAAAGTATAAATATGATTTTGGGGTAATACAAAATTAGGCGGGTGGGCCAAACCTTGGCCTCTATGAATGTCATTCCCAAACTAATTTTTTTTTTGTACGATTGGCGTCATCCTCCCTAACATAAACCTTGTTATTCTGCAGGCTTCTCCTCTGTTTACACCAAGCACTCAGGAACTCAGACGTATCATAGTTTCATTTTTCTGGAACTAGAGGTCCACCAACTAGCCACCTGAAAAGTTTAAATAAAAGGTTTTCTTGTTTTATTAAATGAGCCTGGAATTGCCAGGGATATTTACCTTGACTCCGGATAAAATCTAGGAACTACATGATTCTTCTTTGTACAGTTGATTGTTGACTGGATTTGGTGAAATCTTTTCTAGCTATAGTAGAATAGTTAATTCACTGATTTTAATCGATATTTTGGGATTTGTTATTCATCTGAATAGTTCGTTTAATTTTATGTTATTTTCTAGATCCAAACAGAAATTAAGGAATAAATCGTTTTACTATTCTGATTTTTACACACACATATGAATACATAGTAAATTGTTAACAAGCTTTAGAATTATGATACAATTTTTATTTGGGTAATTAGTCGCTAGCGATTTTACTGAATGGTTATGAAACCGTTTTTGATAAACGATAATGGCTTATTATGTCGCAGCACAAACATTCATATAAAGTTAATGTCGGCAATGTTGCTGCTTTGCAGTCTGTGTTGTTGTTTAAAATTATTGTTTGTGATGCATGTGTTGTACATACAACAAATAATTTTAAAACGTTTGTTGCATGTATGTATATGATTTTGTCTATCCCAGTTGGCAATGTCTAAAAGGTATTCCCAGTTTGCCACTACTGATGGACGCAAAACGATTTCTATTATTAGGTTAGTGAGGATAACGCCAATCCTAAAAACAAAAAAAATTGGGAATGACATCCATGGAGGCCAATATTTGACCCATTAAGATTCGGATAAGTTCTGATAGATATAAAAACTAAAAAATTTTAATATTCAAAAATATAAAGCAGGGCATTCGCATAAGAAGCGATAGGTTTCTTCTACAGATTTCCAGCACCAACTACACGTACCGTCATTTCTAATTCTAATTGATACCATGTGTTTACTCAATGTGTTGTGCCTTGGCAATCATATGTACTTTCGCCTTGAAGATACCACAATCGTTGTCTAAACGACATGATCCAATCAGATTTAGTTCCATGTAGTGAAAACTACTGCCTGTACCCGCCAACATTTCGGAACCATCCCTAAACTGGTTTATTCGTTGAAATTTTTTTCTATTCTTAAGCCAGTCATCCAATGAAGGGATCACAATTTTCATTCTTCCATCCGTTCTGAAGTACCAATAATCTCCATATGTCGAACTTGTCTATTCTTTAAAGATCCAGCTTGAAGAAGTCGATATAGAGTAATTTTCGCATTCTCCTTAATAAAAAGATCTAGGGGTGTCATATCGAGAAGCATTTCGAAAGCATTATTTGATGTAGTCTCCTGTAAGATTTAACAGTATATACCGCAGTATATAATCAATGAAAAAGGTTTCCTTCCGACAAATCTTTGGCAAGAGAATAAGGATTGACAAGCCTTTTTGTCAGTTAACTGTCCAAGTGAGTTTTGTATCCAAAATTACTCCTACACTCAAAATATTTTGTAGGCAAAAACAAAAGAAAAACACACTTAAAACAAGTGAATAAACAATTGAAAACCATCCCAGTAATTATTCATTTATTTTAACAAACAGCAACATTTATTTTTTACTGTTGACAAAATTTTCTAAAATAAATAACATTAAACATTAAAAAATTACGGTTTTTTCACTCTTTTTTACTAATATATTCGAAAAAAATAACCTACGAAAACATTAAAAATTAATGATAGTTCTGTTATTTTTACCAACAAATTCCAAAAAAATAACCTACGAAAACATTAAAAATTAATGATTTCGTAGGTTATTTTATACAATTTTCTATTGAAATATTTTTTTAAAAATTTTTAATAAAATTTTGGGGAATCGATCCCGCAACCAACTACATTCTGGCCAGACACTCTACCCATCGTGCCAAAGTCACTTGATACAAACATGTTTTTATATTTCTATAAATAATTTTTTGATTTTTTTTTCTACAAAAAATTTACTGACTTGTGTAGGTAAAAACTAATGATATTTCATTAAAAAATACCAACAATTTAAAAAAAAATTACTTACACAAATCATTAAAAATCAAAAGAATAATCAGTAGTTTTTACTTACAGAACAAAAATAAATGACTTTAAAAATTGAATGTTAATGAAAGTCTTTATTTTTTAGTGCGTTATTTTTGAAACAAAGGACTGAAGTAGTCATTAATAAAAATTGAACATCAAACAAATGTTTTTTCTTTTAAAAACGACTAAACGGAAAACTTTTTAAATAAACTACAAACAGTTAATGACATAATTTTTTGAGTGTAAGAATTTAGTGGAGCCCGAAGGTGTGAGGCTTAAGTTTCGGAAGAGTACCAGTATTTTCCCTTTGAACAACACCATTTCCATCATGCCCGGATTAACTTCAAACTACATGATTCTGCCCAAAAAGAAAGCATATTCAAAGAGCTTTCCATTCTATCGGAGATTGTGCTCAGACATCTGCCCGAAGGCATACTTAATATATCATCTGCATAAGTCACCACCAATATTTCATTCTTGTCCAAATTCCGTAGGATTTGATTAGCGACAAGAAGCCATAGTAGAGGAGATAACTGCCCCTTTTGGAGTGATTTCCTTATTAGCCACTTTACGTTTTCTGATTACATTTTGGGACAATACCCTACATCCGTCTGTTCAAAACACTCTAACGTTTGGAAGAAAAATTAGATGATCCTAAAGTTTGGCGACTGTATTTGTTATTGCACCAGCCAAGTTGGTACTACATTTTAGAAAAATCGGACACCACGAAAATTCTCGTATGTGAAGTGTTTATTATCTAATGTTGTAATGAAGCTCCGATGACATATAAAATACAATTTATATCGAAAGTTAGTTATCGATAATACAATTTTCTTTATTGTTTGTAAGATTTGTCAGATCCAAATAATATTTCTTAAAGAAATCACAGTGTAAATTTCCTCTCAGCCACATATTTTCCAATTGGGATGTTGATTTAACTACAATTGTTTGTTCGTTCAGTTATTGTTGTCGCTTGTCGTTGTTACCATTTAAATAGTCATTTTCATTGAAATTTACGACAGTGACGAATCCACTCACACATACATATGAGTATTTTTGAAACAGGTTGTAATCTCATTGAATCTTGTTCATATTCATATGAATTTTTGTTTTCCTTTTTTAGTTTGTTAAAAAGGGGTTTAAAATGATTTAGCAGCGGTGCCAGATGGTGGTTAAATTATGACCTGTTTTTAATTACTAAATTAAACATATTAAGTTTTTGTTATTTTTCTGTAATTTTTTTTTATATAACGACAAAATAAATTATATTTATAAAAAATTGTAGATGTTTAAAGGTCTGTGATACTACACACTATAAAAAACCTTGTCAAATTACTAGAAAAAGTCTCGTAACCCAATTTTATCAATATTTGACAGATTTCCTAGTTTTTTAACAAAAAATTTTGCTTAGAAATTTAAATTTTTTTGTAAATTGACAAACTTCCAAAATGATTTTACAAAAAGTCTAGTGAATTCAGCAGAATTTCTTGTAAGTTTTATTGCGCCAAAAAACTAGTAAATTTACAATTTTATTGGTAAAAATCTTGCAAAATTACAAAAAAGTTAGTAATTGTCACTATAATACAATTTTGTCATAATTTTGTATTCAAAAGGGGATGGACCAAAAAATATAATTTCCTAATCCCCTTGGCACAAGCGCAGTTCCATGAACGATATCTCGAAAACTAAGATAAATGGAGGAAAATGGAGGACATCTCCCCAATGGGTTCAAATTTGAATCTAAGAAAGTAAAAAAGTTAAATTCGGCTTTGCCGAATTTATGGATACCCTCAAGAACGTCACAAATATTATTTCCAACAAAAAAAATAAAAAAAAAAATTTAGCGAAAAAAACTGTTGGTGAAAAAAAATACGCGGAAATTTCTTTTTTGTAAAAAATATGATTGTACTAGTTTAAATACCATTCGGTATCCAATTTTGTTCAAATTTGTGTATCAGAATCCGAATTAAAACATTTTGTATTTTTAGGTTTTATAGAATGTACTAAAACTTTCAAGGTATCCTTACAATTTCGCTTATAACTTTAAAACCGCTAAACCGATATTGGTCAAATGCAATAAATAACAAACTGCTCGGGAGAACTTCAAATAAATATGTTATGTTTCAGCCATATCTGTTTAATATTTTAAATCGTGATCGCCATTTCAACAGACAGACCCACCAACAGACAGACATCGCTAGAATGTCTTAGAATCGATCACTGATCAATGATTCCGATTCCGGCATATGGCCCCTCATCGAGGTCAAATTTGGGAGTAAAGAGGTAAAAATCATCAAAAAGCCTAACAACTGCCCTAGGATCGCCCCTGGAGAGAGGGGTGCAATATGCAATAGACCGACCTCCATTAATTTTCTGCCCCAAACATTTTTTTGAACATACCTAACCTCTATTTCCACTTCCTAAGGGAGCTCCCATACAAAATTATATTCTTATAAAATTTGCTCCTACCGCTCTAACTGTCCATAGGGTGCTCCTAGAGAAGTAAAATTTATGGCCGACCCCCGATATTTTTTCAACTCCAACATTTTCTCAGAATATACCTACCCTTTATTTTCAACTCTTAAGGGGGTCGCCATACATTACTCCACCCCTTATGGAGTGGAGATAGGGTGTTATTGCGTTCGGACAAAATGTTGGTAACTAAAAAATAATGGGGGTTGGTCGTAATTTTTACCTCTCTAGAAGGCACGGTAGGGGCGGTAGGAGCTGGTTTAATAAAACAAATTTATAAAAAATTTTAAAATAAAAAAAAAATATGGGAACCACCTTAAGTATGGTTGCAAAAATTGTTGGAATTAATAAAATAATGGAGGCCGGTCATACATTTGACTCCAATAGGGGCAATTTAGGGTGCGTTAGAACGGTAGGAACAAATTGTTTACAAATGTTTTGTATGGGAGCCCCCTTAGGAAGTGGAAATAGAGGTTAGGTATGTTCAGGTAAAATGTTGGGGACAGAACATTAATGGAGGTCGGTCTTACACTGCACCCCTCCAGGGGCGTTTCTTTTTGCGGATTTTTACGCCCAACTTTGACCCTGATGAGGGGCCATTTTTTAGAACCTAACAAAACTAGAGGGTGTAGCGGATCGAAATCGAAAATTGGTGAGCTATCCCACGCCTATTAGTGAAAATGAAAATCCGTTATTTGTGTTCTAAAGTTAGAATTTTTTTTTCATATATGATGCATTTCACACCAAATATCCCGCTACAGAAAAACATGTGTCCCGTAAATTTCTGAATAGGTTGTTTCGATAGCCCTATATTTAACTAAGAAAATTGCGTTTTTGGTTTTTCTAATTTTCAAAAACTGGGCTTAGAAGGCGTGGTCAAATATTGGAAAAATGGTAAAATTTGTGGCGAGTTGCCTTGATTAAATATCTATCACATTAAAACGGAATGCACCACAATCTCAAAAATTAACATTCTTATATAGTTTTGTATGGGCTATCGAATAAAATTTTTTTCTTTGGAAAATTTTTAGAACCTGTTCTGAAATTTTCCAGTTTTTAAAAAAGTCAATTTATCAAAAATCCGGCCACTTTTTTTTTTCTTTTTTTTAATTTTAGATGTTTGTCCATCCACACAAAAAAAAATCAGAAACACATTTTTCGTTTTTTTTCGAGAAAATCACATTTGAATTTTAAATTTCATAACAATTTTGTAGTTTGCTTGTATTTTCTTGTATTATTGTTGCGAATGAGTATTATTAATTTCATGAATATTACTCATTCGCAACGTTAATACAAGAAAATACAAGCAAATTACAAAATTGTTATGAAATTTAAAATACAAATGCGATTTTCTCGAAAAAAACGAAAAATGTTTTTCTGAATTTTTTTTGTGTGGATGGACAAACATCTAAACTTAAAAAAAAAAAAAATAAAAAACAAGAAAAAAAAGTGGCCGGATTTTTGATAAATTGACTTTTTTAAAAAATGGAAAATTTCAGAACGGGTTCTGAAAATTTTCCAAAAAAAAAAAATTTAATCGATAGCCCATACAAAACTATATAAGAATGTGAATTTTTAAAATTGTGGTGCATTCCGTTTTAATGTGATAAATATTTAATCAAGCAACTCGCCACAAATTTGTCCATTTTTCCAATATTTGACCACGCCTCCTAAGCCCAGTTTTTGAAAAATTGAAAAACAAAAAACGCAATTTTCTAAGTTCCATATATGGCTATCCATACAAGCTATTCAGAAGTTTACGACACACGTGTTTTTTTTCGCTGGAAATTTGGTGTGGAATGCCTCATATGTATGTTGTGGTCAAAATGGTACTGGTTGGTCATTAAGGCATTACGCCAAATCTAAATTTTAGAATTTCGTGTAATACCTGCGGAATGATGGCCAAAGAAAAGCTGTTTGTGGGAAAATTTATGAAAAAAATTTAAAGGGCATCTTCTGCCGGCAACCAGCGGTTAAAGTTTGAAAATATTACACTCAAAATATTTTGTAGGCAAAAACAAATGAAAAGCATATTTAAAACAAGTGATAAAACATTTGAAAACCATCCCAGTAATTATTCATTTGTTTTAACAAACATCAACATTTATTTTTTACTGTTTTCTAAATTTTCTAAAATAAATAACATTGAACATTAAAAAATAACGTCACTTTAATTTTTTTTCCAACAAATTCAAAAAATTTACCTATGAAAACATTGAAAAATAATGAATTTGTAGGTTATTTTTACAATTTTTTTATTGAATTTTATTTAAAAAAAATGTTAATAAAATTTTTGGGGAATCGATCCCGCAATCAACTACATTCTGGCCAGGCACTCTACCCATCGTGCCAAAGTCACTTGATACAAACATGTTTTTTTATTTCTATAAAAACAATTTTGAATTTGTTGTCTACCAAAACAAATAACCAACACATGCAACAATTAAAAAAAAAAAACAACTTACACAAATCATTAAAAATTAAAGAAGAATCACATATTTTTACTTACATAACAAAAATAAATGACGTTAAAAATTGAATGGTAATGAAAGTCTTTATTTTTTATGTTGTTATTTTTGAAACAAAGAACAGAAATAGTCATTAAAAAAAAATGAACATTAAACAAATGTTTTTGTTTTTTCATTTAAAAACGACAACACGTAATTCTTTTTATATAAATATCAAACAGTTAATGACATAATTTTTTGAAGGTACGTTTTTCGACCAAAATGCATGCGCGAATTTTTTCACCAAATCTGGCTCAAAAATTAGGAAATTTTGCGTACTTTATGGGAAAAATATATAAAAAATTCAAAAAAGAGATTTTGGTCCACAGATGCTAATTTTTATACATAAAAAATATTTTTTATCCATATTGGTCTCAAAAGTTGATAAATGCTGGGGAAAATGTCTCAGAATCTAAAATTTTGTCGGTAGTCGTATGTTACAGAAATGTTCTATATAAAAAATACTCCAGATTCTGAGAACTTTTCTGGAAGAAAAATGTCAATATAAAAAATAAACAAAAAAAAGGAGTAAGCAAGTTAAATTCAGTCTGACCGAATCCATGAATACCCTCCACTAGCCCTTTTCAGTGACAGTATTTTCCCCCAACAAAAAAACAACTGAAGAAACTTTTTGACTTTTTTAGGTTATAAAAACTACAGAAGAAACATGTTTGAAATCTAATACTTTCTCTATTCAAATCTTTTTCCAGAATCTCGGACTTTTACTTACCAAATAATTTGTAAGTACCTTCGCGATAAAAATCATCTCTGTATATTCTCTTAAATAATACAAATTTGTCATAATTTTGTATTCAAAAGGGGATGGACCAAAAAATATAATTTCCTAACCCTTTGGCACAAGTGCAGTTGTGTGAACGATATCTCGAAAACTAAGCCAGATGGAGCAAAATGGAGGCCTCTCCCCAATGAGTTCAAATTTGAATCTAAGCAAGTAAAAAGGTTAAATTTGGCCTTGCCGAATGTATGGATATCCTCAAAAATGTCTCAAATATTATTTCCAACAAAAAAAAAAGTAAAAAAAAATTTTGCGAAAAAAAAATTTTGGTGAGAAAAAAAATCCGCGGAAATTTCTTTTTTGTGAAAAATATGATTGTACTCGTTTAAATACCATTCGGTACACTCTAATTAAAATGATTTTAGTTTCCTACTATAAATTGGGTAAGTTTACACAAAATGTGTAGTTTTACCAAAACATTATTGGAAATTTACACACTTATAGTAGCATATTATTTGAATTGGTTGAAATTTACCCAATTTATAGTAGGAAACTGGACTCATTTGTTTAGAGTGTATCCAATTTTGTTCACATTTGTGTATCAGCATCCGAATTAAAGCATTTTGTATACAGTCGAACCCGGTTATAACGAACTCCGAGGGACCAGTAAAAATAGTTCGTTATAAGCGAAGTTCGTTATAAGCGGGGTATATTTTTTATTAATCCAGTTTTTTTCCCAAAAAAATAGATCTAATTTTGTTTTATTTTATGTTTTTTTCCGTAAATAAACTACTTATTGAGAAGAAATCATTAAAAATATTAATGCATTTTATCAAAATTATAATATAAACCAAAAAATTGCAACTTTTGTTAGTTTGATAAACATTATTGCCAATAATTGAAAAATATATATATGAAAGTTCGTTATAAAAAGGTAAATACACATGAAATTGTGTTCGTGGGACCATAATAAGCAGTTCGTTTTAACCGAGGATTCGTTACAACCGAGTTCGTTATAAAAGAAGTATTTTGTTTGAAAATTTATGCCAAAACGTCGGGACTTTAGAATTAGTTCGTTGTAACCGAGAATTCGTTATAACCGAGTTCGTTATAACCGAGTTAGACTGTATTTAGGTTATGTAAAATGTGTGAGGACTAAAGTCGACAGGCTCGTTTTAGTCCCACCTTTATATTTTACTTTTTTAAAAATATTATCCATTTATCTCAAGTCAAATTAACGTTTTTGCCTAAAACCATTTTAAATTTAAGTTAAGTCCGTTAAATTTGAATATTTAGTAGTAACGCCACCTGGATGTCAGTGTCAGAAGTATAAGCTTACAAATACAACCCTAGCACCAGAGTGGTTGGCAATTCATGTACACTGTTGCCAAGTTGGAGGTTTTCCCGCTAAATCTAGCGCTTTTTGTTTGGATTTAGCGGGGGAAAATTGGTTTTAGCGGGAACGGTGCTTTAGCGGGAAAATCTAGCGCTTTTTATTTGAATTTAGTGGGACAAATTTAGAGGTTTTTCCATTTTTTTCAATCGAAAACGCCAAGTTTGTCGAATTTTAGCGCTTTTTTTGTAACTTAGCGGGAGAATTTTGTATTTTCCCGCTAAAATTTTTTCGGCGGTTTCTTGCGCGTTTTTAATGAAAAGTAAATTTTCGTAAAAAAAATAATTTGGAGGTTTTTTTTTAAATTTTTCTTTTTTGTCAATCAAAAATGCCAAGTTTTTCGGTTTTCAGCGCTTTTTTTTTTGTAATTTAGCGGGAAAATTTTAAATTTTCCCCGCTAAATTAATTTTTGGCGGTTTCTAGCGCTTTTTTCGTGAAATTTAGAGGTTTTTGGTTAAAAATAGTTGGCAACAGTGTTCATGTAACAACTCAATGTTTATGTGTATTTGTGTTGGACAAAATTGTATAAAAGCGCGATCAACCAGACAACGAGAGCTTAGTCATTCGGAGGAAGGCAAGTGGTACGGTCGACAGTAAGGTTGCAATTCGTTGATTTCAACTTTACTGGTATACAACGGAGACAAGTAGGGTGGTTGCAATTTGTTGATTTCAACCAACGACGAACTTAACTTAGAATCAAGTCTGCGACGGCTGGCTTCATGCGATGGCATGTGTATTCTACGACCCAGTATACCTGCATTAAATTGGAGGAACATTAAATTTTGGCGACTTCGGCAACGGACTTAAACCAGAATCAAGTCTGCGACGGCTGGCTTCATGCGATGGCATGCGTATTCTGATACTTTTCAACGGAATATTGATTTTACTACAACGGCGACGGATTTACAACCAGAATCAAGTCTGCGGCGGCTGGCTTCAAGCGATGGCATGAGTATTCTACAACATTTATCGGATTTTCCCACTGCAGACAACCACATCTATTCGTATTGACAAGAAAGATTAAATGTAAAAGTGCGCGTCGAAATCAATGTTATATGTGTGTTTTAAATAACGTCTTTAAATAAAACTTTTTATAACGTTTTCTGAAAAAATTAAATTAAACTCTTTTTTATTTCTCTGCAAAAATATAAATTTTTGTAACCCTGGACGTGACTGAGCCTATCCCAGCCTAGTGGGAAAAACCTGTCGTTACAAATATACTAAAACTTTCAAGGTATCCTTACAATTTCGCTCATAACTTTTAAACCGTTTAACCGATATTGCTCAAATGCAATACCAAACTGCTCGGGAGAACTTCAATATGTTATGTTTTAGCCATATCTGTTTAATATTTTAGTCGTGATCGCCATTTAAACAGACAGACCGACCAACAGACAGACATCGCTAGAATGTCTTGGAATCGATTACTGATCAATAATATATATGGGAGTTTTCGTGTCAACTGGCACAACTTTTGAAACCGATGTCTTCCGATCGGGAATCAAATTTGCACCAAGGTTAGTCCTACACTCAAAATAATTCTACAGTAAAAGGTTTAGTAAGTGATATTGTACCAAAATCTACTAACTAGTTACTAATTTTAGTATCTTCAAAGTACTAACATTAGTAATTTTTACTGATTTCGACTAATATTAGTTAAAAATTTTAGTATTGGTTACCAATATCTGCACTAGGTCCTTTTGGACTAAAATTAGTTAAATTTTTAGTATTGAATACCAACGTTTTTTTTTTGGGTGTATTGAATAGTAGTTCGGACACAATTTTTCAACGAGATCGGTCAAGGACTCTCGGAGTTAGAGGGGGGGGGGGTCGAAATTTGACATTTTGGCCAAAGAGGTGTTTGTTCTCATCCATGTTTCTTCTTACCTATTGATTTTTGAAAAAAGTGTCCGGAATGGTTTAGATAGCTAAACCATTCTTTCGAACAAAAAAATAAAAAAAAATCAAGGTAGAGCGAAACGGATTAAAAACTATGAAAATCCTTATGGGACCAAAGTGGGTCTTGACCCAATGGAGTCTTTTCCCAATCGGGTCCTCTAATGTTTATGAACTAAATTGAAATAAAATTTTCCCGATTTTCTAGTTCAAATTGCATAATATTAAATATTTTTTTTCCTTATTCATTATTATAATCAAGGTACATAAATTAATTATTTTCTCTAAATTAATTTAATAAACATTTATTTACATAAATAACAAGATTAAAATTCTATATTAAAAAATTCTTACAAAAGAACAAATTTTAAAAATGTCAGAAATTTTTTTTAAATATTAAATATTTTTAATTTGTTATTAATACAAATACGACTCTCAAACAAACGGATGAAATCAAGCCGACTCGAATGCAATTAAAGTAAAAAGCAATTCAACTTAATGAAGATTCATATTAAAAAATAAAAATATGAAACGAAGAAATTAAATTGATGATAAAAAAAAAAAATACAATATTTTAAGTCTAAATTTTACAATAATTGCAGCGCCATAAAATTTTGATATTTTTTTGATGACGATATTGTTTTTTTTCAATATTTTTTTTAATATCTTAAGAATATGAATATAATTTTTAAATTAGTTCAAGCTGGAATGTTGATTTGCCTTTGCAGGAAAGCACAAAAAACACTAAAAACACAAAAAAAAAAGATTTCATTTAAAGGTTTTAACATAAAATTTAATCAGCCATCGAAATAAATTATTAATCAAAAGTCGTAAAAAAGGTATGGATGGAGGCGCTGCAGGTCCATACACTCACATTTGCACATACATTATTCCAATTGCTAAACAGTTAAAAGGGGGGCCAACAAGAAGAGGTAGTTAAACAAATAAAAATTTAAATGCTTGTATGAAGAATACACTTTAGCCAATGCATCCTGACGGACAACGTCAACGAAATTTTACGACATTTTTATTTAAAAAATATAATAATCATAAAGCTGACAACTGATCCGTCTATATGTACATGATGCTGAAATAAAAATCATAAAATTCACATGATGGCGATGAGGAAGAAAAAAAAATATTAGCAGTATTAACACCAAAGCAGGCGGTCATCAACCAGAGATAATAAAACTTTAAGGCTGGAACAACCAATCGGTGGTACCCTGCCTAATAACACTGAGCGATAAATTTAGGGACACTATTGAATGGAAGAAAAAAGGTAAGTGCACTCAAAAAATTATGTCATTAACTGTTTGTAGTTTATTTAAAAAGTTTTACGTTTTGTAGTTTTTAAAAGAAATGTTTAATGTTCAGTTTTTTAAATGACTATTTCTGTTCTTTGTTTTAAAAATAACAACATTAAAAATAAAGACTTTCATTAGCATTAAATTTTAAAAGCCATTTATTTTTATCCTGTAAGTAAAAATAAGGGATTCTTCTTTAATTTTTAATGATTTGTGTACGTTATTTTTTTTTAAATTGTTGGCATTTTTTAAAGAGAAATCATTAGGTTTTACCTACTTGTGTGTGTTATTTTTTTTTTTAGAAAAAATATCTAAAAAAAAACATTTCTATAAATGTTTTTTTTGTAAAAACATATTTGTATGAAGTGACTTTGGCACGGCGCACAGAGAGTTGAAATGTACCATAAGTGAGGATTAATTCAAAAGCTGAACTTTATCCTACACATTCGTGTTTGGTGTTGGGTGAAAGGTAATTAAATTCTACATCACTATTTGCCAAAAACTTTTGTTTTGTGTAAATTACTCTATTGACTGTGAGCGGTCAAAGTCAAATAATTTTTGAAAATTTTACGTTCCGTGTCTAAAAGTGAAAATTGAGATGTTTCGAGTGCTGATAACTCTTATTAGGGCTTTCTAAAAGTAAATATATTAAAATGGAACCATCAACTTTAGGTATTTGGCTACATACTTTTATACATTTTTTAAAGATAAATGTTTTGAAAATATTTTTAATATTTTTTTAAAAAGTGCTCCATATTTGGGGTATTTTATATAAATACTGAGTTTCAACAAATTTCAGGTCACGATCAAGCAAATTTTATTAAATGCTCTTTTAATATGGTGTTTTAGCTTATATATTCCAAACAAAATTTTTGCAGAAACACCGCGTTTTTTTACTTATTTAAATTTTTGTGAAAGAACTCCAGTTGCTAAAAAAAAGCTGAAAAACATTTGAAAAAGGGCATTATTGGAGCCCCTTTAGTAAGAGGAGATACGGGTCGCGTATGTTGAAAAAAAGTTGTGGGAAAAAATAATGATAGTTGATCTCACATTTCACCCTCTAGGAGCCACATGGAGCTGTAGGAACTGATTCCATAAAAAAAAATTTGTATGGGGAACACCTTAAGGGTTAAAGATACAGGGTACGTATATTCTAAGAAAATGTTTGGGTTAAAAAATATTGGGGGCCGGTCACACATTCGACATCTCTAGGGGCACCCTTACGGTCAAACACTGTAAAATCGAGAATTGTTAGTAATTGTATACACTCCCTTCATCGAATCAGTCAGCACACAGTCAAGCTAATCTGGGTCCCTGGACATAGTGGGGTCGATGGTAACGAAGTAGCTGATGAATGTGCAAGAAATGGCTCCGAGTCGGTGGGGGAACTTGTCGAACCTGATATCTCGGTTCCTATAGTGGAGTTGATGAACGAATTGATAGGATATCAGAGAATATGATGAGGGATAAGTGGATATCGCTGACCACGTGCAGGATATCGCGAACCATGTGGCCACTGCCAAATCCTAAGAGGACAGAAAGTCTTCTTACCTTTGGCAAACGGACGGTTAGCCTATTAGTAGGAGTACTGACATGACACTGTATAATCGGCCAAATGGCCGTTCGTATGCGAATTTCTGACAGGGACTTTTGCAGAAATTGTGGAGAGGTGGAGGAGGAGGAGTCAGTGAAGCACTTGTTGTGTGAAAGTCCGGGTCTGATGAAACGTCGTCTTAGATATTTGGGGCAACGATTTTTTGATGACCTAGATTGCCTAAACAGTGTCCCATTGACATCTCTAGCAGAATACCTTAGGGAATCGTGGTGGTTTGAGAGGTAGAATTTTGTATTTCAGAGGGGAGTAGGGAGACAACTTTACGGGAATCACAATGGGCCTTATGGCCTCCGAGTGAATTCGCCAAATTGGCGGACGCCCATCCAACCTAACCTAACCTAGGGGCACCCTTGGTGCAATTAGATCTGTATGAGCAGATTTTATAAAAATGACATTTTGTAATGGAGCCCCATTATCGAGTGGAGATACGGTATACGTATGTTCCGAAAAAATGTTGGAGGTATAAATTAATGGGGGTCGGTCTACGACGCACCATGGGAGCGGTAGCAGCTAATTTCATAAAACAAATTTATAAAAAATAAAAAAAAAATTGTATGGGGAGCACCTTAAGGGTTAAAGATAGAGGGTAGGTATATTCTAAGAAAATGTTGGGATTGAAAAAATATTTGGGGACGGTTACACATTTGACATCTTTTGGGGCACCCTTGGAGCAGTTAGAGTGGTAGGAGCCAACTGTGCGACGGGTAGAGTGCCTGGCCAGAATGTAGTTGATTGCGGGATCGATTCCCAAAAATTTTATAAAATTTTTTTAAGAAATAATTCAATAGAAAAATTATAAAAATAACCTACAAAATCATTAATTTTTAATGTTTTCGCAGGTATTTTTTTTTTAAATTTGTTGGTAAAAATAACACAACAATCATTAATTTTTAATCTTTTCGTAGGTTATTATACCCTACACCACACTGTGGTACAGGGTATAATGAGTTTGTGCTGATGTTTGTAACTACCCGAAATATTAGTCCTAGACCCACTTTTAAGTATACCGATCGACTTAGAATCACTTTTTGAGTCGATATAGCGATGTCCGTCCGTCCGTCTGTCCGTCCGTCCGTCTGTCTGTCCATGTGAACGGTGTAAACACGATACAGGACGCAATTCTCGATCAATTGACTTGAAATTTAAAACTTAAGCCTCTTTTGGCCCAAGGACGAAGCCTATTGAAATTGGAAAAAATCGGTCCATATTTAGACCTAGCCCCCATACAAAGGTCCTCTTTAGTTTTGGCTCAAATGACTCTAATAGTCGCATTTTAATAGGTATCTTTTCAAAATTTGGCAGGAATTAATGTTTTATACACACAAATCACCATTCCGAATTTTAAAGAAATCGAACCAGTTCTTCTAGTAGCCCCCATACAAACCACCTTCCCGATTTTCACATAAATCTCTCAATTTTCATGAAAATAGAAAATATTTAATTAAAATTCTGTTTGTGTATGTTAAACGCGTACTTTAATAACCTTATCATATCTAATTATCATCGGACCATTTTGGACTTAGGTCCCATGTGGAAATTTCGCCCGATATTCAGTTGAAGCGATTTATTGTCAACAAAAAGAAGCCTATTCCACTCAAATTTGATTAGTGATTGCTTTTTACACTTATTAAAGATTTGACAAAATATAGATCTAATCAGTCCATGTTTGAACTTGGGACCCATGGTCCGGGAAACTCTGGTGTAGGGTATTATATGGTCGGTCTTGGCCGACTATAATTTTCTTACTTGTTTTTTTTTTTAATTTGTTGGAAAAAATGAAAGTGACGTTATTTTTTAATGTTCAATGTTATTTATCTTAGAAAATTTTATTAAAAGGAAAAAATAAATGTTGATGTTTCTTAAAACAAGTGAATAATTACACAGAAAGAAATATGGAGGAAACAAATTTGAGTAATCACTTGTTTAAATTTAAAAACAAAAATTAAGTAATTTTTAAATTAACGCAATTAAAAATTTTCTTAAAAATTTTAAAAACAATTTAAGTAAATAATTTAATAAAAGTTAAATAGTTACTTTAATTTTTTTTAAAACTCTCATATTTTTTGAATTCTCGTTTAGTTTATAGTTTTTTATGTATGTATGTGAAAGTTTGTAATCGAATTTATAAGATTTTCCTATATTTTTGAGACATAAATATGTTTGGTAAAGTTTGAAAAAACAAGTTTTTTGTTTTTGTAAAAAAAAATTTAAAACTTTTTTAAACTTTTTAAAAAATAAATTGATAAATTTTGAGTAAATTTTTAATTGTGACAATTAAAAATTTACTCAATTTTTTTTTTGAAACATTTAATAAATTTTTATTAAAAATTTGCTCAATGCTATTAAATCGTTTACTGGTGCAAAATTGAGTAATTTTATACTCAATAGTATTAAAAATTTACTCAAATATTTTTTTTATTTTTTTCTGTGTACTGGGATGGGTTTCAATTGTTTTATCACTTGTTTTAAATGTGTTTTTCATTTGTTTTTGCCTACAAAATATTTTTAGTGTATACCAATAGTAGACCAAACCCCCCGAAGGGCTTTGAAAACATCTCGGCAATTTTTCAAACAAAACATTTTTTTAAAGTTCTGCGAAAGGACCAAATAAGGCTGCTCTTAGGCTTCTTAAAAAAAAAAATATTAAAACACACATCTAAAATTTTAAGCGCAGCAACGATATATATCTTAGGTAAAGAACACAATTGCACATATCTGCCTTTGCGAAAGCTACGTTGATCCTCATCACATAAACAATATATACAACCAATCAAGTATCCCAACTAACGATTAACATACGATAAGCCCACATTTTTTTTTTTGTGGAAAACTTAAAACCAGGCATCAGTAAAAAAACAAAGCTATCAACACTAGTCGTCAGTCAAAAAATATATTCTCCTTACAGCAGCAGCAGTGCTTCAAAATCATCATCCTCATCGTCAGGTAACAAACACAGGCCTGAGCAATAAATTATACAGTGTAAATTACCTCGTGAATAAAAATGCAAATCGATTGCATTAATTTAATAACAACAGCAATAATTTCGATCCATATCCATATAAATGAATGAATGAACGAACCATCAACCATCATCAGCAGGCATGGTAAAAAACTTTTATTACTTAAATAAATATTTATGTAAACAATACATCCCGAATCCGGGGAGACTATAATTATAAAATTGTTGCAGCAATATAAGCAACTTGTAGGCAGGCCCGGATTACCCTTAAAGCAAAGTATGGTACTCTGATTTATTTTAATAAAGAATTCTCAGATTCTAAAACAGTTTTCCTGTAGAGAATTTATCAGATTTACACTCTTTTGTTTTCGAAAAATTATCCGATTCTAATACACTTTTCTTATTGAAAATGAAAAATTATATAACAACTGAAAAAAAAAACCCAAAAATAAAAAATTGCACCACAATATCTCGTAAGCCATTACAAATTCCAAAAATTTAAGAGCACACATAAATTCAGCGACCACAAATTTCAATGAGTTTGGATAATTAGTTTTACACTCTGACCGGGACTTTCGATCCACTGTGCGATGTTTCAATGTTTAAACTAGAGATGGGCGCGTAAGTGAATTTTGACTCACGCACACTCACGAAATAATAATGTTGCTCACGCACGAAATTTTTTTTTCTGCTCACGATGACGCACGCTCACGTGAGTAACTAAAATTTTTCTCACGCTCAAGAAATAATCACGCTCACGGAGATTAACGAAATTAAAATAAACAAATTTTTATTTTACTTTTTTCGATTCCTTACACAAAAAGAATTTAAATTCCTAAAAATATATTTAAATCATAATTTAGTATTAATTACCCTCTAAATTTAATGTGATGACGATTTTCTTACTTGTTTTCTGCTTCAGACGGCACAAAACAATTACGCAAGCTCACGAGAAAATTACTCACGCACGAAACATTTTTTTCTAATCGCGAGCACTCACGATCACGTGACTTAAAATAAATTACACTCACGACCACGCGTGAATCACGTGAATCACGAAAAATTCGTGTCACGTGCGCATCTCTAGTTTAAACTGAAACAAATCCCATTTAGTCATCGCAGATATGGGACAGACAAAAGTACGTTTGCATGTATTTGTATTCATCACAACTTAAACTGTCAAATGACAATTGTCATTGGTTGCTGGTGCTGTTCGGTTTTGTTGTTTGGTTGGCATCATAAAATTTATGACACTTTTAATATAAATTTCCTTAATTTGCAAAAAAGTCATAAAATAAAAATGGGATTCCATCATATAATTATTAATAATGGGCTGGCTTGGCTGTAGGAAAGCTTTTACTTTTATGAATTTAATCGTTTCAAGAAATTATTTTTTTAATATCGAATTTAAAAAGGAATATTTCAATCACATTAAATTATCTCTACATAGAAGTTTGGGGCTGTAGGTAAAATCGCCAAATGCAAAATCGGCCAAAAAATATGAAAAATTATCAAAAAAGAAAAATACGAAACTTCGCCAAAAATTTAACGAAAACAAGGCCAACAATGAAATAAAAAATTACCCAATTAAAACAAGTGAGAGTATTAAATTCGGCTGTGTCGAATCTTTTATACCCTCCAACTAGTGTTTGGGGTCCCGGAATTCCCTGGTCGGATTTCCCGGGAATTCCCGGGAAAAGACTACCGGGAATTCCCGGGAATTTTTTAAATTTTTCCCGTGATATCCGGTAATTTTATAAAATAAACCATTTTACATAAAAAACGTTTATTTTAATTTAATTTTTAATATTTTTTTAACATACAGGTATAATAACATTTGCTATATTTTTTTTTATTTTTTCTATTTTGAAGAACAGTGAAAATATATATTCATAGGAAAACTGACCAAGCGTAAAAAGGATGACAATATCATGAAAAAATTATAATTTTGCTAAGACTGTCAAAAAAAATATAAAAATTTTGAACCTAGAATTTACATTTCCAGACAAATATTAAAAATGCTGCCACTTTTAATATTAAAAATGCTGCCATCGAATAAAGCAGTTTTAAATATTTTTTGCGATTTTTAGCTATTTTTTGCGATTTTTTGTGGGGAAAAAAAGTAGCAATGAGCGTGTTCAGCAGAGAAACCTGCTACTCAACAGTTGATATGTAGCATGTTTTGATTAGTTAATTCTGCTGAACGCAATTTTTTATGAATGTTTTAAAATATTGGAATAAATGATTGTTTTTTTTATATTTTCATTTATTTTATCTGTGGAAATTACTTTTTTATGATATTTTTGTTTATTTCCCTAAATAACGTCAAAAAAAGAAATAATTTTAATAAAACAGCTTATTTATCAGTTTGTGATCAAATGTAGCATAATTTTTTAACGCTACCAGTGATGAGAAGCGCTCACTCAACATGTTGACTGAAATGTCAAAAATTAAACCGTTCAGCAGAATGTTGAGGAGCAGCTTTCTCTGCTGAACGTACCCAATGTTTTTTTTGTTTTGTTTTATTGTATTTCAGGATTTTTAACTTTTATTTCTGCAATAAAACTGTTTTTAATAAAAAGTTATCCAATTTTTAATGTTTTTTTATGATTTATACATAAATAATGAAAATTTTATTTTTATCCCGTTTCCCGGGAAATTGAAATGTCCGGGAATTCCCAAACACTACCTCCAACAAAAAAACAAGGGCGTTTTTTAGGGGGGTTACGGCGGTGGGAGACAGGCTTCCTGGATCCTGGACCTGCAAGTCTTTTAACTTCTTATGACATAAAAATGTTTCGTTTGCTAAGCAAAAGTACAAAAAACTTATAAAAATGGCGTTTTTTCAGACGTTGGTTTAGTTTTTAAGAGGGGAACTTTTTTCCCTGATCCGATTTTGCACATGTTCGAACTTAACCAGCCTAAAACTATAAGACACATTCGTGCCAAACTTCAAGAGCCTAGCTCTTTTACTTTGGACTTTATCGTGTCTTCCACAGACGAACATCGCTAGAATGTCTTAGAATGAACCACTAATCAATAATATTTACACTTTATGGGGTCCTGGACCGATATTTCAATGCGTTATACACGGAATGACAAAGTGAGTATACCCCCATACCAGTGGCCCGAAATGATTTCAGAAATTTCAGGATTTAGTATAAAAACTAAGTATAAAACACAAGTGTAAAAAAAATATATAAAAAATTTTTGAAACACATTTCAGCATCTGACAAATTTTTCTGGTGGAAAATGGTCCCAAATCAAAAAAGTGTTCTCCCAGAAAATGTCTCAGAATTGGAAAATTTTTCTCGCTGATATTAAAACCGTTACTAGTCTAAGGGAAAAATGTTTAAGAAATTAAAGCTTTATGTATACAATAATGTTTCTAATCTATGAGTCTAAAACATTTTCTATGAGCATAATAACTCAGAATCTGAGACTTTTTCTATAGGAAAAATATTTAAGAATCTAAGAATCTGAATGTTTCAGGATTTGAGCCTTTTTCTATATGAAAATTATCTCAGAATCTGAGATTTTTGCTTAAGTGAATGTCACAGAATCTAAATCTTCATGTTCAGGAAAAATGTTCCAAAACTTCCAAACTTTTCTATTGAAAAATATCCCAGATTCTGAACAGGAAAAATCTCTTAGATCTGAGACTTTCCTATTAGGAAAAATGTTTAAGAATCTGACACATTTTCCTTATAGAAAAAGCTTTAGATTCTGAGAATTTTTCACAATATTTTGGTTCTTTTCTATAGGAAAAACGCTTTAGAATCTAAAAGTTTTAAAATCTTAATAATTTTCTATACAAAAATGTCAAGAATCTGAGAACTTTTCTTTTTTAAAAATGTTTCTGAATCTGAAACTTTTTCTGTATGAATAATGTCTCAGAATCTATGACTTTTAGTTTGGGTAAATGTTTCAGAATAAGAGTTTTTTTTATAGGAGAAATGTCTTAGAGCAGTGAAGCGCATTTTTGTAATTCCTATTCCCGCACAAGCAGCGCTGTCGACACACGTACACTATAAAATTCTGTTGCTTGAGCAAATTTGTTGACTTTTCGCTTGCTACTACCCACACAAGCATAAATGTTATAGTATGTGTGTGCGCATCGCTGTCTTAGAGTCTAGGATTTAAAAAACATTTTTTGGGCCCCCTGGGAAAAAAATCCTGGATACGCCCCTGCCCCATACAGGGGTTGAAGGGTATAAAAATAACTTAAAAAAATAATTTTTAGATTAAAATTTTGAAATCTTTAAAAAAGTGTTTTGAACTTTTGTATCTAGAAAAGTCAAAACCGTACTAAATGTGTAACAAAAAATCACTTTATTTTAATTTATGTATAAAAACGAACATCCCTTTTTAAGTAAGTTTAGGTTGTGTAAAAATGGTGAAAAAATCGGTTAATGTCATTTCACTACTCTTTATTTTACACTTTAAAAATCGTTAACACGAAAATCCTAGCTGATCCTGTTTTCGAGTTTTAGCAAAATAACTACACTGTTCGCAAACAAAAACCTCCCAGTGAAATATCTGACTGATTGTTATAGGTTTTGCTCTCCTAATCCAAATCTGCCATCCAATATTTTTTTAGCACGTACCGTTTTTGAGATAGTCACTGTTAAAAAGTCTAAAAACCAATAATTTCACAGGACTGGATTTTATAAGAATTAGATCTCCTGATTCCAAAACTGTAATTGAAATTTTTCTAGGATGTTCCGTTTATGAGATATTCGCGTTCGAGATTTTCGCGTGGAAAAATTTTCAAACGCGAATATCTCGAAAACGGAACATGCTAGAAAAATTTGGATTGCAGTTTTGGAACAAGGATGTCAATTTAATATGAAATCAAGTCCTAGTTTTGTAACAGTTCTGTAACAGTGGACCACCAAAAGTGTGAAATTATTGGCATTTTGACTTTCTAACAGCGAATATCTCAAAAACTGTAAGTGCTAGAAAAAATTAGATAGCAGATTTGGATTCAGGAGAGAAAAATCTATTAGAATCAGTTTGATATTTCACTGGAAGGTTTTTGCTGTCAAACAGTGTAATTATTTAGCTAGAACTCGAATAAGGATCAGCTAGGATTTTCGTGTTAACTATTTTAAAAGTTCAAAATAAAGAGGAGTGAAATGCCATTAGCCGATTTTGTCACCATTTTAACACAACCTAAACTTGCTTGAAGAGGGGTGTGAACGAAACAAAATATGAATTTACATTAGTTTTTCTTATTAAAGTGACAAAAAATATATTTTGGCCTTTTTTTAGCCGGTTTTTCTAATGAATTTATCCGTTTTTGTATGCCAAGTTCTGGCAACACAAATTGTGTGTGTTTTTACACTAATTCAAGATTTAACATGAGCTTGGTGCAGTTGGTTCCATGTTTGTGCTAGGGACTCATTTTCAAAAAAACACTGGTGTAGGGTATTGTATGGTCGGTCTTGACCGACTATAATTTTCTTACTTGTTGTTTTATTTTTTTGCCAAAGAAGTTTTAAATAAAGTCTTATATTTTTGAGCTTTTGATCGATACAAAATAAAATTTTATTTTAAATTTCTTAGATCATGTATCAACTTTAGAATTCCTCTATTTATGGTTTTTAGTAAACAATTTTATTGCCCGTTAAACCACAAATATTTTTAACAAAATTTTTTATTTATTTTTTTATTTTTATTTTCTTCAAAAAAAAATACAATACCATGTCGAACATTTTCATAACTATTCTCTTCATATTCATAAACATTCATACAAAAACATGATACAATCATTGTTAGCTCCTCTTCTAAGTATCGTGTCAAACATGCCATATACGTTGACACTTGACAATTCATATCCATGGAATGGCAGGCGCTAGCAATAGCATTGGCAAATGTAATATAAAACCATTTCAAATGAATTGTCATTGTCAGACAATGAATATTTGTAAAATTCAAATTACAAAAGAACAACTAACAACTAAAACAACTCTAACTAAACAACAACTGGAGAGGCAAAAAAAAAAAATAAATAATAAAAACCAACAGGATAATAACAAATAACAACAGCTGGAGCAGGAGCATCATTCAAATAAGAAAAATAAAAAAGTAAGCAATTTAAAATCGGTCAAGACCGACCATATGATGCCCTACACCAGTGTTGCACTCGTGAGGGAGCAGAGACACATATTTCGTGTGTAATCGCGCGGGAGAAATATTTCTAAGTGGTGAGCGTGCATGAGCCAAAATTCACTCACGCGCCTATCTCTGGGACAACAAGAATGCTTTATTCTACTATCCGAATGATTTGAACTTAAAGCCAAATTTTTACAAAAACAGTTTACTTGGTGCCAAATCCGACCCATATTTAACACGGACATTTTGTCTTAATGGGCTTAGAGGTAGAATGCACTCCGCTTGATCTAATTCCATAATTACTTCAGGACTGAAATCCCACTTTCAAATCATGCGAAATTTTTAGGAATTATTCTGGATAGCAAATTATCATGGAACCAAAATACCGATGAACGATTAAGAAAGGCGAATAATTCATATTATGCATGCAAAAAAATGTTCGGCAAGACATGGGAACTTGAGCCAAGGATCACGCACTGGATCTATACTTCCATCGTAAGACCTATCTTACTTTACGGAGTTATGGTCTGGCACAGAGCGCTAGAGAGGGAGGTGACTCGTAGTAAGTTCCAAAAAGCCCAACGGCTTATGGGTCTGAGTATCACTAGTGCCCTAAGAACAACATCAGCTGCATCCATCGACACGATATTGCATCTGCTGCCAATTGACGTCTTTGCTAAGGGTGAGGCATATAAGGCATGCCTTAGACTCAAAGAGTCAAATTGGCTCAGACGCCTAAATTTTGGACACAGTAGCATGGACAATTTGCATAACGTTGTCACTGACTACAGGGTGCCCAAACTACTTTTCGATCGGAAATTTAAAGTTGAATTTCCGACTCGAGAATTTTGGTTGAACTGGCGTTGCGTTCCAAATGACGCTTTAAATATTTTCACAGACGGCTCCAAACAATCAACGGGAGTGGGAGCGGGATTTACTACAGAAGTCTGTGATATACAAAAATCTTTTAATCTACCTTTGAGCTGTAGCATATTCCAGGCTGAAATAGTTGCTATTAATAAAGCAGCCTTACAGTTTCTTGGAGAATCGGAGAGAATAATAAACTTTTACGTCGACAGCCAGGCTGCACTAAAAGCTCTAAGAGGCTTTTGTATTAAATCAAAAGTCGTCTTTGAGTGCTACGAGAATCTTCAAAAACTATCCAGCAATAACGTCGTATCTCTAATATGGGTTCCAGGACATAAGGGAGTAGACGGGAACGAGAAGGCTGATGAGCTTGCAAAACTGGGGTAGGGAACATTGTTCATATTGATCCCCCAATGCAGCACTACAGATCGAGAAGTGATTGTCAGTGTATTTCCATGGCGAACAGGAAATGGCGAGAGTTAAGTACAAGCAGAATTACCAGAATAATCTGGCCGCGTTACGACCTCAAAAGAGCTCGCTACCTACTTTCTCTTAACAGAAGAGAATGTCGTTTACTCACGGGAGTGGTCACGGGACACTGCCTAATTGCTTTCCACGCAAGAACATTTGGACTCATCTCTGATTCAAATTGTAAAAGATGTGATGAACCGAATACGGATAAAACAGTTGAACATATCCTGTGCAAATGCCCCGCATTGGCCAGGCATCGCAAACAAATTTTAGGCAAAGCAAAACTCGAGAATCTGGAAGAAATCGCAGTTATGGACCTTATGTGCGTTAAATTGTTTGCAACATGGACTAACGCGTTTTATCCTCGTCGCTGAAGGAACATGTGGTACTGCTATGGACCAGCCGGTCTATGCGAGGAGTTCAAATTTTTGAGCTCCGCCACCCCTAACCTAACCTCAGGACTGATGAATGCCACTTTACTTCATATTCGTTGATCTGAAGCCAAGTCAAAGCATTTTGTAATAATGGTTTATATGGAAAGTGCCACTCCTTTTGACGAATCCTACATATAATTAATGGGAGCCTTAGAAATGATGAAATACATTATGTATCAAATTTTGTTAGTTTTGTATTTTCAGGTACCAACATTTTTGTGGGGGTCATACATTTTCACTCATAACTCTTGAACCGCTTTTCCGATTTCGCTGAACTCTAATACCACACTGTTTAAAAGACCACCAAATATATTAGTTAAAAGACAGCCACTTACTCATTTTATTTAAAGCGTTATCGTGTTTTCAACAGACAGACAAAAATTGCTAGATCGTTTTAAAATCAATTAAAGAACATATCGAAATATTTCTATATTTCGATGTGTTACCTACGGAATGACAAACTTATATACACCCTTCACCTCTAAAAGCAGGGTATAAAAACCAACAACAACATGCTAACAAAATAAACATAACAATTTGATATTCGAATTGGAATACAATAGAGCAATTATTTGCATATGTGACATACGAATATGCTAACAAAAAAAAATATGTGCATATATTGTCATCAAATGATTAGCGGGAGGAAGAGTAATTGGAAGAAGATTTGATATGTTTGAAAGGTTATTATTGACATTTATATTGCACAAACATTGGGTAATAACTAGGGATGCCAAACGGGATTGACATTTACAAATTCCGGGATTCGTGATTTTGAAATCGTAATCCCGGGATCCCGGGATTTTTCGGGATTTCGGGATTTTTCGGGATCCCGGGATTTTTCGGGATTTCGGGATTTATTAAAATTAAACTTTTAACGTTATATTTAAAAAAATATATATATAATTTAATATTTTATTACTTATTTATCGTATTGCACTGATACAAAACGATTTTAATTTTAGAAATATAAGCATTACGAGTTTAACAGATTCTACAACAAAGTTTAGCATATTTTGATGAAAAAGAATATTCTTCAGCCCCTTAACGGCATCTGGGTCAGCATTAAGGAACAACTTAACACAACTGGTACTGCTCCAAGACTGACACGATGCAGTCCAAACCAAAAGAGCTAGACCCTGCAGTTTATTTCTTATGGTCATTAGTTCGTTAAAGGGCAAAATCAGACATTGGGAAACAATTTTCCCTATTTGGATTTAAATTAACTTCTGAAAAACGTAACTTTTTTAAACATTTATTTTGATGTCAAAGTTTTAAGTTACAGGGTATTTGAAAATTAATAAAATATTTCTTTAAATAAATACAAAATTTTACTAATAACGTTGTTAGCATTTTTGGCAAGGGTAAGTTGTCTCCAGTGTCTGACCCCGACGCCGTCGCAAAACACACCCCTGTTAAATTTTTTTTCGCTGCTGTTTCTAACAAAAATTGGATCGGAGAGATATATTCAATTTCCTAACTTATAACGCTCAAATAAGAACAAAAACTGTTGAATAGAAACTTTACAGCTGGAATACTAAAAGCTCCGTTATAGAATAACTCACGGCGAAATTTAACTGTTTCATAAAAACTGTGTATTGAGTAATCCGCCCTAAAAATGTGATTTACCTCCCAAAGAGCAAGAGAATTTAAGCCCAACATGCCTCATTTGAAAGGTATCTCAAAGACCTTTCAAACAATATCAATTTTGTTTAAATTGTAAAACAAATACTGAAGAAATAGTCAATTTTGATTACGAAATTTAACAAAAAAAATCCCGAAATCCCGGGATTTTTCGGGATTTGTCAATCCCGGAAAATCCCGGGATTGAAAAAAATAAATCCCGGGATTCGGGATTTGTCAATCCCGAAAAATCCCGGGATTTCGGGATTTGGGATTTCCCGTTTGGCATCCCTAGTAATAACTATTGTGTGTAACCGGTTATTATAATTCGTTACTGTCTAGACCAGAGCTTCTCAAATGGATGGCGAAAATTTGTAGATGTTCCTGGGAATGAATAAATTTTGCCAGTGTCCTGCGGATTGTCTGTGAGACCACACATTTTGAGATTTGCAAAAAAATCTGGATTCGAAAAATAATAAAAATAATAATAAGTTAGCTTTTAATCGAACTTCCGACCATCACACTTATAAGCTAGCACGCTACCAATTGCCTCAAGTATTCCATTTGAAATTCAAAACTTCCATTTGTTGTAATTCGAAGATTCCAATTGTAATTCTAACAAGTGAGAGTGCTTAATTCGGCTGTACCAAATCTTTTATACCCCCAACATGTAAAAAAATATAATGAAAAAAAAAAATTTCAGGGGCGTTATTTTGCGAAAGAGTGAGGGGGTTGGTAGGGTTTGTTGGAACATCTTTTGGTAGGGTTTGTGGGGACATCTTTTCCTCGCGATGAATATTTGCAAATTTATTTGTTATTCTTTTTGCACTATAGATGAACTGTTTTATAATTTTTTTATTTCTTTAAATTTTTCAAATTTCAATTAATATCACTGTGCAATACCCAAAATCGGAATGGGATGAAACCAAAAGCAAATGAAAGTTGACACATTCCATAACAAACCCCTCAAGGCTTTTTTCCAGTTCAGAGCTTTTACACGCATTTGAAGTTAGTGCACTTTTAATATACCCAGGCAGAAAAATACGAACGGGAGAGTGCTGGCAAAGTACCTTTTATGGTCGCTTGTGTGCTGGCAAAGCATCACAGTTAAGTACTCTCCCAGCGTCCAAAATGATAACCACGGTAAACGGTATGCCGTTGCTATTTTAAAGCACTTTGAAAGCGCTTTAAAAACAAAAAATATGGTACTATTATAGCACTTTTAGAACAAAAAAAATGGGACGTATATAAATTATATACATAAGTCCATAAGACACAACTTTTTTTGGTGTTTATTTGAATAAAGAAATTTATTGACTCATTTATTAGGATAAACAATAGAGCACCCATATGTGCATAATTGTTTTTTTTATCGCTCCCCGCTCATTTTCGGTTGAGTTGGGATTAAAAAATAATATCTATCCAGAAATTGGACTTCTAGGTTGCAAACAGGCCAAGCAGTTTGAACTTTTGACCTCAAAAATGGGCTAAAAAACCTTTATAGATTAATTTGGCTGTAACTCTTAAAATAAAAGTTTTTCGCAATTAACTTTCATAACAATTTTTTTGTAGAATCAAAATGCAAAGATTTTTCTCTCATACTGTTTTGACCTAAATATACCCGATCGCGGTGTTTTAAGCGGTTAAAGTCGAAATTTGGGTCAGAACTTTTTTTAAAAAAATTCTCGTAAATTTTTAAATGGGGGAAAATTTGAGCTCTTTGCATAATTTAATAGGGTATTGAATGCAGTTTTCCAAAAAATTTTTTTTTGCAAAAATATATCGACCCTTCCATGAAAAATTGCCAAAATCATACCCTGAACCACAATTTTTTGACCTCCAACTACGTTATGAGGGTGTACTCACTTTGTCATTGCATGTTTTACGCATCGAAAGATGAGTCTAGGACTTCACATAGTACATATGGGATATTCCATGCCAAATCGGACGCTTGGAAAATTTTTAATTTTATGTTTTTTCAATTTTTTAGTACCCTTTAAAAACCCATTCCAAGTAAATTTTGACATCTTTTTTGACAATCCGTTCAAAAAATATCGAATTAAAAAAAAAACACGTTTTTTCCTGTCTTCACTTCTTTAAAAATGGTCCAAATTCGAAATAATTTGTTGAAATTTTAGTATTTTCTTTAAAGTGTTTTAATAAAGGTTGGAAAACAAAAAAAAAAAAAATCAAAAACCGCTGAATATATTAATTACCAAAATCCCACGATCTACTTAAGCTTAAAATTTTAAGAAAATATTAAGTTTACCACGAAAAATTAAAAAAAAAAATAAAAAAAATCAAATAAAAAATTTTAAGAAAAGATTGAAAACAACAAAACAAAGAGAGCAATCATTTAAAAATTGCATATTAGAACACTTTAAGAAATATTTAATAAAAAAACAAAAATTAAAAAAAAAAAAAAAATGTTGACCATTTTTGAATTTGTTATGATAAAAATACGGAAAACGATAGTTTATTTTTGAAAATTCCATATCTTTGAAACGGGTAATTTAAAAAAATTTGAAAACAAACTTGGATGGGGGTTTTAAAGGGTTTTAAAAAAATTTAAAAATAATTAAAAAATGTAAAAAAAAAAATTTCAAAGTGTCCAATTTGGCACTGAATACCCCATATATATTTAGGGAAATCCTAGACAGATGTTTTGGTGCGAAACTCACGGGATTACAAAGTGAGTATTCGCCTATATTGAGGATGAATTGTAAAAAAATGAGATTCAGAGTAGAACTTTGGAATTTTTTCATGGAACAGTCGATATATTTTTGCAAAAAAAAATTTTTTGGAAAACTACATTCAATACCCTAGTGAATTGTGCAAGGAGCTCAAATTTTCCCCAATTTAAAAATTTACGAGAATTTTTTTAAAAAAAGTTCAGACCCAAATTTCGACTTTAACCGCTTAAAATACCGCGATCGGACATATTTAGGTCAAAACAGAATGAGAGAAAAATCTTTGCATTTTGATTCTACAAAAAAATTGTTATGAAAGTTAATTGCGAAAAACTTTTATTTTAAGAGTTACAGCCAAATTAATCTATAAAGGTTTTTTAGCCCACTTTTGAGGTCAAAAGTTCAAACTGCTTGGCCTGTTTGCAACCTAGAAGTCCAATTTCTGGATAGATATTATTTTTTAATCCCAACTCAACCGAAAATGAGCGGGGAGCGATAAAAAATACAATTTTGCACATCCCATACATTTTGTGGGTGCTCTAATAAACAAATTCTGAACAAACTTCGAACAATTTTCTAAGTCCCGGAAAAAATTTGTTTGCAGTTTTCTTTGCGCTTTGGAATATAAAAAATTTATTAAAAATGCTTTTAGGAAAAAATTTGGAAAAGTCCCGAAAAAAAGTAGTGCATTGAACCGAAACGGGTATGTATCCGGAGTTCCTCACGAAAGAAACAGGTGTTTTTATATAAAAGGTGTCAAGTTTGTAATATGTAGGTCCAGAGACTCTATGTAGGTCATTGTGTATAAGTGACATATCATGAGAACTATCAAGGACCGGCCACTTATCCTGCAGGGAAATAAAAAATATTCCAATTGTTATGAAAATTAATAAATTTTAATGAAAAATTTATACTTTGAACGGATTTAAATAGAAAAACATTGGCAAAGCGCTTGGAAAACACTTTTTCGAATTCATACTACCTTCTACACAAAAAATAAAGTGCTTTGCCGAGACTTTTTCTTTGGAACGATTGGCAGTTTCTGCCTGGGTAATTATAATAATAAATGCTTGAAAATTGTGTTAGTGGCGAATGATTAATATTGTAATTGTCTTTAAATAACAATCATATGCAACGGTGCACATTGGTTGAAGAGTGTCCGAAATTCATTTTTTTCATGTTCGCCGATTTGGATAATTTTTTGGTATTTTGTTGTCAGATATCTGAATATTATGATTCCGTAATATTAGGCTGATATATTTATTATTTGTTTGGACAGACACGCTAAAAGTTCATATATGTTCGCTTGTTTAAAATGACATGCAAATTTACTGTATATTCAATCTATTGTTACAATCATAGTAAACTTATCATTTGACTTTGTTGTATATTTTCGTAAATGACAATTGTCATGGATGAGATTTGCATTAAAAAAAGTTGTAAAAAGTGCCATATAAAAAATTTCGTAGAACAAAATATAAACAACATCAAAATTTCAATGTTCATCAACTTCAGTGGACTGCACCTTTTTAGCGCTGTGGAGCGCTGTTTAACGAAAGATGACAAATTACAGCTTGAAGTCTCAGCTAAAAGTTAAAAAAAAATTCAGCTGCTCCTACCTGCTCCTTTCCCAAAAAAAAAAAACAGTAAAAACTATAAAATAAAAAAAGTAACAAAGCATTCATTTTCGTTCATGCTTCAGCAACTCTGATTTTTATACCCTCCAACCACAATATGGGGGTATACTCACTTTGTCATTCCGTGTGTAACACATCGAAATATCGGTCGGGGGCCCCACAAAGTATATATAATATTGATCCATGATAGAATCTAAGACATTCTAGCGATGTCCATCCGTCCGTCCGTCTGTAGAAATAACGATGCAATCCAAACAAAAAGAGCTAGACTCCTTAAATTGGGCAACAATATCTCTTATGTTACTGGTAAGGTTAAGTTCGAAGATGGGCAGAATCGGAACAGGGGGGAAAAAGTTCCCACTTGAAGAACTAAAACGACCCCTGAAAAATACGAGTTTTTTTTTAATTTTTGCTCAACAAATGTAACATTTGTATGCCATATTATGTTCATAGACATGCGCTTGGACCAAGGGGGTTAGAAAATTCGATTTTTTCAGGCCGCCTCCTTTTGGGGGCGTGGTAATAGAAATTAATTAAAAATAACGATAAAAATTTATTAATTAAGCGTAAATATCATAAACAAATAATTTGTAAACATATATAGCGGGTATACAGGCGTCCTCCACCAACTCCGCCGACCCCCCCACCAAAAAAAAGACGCCTCTGCGATTTATTTTTTTATTTTAAACGTGTTGGAGGGTATAAAAGATTCGGCACAGCCGATTTTAACACTCTTACTTGTTTCTATTTGTTTTTTCTATGAGAGGTGGGCGTAAAAGTGGGCGGATCAGGTATATATTTTCAGGAGCCCAATCTACAATTATAATATTTATTTTTTGTGAAAATTGAGTTGATGCATTAAAAATCAAGGGAGTTATGCCACTTTTTTAATACAAGTTGTATGGGAAGTGGGCGGCAGTCAATCAAGCCGACCCAAAATTTTCGGCGGCGGCGGCTCCACCAATTTTGCTCAGCGGCGGCTCAGTGTCGGCTGAACTTTTTTGTTCTATTTTTGTTGTAAAATCTGTTTTTTTGAAAGGCGGCGGCGCGAAAAAAGGGTAAAATTGGCCGGCGGCGCCGCGCAGCCGATTTGGAGGCGGTCGGCTTGATTCACTGGTGGGCGGATATTTTTCAAATTTCACCCAAATGATTCTGAGTGTTTAAAAATAATATGTGCCAAAAAACAATGCCGTAGGTCAAAATTAAATTTTCACTTTGTATGGGAGGTGGGTGTAAAAGTGGGCGGATCATTTTGATTTTTGCATTTTTTTCTTGATTCAAACAAAAAATGCCTATGTGCCAACAAGTTTCATTGTCCTTCGACAACTTTTTCTATTTTAAGCCGCTCGTTCTATGAACATTAACCAATGTGCGGTGTGCAGTGGTTTATACAGTCGAACCCGTGGTTTATATAACGACCTCCGAGGGACCAGTAAAAATAGTTCGTTATAAGCGAAGTTCGCTATAAACGGGGTATATTCTATATCAACCTAGTTTTATTTCACAAAAAAAAAGTTCCAATTTTATTTTATTCAAAGTTTTTTTGTAAGTAAACTTCTTATTGAGAAGAAAACATTAAAAACATAAATACATTTTATCAGAATTGTAATATAAACCAAAAATTTCCAACCTTTTGTGAGTTTGATAAACATTATTGCCGCAAATTAAAAAATATTAATGGTAGTTCGTTATAAAAAGGTAAATTAACATGTAAATGTATTCGTGGGACTATAATAAGCAGTTCGTTTTAACCGAGGATTCGTTATAACCGAGTTCGTTATAAAAGAAGTATTTTGTGTGAAAATTGATGCCTAAACGTCGGGACTTTGGAATTAGTTCGTTATATCCGAGAATTCGTTATAGCCGAGTTCTTTATAACCGAGTTGGACGGTATTAATAATTGCCTTTAAATAACAATTATACGCAACGGTGTACAGTGGTTTATTTTAATAATTTGGCTATTCAGTAAATAGGTACTGGACCGATTGCAGCAAAATTCATACCAGTCATAGCTGAAGTAATTTTGAGTTTAAGTTTGGAAACTGGACCCTACATGTTCAATAAGGGCACAACCAGGGGCCTTTAAAGTAGGACATATTTAGTACACAAAACCTTTAAATGCTTTAAAATCTCCAACTTTAAGTGCGTGTAAAATAAAATCTAGCTCTGACCTAAAAAAATGCCTTGAGGGTTTTGTTATGGAAAACGTCAGCTTTCATTTGCTTTTGGTTTCATCCCATTCCGATTCCGAAAGTTCGATTTTGTATCACTGAGTATTTCACGAATTATGCTTGGAATATTCGAATTACAATTGATCGTTTTCGATTAAAAATTGAAATTTGTTTGAATAACAATTGATATTTTCGAATTACAAGAGATCTTTTTCGAAAACCAATTGATTTTTTTATGCCCTCCAACCACAGTAGACTCACTTTGTCATTCCCTGTGTAACTTATCGAAATATCCGTCCAGGACCCAATAAAGTACATACTCGTATATTATTGGTCCATGTTATATTCTAAGGCATTCTATGAATGTCCGTCCGTCAGTCTGTAGAAACCATGAAGTACTCCGAACCAAAGAACTAGACCCTTGAAGTTTGACACGAATGTGTATAATATCTTATGATTTTTTATACCCTCCAACTACACTCAAAAAAAAAACTGTAATGTTAGCAAAAAAAGCTTGTAAACCTACAAGAAAATTTGCTGATTTTGAACCCACAATTTTTTTGCTAAAGTTAGCAAAAAATGTTTTGCCAATAATTAGTTAACTAAATTTTTTTTTTTTAACTTAGTTCATACACATCTGAGAACCCCATTGGGTTCGGACCCGATAGGTCCAGACCCCGATGGGCCTAGACCTAGTTGGGTTCCTTTAAAATCGTCATAGTTTTTGATCCAAAATTTGTGTCCGTTTCGCTCTACCTTGCTTAGTTTTTGAGATACGTGATTATTGGGGACCACTGGGGTCTTGAGAATTAAAAATCTCGATAACTTCAAAAATATTACTCGGAGAGCATTTGCGGTCTTGTTCTACGTGTTGAGAGCTACAAAAATGCTTTTGGACTTTTTGTTGTGTCGGCAATATTTACCGAGATATGAGCATTTTAAAATTTTCGGGAATGCTAACTTTTTTGGATCCAAAGTTAGGGCCCATTAGGGTCCACACATGTGAAGAGGACCCGAGAACCAAAAATGGCCTCCATTTTGCTCTATCTGGCTTAGTTTTTTCTGAAAATAAAAAAAAATTTACGATATATTTTGCTAATATTAGCAAAAAATCTTGTGAAAATGTTGTCAACTCAATTTCAAATTTAGCAAAAGAAATTAGTTCAAAGTTTGTTTAAAATTGCTAATGTGCTAAATGAAGTTTACAAGAATTTTTTGCTAACATGCTAATCTCAACTAAAAATTTGCTAAAAGTTAGCTAACTAGCGTTAGCAAAAAAAAAATTAGTAAATCTACTAACGTATTTTTTTGAGTGTAAAGTATACCCCAATATTTACATTGTCATTCCGTGTGTAACGCATCGAAATATTGGTCGGGGACCCCAAAATTTATATATATTATTGATCCATGATAGATTCTAAGACATTCTAGCTAAGTCCGTGTGTCCGTGTTTCAGTCCATCTGTCTATCTGTGGAAAGAACGATGCAGTCCAAACTAAAAGAGCTAGACTCCTGAACTTTGGCACGAATATGTCTTATGGTCATAGATAGTTTGGAAACGGAAAAAATCGGACAAGGGGAAAAGTTCCCCTTGAAGAACTAAACCTACCTCTATAAAAATATATTTTTTTATGATTTTTTGAACATTTTTAAAACAATTTAACCATTTTTGTGTCATAATAAGTTAAAATGTGCCCTCAGTGCCTCCTACCGAACGCCCCCTTCCCCACCAAAAAAGACGCTACTACCAATTTTTTTTTACATTTTGGAGGGTATAAAAGATTTGGCACAGCCAAATTCCTGTCTTATTTTTTTTCAACTGTTGACAAGTGTGCCCTTTCATTCCGGGTAGTGGAACCTCCATTAATTTTTACACAGATGGACCGAAGCTACACGAACAAGTGGCCTTTAAAGTCTGTTCGGATTACCTTGGTTGAGCCTGGCTCAATTTCCCCCCAGACCAAATTTAATAAAGAAAAAAAAGTAAAATAAAAAAAAATTAAAGAGAAAAGAAAAGAAAGAAAATAGAAAGAAAGTAAAGAAAAAGAAGAAAAATGTAACTTTATAAAAAATTTTCGAAAGGAAAAAATTTTTGAAATCCGAAAATTTTTCATAAAAAAATTCTGAACATTTAAAAAAAAAATCTAAAAATTTTTATGTGGAAAATCTGAAAATTTTAAAGGAAAACTGTGAGTAATTCTGAAAATTGTTTGTGAAAAAATATCTGTAAATCTAGAAGTTCTTATTATGAAGAGAAATTTTCTTTGGGTAAAGTTGGTGTGCACATAACAATTTTGGTATAAAAAAATTACTTTTCCTGTAGGAAACTGTATCAGAATCTGAGACTTTTTCTATAGAAAAAATGTCTCAGAATCTGAGACTTTTTCTATAGGAAAAATGTCTCAGAATCTGAGACTTTTTCTATAGGAAAAGTGTCTCAGAATCTAAGACTGTTTCTATAGGAAAAATTTCTCAGAACCTGAGACTTTCTCTTTAGGAAAAATGTTTCAGAATCTGAGACTTTTTCCATAGGAAAAATGTCTCAGAATCTGCGACGTTTTCTATAGGAAAAATGACACAGAATCTGGAACCTTTTCTATAGAAAAAATGTTTTCTATAGGAAAACGTCCCAGATTCATTGAAAAATGGAAAAAATGTTTCAAAATCTGAAGCTTTTTCGGTTGAAAAAAATAATTTTAACTTGTTAACATGAAAAATGTCGCAGAATCTGAGACTGATTTGATAGAAAAAAAATGCGTAAGAATCTGAGACTTTTTCTATAGGAAAAAGGCCTCAGATCCTCTGAAATTCAGACTTATTTTGTAGAAAAAAAAAATATGAAGCTTTTTTTTTGTTGAAAAAAAGTATTTTAAACTTGTCAACATGAAAAAGGTCGCAGAATCTGAGACTGTTCTGATAGAAAAAAATGCCTAAAAATCTCTGAATTTCAGACTAACTTTGTAGGAAAAAGTCTCAGAATCTGAGAAAAGGTCTCAGAATCTGAGAAAAGGTCTCAAAGACTTTTTCAGTAGAAAAATGTTCTTAGAATTCGAAAATTTTTCTACGGGAAAAAAAGTCTTAAATTCTGAGACATTTTTCGTTAAGAATAAATCTCAGATTCTGAGACATTTTTGCTATAGAAAAAGCATTTCTTTACCAAAAATGTCTCAGAATCTGATATTTTCTATGTAGGAAAAATTTCTTCTATTAAAAAAAATTCAGATTTATACGGCAAATATGTTAGAATCATAGAATCATACATTGAAAATGTAAAATTTTCTTTTAAAACAAATTAAAAAAAATTTTACGGATCGCTCTGATTTTTGGATGGAAAAATCGGCTGATTTTAAATCCATCAATTTTTTTCACAAAAAAAAAGTATTCTTGTTTTTGCTTGCCCGACAACGGTGCATTGAGATTATTTTTTTATTCGAAGTAAAAAAAAAATCAATATCTTAAGAGTATTGTGCTTAAATTGGTTTAACGGTAGGGACTAGTAGGGGAACCTATTAGCATCCCGTGTTATCAAAACGGACCTTAGCACTTATAGCCACTTATAATTTAACCTAACCTATGTCTTATGATCATAGAGTGGTAAAGTTTGTATATGGGCAAAAACGGACAAGGGAGAAAAACAATCCTTCTTGAAAAACTTCAACTAAATCAGAAAAAAAATTTTTAGGATTTTTTTTGTATATTTGTTCAAAAAATAAAACATTTTTATGCTATTGAAGACCAAGAATTCCAATTGAAATTTTCGAATAAGAAATGGAGTTTTCGAATTACGAGTGGAATTTTCGAATTACGAATGGAATTTTTTGAATTACAAATAAAATCTTCGAATTTCAATTGCAATTTTCTACGTGTTACAAGTAGAATCTTCAAATTACCATCGATCTTTTTTGAATTACATCTGTGAGTAGTGTACATAGGTTAAGAAGTATGGTCATTTTAGAAAAAGGATTGAAGAATGAACAAAAGTATTCCATGGAGACACTTTAATATAACTCTTGCTAATTTAAATACATAATAATCTTCCTCCAAAACACCAATCAGTTGTATAAATTATCTGTCATTTATTATAGCTTTAATAAAACCATAAAAGAACTGTATATTATCTTCAACTATTGAATGACAATAAAATTATGAGCCATATTAACTACAAATCATTAGCAATAATTTAGACAACTTTTTAAAAGTGTTCTCAGGCAATTGTAGCTCAAACCAATTCCTACCTAGAAATGGGAAAAAAAACAATTCATTCTTTGCATTCGTACATTTGCAATCCTTATTATATCGATTGCGTTACTAGAGAAGATACATTTCGTGTCTATATTTCACGCCAACCTACAAATTCATAAACAATCTGTTTGTTTCGTTCGCCTGTTTATTTTAATGATTTCTGAGTTACAAGGCTTTTACGCGAATATATGTGCCACAAAACGAAAAAAAAACCAGCAAACGCATTTCAATTTCAGCTACAACAAGATGAACGTATTGAATGGATGGCAGGGAATGAAAAGGCGGATGGCGGGAAGAATTGGCGATGGAGATGAAGTGTATTGAATCTCAGCAGGTTTAATAACACAACAATTTCGCAACAACTTATGACAATGCTGTGGTAACAAATAACACTTTCAAACCATTATGAGTGAGCTTTCATTCATGCCGACCAAAATGGATGGACGGACGGACAGACGGAAGAATGACTACGTTTTTATTTTAAAAACTCAATCACCAGAGAGTGGTGGTTGATGCCATTTGCCTAGGCATACTTAAGGAGGACTCAATATTTTTTTTGCGTCATTTCTTTTAAAAAAAAGAGCTGAGAATTTATGGTGAACTACTACCGCAGCATGAATTGAGTCTGAGTATCTAGATGTCTTAAATTATGAATATTACCACAATGAGTCAATTCTCAATAAATTCTACCTCCCCAGCTTAGTACTATCAAAGTGCAGGGAAACCAGTTTGCCACAACTCTCCAATACAACATACCAGCTATCCTCTCAATCCAAGCATAATCATGGATTCAACCTTCATACTTTATAAGCGGTAAATAAAGTTGTCGTTGTCTTAGCTTGGCATGATTGCTCATGAATCAGTAAATAATTTTTCTTTTAGTGCTTTGCGCGCGCGCGCGCTGATGAAGAAAGGGAAAAAGAGACCGCTTGTTTTTTTTTTTTTAAGTTATAAACATATTTTGTACGCACATGATTAGATATGACAGGGATGGAAAATCGGAATTTTGAAATGGTACTGGAACTCAACCAAAAAAGTACTTTTTCGCCCTCGACGGTATTAAAAAAATTAAAGTCCAGTTTCGGTACGACAAACGTCGTTCGTCTGCGACAAATAAGAAGAAAATAGGTATAATTCAATACAGTCAAACTCGGTTATAACGAACTCGGTTATAACGAATTCTCGGTTATAACGAACTAATTCTAAAGTCCCAACGTTTTGCCATCAATTTTCACACAAAATACTTCTTTTATAACGAACTCGGTTATAACGAATCCTCGGTTAAAACGAACTGCTTATTATGATCCCACGAACACAATTTCATGTTTATTTGCCTTTTTATAACGAACTCCCAAAAATATTTTTTTTTTTGTGTGGCAATCATGTTTATCAATCTCACAAAAGTTTGGACATTTTTGGTTTATATCATAATTTTGGTAAAATTTATTTATATTTTAAATATTTTCTTCCCAATAAGTAGTTTATTTACGAAAAACATCAAATAAAACAAAATTGGATTCATTTTTTTGTAAATATAACTAGGTTGATAAAACATATACCCCGCTTATAGCGAACTTCTCTTATAACGAACTATTTTTACTGGTCCCTCGGAGTTCGTTATAACCGGGTTCGACTGTATAAAAGTTCTTAAATTAATGACATCCTCCTTATTCGTTTATTTATTTTTTAGAGAAAACTTCAATAAAGGTTGGCTAAAGTTAAAATTTTCATTTATTTGAAGCTTTTCAAACATTTTTCCAATGAAAATCGGTCGATTTATTGGATTTTGGTTGAAAAATGTATGAAATCGTCTGGTATAGAAAAGGTACTAAATCAGTCGCGGGGGTACTACGGTATTTTTGAGAGTGAAAAAGTACTGAAAAAAGTACTAAAGTACTAACTTTTCCATCCCTGAGATATGATGTTTTCTACCTCTGTTTGGTTGTTTCTCCTCCAGATCTCTTTCACGGTTTACATTTGATTATCGTAGGGGCGTGTGTATGTGTGTATCTTTCAAACGATCTCATAATCTATGTGCAATTAAACAACATGATTGTGTATCTCATTTGATATTCATATAAATATATTTCACTTGATTACATTAATTTGCATGATCACTTGTTAATAAATTTTTATACAAAATTCATATTATCGTAGATCAATGATAAAGAAAAGTGTTGGATTAATTTAAAGCAAAAACCGATAAAAAAGTTACTTGAGCAGAGCTCAACTACTTTTTCTGGAGTTCAATTCTGTTTCCTCAACGGCAACGTTGACTCCGCGACGAAAATGGTTGAAAATGCTAAAGTGCTTGGAATGAAGTCATTCATTCTATCGAAGCTTACTTCGGCTAATCCAAAGGATTAATGTTGATTTACCCAGACTTGCAGAAATGCAGTGAGATCCAGGGAAGAAGCATTCCAAAACTGGCGTAACAAGAAAAACTAATACTGATCCAGCGTTGCCAGGTACTTTTTTCCGTTGTCCCCAAAAATGTAACAAAATATCCCCAAAAATCCCCAAACAATAAAAAATACGTTTTTTTTTAATTGCACAAAAAAAAATTTTCTTCAATTTTAGAAAAAAAATTATTAGTGTAATTTTGAAATTTTATTTCGTAGACTTAGCAACTAAAAAACCCCCAAAAATCCCCAAACGCGTAAATAAACGGTTTTTGGCAATGTTAATATACATTTTACAGCCGATAAATGTAAGTTTTACTGAATGCGTTTTGTAATTTCGTGCCAAAGAGTGGTTATCACTAAAATTATTGTTAAAAATGGCTGATAACATTCAATTTAGCTTGTATTATTAAATAGATTTAGTTTCGAATATCCCCAAAAAATCCCCAAATTATTTTGCGAAATCCCCATAAAAATCCCCAATCCCCAAATGAGATTTCTTGTCCTTTTTGCTCGCATGATATCCCCAACTTTGGGGATAAATCCCCAAGTCTGGCAGCCCTGTACTGATCTACGCAAACATGCGAGATTTGAATGTGCAAGAGTACTTTGTCGTGAAAAGCTTCTCTCTTTTAAAAGACGACCAAGTGCTCACAGAACCGGTTGATAAAGCTAACATGCTGGCTGGTCTCATTGCAAGAAATTCTTTCTTGCCGTAAAACAATCAACCACTGCCCACCTCGAGAGGGGCAGTGTGTCGTTAAGGGGAAGTGGTTAACGTAAATAAGTCAGCGGGACCGGAGGGTGTAAAAGACCTGGTGTTGAAACAGTGATCTACGACGTTGCCGCGTCAACTGGATAATATTTGTATTTCGTATTTCCGTGCGATAGTATTTTCCTCGTGCAGGAAGGTTATCAATGTGCAGCTAATCCCTATAAAGGGTGTGGTTAATAATTGATAATATCGTCCAATTGCAATATGCTCAGCTCACTCCAAGGCAATAGAGATCATGATAAGTTGCCATGTTGTAAGGTAAACTCGTATGGAGACTAACTTAATTTTAAATGATCGAGTCATTCGATCTACCATGTTGGTGAGAGTAATAGTGCGTTTACATTGGAATTCTAATCTTTTAAATTGCAATTTTAATCTACCTTGTAATCTGTACCGTTTTCATTGTCATTTTTTACATTTGAGAAGATTAAGATTGGCATTAAAAATAACAAGTTGGTAATAAATGTGAGTGACTGCATCTAAAGAAAGCGGGGCAAATCCACCTCAAACCACACAGCATTCGGATTTGTCACCTTCGATTTAAATAAAATTTGACAAATATATTGCAAATGGATAGTGTTCCTAAAATCATTACCTTTCTGGCTCCAAAACCTTTCGGTTTTCAAAATATGGTGTCTTGAAAATTGGCAAAAACGTCAAATTTTCAATAACGTGAACATACAAAGTCACCCATAACTTTAAAACTATAAAACCCACAATTACCAAATAGGTATCATTTGAAAGCTGAAAGGATTATCTTATAAGTTGCTTGCACAATTTTTTCTTGTAACGAAAGGTCAAAGGTCATATTTCAAGGTCTAATGTTCAAAGACCTATATCTCAAAATCCGATATTTTTAAAATTCTCAAAAAAATATATGATAACAATCAAGTCTTTCCCTACATTTGTATCAAAATTTCAGGGTGGACACTCATATGGTTCCAGTAAACAAACAATGGCACGGACCTAAAAACTGAACCCATTATTTATTAATATTTCGACCTCCTGAATTTGATTTCACTATCAAAACTGAATTTTATCGTAGGGTTTTCTTACAAGGAAAATCTTCAAAGTGAACATACGTAATTTCTTTGAAATTTATGCCCATGAAACACAACAAATATCTAACATCGACCTGTCTGAGCTTATTGGTCTTAATTTAGTTTTAAAGGGTTAAACGGGAGTCAAAAATGACCGATTTTTAATAAATTTTAACTTTTAGGTACATTGATGCCACTTATATCAGATCCGTTTCATTTGAAAAAAAAAATTTGGCGTCTGTTTGAGACATTTTATTTGTTGCATAATTGTTTTTGTTAAAAATGTATAGTTTTTGTTATAGTTTTTGTAAAACAAATTCATTATTGGTATTTTCTATTTAAATTAAGCAATTACATGAATTTTTTATTGGCAGTTTTTCTTACAGGTCGGGTTTCATCCGAATTTAAAAAAAAAATCTTTATTAGTGTGTCCAAAATAAAATAAGGCAAAAGTTCAAAGAAGTTCGAAACATTTGTGTTTCCATTTCTAAACCATTTTTATGCTTGATTACATTCTTGTTTATGAGCTTTATTCCGCTTTGAACATACGGCTCCCACACCCCATTCCTATTTCCCTACTATGGAAGAATATAGGTTTCGAATGAAAACGATCTGTTATATATGGCATCAATATAAAGTACCTAAACTTTAAAATAACTGAAAATGGGTAATTTTTAACCCCGTTTAACCTGAATTTAGGCCGACAAGTTCAGACTGGTTGATTTTAGATTTATTTTTTCTAGCTTGTGTAAAAATTTTAAAGAAATCAGATATGTTCACTTTCGAGGACTTTCCTTGTAAAAGAACAAGAAAACCCCTACAATATAACTCAAAATACATAAAAAATTTTAAGCCTTGTTCTAGACCCGCACCTTTGTTTACGACTATGTAATACATAGTATGTATATTGTTTTGTTTGTGCAATATTTTTTATATGAACTCGTAGAAAAAACCTTGCCTTCGAGCACATTTTCTTCTGTAACTTTGGAACCATATGAGTGTCCACCCTGAAATTTTGATGCAAATGTAGGGAAAGACATGATTGTTATCATATATTTTTTTGAGAATTTAAAAAATATCGGATTTTGAGATATAGGTCTTTGAACATTAGACATTGAAATATGACCTTTGACCTTTCATTACAAGAAAAAATTGTGCATGTCACTTTTAAGGTAATCCTTTCCGCTTTCAAATGGTACCTATTTGTTAATTGTGGGTTTTATAGTTTTAAAGTTATGGGTGACTTTGTATGTGCATCTTATTAAAAATTTTATGTTTTTGCCAATTTTCAAGACGCCATATTTCGAAAACTAAAAATTTTTGGAGCCTGTTAGGTAATCATTTTATGAAAACAACGCATGTGAAATATTTTTTGCGAATTTCATTAAAATCGGAGGTGACAAATCCGAAAATTACAGTTTTCTGTGCGGTTTGACATGGAATCACCCAGCGACCGTAATTAGTCGCTAAATGATTAACAAGGATAGTAACGGCGTTTACAATTAAAAATATCGGCGGCATAAACATACTTTGTGTCGGTGTTTTTCAGTGTTGGAAATGAAAATCATAGAAGTACAGAGCTGTATCGAACTTTGCCGATTACAGTGTGTTTATAGTGCGTTTACATTGGATTTCTAATCTAGTAAATTGCGATTTTAATCTACTTTACAATCTGTACCGTTTACATTGGCATTTTTTACATTTGAGAAGATTAAGATTGGCATTTATAACAACAAGTTGGTAATAAATGTGTGTGACTGCACAGAAAAAAATATGGAGTAAACACTTGTTCAAATTTAAAAAGAAAAATTGAGTAATTTTTTAATTGACGCAATTAAAAATTTACTCAAACATTTAAAAAACAATTTAAGTAAATAATTTAATAAAAATTTAATATTTTTTTTAATTTTTTTTTAACTCTCATAGTTTTTTGAATTCTCGTTTAGTTTATAGTTTTTTGTATATGTATAAGAAAGTTTGTAATCGTATATATAAGATTTTCCTATGTCTTTGAGACATAAATATGTTTGGTAAAGTTTGAAAAAACAAGTTTTTTGTTTTTTATTTTTTGTAAAAAAAATTAAAATTTTTTTTAAATTTTTTAAAAAAATAAATTGATAAATTTTGAGTAAATTTTTAATTGTGACAATTAAAAATTTACTCAAATTTTTCGTCAAACATTTAATAAATTTTTATTAAAAATTTACTCAATACTATTAAATCGTTTACTGGTGCAAAATTGAGTAATTTTTTACTCAATAGTATTAAAAATTTACTCAAATATTTTTTATATTTTTTTCTGTATGCGTCAAAAGACAGCGACGGTAATTAGTCGTCGTATGATTAGCAAGGACAATGACGGCGTTTACAAATAACAATGACGGCGGCATAAACATACTTTGCGGCGTCATCAAAATGGCAGACTTTGTGTCGGTGTTTTTCAGTGTTGGAAAATGAAAATAACAGAAATACAGATTTGTATCGATCTTTTCCGATTAACGTTTGCCGATTATAGTGCGTTTACATTGGATTTCTAATGTAGTAAATTGCGATTTTAATCTACTTTGCAATCTGTACCGTTTACATTGGCATTTTTTACATTTGAGAACATTAAGATTGGCATTTATAACAACAAGTTGGTAATAAATGTGTGTGACTGCGTCAAAAGACAGCGACGGTAATTAGTCGTCGTATTATTAACAAGGAAAGTGACGGAAAGTGTAAATGCACTATAAGGTGGTTGCTCTGAATATGTCCAAGGCATTTGATTGAGTGTGGCACGGTGCGCTCATATCTAAGCTTAATGCCTGTGGTGTCGATAATGATTTCTGTCAATTAATTTCTTGGTTCCTCGGAGTTCGTAAAATGAGTTTCAGCTTTAACGACCTTCTAAGTCAATCTTAAAATCCTATTTACTCTTTTATAGATAACAGCACAACTTGTCATTAATTTTCATTTGATCGTAGGACAAGCCGTTTTGGGAGCAAAAGGCAAACAGGATCAAGTTTAATGCACGCAAGGCTTTATGTTGTATGTTGAGCAGGCGAGCAACCACGGGGGTGGGGGAGAAAGGAAATTCCCGCCCCCCCCCCCAACAAACCGAATTCAAAAGAAAAAAAAAGAAAAGAAAAGGAAAGAAGAGCGAAAAAAGGAAAGTGAAAAAGAAAAGGAAATAATCTGAGAATTTATTTTATGAAAAATGTCTAAGAATCTTAAAATTTTTCGAAAGGAAAAATGTTTCGAAATGTTAGAAATTTTCTATGTATATGATAAAAGTCTCGGAATATTAAAGTTTTTCTACACTAAATTCTTTGAATTTTTCTACACGAAAAATTTGTGAATTTTTCTATAGGAAAAAGTTAAGATCTTATTTATAGGAATAATTTAGGAATTTTTCCTAGAATTTTTAAGGAAAAAATCTAATAATTTTTCAATAAAAAAAAGTCTGACAATTTTTTATAGGAAAAATCTCACAATTTTTTATAGAAAAAGTCTGAGAATTGTTTTAAAGGAAAAATATAAGAATTTTTTATTAGGAAAAAATTGATAATTCTTCATTGGATAAAAAAGAATTATCAGATGGGTAAAAAAGAAAGAGGAAAATAAAATTATGTCAGAATTTTTTTATTTAAAAAACTTCGAAGAGTCTTAAAATTTTTCTTTAAGAAAAATCTTTTTGATTCTTAGAATTTTTTAAAGGAAAAAAGTTTTGGAATCTTTAAATTTTTCTGCAGGAAAAATAAGCAATTTTTCTTCAGCGAAAATTTGAATTTTTTCTATAAAAAAATGTATTTGAATTGGAGACTTTTTCTATAGGAAAGCTACACAGAACCTGTGACCTTTTTATAATAAGACTTTTTCTTAAAAAAAATCTCAGATTCTAAGATAATGTCTCAGAATCTCAGATTATATCTGTTTAAAAAATGTCTCAGATTCTAAGACTGTTTAATAAAAAATGCTGGACCTTTTCTATAGGAAAAAAAATCTTAGAATCCTAGAAAAAAATCTTAGACTTATTCGATAGGAAAAATGTCTCAAAATTTGTGAGTTTTTATTTAGAAAAAATGTTCTAGAATCTGAAACTTTTTCTGTAGAAAAAAATCCATAGGCTTCTGGAAAAATATCCCTGACACTTTCTGTCGGAAAATGTCTGAGACTCAGAATCTGAGAGACAATGTCTATGAAGCTGAGACCTTTTCATATGAAAAACGTCACAGAATATAAGAATTTTTTTGAAGAAACATTTTCTTAGATTCTCAGATTTTTCAGTAGGAAATATGTCTCTGAAAATGTTCGAGAATCTTTGACTTTTTCTAAGAAAAATTTACTTACAAAACTATACTTTTTCTATAGAAAAATTTACAGAATCTATTACCTCAAGTCCTTAATTTTTCTAATCTCAGGTACTTTCTAAGAAGAGTATTTCAAAACCTGAAAATGTTGTACTTTTACTGTAGAAAAGTAGAATGGAAAATAAAAACATTTTAGAACCAATGAGAACCAATTGAGAATTTTTTTATACGACGAATTTTTTTAAATACATAAATTTTTTTGTTGGAAATCTGCCTAAGTATTTGAAATTTTTCTATATCCGAAAGTATAATTTTGTTATTGGGAAAATGTGTCTGAATTATAAACTTTCTCTTTAAGCAATGCCTCTGAAAAATTTTAAAATCAGATTTTTTTTTTAATTAACAGGTCTGAAATCTGATATATTTTCAATTTAAAAATTGTTTTAGAATATGTGTCTTTTGCTATCAGAAAAATGCTTTAGAACCTGAGAATTTCTTGAGGCGACATTTGTCAAAATATCAAAAATTTTTTAAGTTCAGACTTTTTATTGGAATAAGTTTTTAAAATATGGAAATGTTTTTTTCAGAAAATATTAAAACAAACAAGAGATAAGCAACAAAATACAACAAAATACCTTAACTTGTAATTCAAAAAAATATTTAAAACATGCCCCCCCCCCCCCCCTTAAAAGTCTAGTTCGAGTTCTTGGACCGTGTGCAAAGGAGGGCGTTGACGCTTTTCAATGACAATAGGCTATCCAAATCTATTGACTCATTCGAGCATCGTTGGAATGTGGGTTGTGTGACTGTGATCTATCGATATTCGCAACACTCGGCTGTCTAGTAGATCAGCTCAGTTTGTTGACGACACACAGCGCATTACAGAGAAGTTTCTTTTATCAGGCGAACTAGCCGTATGTGGAATAATTTCCTCGCAGAGGTCTTCCCAGTTTCTCTCAATGCGGATTAATTAAGGCGAAATAAACACAAACACAAAAAAGTTAAAAGAAAGCATGAAGTGAGGTTAAGATTGCTAGAAATAGAATTGTAGTGTTGGAAACTGTTAAAATTTATTCTGTAGAAACTATAAATATTCACATATATAAAAAACAATTTCCATTAACAAGACAAACCGACATTTAAAATCCTACTGATGATAACACTAACTGGAGTGTTTGAAACCGGTATGGGAATATCAGAAATGGGTATAATTTTAAGAAATTCAATTTTTCTTCTGTATTTTTTCAACTTGAACTCTTATCACTCTCCATCTTTCTTCCTCCTCATAACCTATTTTCCTGATATCAACACAATGCACTCAGGGTCATCTCCTGAGTGTTGGTTCAACGTAAAAAAAACTGGCCCAATGGCCATGCAATTTTGAATGGTCATAGCTAACGTAGTTTTGACCTAAAGATTGGAATTTTGAGCCCAGTGGTTTCACGGAGAAGGACTTCCCAAAGTTCAACACAACATTTCATGACGTTTTTCCTAAAATCAAAAAATTTTGTTGCCTAACGAAAATTTACATTTTAAAATTTTGCTTATTTTTTTTCTATAATGCAGCTTTTGTCTGGACGCTATCTTAGGGAGTGGATATAGCAGGTAGTTATGTTCTAGAAAAAAGTAAGAGCTAAAATTAATGGAGTTCGGTCTTGCATTTTACCCCTCTAGAAAGCACAATAGGAGCGGTAGGAGCTGATTTAATACCACAAGTTTAATGTTGGGGTTGAAAAAATATTGGGAGTCGGTCATACAAATGACCCCTCTAGGGGCATCCTTGAAATAGTAAGAGCGATGGGAGCAAATTTATAATAAATTTTATTTTGTATTAGAGTCTCCTTAGGGAGTGAAGATAGGGAGTAGACTTGTTAAAAAAAATTTTGGGGTGTTATAATAATTGTTCTAACATTGCACTCTTTTTTGAGCGAATCGTTCTTACATTGCACCCTTTTTTGAGCAAATCCACTTCGATATTGGTAAAATAATTGGTATCTATCCTGATTTAAAGTTTTTACTACACTTTTACAGAGTCGTAAGATCTTCAAACTGATTCTACGGAATGAAATGAGTTAGACTAACAGATCTCATACTTTACAAAAACCCCTTACCAAATCGCAAGAGAGAAAGCTGTTAAGTTACATAATTCGTATTTTCATAAAACGGACTTTCCACTAATTTCTTTAATAACAAACTGGCTCTATTTATTTACATTTCAGATTTCTAAACTAAATGGATAACGATTTGGACGATACTCATCTTTGCATTAAATGCAGTCAAACAATAGTTGGTTTAGAAAACTATATACAACATCGTAAAGAAAATTGTAGCACCACTACAACTACAACCCAAAATCAACCAAAAATTACCTCATCTTCGCCGTCCACTCCTCCACAGCAACAACATCGTGCGGAAGTAACACCAGCTATAACTTATGAACCTTTTCACTTCAACGAACCTGAACCACCTAGTTCAGCAAGTCATGGCGGTAAGACGTCAAAATCCCTGGGAGAAAGTTACGATTTACCTTATGAACTGGGAGCAGATGTATTTTTCTCATCCCTACAATTACAAAGTGTACAATCAACGGTGGGACAACATGTTCATCCAACAAGTGGTGGTAAAACTGGTGGTACTCAATCTACAGTACAATTGCAAAGACAAAAATCTTTGCAACAAGATTCTGAAAACTCTACGAATGTTGAAGAAACTTGGATAGGAGGTTCACATTCCTCCAGAGGCACCCATCATAATAGTGATCACTTATTAAAGGCAGTTAGTGATATGGGAGAAACCAAAAAATCATATGAAACAATTTTCAAACCGATTCCCTTTGAACATGAATCTCCTGAAATAACAGAAGACGAAGAAGATGATGAAGTTGATATCGAAGATGATGATGAAGATTACGATCCTATGGCCGAAGCACATGCTACAGGTGGTAAATGGAAGTTACCACTTATGCGCCATTCCCCACCTGTAGTGCCCATGTCACATACGGGTGGTAAATGGAAGCCAGAACATAGACCTAATCTACGAGTAGCTCATACACAATTATCTAGATTGTCACCCAACTGGGATGAACATATTGATGATATGGATGTTCATGAAGGACAACATCCACCCTCAGATCATACTAAAGGAAAATGGATACCCGGTACTAAACTGCAACGTTTAGAATACAAAGAGGTTGTGGAATTAGCTAAATGTAGCAAAACAAATCAAGATTATTGGTGTAACATCTGTTGTCGTAAATTGAAAAGTAAATCTATATATGAGAATCATTTAAAAACAAGTTATCACTTGAAGAGAGCTGAACCAGAACAGCAACTAGAGAAAGCAGCTATTGAAGAATTACCAAAATACGATATAAATAAAAGTTTTTCTTTAATAGAGTACAAACCCCTCTCACTTACTGTCTCTAGTAATAGCAAAAAGAGAAAAAGACGCTGCACTTATTTAAAATGTAATCTATGCAAACATGTCATGTTAAGGCATTTAATTGGTAAACATTTAATATCACATTATCATTACCGACGTATGCAATTGTATCCGGGTACATCTTTGCATATGATATTGGATAATATCCATGCTATTGTTTTACAATCACCTTTTCAGTGTCGTCCTTGTCAATTTTATGCCAATACCCAGGAAGCGTTTCTGCTACATTGGAATTCTGCTTCACATTTAGATGCCTCTGAGGGTCCGGGCCGTTTTTGGTGTTCTTATTGTCAATTTGAGTGTGAAGATAATAATCAAATGAGACGTCATCTATTGGGACCCGAACATAAAGAAGTTCTCTTGGCCATTAATCGTTCGGTGCCAATTTATATAAGTAAGCGTTTGAGTATAGATTGTCCCAAATGTAATGTTGGATTTCGTTATAATTTTGAGTTAAGACGTCATATTCAAAATTATCATCAAGGTTTGGAAATTATGGGTTCCGCCTCGGATACATATCAATCGAAATTTAAGTGTCTTATATGTCCAGAAATCTTAACTTCGCAAATTGCCTTACAACGTCATGAAAAGTTTAAACATAGTGTTTCAAAATACTACTGCTCCATATGTTCTTTGGAATTTAATAGTCCCTGTAAAGCTAGAAGACATCGTAAAACATTGGATCACAAACAAAAAGCTTTGGTTATCAATCCAAAATTGAAAATTAACAAGGAAGAGAGAGTTGAAGAATTGTTTAATGTTGAAGTTGAAAGAAGGTAAGTAAAAGATTAAGATTATACACAGAGAAAGAGTAAACCAAACAATAAAATTTAAGATTGTATTATTTTCCAATCTATATATGACAAAAGTTCAGTGTTGTGATAGACGATAGAGACGGTAAAAAAATATTATTTTGACCTTCGCTATCATGGTTCTGAACGAAATGTTAATGAAATCATATCTTTTAAAAAGGCATGTGCTTACACGTTCAATTAGGTGACCTAGTTCGTTCAGTAGTTCAATTTTTGTTTTCGTTGAACAGTTAATGAACGATTTATGTTGATTATATTTTTAGTTTCAAAATACAAAAATATTTAAAAAAAAAAACTTAAGGACGTATTACTCAATGAAAAGTTTGCTGTTAACTGCCGATTTAACGGAGCCTTATGTCAAAATTTGTATGAAAAAGTTAAATTTAACAAAAAGTTATTTTATAACAAACTAAAATAACAAAATGATTTATTAACAGCTGGGCTGAACAAAAGGATCTAAAAGAGCTGAAGAAACGAACTAGATCATATCGTTCAGTTCAATTGAACTACTTCAATAATGAACTACATAACTTTAATTTCGAGATCTGGAATAAATATCTGGTCTTGTAATATCGAGACTTCTGACAAGAATGCGTGGAGGGGCCTGTGTGCCATCAATTCGAAATGTGACTGACAAACGAGTTATCGCAATAAACTCGAGATGGTTAGGATCTAAACTTGTTTATGTCGGGCCTTTATCCGACTAGGTAAACTTAATGTAAATGCCATAGTACGAAGAGAACAAGCGTCTCACGACTTTTGTCATACGATTTAACAGTTTAAAAACGTGACCGCACTGGCAAAAAATTTAACCATCCCAGTAGGCAACATCCATGAAACATTCCAGGTGACGGCTCACCAACATGTAAGAGTCACACCTTACATCCCAAGACATTTCTATATACCTAATTGAGAACAGTTTAATATAAATGTTTGAATTGTCCTCAATCACAATCAGCAGTTGTCAGGGGGTGCTGACATAACATTTCCCTCAAGTCGTTTTTGGGAAAATACGAAAATATAAAAAATGTTCGCCTTTTTTGTCCCAACTGGATTTGATCCGTTAATGGTTTAGTTCTTCTAAGGGGGACTTTTTCCCCTGGTCCGATCTTACCCATATCCGAACTTAACTTGTTTATGATTATAACACATTTTCGTGCTAAACTTCAGGAATCTAGCTCTTGTGTCTACGCTAGAATGTCTACGAATCGATCACCGATCAATATGGGGTCCTTGACTGACATTTCGGAAAGGCAAAATGAGCGTACCCCATACTGCGGTTGAAGGGTATAAAATATGTTATGTAACATAAATTTGGTTGGCTGATTTTCTCTTATAAGGGAAGGTCTCTCCTGTGACCCGCTGATCATCTAATATTCGAAATAGATGTGGATTAGGGTGGCAGCTATTTTGCAAAACTTCAAATTTCAAGGAGTGCACCCTATTTTTTTTTTACAGTTGGCCTAAAAATGCTATGCTAAAAATTTTAGCCAATCGGACAACGTTAACACGAGGCGCATCGAGGTCAAAGGTCAAACA